>OX637895.1:6990000-8190000 GCA_951802675.2 Boloria euphrosyne | reverse complement strand
ATCTCTGTAAGGATGGCGCAGTACATGTAGCTATAAAATAGCCTGCTATAACCTCTTTTAAAATAAAGTTGAATTAGCTTAGTGATTACGAGCTTTGTTTTTAATCAAGTAACTCAGGTTCAATGCCGGATCTGGCACCTTTAGTATTAAATTAAAAAACATGGCAAGACAATCTGCATGTTTGAGAGAACTTAACAAAAACACTTCATTGTACGATTTAGATCAAAGATTATACGGGAGAGATTTACGGGAAGTTATCGCAGAAATATGCAAAGATACGTAGAGATAAGCAGAAATAAATCTTATTAATAGATTTGGTCCAATTTTTATTGGTTATTGGTCCACGAAACAAATTATCAAAACATATGTAAGTATACAAAAAATAATTTCTTATCAAACTACTTAATACACAGCGTGCAGCATATTGCATATACCTACTATTTTACAAAAACAAAAAAAAACAATATTGGCGTTAGCATAAACCAAAAAATATAATATTGCAATAATGTGAACGATCATTAAAAAAAGTCTATAAGTATTTTTAATTTTTTCGTAGTTTTATTTTATTTTTCGTGATCCTCGAAAAAACCGAATAGGAATTTTAATTTAAAATGTCAATTATTAAGTATTATGTAAGCTATCATAATATAGCTTAGCATAGCTTCCGATATGAAACCAGCTTTATTTGTGAACTAGGCTTCTCACACAATCTAGTCGATTTCCCACCTTTCTCTAACGTGTTGAAAAATAAAATGAATTGATCTTTATTGCAATGAATATAAAGAGCAAAATAAACTTTATTATATATACGGCTAAAGGTATTCCTATATATATCTTCGTGACCGTGTTGTTGTACCTTTTTAACCGACTTCAAAAAAAAGAGGAGGTTCTCAATTCGTCGGGGACTTTTTTTTTTTTTTTTTTTTTTTTTTTTTTTTTTTTTTTTTCTATGTATGTTCCCCGATTACTCGACGATGGCTGGACCGATTTGGAAAATTCTGTTTTTGTTTGAAAGGGTATAGTTTCTAGTTGGTCCCATAGTCACCAAGTCACGATCTGATGATGGGATCCCAGGGAAATCGAAGACAACTCTCAAATTTTATAGGCACTTATTACGTTTTTCACATATTTTCTAAAATTGTTCAAGTATTTGCGTCTGATAATCATCATCTCCTGTGGTTGAGCTAATGATGGAAGGTACAACTCCTCAACGGTTAGGAGTTAAAAGAAAATTCTTTCAATATTATACGTAATTATAGACCGATAGTTAAATTCTTTCAGGCTCTTATTAACCGACTCTAAAAAAAGGAGGAGGTTCTCAATTCGTTGGGGACTTTTTTTATGATATTTTTCCCCATTACTTGAAGATGGCTGGACCGATTTGGAAAATTCTTGTTTGTACATAAACAAAATAAGTATCTACTTTCCGTTAAAAATTTGAAAATAAATTATTTTTAACAAAAAACAAAAACCGACTTCAAAACTAAACAAATCTAAACTAAAAAGTAGAAAATAATACTTTTAAGAACTTCGTTAATTTAGAAGTCGGTGCCAGCCAAAGCAAAATAACCTTAAATAGACACATATTCGATTAATCTATATCTATAATATTTGTAAACATAATCAAAATACCGTTCGAAAGTTCCTTGCAAAGGCAAGATAAATCTATCCGTCTTGGCTGGCACCGACTTCAAAATTAACGAAGTTCTTAAAAGTATTATTTTCTACTTTTTAGTTTAGATTTGTTTAGTTTTGAAGTCGGTTTTTGTTTTTTGTTAATACATTATAAAATTGATTGAATACAAATACAACTATGGTTCCAGGTTCTATTCCCGACAGTGCACTTAATTCCTCGCCCGAGTACTTATTTGTTAGAAGGACCAACACTTATTGTTCTTTACACTAAGTATATGGTGCTTTCTTCTATTTTAAAAATTAAGTTATTTACATTTCTCAGAGATGTGATACTTTCCCGCAGTAAAAAGTATCCTATGTTGATCTTCATAACCAGATTTCATCAAAATCTCTTCAGTATATTTCTCGTGATGTATTCCCAGACTGAAAATAATAGTTTAAAAAAACTAAAAACACGCTTTTTATAGAAAACCAAACTTAAAAATAGAAAATAAATTTTAATGAATTTAAATTAATTATTTGATTTTAAAAAAAGCGTGGGGTGCTTTTTAAGATATTATCAAAATGATAATCACTCTACTCATATCTGTCAATAAAATATTTATAACTATTGACACCATGCACCCCACGCTTTTTTTAAAATCAAATAATTAATTTAAATTCATAAAAAAATATTTTCTATTTTTTAGTTTGGTTTTCTATAAAAAGCGTGTTTTTAGTTTTTTTTAAACTATTATTTATTTTTTACTTTTTAGTTTCTAAAAAGCGCCATATGTTGAGCACAATATATAATACTAGAGGGAGCTGTTTGTAAATTAGTTTTTTAAACTATTATTTATTTTCTACTTTTTAGTTTGGTTTATATATCAAATTAGTGTATTGTCATCGGTCCTCGATAAATCTACAAAGTTTGAACGAAATCTGGCCGTTTGAAGTGGGTCAAAATCGCGCCCAAAGAAGTCGGTTACAAACATAATAATAATGTCCTCCCGGCCGATTACGGCCACGGCGGCCAATCTCATTGAGACTAGCCAACGGCGCGGGACATATTATAGTGCACAAGTGTGTGCGCAGACACAAGTGCACTCTCTATTCCTTATCACTCTCATATTCCGGTGGGACGAATGCTTGACACGACCAGTGAGAGTTAAGGCGCAGGACCGACGGCTTTACGTGCTCTCCGAGGCACGGGGGTGAAACACCGCCAACTTCCCAACTCCGGGCTGTTACTGAGCCTTCGAAACAGACAGACTCAATAACTGAACTTGGCCCGACCCGGGACTCGAACCCAGGACCTCCCGGTGTGCGACCGTACATGCTAGCCACTACACCACCGAGGCAGTTAAGGCGAGGCAGTACAAACATACAAAGATACAAACAAACATACAGGTGAAGCTAATAAAAAGCGTGTAAAAAAACCTAAGAGGCCTCATTGAAAAATATTCATTTTTCTAACAAATGTTCAATGTAGATAGCATTTATCTGAAGTAAAAACTTCGAATTTGAGCACATTAGATTAATTTTAAGATAATTTCTTCGTCAAAGATAATATCTCAATCGACACTAACATTTATTACTAACTATTTAAAAACAAAAACGAAGAAAAAAGTTAACGTCTCACAATTTGCATAAAACTGCGCTTGCGCATCTCATTATTGTACAAAATTGACTCAAGTAATTGTTTTTTTCAGCCTAAAATATAATACGAACTAAATGTATCTTTTTTTAGGGTTCTGTACCCGTTCCGTAAGGATAAAATGGTATCCTATTAGGCTATTACTAAGACTCCGCTGTCCGTCCGTCTGTCTGTCTGTCTGTCCGCCTGTCACCAGGCTGTATCTCATAAACCGGGATAGTTAGACAGTTGAAATTTTCACGGATGATGTATTTCTGATGTCACTATAACAACAAATGCTAAAAAACATATAATAAAATAAATATTTTGGGGTCTCCCATACAAAAACGTGACTTTTGCTCGTTTTTGCTCGATAATAGTACGGAACCCTTCGTTTGCGAGCCCGACTCGTACTTGGCTGATTTTTTTTTCAAAAACCACTTCGCTAATGCACTGACAGGCTGTTTCTAAGAGTTTGAAGTGCTGTACGTTCTCATAATAACTTTATTTATTCTTTATATGTAATTTCTTAAGTAATGATTGCTTCGTTTTGCAAATTTTAAACTTTAATGAGTATATTTCATTTGCAAGAAGATTTTTAATGTGCTCAGTTTAACTGTACTATATTTTTAACCGACTTCAGAAAAGGAGGTTCTCGGTTAGGTTGAAATATTTATATACTAGCGACTTACCCTCGCTTCGTTAGGGGTCCTCCATGGATTAACCGCGAGCGAAGCCGCGGGTTTCACTAGTAAAAATTTCTAAAATAAAAGTAGCCTAAGTCACTCCTTATAACATTAGCTATCTGCGAATGAAAGTCCCGTCGATATCGATCCAGCCGTTTCAAAGATTAGCCGGGACAAACAGACAGACAAACATTTTAAAAATAGTTTTTTTGATGTAAGTACCGTATATACTTTCATATGCATTTCGACCGTTTTGTTTGGAATAAAAGGGTTCCAGGTGTTGTTTTGGAATAAAAGGGTTCCATCCAACATTTTTCTATATTTTGATTTTTTAACTTAAAAATGTTTCATGTGACCATAACTTTGTTCTCTAAACCTTTGAACGTCATCTATTGACCCTTAATGAATTAGCTGCATAAAAAAGTTCTATTTGTGAAACTAATGATTCAAAAAGTTCCATCTGCCTCATGAATGTTAAAATCCAGATGGAACCATTTTATTCCAAGCGGTCGATTTAGTGAAAAGCTGTTAATTTGAAATTACAAACAGACACTTCTATTTTATTTATATGTATAGATTTGTGCATTGTCGTAACTTTTTTGATAAGACCTACTTTAGGTACCTACTTTTAATATTTGAATAATCTTCAATAAAAATCCATTCGCTTTCAATCCTTTATATTAAATATACACTATTGACATCTGCCAAAATACAAAAATATAAAATACTGTTCGATATTTGAGCATATATATTACATGTACCTACTACCGGCTGTTCGTCCCTAGGATTTTTTTCTCATAAATTAGATATTTTACCGCAGCAAAAAGTATACGAGGGTCAAACTTATTGGACCAGGGTAACCAGCTGTGATCATACCAAATTTCTAGTTCTTCTAGTCTACTCGTAATGCGGTGACAGACACACAGACAAAAATTCTAAAAACTATTAATATGATCTCTATATCGATAACTAGCGACTCATCCAAGCTTCACTCGGGTTCGTCTCTAGGTACCTTTAGCATAAAATTTTTAAAAAACTTTGAATGTCTTACTTATTTATGTATAATCAAAAGCTTAAAAAATAAGTTTCAAGCTTCTAGCTTAAAAAATTTCCATACAAACTTTCATCCCCTATGTCAACCCTTAACAGCCCTTTTTGGCCTTAAAAAGTAGCCTATCTCCTTTCTCAGGCTCTGACTATCTGTGTACCAAATGCCATTAAAATCGGTCCAGTAGTTTTTGAGTTTATTCGTTACATACAAAAATACAAACCTTTCCTCTTTATAATATTGTATCTAAGTCTATATAGATAATCGCTAGTTCATTGATAATTGAAGAATATTATTATACTTATTATGTAAATAGATTTTTACTCGCCACGCGCCTTTACACGCGACTCTTACATTAAATTGCTTGTCTTTAACAAAATGACAGTTTTTTTTATGGGACCAAGGGGGCAACGGGCAGGAGGATCACCTGATGGTAAGTGATCACCGCCGCCCATGGACATCTGCAACGCCACAGGGCTTGCAGATGCGTTGCCGGCCTTTCAGGAAAGGGAGGGAGGGAGAAAAGGGAGAAGGATGGGAGGAGGGAGAAGGACGGGAGGAGGGATGGGGAGTGGGCCTCCCGGACTCTCACTCACCGGACGAAACGCGACAGCATAGCTGCCACTTCACGCCGGTCTTCTGTGAGAGAGTGGTACTATACGGGACGTGCCGGCCCATTCGGCTGCTACCAGAAGGTATAAGGCATGGCACTACCACTTAAAACTCTACTCAGACGCACGCGGCACGAGTTATATTTTGATGCTCCTACGAAATAATTATGAAATCACTTTTATTTAGACTCTTTTGGCTCAGTCGGTAGAGACCCTACTTTCTGCGCCAGCGGTCGCGGGTTCGAGTCCCGCTGGGGGCATTCATTTGTTGAACACGAGTGTTTGTACTGAGTTTGAATGAGTACAAACATTTATATTTATAATATGTATGTATATAAAATGTATATGTGTAGTATATCAACTATCTGGTATCCGCAACACAAGCCTCGTAGCTTACCACGGAACTAGATGGCGCTGTTGTAATTCTCAACATATTTATTATTTATTTATTTATTTAGACTATTTTGGCTCAGTTTGTAGCTGTCGCTGGTTCGAGTCTCGCTGGGTGCTTTGGTGTGGCGAATTTAAACCACTCCTCACACACCCCCAATAAAACAAAGGACGTATAATTCAAATCGGTTTACTAGTTTTTGAGGTTAAGCGAGACTAACGAAAAGCAATTGTTAAGGTTCTGTATCTCAAAAGGAAAAAACGAACTTATAGAATATGTTGTTCGTCTAATTTGTCTGTTTGTCTTTCGAGATGCTTTATCTCAGGAACACGTGGGAACAACAAGTTCAAATTAAAACCAGTAACTAAGGTCTAAAGTTCATCGAAGTTAAGAAAAAATCTAACTTCTGAAATAAAAAAAATATACGGCCGTTTATGCCACAAAAAACGTAAGTATTTATCGATACTCTCGAGGGAATCAAAATTTATAGGGTATTTTCCGCTGAGCTAGAACCATGAAAGGCAAGTAATATCGTCTATTCTGACTGAGTCTTTCTGTACTCTTCTGAATTAGTGCTTGACTACGTTCCACCTGATGGTAAGTGGTAACGCAGTCGTAGATGGAGTCGCACTAATTCAGTAGCCACCTATTCACTCTACCCTTGATGACGCCCATATTGTAACCGGACGGAAACACAGACGCAGGCAGATTGTTCCAATCCTTAGCCACACGTATAATAAGACGTAGCGAAACATTTCGTCTTGACGGGTGAAATGTCCGTCATAAGGATCCAGCCGTTAAGCAACGATATATTCATTATTCAGTCATAATTGTATGAGTGACCAAAACCTTTTGTAATTTTTTTTAACTAAATTCTACAGAAGAGGAAAACCTTAAAGCCGTATATTTTTATTTCATACTACCAAATTCCGCAGCTCTAACCGCGTTCTAATTGTAGTAGAAAGATGAAAATTTAAGGTAATAAGAATTTTTAATGCTAAATCATAAAAAGTAAAATAAAAATTTGGTCTAATTATAAAAAAAAATCTGGAGAGGGCCATCCTTATCACCTAAAGGGATAAAAAATAGCCTACGACCTATTCTCAAACTTACCAAATATACATGCAGAAAATTCATGCCACAATGCCACATTTTAAATCTATTATACTACATATAATAAAGGGTACTTACGTACTAACGCCACTGCACTTTAGTTTTTCTATGGATTTGTGTGAATGTGCTCATATCGTAAATAACTATTTTCTTTGGGTTTGGATATAATAAGTTCATAAGTTTAATTTTAAGAAACTTTCCGTCTAGGTTGGTTAGGTTAGGATAGATATATGCTGATATATTATGTATGATGATGCTGATATATATGATATACCTAATAAAGTTTTAATTCAGTTATAAATAATAATAAATAAATATGTTGGGACATTATTACAACAGCGCCATCTAGTTCCGTGGTAAGTAAGCTACGAGGCTTATGTTACGGATATCAGATACTTAATATACTACACATATATAACTTTAAATACATACATATTATAAATATAAACACATGAATGTACAAACATTCGTGCTTAACAAATGAATGCCCCCAGCGGGACTCGAACCCGCGACCGCTGGCGCAGAAAGTAGGGTCACTACCAAGTACCAACTGAGCCAAACGTTGAATCTGTGCATTGAATATTGTTTAGAAAATCTAATTAAAATAGTCTAGTTTTTAGAATTTTTGTGAGTCTCTCTTTGACCTCAACTTAATTTGAAATTTGATATGATGGTAGCTGGTAATACTAATATAACTATTAAATAAACTTTCAATGTCTTACTTATTTATATCTAATCAGAAGCCTAAAAAATAAGTTTCAAGCTCCTAGCTTTAAAAATGACGTAATTTCCATACAAACTTTCATCCCCTATTTCAACCCCTTACAGCTTTTTTCGCCTTGAAAAGTAGCCTATGTCCTTTCTCAGGTTCTAGACTATCTGTGTACTAAATTTCATTAAAATCGTTCCAGTAGTTTTTGAGTTTATTCGTTACATACAAAAATACAAATCTTTCCTCTTTATAATATTAGTATAGATTAAATTGGATTGTTAAAAAAGCTTCGTAAATTAACCTATTTTCTATTAATTTGGTTAAATCGAAATAGTTACTGTCGGTTATTTTTAGGAGCTAAAAAAAATGTATTTTACATACAAATTATAAACCTTCCCCTTGAATCACTCTATTTATTGATCAAAATCGCATTAAAATTCGTTAAGTACTTTAAAAGATCTAAGCTAAAAAAACGGCGCGACTTCTTTAACACTATATAAATGATGGATAACAAATGTGAAGTGACGAAGGTATCGCGGAACAAACCTACACAAAAACAACATACATCACAATAATGTACTAGTGATGTGCCGGATCGTCAAAAATGTATATCCGCGGACACGGATCCGGATACGGATAGTTAGTGTCAAGATCCGCGGATGTGGATACGGATCCGGATCTTTATCTTCTAATCATCAAATATTCATTCATTTTTTAATATTTATAAAAGTAATGTCATTACTTTCTATGTGTAATTAGTAATACTGATCTCATAAGATAGTTGATTTAGTATCTTTCAGTTATATACTAATTGGTATATAACTAAGTAGAATATACGTTTATATTATACTATATTATATACTACCATACACAAAAGATCCGTAAAAGATCCGCGAGAAAAGTGACGGATACGGACACGGACCTAATTTCTCCCGAGGATATCCGCGGATACGGATACGGATACGGACATCCGAAACATCACTATAATGTACTACATTATTTAAAGCCGGACAATTTTCCGCCCGATTAGAAGACACGTCTAAGCAGAAAATATAAAAAAGTGGGGTGAGGCCGTTTCGAAAATCGATTCCATGCGCGTATATGCTTTAGAAATGTGATAAAATCATAATAACATCAACGCATATCATTTTAAACCTTAAACAGTTAGTATAAGGTGTATTTTCCTGCAACATTAACGTGGAAACGGATGAATGGAGTACTAAAAAGCTGCCTTTTTATGTTCAAGCAATACTCATTCGTTTTGTTTTATTATAACGTCTCGTTTTTCTAATACTTTGTAGGAAATTGTTTTACTTGAACGTATCAGCACTATTCATACTAATATTATAAATGCGAAAGTAACTCTGTCTGTCTGTCTGTCTGTCTGTCTGTCTGTCTGTCTGTCTGTCTGTTACCTTTTCACGCTAAACCACCCAACCGATTTTGCTGAAATTTGGTATGTAGATAGTTTGCATTCATGAGAAGGAAATAGGCATATTATTTTTTGGAAATTCAACCCCTAAAAGTGTTAAAAGGGGTGGCAAAGTTTGTATGAGAAAAATATTTTTATTGCACATTTTTGCATGAAACTTTGAATTAATGCTTTTTAGTACAAATGATGAAACACGTATTTCAGGGTTTTTCGAAATTCACCCCCATTGGGGGTTAAAGGGGGTGGCTAAGTTTGTATGGGAAATTTAATTCTATTGAAATATTTTGCGTGACACTAAAATAATGCTCTGCAATACAAATTATGAGATACATATCTAAGCGTTTTTGAAAATCAACCCCTATGGGGGTTAACGGGGGTGGCACAATTTGCACAGGAAAAATATTTAACAGTAATTTTTACCATAAGTCCATAACAATGAACCACGTACATCAGTTTATCATTAACGAAAAGAAACACAAAGAAATTATGATACCAATTTTGCTACTATGTGCAAAATTGGTTAAAAATAGGAAATAAGTTTTAGAAAGCGCAGCAGTGGCGGCACGGCCGCGGCAGGATGCTACACAGTAGTTTTCAGAAAAGAGGGCCAGAACTTTAAATGGGGAATCAGTCCTTGGTACATTATAAGTAACAGTATATAAGCAAAAATGTTTATTTTATTCACTCTTAGCGCGAGCAAAGCCGCGGGCACCGCTAGTATAGTATGAAACAAAGTCGCTGCCCACTGTCTATCTGTCCCTATGTATGCTTAGATCTTTAAAACTATGCAACGGATTTTGAGTCATTTTTTTATTAGGGTTCCGCAGCCAAATGGCAAAAAACGTCCGTCTATATGTCACACTTTTTTCCGAAACTATAAGAACTATACTGTTGAAACTTGATAAGTAAATGTATTCTGTGAACCGCATTAAGATTTTCACACAAAAGTAAAAAATCGGGGGTTCCCCATACTTAGAACTGAAACTCAAAAAAAAATTGTGTGGGGTATCTATGGATAGGTATTTAAAAATGATATTGAGGTTTCTAATATCATTTTTTTCTAAACTGAATAGTTTGAGCGAGAGACACTTCCAAAGTGGTAAAATGTGTGTAAAAGTTAAATTATTACAATAGTGTCTTTAATTTTTTTTTCTATTAGAATTCAAAGTACTGATATTTAATCTTTAAAGGTTTTTTGTTTTTCAAAATTCAAAATACAAATTCAAATTCAAAATATTTTATTCAGCATGAAATTATTACAAATAAATAAATAAAAAAGGCTCGAAAACGTTATTTAAAATACCGTTTTTAAAATGTTCCGAACAGTTCTTTGAATTTTTTATACAACATTTTGTTCGGAACGAAACCGATACGAGAACATTTTCAAAAACCGGTTTATTCCGCAGGACGCGACCGCGCATGGACAAAATTGTCCAGACTCGGAAAAAGTTCTGGCTGGAGGGTGGGGGTGGTAATATACATGTCATTAGGGGCTTGTACTCGTTTTTTGAGATTTTATTTACGATATTTTGAATGGTTTGGCACTGGTCTTTATGCCGTATTTATAAAGGGAAAAAAAAAAACGTTTAAAAAAGGTTAAAAACGTTTTATTAACCGAAAACGATTTAAATTTTGTTCCTCTTCAAAAACGTTTTATTTAGCGTTCTGTTCAAACGAAACCATTACTAATCCGTTCTTAGGTTTTTAAGTCGAAAACGTTTCGAAAAATATACCGGTATCCGAGCCCTATTTACAATTTTTTACTGAACGTCATGAGTCTACTACCAGTTCGGAAGGAAGAAGCCGCTGACCTGAGAAGAACTGGCGAAAGAAACTCAGCGGGACTAATATATATTATTTTTTTGTTTTTATTTTTGTCTTAGTGTTTTTCCCTTTTTTTAATTAAATTGAAATTAACAATAATTCTATAGGTTGAAACAGCCTGGTGGCGATCACATCATTCCCAAGGCGTACTATCTTCTAAAAAATCATTAATCGTATAATATCCTTTAGTACACAAACGTTCTTTCACAATTTTTTTAAATTTGGCAATAGAAGCTTGTTGAACGTTTTCTGGGACCTGTTGTATAAGCGTATACATTGTCCATAAAAAGAATTACTGACTCGGCGTAAGCGAGTCACAGGCATTACAAGTTTATTTTTAATAAACTTTCTTTCTAGCGCTTTTGATCAATGTTTAGAAAAACTTATTTTTTTCATTAATAGCTTAAATAAGTTACTTCTTTAATACTTTCAAACAACTAATGTGAATGTGATGATGTAAATGAATAAGAATGTTTTAAATTTAAGAAAAGGGTACTCTTTCATTTAGTGAAAAACTGGAAGAAAAAAAAAACAGGATTTCGATGAGCGCTACCTATTGAGGCGAATCGAGTTCATCAAAATCGATTGTCAAAGGAGGAGAAGGATTACGAATTCCTACTAATATAAATGTGAATGTAAGTTTGTTTGTAACGCTTTCACGCGAAAACTACTTAACCAATCATAATGAAACTTTGTACACATATTTTTGGAGGTATAAGAGGTAACATAGGATACTTTTTATTTTAAAAAAATTACGAAAGATTAAAAAAAACAAAAAATCTCAAAATCTAGCTACTTCAGCCATCTTGCATTCCGATAATGAAGTTCCAATTTTTTATTTTGTTTGTTACACTAATACATTTCGAGGTAAATAATTTTTTTTAAGTTCAAATCCGGGTTTCGCACCTTTGATATTTTCATGTGCGAATCATTTCTATCATGATTACCACTTGTCTTACGGTGAAGGAAAACATCGTGAGGAAACCTGCACGTCTGAGAGAACCTAGCAAGTTTTCGTAAGACATGCTCAGTCCGCCAACACGCAGTAGGCTAGCGCGGTGGACTATGCCATGGCCTGATGCCCCTAGTACTGAGGGAGGCCCACCCCCAGCAGAAGGACGATAAAAGGGCTGAAGACGAAGACGAATTTACTCCTTATAACATCAGCTATCTGCGAGTGAAAGTCCCGTCAAAATCGGTTCAGCCGTTTCAGAGATTAGCCGGAACAAACAGACAGACAAAAATTTTAAATATTGATTTTTGATGTAAGTACCGTATATACTTTCATATACATTTAGTGAAAAGTTGTTAATTTGAAATTAAAAACAGACACTTCAATTTTATTTATATAGGTACGTATAAATAATATACGTAATATAGACAAATATTTTAATTTTAAAAATATCAAACGATCGCTTAAAATAGGGTTTACGTAATAAAACATTTTTACGTCGAAATATGAGAGTGTAGGATATTTTGAAAATGTGAAGACTTGCCACCCTTCTCGCGGCAGACGGGGGTTGGGGGTTATAAAAAATTTTATATCTCCGCGTCTGCGTGGAGCTAAATTTTTTTGAATCGATACTAAGTCTCGGACGTTTTTTGATATATGCTTATAACTAAGTTGAAGCCGCCGTTTTATATTTGAAATTCGCTTCAATTTGAACCTTATGTTTAAAAATAAGAATATTAGCGGAACTACTGTGATTTAAGGACGGATATGTTAATTTTGTTAGTAGTGAGTGGATTCTAAGTAAAAATTTGTGTTTTATAAAGTACTTTTACATGCTAATAGATTATATATCTATACATATTATAAAACAAAGTCCTCCGCAGCGTCTGTCTGTCTGTTCACCCAAAACTCAAAAACTACGGCACCATTGCGCAGCGCACGCAGAATAATGACTTTTATAGGCAACATTTTAACACCTTGGGTTACATTGTTTAATTTTAAGTAGTGATCTCTAATTTTTTTGAAAATATAATATAGCCTATGTTACTCAGGGAAGATGTAGCTTTCTAATGGTGAAAGAATTTTTAAAATCGGTCCAGTAGTTTTTGAGTTTATTCGTTACATACAAAAATACAAATCTTTCCTCTTTATAATATTAGTAACGACTTATAAAAAAACAACTTTTATTTTTGTCGGTTTGTTCCATCTATGGCTGGACCGATTTTGACGGGACTTTCACTAACAGATAGCTAATGTTATAAGGAGTAACTTAGGATACATACTTTTATAAAAAAAGATTTAAGCAGATGCACCTTTCTTTTAACGTTGGGAAATGCATTGACGCATACCACCAGGTGGTTATGTGGGACTCACCAGCTTAAAATATGCCAGTACTACCCACTAAAAACCAACGGACCTCACTTGTCTTAATGGAGCATCGCAGGATCCCTTGCGCATTCAACTACGACGACCCAGCAGGCAGGTCTGCCGAAGCAGACCACACAGCCACGAGGGTTGCTCCACAGCCCACTCTGCTATAAGAAAAGTACCAGGAGCAACCCGCACGACACATCGCCCCCCGAAGTGGGCCCCTCCTACGCGTTTCTTAGCTTCGTGCCGGCCGGCTGCTGGTCACAGGCCTCAATATGAGAGGACCAGACTATAGTCCACCACGCTATCAAAGTACGTGTTGGCGGACTTCGTATGTCCTTCGAAAACTTGCTAGGATCTTTCAGACATGCAGGTATCCTCGCGTTGTTTGTCTCCACCGTAAGACAAGTGGTGATCATGATAGAAATGGTTCGCACATGAAAATATCGGAGGTGCGAGACCCGGATTTGAACCCGCGTCACTCGGTTATACAAGCGAGCGCGTTACCACTAGGCTCTATCTAACTTTATTGGAACGTTAGCGTCTAATTTTTAAGGTCATACTTTTCTCATCGCAGATCTAAAATTAAGATAAAATTTCTAATCTAGCTTAAAAAAGTCGTTAAATATGTATATCCAATACATATTTAAATTTTATTGTTAATAAAATAAATTAAATGCAGATCGACTACGATATCGGTCCAGTTTTGGAGATTAGCCGGACAAGATGACAAATTACAATTTTTCTTATAAGCATCATAACCTAAGTTACTTGCTTTACATTTAAATCATTACTATTATAATGATAATAATCTATAATAATCGGTGAAGTAAAACATCGTGAAGAAACCTGCATGTCTGAGAGAACATAGCAAGTATTCGTAAGACATGCTCAGTCCGCCAACACGCACTAGGCCAGCGCGGTGGACTATGGCCTGATCCCCCTCGCACTGAGGGAGGCCCACCCCCAGCAGTGGGACGTTAAAAAGGGCTGAATTCACACAATCTATAGTCATACTCTATTATGTATAATAAAGTTCTAATTGAGGCAAATTTGTACATTAAATTATTTTTAGTCAATCTCATTGGAATAGTGTGGAATAGTAGTGGAATAGTGTAGTGAGGCTGAATCTATAGTTTTTTTGAATTTTTGTCTGTCTGTCTGTCTGTCTGTGACCGCATCACGAGGAAACCTCTGGACGGATTTTGGGAACATTTGGTATGATGATAGCTGGTTTTTCGGGTCAACATAAGGTGGGTGGACCATGGAAGCCATGTTCCTTCGAAGGCAAATTACTAAAAAGTTATAGTTATTGCCACGTGATGACAAATTTCTTTTACTTACTAATAATAACTAATACCTAACTATCTTAAGGACATAGACGCGGCAGCAAGTCCCTCACGCCGATATTATGTCCATCGATATATTGACTTCTTATATCGACGTTAAAATTGTAAGTCGTGCTCACAGATAAACTTAAGTTTTTAAGTAAATTATCTATTATTTTTATTAATTTTGGTTACTTGTAATTAATAATAAGGGTTGGCTATAGTAATAAAAAAAAGTTACCACATTATTATGATTTCTGTCAAAATATCGGTAACTTTTCTAGAAAAGTGCTCCATATAAGGCAAATTCATATTATAAATGACTGATTTATAATATGTATTGGCCTTATATGGAGCCCTGTTCCTAGCAAGGCCATTTAGAAGAGCTTTCTAAAACTTACGTTTATTAGATAGTGATTAACTTTGCATTTAAAAAAAAAGATTCTCTCATTTATCCAGTAAATAAACAAATTATAACTGTTTATTTGAAGGCCTTCTATTGTCCACCCACCTTACAAGATAATTTTGACTTCAAGAAAGTATAAGAACTCTGAGGAAAATATAATAGGTAATGGTTGTTACAAAAGTATTGCACAATCTGTACATTTAATTAAAGTAAAGTAAAATAAAGGGTTTCTATAATTTTATAATAAAATATAACATAAGCTATCTGCGAGTAAAAGTCCCGTCAAAATCGGTCCAGCCGTTTCGGAGATTAACCGGAACAAACAGATAGACAAAAATGTTAAAAATTGATTTTTTGATGTATTTTTTCAATTCCCTCAATGCAAATGATAATAAATAATATCAAAAGTAAATAGACAGCATTTAAAAGAAAAATAAAATATTTATCAGAAAAAGACATTAAAATGTATAGTTGATGATATCTTTAAAAGTTATAGATGTAACTTTACAATAAAACGCAAATTAATTCACATCTGTAAATATATTAGATAAAATGGTTCTAGATGCAAAATAACTTGTATTTAAATTAAACAGATTAAAAATGTTGTCAAATTAGATCATTTGTGACGTTTTTGAGATAGCGATGACTTATAACATTGCAGAATACTTATATCTATTCGTATTATGTTTATTTTATTAAAAAGAAACAAAAATTTTAACTAAATCACACGTGAATAGTATAGTAGAGTGAATAGAATAGTAATACATTTAAATAAATAAATAAATATCAGTACTAGGGAAACAGCACGATCAGGTTCCGTGGTAAGCTACGAGGCTTGTGTTACGGATACCAGATAGTTGATACTCTACACATATATAACTTTAAATATGACTGGAGTACAAACATTCGTGTTCAACAAATGAATGCCCCCAGCGGGACTCGAACCCGCGACCGCTGGCGCAGAAAGTAGAGTCACTACAAACTGAGCCAAACGTGTCGTCAAATCTATGTGCTATTCCAGTCTATAATCTTTGTGCCAAATTTCAGTCAGATCCGTTCAGCCGTTTTAGTATGATTGAGTAACACACAACCATACAAACTTTCACATTCATTATAATATTAGGTACAGACCCGACTCTTGTCATCAGCCTTTTTCAACGTTCTACTGCTGGGGGTGGGCCTCCCTCAGTACGAGGGGGATCAGGCCATAGTCCACCGCGCTGGCCTCGTGCGTGTTGGCGGACTTCACATGTCTTACGAAAACTTGCTAGGTTCTCTCAGACATGCAGGTTTCCTCACGATGTTTTCTTTCACCGTAAGACATGGTAATCATGATAGAAATGATTCGCACATGAAAATATCAGCGGTGCGAGACCCGGATTTGAACCCGCATCACTCGGTTATACAAGCGAGCGCGTTACCGCTGGGCTACCACTGCCTCTGCGTTGCACAAAATTTATATTTTTTTCTTGGCTGTTGCTAGTCATGTTCTGATGAAGAAAAAAATATATATTATTCAAAAAGATATATTATTCAAACAAATTTCCGGGGTAGCCTTAATATACCAGCAGAAGACCGAACTTATTATAAAGTATTTTTTTTCCTCAATTACAATGCCTTTTTTGTTGATCGAATTTTTAACAATCATTAAAACACATCAGTTAATTTGAAATTATGTTTTATTGTTTTACCCAGCTACACCTTTCTCATTTTACTAGATTCAGTCTAGTGAAACGACATATCACGGGCACTTTATTAGTATTTCGTCATATCCCTAAACATTTTCAGTAAGAAGACGTAATTGACAATAAAATTCGCCATCTTCCGTAAATTCGTAGTATCCTTAGAGATTTCGTGAAAACCCTAATATCCTTATTTCCCTGCGACATATATAAATAAATAATAAGTAGTTTAAAAAAACTAAAAACACGCTTTTTATAGAACACCAAACTAAAAATAGAAAATAAATTTTAATAATGAATTTAAATTAATTATTTGATTTTTAAAAAAGCGTGGGGTGCTTTTTAAGATATTATCAAAATGATAATCACTCTACTCATATCTGTCAATAAAATATTTATAACTATTGACACCATGCACCCCACGCTTTTTTAAACTATTATTTATTTCTTACTTTTTAGTTTGGTTTATTTATAAAAGCGTGATTTTTTAGTTTTTTAAAACTATTATTTATATTGTAACAAAAATCATATTTTGCAAATTGAAAAATGGAATAATTTTATCAAATTAGTGTATTGTCATCGGTCCTCGATAAATCTACAAAGTTTGAACGAAATCTGGTCGTTTAAAGTGGGTCAAAATCGCGCCCAAAGAAGTCTGTTACAAACATACAAACATACTAACATACAGGTGAAGCTAATAAAAAGCGTGTAAAATGAATGTTGGAAAGCGCATCTCGGCTACTTTTTTTTGTATGTTCCTTAAGGTCAACGGAAGGATTTAACAATAATAAACAAAACAAAGTTTGTAAATAACTTACACTGAAGGGGTACCTAGGAATGAACTCGAGCGAAGCGAGGGTGAGTCGCTAGTTGACATATAAAAATCTCGCGTCACAGTGTTTGTTATCGAACTCCTCCGAAACGGCTTGACCGATTTTTTTGATTTTTTGTGTATATTTGGTAGGTCTGAGAATAGGTCGTAGGCTATTTTTTATTCCTCTACGTGATAAGGGTTGCCCTCTCCAGATCAAACTAAGCACTATCCCACAACCTGAGCATTTTGTTTTACACTTTACTGAAAAACTGTCACGCCTATAGATTTGCGCTTTAACATAGTAATAAAGTTTCATATCTAGATGTGTTATCTGTCAAAAAAATATAATTTTATTACAAAAAAAAAAAAAATAACAATTCTGTGTTCATTGGATAGAATGTTATTGTACTACTAACGCCATCTGTTAGAAAACCAAAGAGTTAACATCGCTGTAACATTATTCTCCGTTAGAAAAACTACGCGAGACCTCATAAAGTGAAACTTTTTACTAGTATATCTTCTACATTCTATATTATAAATACGAAAGTAAATCTGTCTGTCGCGCTTTCACGCAAAAATTACTGAACCGATTTAAATGAAATTTCTACACAAATAGTCTAAAACAGCTGTAAGTGGTTGAAATAGGGGATGAAAATTTGTATGGAAATTACGTCATTTTTAAGGCTGTTGCTAGTCGTCCGCTAATCGGATGAATAAAGAAAATATTATTCGTCCGACAATTGTCGGTTTATACGAATATCTATCACTTTTTTGCTTTCTAATGAAAAATAAGTGAGTTTTAGGTGCAGGATATATGAAAAATATAAAAAAAAATAACCTTAACCTACCGAGCTGAAAATTTATTATTTAAATTCCACCGACTTTAAACATAACATAACACCCTCAAAATTATTTTTATCCTTTATCACACGTTGTTAAAGCTAGAAAATTGAAATTATTTTTTAGGCTTTTGATTAGATATAAACAAGTAAAACATTTGTAAAAATGTTATACTAAAGGTACCTAGGGACGAACCCGAGCAAAGCAAGGGTGAGGCGCTAGTAATATGCGACTTTTTAAGTAAATGAATTATTCATAAAACGAATTTCTTCCGACATACTCGTAGGTTGCCTGGAACAGATTACTTTTAGTGATAAGGCCGCTTTTACACAGAAATGCATGTTTACAAATTCTTGTATTCTTTTTATATTGTATTTTTCTGTAATAAAGGAATAAATTTATATACATATAAATAAAATTAAAATGTCTGTTTGTAATATCACTAAATGCGTAATGCTTTAACATTTTTGTCAGTCGATCTGTTTGTTCCGGCTAATCTCCATAACAGCTGAATAGATTTTGATAAGACTTTCACTGGCAGATAGCTAATGCTATAAGGAGTAACTTAGGCTGCTTTTATTTAAAAAAAAATAGAGTTCCGCTGGAAACGACAAAAACATACCGGACGGACCAGTGGGACCAAAGATCAATTCAAATTCAAATTCAAATTCAAAATATTTTATTCAGCATGAAATTATTACAATTTTTTACTGAACGTCATGAGTCTACCACCAGTTCGGAAGGAAGAAACCACTGACCTGAGAAGAACTGGCTGTATATATATAATAAATAGGTAAATTACTAAATACCCACATATGTACAAACATTATTATTTTTTTAGTATTAGTATGTCGTTGGTTCAATACTTCAAAGACCACACGGCAAAATTCCCGCAATTAACAGAAGTTAATTAAACATAAAGAAATAATTACAATGTAAGAATTTTGAAATCCAAAAAAAACCGTTACATCTGACATATAATTAATTAACACAGACTAATTAACGATACGGGCCGTTCCTATGCCTTAATGAAATTAAAAATCGATATCAATCTCACTGAAATAAAATGTCCAAAACGGTTTTCGAACATTTTAATGATCTTTATAACGAAGTTGAAAAAATATACGTTCAATGCGAGAAACGAGGCAGAGTAACATAAGCCTTCTAAAGCGTTGAAATAAGGCCCTGAAGAAGCGATATTCTAAAGAAGCGTTTATTCAGTATCTACAATTTTAACCTGCTTGTTAGGACGAGCGAAGTGAGTCCTAACACTATCCCACTACCTGAGCATTTTGTGGACCACTTTACTGAAAAACTATCACGCCTATAGATTTGTCCTTTAACATAGTAATTTAGCTTCATATCTGGATGTGTTATCTGTCAGAAAATATAATTTTATAACCATTAAAAAATGAACATTAACAATTCTTTGTTCATTGGATAGAATGTTATTGTACTACTAACGCCATCTGTTAGAAAACCAAAGAGTTAACATCGCTGTGACATTATTACCCGCTGGAAAAACTACGCAAGCCCTCACAAAGTGAAGCTTTTTGCTAGTTAGTTGCTAAGTGCCTCGGTGTTGTTGTGACTAGTTTGTACGGCTGCATATCCGAAGGTCCTCTGTTCGAGTCCTGAGTTATGCCACGTTTAAATATTGTGTCTTTCTGTTTAGTAAGCCTCAGTAACAGCCAGTGTCACCCCCGTGCCTCGGAGAGCACGTAAAGCCGTCGGTCCTACGCCTTAACTCTCACTGGTCGTGTCTCGCGTCATCCCGCCGGAGTATGTGAGTGACAGGAACAGAGAATGCACTTGTGTCTGCGCATACACTCGTGCACAATACAGTGTTCCGCAAAGTGTGTACCGCGGCACACTGGTGTACCGTGGTTATTAATTGGTGTGCCTCGGAAAAATAGGGTTATCTTATAAACTTATCTCTAGTAAGTAAGTAAGGGTAAAAAATATTACACATACTAATATGTAAATCAATCAATAATACTTTTATGTAAATCAAGGGACCTCACGAGCGAAGCGTTTTGTTTCGTTCATCTAATTGTGTGGTTTCGTTTGGCGCGGGCCAATATTCGTTTGGATTTATAATAAATGTTGATGTGTACCTCCAAAAATTTTCGTCGTCCTAGATGTACCTTGAAGACAAAAAGTTTGCGGAACACTGCACTATAATATGTCCCGCGCCGTTGGCTAGTCTCAATAAGATTGACCGCCGCGCCGTGGCCGTAATCGGCCGGGAGGACATTATTATTACTCCGGGAAAATATCGCATTGAGCACGAGCGATGGAAGGGTTTCTAAAAACTCACTATTTCCGATGGCTAAGCAGACGGATAGCTAGACGTTACGGTGAATTTGTAGGACTATTTCGCCCAAAAGTTCCAAAGTGTCGGAAGAATGAGTACTACTATCGAAAGATGGTGGGAAAATTCGAACCACTTTATTTAAAAAAAAGGGTTGACGCTTTTTAATTTGAATGTTCTAAGTGTTTCGTTTGACTTGTACTTATCTATAATTGTTCGTACTACATGTACTGTGGGAGACTGCATGTCATTATCTCGTTTAGATAAGAATTTAAAATTTCATCAGTTTCCACACACTGAAGAAAGGTAAAAAATATTAGTCCAGTGATATTAGGCTAAATTATGCATATTATTGTTTACTAGATTTTTGTCTTTTCTTAGAACGGTTTTTGGGCCGATTAATATGACAATATATTTCAAAGTTCAAGATGGCGGACGAAATTTTTTAAATAATATTTAAATATTATACAATTTAATATAATTATACAATTTATTACGCTGTGGTATCATCCTGTTCACTACATCACTTATATTATAAAACAAAGTCCTCCGCCGCGTCTGTCTGTCTGTCCGTTCGCAATAAACTCAAAAACTACTGCACCGATTTTCATGCGGTTATCACCAATGGATAGAGAGGTTCTCGAGGAAGGTTTTAGTATATAACTAACAGAACCCGCGGCTTTGCTCACACTAAATCTAGGAACGAACCTGAGCGAAGCGAGGGCGAGGCGCTAGTCAAATATAAAAATGTAAGAATTACAAATACTTATCACGAATTATGATAATTAACTGTAAAGTAAAAAAATAAAATATGGGTTATCTTAAAACCGCACTACAGCGATAAAAAATGACGAAATTTTATTACGAACACATTTTTATCCGAAATTACTTACAGTTTTGAAAATAAGCAACATTCACTCATTTTATTCCCACGTTATTTACAGATTCAGAGATTTCCAAAAATAGTTCTTTTGCCATTGAAATAATGATGAATGTCGTAAATCTTATTAAACGTCTTACTTTATAAGGTAGTTAGCATTGAATCAAATTATTTGTGTACATACAAAAAGGAAAGGAGTAGGTTATTTTTAACTTAAAAATTAAAGGTTAAATTTCAAAGTTAAATATTTCAATGGTCATCTGACCGGAATATTTACTTGCGATTGAGATTTTGCATTTCCGAGGTTGAAAAATTTTTAGGGTTCCGTGCCCAAAGGGTAAAACGGGACTCTGTTACTAAGACTCCGCTGTCTGTCTGTCCGTCTCTCACCAGGCTGTATCTCATTAACAGTTGAAATTTTCACAGATGATTTATATATCTGTTGTCGTTATAATAAAAAATACCAAAAACAGAATAAAATAAATAGGGTGGATGCCCCGAATGCCAGCCCCGCTCCTAATAGCAGCTTATTGGCCTATTTCATTATATGTTAAGGAATCTTATTGATAGATTTAATAGTGTCGCCATCTAAAAAATAAAAATACTATTTATTATTTTATTTTTTATTATGTTTTTCGAGGGTAGGAGTGAAACGCTATACACGTCAATTTGCAATCAGCTGATTTATTTAAATTTTAAAATTGGAAAATAAGTTATTTATTTGTTGTATTTTAACATAATATGTTTATGTGAGTACTTATTCACCCACCAGCAAGTATATTCCTCGCACTTTTTCCACTTAAACCAACTTTTATACATTGAAGAATATGGAGTCCATCAAAGAGTCTTTGTCTTCACTAACCGATGTGTTCAACACTCGGATGAACGAATTTCAACAGGAATTGAATAAAACATCATCATCTATTTCATCTAGCGCTCTGCCAAGTGAATTTTGTAACTTTAGAAGCTTCATCGTTTCCGTACTGAACACTTTACAACGCCAGGTTGAGTGCCTTGCGTTGGAGGTCGACCGACACGAAATGAGAAGAAGGCGTAAAATGATTCTGTTCCACGGTGTCCCGGAGCAAAAAAATGAAGACAGTGCTGCTAGAATCACCAGTTTGATCGCTGACCACCTCGACTTGCAGAACTTTTCAACGGAAAGTATTAAAGATTCATATCGCTTAGGCCGCCCTGCTGACAAACCTAGGCCTATCCTAGTGAAGTTCAGAGATGTGAATGTTCGTAATAAAGTGTGGTTCGCCAAAACAAAACTGAAAGGCACTGGTTTCACCCAGTCGGAGTTCCTCACAAAGAATAGACATGAAGCGTTTTTGATGGCACGGCAGCGTTATGGTGTTAACAAGTGTTGGACTCGGGATGGGTGCATCCATATTATTGCCCCCGATGGGTCTAGACATCGCGCGGAGTGTATGCTGGATTTAAGCGGAATTCCATGCATTCCAGGTAAATCACCGCAGACCGCCTCAGCTCCCAAAACTACAGACAAAGTAATGGCTTCTCGGGTTAAACGAATTGTTAAAAAGTAGTTAATTTTTTCTTGTTTTATTCCTTAGTTTCATTTGTTTAACTTTTATGTTATAGGTATTAGGCACGTCTCTTATTTGTTGTTATTGTTTGATATTATCTATACTCTTTGGTTTGATGTTTACTCACTATTCACTAATCATTATTCCATAATCCATAGACAAGTGTGACAGATAATAAGATGAGCAAAATTAACATAGGTCATAGATAATATTTTAGAGTCTATGCTTTTTAAGATCTGTCTACACTATGTAAATTTTGTAAACTATGAATATAATAATATATTTAATTATTTTTTTTCTTTGCTTTCTATTTGTTGTTGTTATTTATTTATTCATTCATTCATAATAATTATTGTTATAATTATTTTCTTGCTTTTATTATCATAATTTAGTGCTTACGTAGTTTTGTTCCTTTTAGTTTTAGTGCTTGAGGTTATATTATATTCATATTATTTAATTATAAAGCCTAATGCCTAGTTTATAATGTGTGTTGTACTTGAATTTCTTTACTGTATTTTACGTTTGGTTTTTTTTATATGTCTTGCAACTGGCGGGTGAGTAGTACTTACATGCATTCTACTCGTTCTGTATTTTTTTTTTAATTTTTATTTATTTATATATATATTTTTATAGTATTAATACATACATATTATGTCTATATATGATATTAGCCTAAATGAATCCTTCTTATCCTGTACTAGTTCTGAAGGTGATAGCAGCAACGACAGTTTTCACAGTATCCTTTCTCTTGGCGACACACTCGATTTACACTTCTCAGATGTTATGAAAAATTTTAATCTAGTTCACATTAATGCTCAAAGTATTCCAGCGCACTATCCTGATATGTTATCATCATTTACAAATACAAATATACACGCTATATTAGTGTCCGAATCTTGGCTTAAACCATGTCTTCCTTCAACATCTTACTCGCTACCAGGGTTTCATTTAATTAGAAACGATCGTACTGGACGAACTGGAGGTGGAGTAGCAATTTACCTACGTTCCCATATTCCTTTTTCAATTGTTAGTATGTCTCAACAACAGGGGAACGTGGACACCGAACATCTTTTTATTGAGGTCGCATTATCTCACTCCAAAATACTCCTAGGCGTCTATTACAATCCGAGTCTCACAATCGATTATTTCTTATCACTTGAAACCTTGCTAGAGCAATTTAAACCTTTGTATGATCATACTTTGTTGATGGGTGATTTTAACACGTGTCTTCAAAAGAATGACCATAAAGCTAATCGTCTTTGCTCACTTATGCTGCTGCATTTGCAGCGGACTTAAATATTCTTCCCCTAAATCCCACCCATAGATTTCCGCATTGCACACCTTCTCTTTTGGACCTAATTTTGGTATCTTCCACCGACCTTGTTGCAAAACATGGCCAGTGCTCTGCTCCATTTTCTTACCATGACCTTATTTATTTGTCTTATAAATTAAAACCGCCAAAAGCAAAATCAAGAATCCTTCTGCAGCGCAATTTTGGTGGTATCAATTTAGAGAGATTACAGATGGATGCTGAAAATATCGACTGGTCGACTGTTACTAAAGCAGGCACAGTTGATGAACAAATATCAATATTTAACTCGTTGTTAATCCAACTGTATGACAAACATGCTCCGGTTCGCCCTGTTCGCATTAAACATCTTCCGGCTCCTTGGCTTACTCCAGAAATCAAAAAACTCCAAAGAAAAAAGTTTGCAGCGAAGTCCAACTACAAATCTAATCCCAACGATATCAATAAAGTAAAATATATTAAGGCTCGCAATCGTTGCAATATAGTGTGTAGGGATAGTCAACGACGCCATATCTATAAGTCTGTCATCGAAGAAGATGACCCAGATAAAATCTGGAAGTTTCTCAAGTCACTTGGAGTAGGTAAATCCAAGCATAATATAAATCCTCACAATATAGATTTAAATCTGATAAATCAGCATTTCTCTTCTTCGGTTACTATAAATAGTACGAATAAGTTAAACACACTCAACTATCTTTTCAGTTTACCTACTCGTAATTTTCCTTGCTTTTCATTTAGTCAATTTTCCGAAAGTGATGTTGAGAGAAATATAATAGCTATAAAATCTGATGCAGTTGGAGCAGACTGTATAAGTCGCAAAATGATTCTTCCTATTCTTAGTCATATCGTTCCTACTATTACTTCTATTTTAAATTCCTCAATTAATTTTAATCAGTTTCCTTCCGCCTGGAAAGACGGGCAAGTCTTTCCACTTCCAAAAATATCTATCCCGTCTTCTTTTTCTGATTATCGTCCTATATCTATTCTTCCCTTCCTGTCAAAATTACTCGAGCGACTGGTACATAGGCAATTGAGTGCTTATCTTTACGAACACAATCTTTTAAACTCCTTCCAATCCGGTTTCCGTCCTAATCATAGTACTACTACTGCCTTAGTTAAAATCACGGACGACATCAGAGAAGGTATGGATAACCAAAGACTTACTGTCTTGGTACTACTAGATTTCAGTAATGCTTTTAATACGGTGGACTTTGACATCCTGCTAGCTATTATATCATCTCTTAACATATCTCCTGAGGTTGTTGACTGGTTTCGTTCTTACTTGTGCGGTCGCCGACAACGCATTCGGATTGAAGATTCTTACTCCGATTGGTGCGCAGTAAATGCCGGTGTCCCACAAGGTGGCGTGTTGTCTCCTCTCCTATTTTCAATTTTTATTAATTCTATTTGTCTTCAAATATCTTCTCGCTACCACTTATATGCAGACGATTTGCAAATTTATGCCGAAACATCTGTGGCTGACTTACCTCAAGCAATTGAAAGTATAAACAAAGACCTATCCAGTATTGCCGCGTGGGGAAAATCTTACGGCCTCAACTTAAACGCTGCGAAATCGCAGGCAATTATTATTGGCAGTCAAAGGATTCTGTCAAAAACTAGATCTCTGCAAATACCTACTATAGCAATAGATGGTGTTCAGATTCCTTTTAATGAAAAAGTAAAAAATCTTGGTGTAATAATAGATCAACACTTGTCATGGGGTCCGCAAGTAAGCGAACTGAGCCGAAAGATGTTTGGAGCTATTGCCTCTCTTCGCAGATTGCGTAATTTTCTTCCGATTTCCACCAGAACTGCGTTAGCAAATTCGCTCCTTTTACCATTTCTTGATTATGCTGACATTTGTTATCTTGACGTCAAGGAGGAGCATTTGAATAAACTTGAGCGACTCATAAATCTTTGTATACGGTTTATTTTTGGCCTTAGAAAATATGACCATGTTTCTCAATTTCGTAAAAAGCTCAAGTGGCTCCCAATCCGCTTCCGCAGGAATACTCATATTCTTCATCTTCTCTACTGCGTGCTGTTTAATCCTTCAACTCCTACCTATCTTAAAGAGCGTTTTGAGTTTCTGAATGATTCCCATGCTCGTTCACTTCGCTCTGCTCAGAACCTCACTCTTAAGATTCCTCCTCACTCTTCCTGTTTCTTCACAAATTCTTTTACAGTAGAAGCTGCTCGTTTATGGAATTCAATTCCTTTAAGCATAAAAGGTGCTAAAACCTTGGATAAATTCAAAAGCTTATTAAAAGATTACTATCTATCTCTTTAAGTCTTCTTTTCCTTAGCCCTTTACCTACTTTGCCTTCTTTATGTACTGTTTCTCAATATAATAATTTTATTTTTATTATTTTCTCCATTATGTTCTATTATATGTATAGTGTATATTATGTATATTAATTCTTTTGTATTTATGTTGCCTTTGTGATTCTATGTATTTATGTATGTATGTATGTATGTATGTATGTATGTATGTATGTATGTATGTATGTATGTATGTATGTATGTATGTTTGTATGTATGTATCTATCTATGTATGTATGTATGTATTTATTTATGTATGTACTTATGTATTTATTTATCTAATCTAAGTATATATCTATCTAAGTATAAATGTAACGTGTCTAAGCATGTACACCGCCTACCTTTTCTTGTAAAACTTACTCCTCCACCTCAAGGTTGCCTGGAAGAGATCGCTTCCAGCGATAAGGCCGCCTGATGTGCATCTTTTCTTTGTATCTTTTGATGTATTTCTTGGTTTTTTTGGTGTACAATAAAGTATATTATTATTATTATTATTATTATTTAGTAATTGCTAGGCATATAATTTAATTAGAAAAAAACCAATATTTAAGGGGGGCTTGTCGTTTTTTTTATAGATAATGGTACGGAACCCTTCGTGCGCGAGTCCGACTCCCACTTCGCCGGTTTTTCAAATTGAGTTTGTTAGGTATTTGTTTTAATCGTTCATGTTAATCGGCTGGACCGATTTTGACTAAAATTTGTGCATTGATAGACATTACGTTTAAAAGCAGAACCATTTTTTTACAGTTTATAATTTGGTTGAGGATTGAGGAATTTTTCAATTTCTCATTTAAAGAGCTGAGTCACAAAAGTAGAGTTTATTTTATTTAAAGATTTCGACTCTCAATATTGTTTCTGTCTTGTTAGTGAATTGGTTTTAAATTGTCTTTTTCGAATTTTTTATTTTTTCAATTACTTCATCTATTTAGAGTGGCTATAGATTATAAGAAAATGAAATAAATATCTAGGGACATTGTTACACATAGCGCCACCTAGTTCTGTGGTAAGCTACGAAGCTTGTGTTACGGATACCAGATAGTTGATACACTACACATATGTAACTTTAAATACATGCATATTATAAATATAAACATTAAACGCCCATGACTGGAGTACAAGCATTCGTGCTCAACAAATGAATGCCCCTAGCGGGACTCGAACCCGCGACCGGCACAGCAAGTAGGGTAACAAACTGAGCCAAACGTAACAAATACTTAATAAGAATTAATTTTCGTCTATTATTATGATCTTCCTAAGCCAAGTTCCGTAGTGTATCAGCTATCTGGTATCCGTAACACAAGCCTCGTAGCTTACCACGGAACTAGATGGCGATGATGATTCGTTCTGCAAGCTTCGGTTACAAGAAATAAAAAGTTTCAATGTTTTTTAAACAAGTTTATGAAAGAAACAGATGGTCATATTTTTAGATGTAGGGCGCGTTTTGTTTACGTCGTTATAAAAATAGTTCGTACTTCGAATACGATACTTAAAACAATTTTTGGAATTCATTCTGAATGTAATATTCATACATATTATATTATTACTAGCGATTAAAAATATAGAGATTGGTGTTAGAAATCATAAAGAAATAAAAAATGAGGAGAGGACCACCCTTACCACATCATCATCAGCCCTTTTTTTAACGTCCCACTGCTGGGCACGGGCCTCCCTCAGTACGAGTCCCTTACCACATAGGAAAATAAAAAAATAGCCTACGACCTATTTTCAGACCTATCAAATATACACAAAAAAATCATAAAAATCGGTTAGGTCGTTTCGGAGGATTTCGATTACAAACACTGTGACACGAGATTTTTGTATATTAGATTTAATCGCCTATCTTCGCTTTTCTAGGGACCTATAGTAGACTAGTATTCCTTCAGATAGTCAATGACTTACGGAACATACGCGCGCATGAAGGGTTCCGTACTATCTATAATAATAGTTCACGGCTTATGCATAAGGTTTATGTTTATAAATTAAATGTATTTTTCATATTTGAGTAGATTGAATGAAAAGTAAATTGCGGTTAACGATTTATGACGCATTAAAAAAAACTACATATTTACAAACATAAGAGGAAAGAGAAAAAAACATTAGAAAGAAAAGTAAATACTACTTGAGTTCCTAGTTTATTCAATATTCTCAGCATTCTCATTCTAATCTGTATATGGTAATAGCTGCCTCGGTGTAGTGGCTAGCATGCACGATAGCACATGGATAGGGCCTAGGTTTGAGTCCCGGGTTTGGCCAAGTTTAATTATTGAGTCTTGCTGTTTAGTAAGCCTCAGTACAGACCACGTGTTGCGTCGATCCTACGCCTTAGCTCTCTGGTGTCTCGTGTCGTTCCACCGGAGTATGAGAGTGATAGGAACAGAGAGTGTACTTGTGTCTGCACTATAATATCTCCTGCGAAGTTGGCCAGTCTCAATGAGATTGGCCGCCATGGCCGAAGTCGGTCGAAGAATATAATGATTATTACCTATTTTTATCAGTAGTTTCAGTACGTATAAAAACAGTAACTTTGCAAGCAAACAATCGGACGTACATTGTTACAGGTCAAACTCATAACCCTTCTTCGCTTCGCCGCAGTCGGATATTTGTTTTTGTGTATAGCAACAGATAAATTCGTTCTAAATATATATGTTAATTTAAATAATATATTATGATGTAAAGTATTTTTTTCAATCTTGTTCGCGGTTTTACTTAAGTTTTTTGTTCCTTATGTTTCCAACGCTTTATTTCAAAGCATGGTCACGGAACAATCTCTCCCATTTTCAACCGACTTCCAAAAGGAGGAGGTTATCAATTCGTCTGTATTTTTTTTTTTTTTTTTTTTTTTTTTTTTTTTTTTTTTTATGTTTGTTAGCTCATAACTTTGAGCTGGGTGAACCGATTTTGATGATTCTTTTTTTATTTGAAAGGTAGTGCTTCCCATGTGGTCCCATTTTTATATTTTCCAGTTCTGACAATGGCATCCATGAGAAAACCATAAAAGTCTTAAATTTGCATTAAGTATTTGCGCGACAAATGGACGAATAACTCAATATCACGCCAACTGATTTCGATGATTCTTTTTTTAATGGAAAGGATATACTTCAAGGGTAGTTTGATGAGAGTTTGGTAAGGTTCTGATGATGGGATCCATGACAAAGTATCGGAACTCTTCAATTTTTAGGAGTAAATTAACGATGCTCGGCCGAATCTTTTATAGGCTATATGGATATTTGAGTCACGTACCGTAACTGATGATGGAAGGTACAACTCCTCAACGGTTAGCAGTTTAAAGAAAAAATTTTCAATATAATACGCAATTATGGACCGATGGTTGTATACTTTCAGGCTATTAGGTTTACCTCATAATAGAAGGTAAATTTTTATAGTCATTAACACAATACGTATCTACTTTCCGCTAAAAATTTTAAAATAAATTATTTTTAACAAAAAACAAAAACCGACTTCCACACTTAATAAATCTAAACTAAAAAGTAGAAAATAATACTTTTAAGGACTTTGTTAATTTTGAAGTCGGTGCCAGCCAAAGCAAAATAACCCTAAATAGATACATATTATTTGATTAATCTATCAATTTGTAAACATAATCAAAATACCTGGCTGGCACCGACTCCAAAATTAACAAAGTCCTTAAAAGTATTATTTTCTACTTTTTAGTTTAGATTTATTAAGTGTGGAAGTCGGTTTTTGTTTTTTGTTAAAAATAATTTATAATACAGTAAATTAAATAACAAAGTTTGTTTTTATATGGTTTTATAGTTATGATTTGTTTAGTTTTGATGTAAGGTTTTGTTTTTTTTTGTTAAAAATAATTTATTTTAATATTTTTAGCGGAAAGTAGATACGTATATATTTAAATATAATAAGGTATTGGGAAGGCCAACTAAACCACTGCTATAATGAGTCAGCGAGGTTTCGGAGTTAACGTTATTAGGCAATCGAGATTTGTCCATGTCCAGTTTTCCGCCTAACTCCCAGACGTTAATGATTATAAAAATGTACCTTCTATTATCAGGTTAACCTAATAACCTGAGAATATAACTATTAACGTGTGATAAAGGATAAAAATAATTTTGAGGGTGTTATGTTATGTTTATGTTATGTTAAAAGTCGGTAGAATCTTAAATAATAAATTTTCAGCTCGGTAGGTTAAGGTTATTTTCTTTTTATATTTTGTATATATCCTGCACCTAAAACTCACTTATTTTTTATTAGAAAGCAGAAATAGTGATAGATATTCGTATAAACCGACAATAGTCGGATGGATAATAAATATATATTTTTAGTAATCAACAATGTTCCGTTTGTTGCAAAACGCTGCAAAATTAATACACGTTACAAAACGGTAAGAACAACTTAATTATAAATTTGCAGCGTGTTACTAATTTTTTTTGCAATGTTATTAACAAAAAACCCTTTTCACCCCTTTTCAACCCTTTCCGTACACCCCAGAACGCTGCAAAATCACACGGTAAGTTATTTCACGTTCTTTAAAAACCCCCTACAATTTCATCAACTTACTAATTACTTTCGGGTTTTGACTTTAATGACTGGCCTATAAGACTTATATGGTTTTCTCATGGATTCCATGGTCAGAACTGGACGATATTAAAATGGGACCACACGGGAAGCACCACCTTTCACATAAAAACAGAATCATCAAAATCGGTTCACCCTGTCGAAAGTTTTGAGGTAACAAACATAAAAAAAAAACCTCTTCCTTTTAGGAAGTCGGTTGAAAAGTAAATTATTTTTTAATGTTTACAATGATAATATCTGTGGTAAATTTATAAAATTGATTTTCACACATTTGTTTTCAAATTCTTTCAATTTCTCAGTTTTTATTGCAATTTTTTTATACCTTCGATATTCCCTTTGTAGACCAGGGTCGATAATTTTTGAAACAAAAAAAATTGTACGATGAAACCCATTGGAAAAGGAGGAGAATATTATAAAAATGAAAGGAAAAATAATTTACGGGCGATTTGAGGTCAAGGGGTGTTTTAAGGGTAAAAAAGCTGTTTATCTCTATTTCCGGCAAAACTACAAGTCCTATGGAAAAAAATGAAATGGCAAAGTTGTAGGTAATAAAAAAGTCTAAAACTTTTGTATTTAAACTTTTTTCACATAACCTCAAAATATACCTATAGGAAAAATTCAAAAAACCAAGTTTTTGGTTTTTTACTTTTATCTTTTACAAAAAGAAAATATTTTTCACGTAATTTGGTGAAAATTTACCTTTTTCTGTCCTAAATCCACTATAATTTTTTTGATTTAAAAATATTTATTTTTTTCACCTTATTTTGACTTAATAGTTAATATCGAAAAAGCACCCTAGCTTTCAACCGAAAATTCTCCCGTCAAAATATTTGCTTTTTAAACAAAGTCGGCTTTTTGTTTGTTGAAATTTCTACTTTCTGATGGTGTAAAAAAAATATACATTACCATAGAAAATTTTCTCAGAAAAGCTAGACTGGAGAACGGTTGGACCGATTTTAACGAGACTTTCACTCACAGATAGCTAATGTTATAAGGAGTAACTTAGGCTACTTTTATTTTATTAGAATATTATAAAAACCGTTTAATCTTACGCCCAGCGAAGCGGGCCGTGTTTGCTATATATTATACTTTTAGATCCGTTACAAAAAAATGAATATTATATTTATAGATTACAAAATATTTTTATGCATTCATAAAGATCGCGCGTTCGTTGAACTTGAGAGTTGGTTTAAACAACAACTAACTTACTTTAGCTTGAACTATACTTTTCTTATATATAAAAATCTCGTGTCACAGTGTTTGTTATCGAACTCCTCTGAAAGTTCGAGTTCGAGTCCTGTTGGAGCATTATACTCTTGTTTGCAGTGTATCAACTATCTGGTATCCGTAACACAAGCCTCGTAGCTTACGTCGGAACTAGATGACGCTTGTTTGTTAATAACCCAATGTACTACTTTTCGCCTGCTAAGCAGTGCGTTTATTTATATTATATTAATTTCAAGAAACTCACGCTCGCTTCTATTAGCTTATTTAAAGACAAGATGGTAAAAAAGACATGAATTAAAATCAAAAAGTTCATTATTTAAAGTTTAGTTGTGGCCTGATCCTCCTCGTATTGAAGGGAGGCCTGTATTACATTGCTTCAATAAGCAACACCCTTAAAAAATGCTATCGCCGCCTATATCCTCAATAACAATAAAGAATTTGAGTAACGATTTTGCATATTTGGAAATTAGACAAGTAAAATAATAAGTCAAAGAACATTATAAATGAAACTATCTTTTCGGATTTTGTCGCGGATTATTTTGAGTTTTGGTTCCCGACGACCCTCCCTCTCCCGTGACCATGATTGCTGCAAAGCATTCGAAACATCGGAATACGTCGTCGAATATAGAACTAAGAAAGTATTAATAATCAAAGAATTTTAAGCACTACCTGTTAATATTAAGAGTTATGTTTCCGATTCTCTTTATGAACATATTAATAGAAGTCACGTGATCTGTACATGCCCAAGACTCTCACAGGTGAGACCTGACTAAGTAAAGGGTAAGCACTTTACTACTCCTAATGGTTTTAATTTAAGAAGTAATTGGCACCTTATAGCGCAGGATCGACAGAAATGGCAGGCTTTGGGAGAGACCTGAGAGAGGTTCCTGCAATATACACTTATCTATACTTAATATTATAAAGAGGAAAGATTTGTGTTTTTGTATGTAACGAATAAACTCAAAAACTACTGAACTGATTTAAATGGAATTTGGTACACAAATAGTCTAGAGCCTGAGAAAGGACATAGGCTACTTTTAAAAGCGAAAAAAGGGCTGTAAGGGGTTGAAATGGGAGATGAAAGTTTGTATGGAAATTACGTCATTTTTAAAGCTAGAAGCTTGAAACTTAGTATTTAAGCTTTTGATTAGATATAAATAAGTAAGATATTCAAAGTTTGTAAAAATTCTATATACTAAAGGGGGTACCCAGGAACGAACCCGAGCGAAGCGAAGGTGAGTCGCTTGTTATAAATATATTTATAGTATAGAAAATATTGTAAGCGGGAAATAAAAGACTTTTTAATTTAACTTTATTAATGATTTATTTCTTTTATAATGGTTTTAAATGCGTTCACCTTGTAGTGGTGGGGGCATTAGCGTCAGACGTGGTCCTAAGAAATGCACATGGATGTGTTAAGGCGGTGTGTCATGCGGGTTGCTCCTGGTACTTCTCTCCACAGAGCAATCCTCTTGGCTATGTGGTCTGCTTCGGCAGACCTGCCGGGCGTCGGGGCGTCGTGATCGAATGCGCAAGCGATCCTGCGACGCCCCATTAAGACGGGGGAGGTTTTGTTGTGTTTGAGAGGGTAGAACAGATTTTTCTAGACGGTCATCCCCACATAACCAACTGTTACCTAAAGGTGGTATGCATTAATGCATTTTCCAGCGTGAAAAAGGAAACTGAAAACCAAATTAAAGTCTACAATAAGTATCTAGATAAACGCATAATATTTAATTATTGTATGAAAACATAATTATAACAAAAAATCTTTCATTGAAGTTCATTTAGCTGTTTTTTACACGGTTATGCAAGAAACAAAAAATTGTTGTTTTGGACGCTTAGATTGGGTTGGATGAACTATTATCTACTTGAGACTTACCGCCGTTTTGCTCGGCTGGGTTCTTGAGTGCCTATTACAAGTAGTTTTTCTAGTTAGACTACCTGAGCCTCTAAGATTTATCTAAAACCGTCCAGCCGTTATAATTTGTAAACAATCAAAATACCGGCTGTCCTGGCTGGCACCGACTCCAAAATTAATTATGTTATTCAACGAAGTATTTTTGACTTTTAGTTTAGGCTTAAATAGTTTTGAAGTCGATTTTGTTTTTTTGTTATTTATTTAAATTTTTTTTTGCGGAAACTAGATATTTTGTTTATATTTAAATAAAATATGGGTATTGGGTAGGCCAACTAAACCACTGCTCTAATAAGTCAGCGAGGTTTCAGAATAAACGTTATTAAGCAATCGAGATTTGTCCACTTCCAGAAGTTAATAATTATAAAATGTACCTTCTATTATGAGGTAAACCTAATGGCCTGGAAGAATACAACTATCGGTCCATGATTGCGTATAATATTAAAAGAATTTTCTTTCAACTCCTAACCTTTGTGTAGTTGTACCTTCCACATTTTGACGACTCGTTTGGCTCAGTTGGTTCAGACCCTACTTTCTGCGCCAGCGGTCGTGGGTTCGAGTCCCGCTGGGGGCATTCGTTTGTTGAGCACGAATGAATGATACGGTAGTTGATTCAGATATCCGAATAGCCTATAAAAAATCGGCGGAGTATTGTTTATTTGCCCCTAAGAATGATCCCATAATCAGAACCTAACCAAACGCTCATCAAGGTTCCCTTGAAATACAACCTCTTTTAATAAAAAGACTCATCGAAATCGGTTAGCGTGGTATTGAGTTATTCGTCCATTTTTCGTCCATACTTAATGCAAATTCAAGACTTACATGGTTTTCTCATGGAATCAGGAAACATTGTCAGAACTGGACTAAATTAAAATGGGACCACACGGGAAGCACCAGCTTTCAATTAAAAAATCATCAAAATCCGATTACCTAGTAGGTAACGAACATAAAAAAAATGCAGACGAATTGAGAATCTCCTCAATTTTGGAGGTCGGTTGAAAAGAAAAGTCACAGCACTAAGCTTGTCTAACTAAAGTGGTTTAAAGCCACGGTCATAATCATAATCATAATCACAGTACACAAGCAAAGGCTTGACCCTGAAAATAAAAAAAAAGCGAAACAACTTTCAAATCTAAACGTTGCATGATTAGTTTTTTGTACAACCGTTTCGGGTTTTTGCTTCCGATATGGAAATTTTGAACGCTCAATTGCAAATGTAGGTTATCTTGTACAAATTTACTTGAGATTTCCACCATAATATTTTTTTGTTGGGACATTATTACAACAGCGCCATCTAGTTCCGTGGTAAGCTACGAGGCTTGTGTTACGGATACCAGATATGTAGTTGATACTCTACACATATAAATTTTAAATACATACATATTATAAATATGAACACCCATGACTGGAGTACAAACATTCGAGCTCAACAAATGAATGCACCCAGCGGGACTCGAACCCGCGACCGCTGGCGCAGAAAGTAGGTTCGTGTCATGTCAAACGTGTCGTAAAGAAATAGGTTTGTAATGTTGAAATGTATATGAAAGTATACCTATATACGATTCTAACAACAAAAAACCAATTTTTAAAATTTTTGTCTATCTGTTTGTCTGTTTGTTCCGGGTAAACGGCTGGACCGATTTTGATGGGACTTTCACTGGCAGATAGCTAATGATGTAAGGAGTAACTTAAGCTACTTTTTAACCGACTTCAAAAAAGTAGGAGATTACAGTTTAGAAAATTTATTTAGTTTAACCCGTGGCTTCGCTGACGTTAAACCTAGGGACGAACCCGAGCAACGCGAGGGTGAGTCGCTAATAGTGAATATAATTTCACAACGAACCGAGCGTTACGGAAAATTTTGATTTTGTCTGGCTTCCTATTTTTCAAATGATTTTTTTATAAAGAGGGTGTTCCCCACTCATTAAACAGTAACACATTAAGAAATTTTACTTAACCTTTTAAATAGAAGCGAGTCTTTTATTCGAGCATTTGCGTTAGTTTGTTTTGAAATTTTTATTTTTGTACGATTTGTAATTATTAAAGTTTCATGTTTTCGACAACAGTTTTGTTACGAACAGGTAGCCTTGATTCCAGGCCGTAGTTGTGATATTACTGTGGACTAGGTATTTTAAGACTTTATAGTCAATATACTAAGCTAAAGGCAGTGGAAGCCCAGCGGTAATGCGTTCGCTTGTATAACCGAGTGATGCGGGTTCAAGTTCGAGACCTCTGACATTTTCAGGTGCGAATCATTTCTATCCTGATTACCACTTGTCTTACGGTGAAGGAAAACATCGTGAGGAAACCTGCATGTCTGAGAGAACCTAGCAAGTGTTCGTAAGACATGCTCAGTCCGCCAACCCGCACTAGGCCAGCGCGGTGGACTATGGCCTGATCCCCCTCGTACTGAGGAAGGCCCACCCCCAGCAGTGGGACGTTTAAAGGGCGTAAGTTAAAATTTAACGGTTTTTATAATTTTCTAATAAAATAAAAGTAGCCTAAGTTACTCCTTATAACATTAGCTATCTGCGAGTGAAAGTTCCGTCAAAATCGGTCCAGCCGTTTCAGAGATTAACCGGTACAATCATACAGATAGACTAAAAATTTAAAAAATAGATTTTTTGATGTAAGCACCGTATATACTTTCATAAGCATTTGGTGAAAAGCTGTTAATTTGAAATTACAAACAGACACTTCAATTTTATTTATAAGTACTGATAACAGATTTATTTCCTTCAAATTTTCCATACTGATTAGTATTTTAATCACTACGCGAACTAGTGTTGTTCATTAATTTAATACCAAAAATTGACAGTTTTTTATCAATCTACAAAATTCAACAAGCAGTAATTGATTACGAGAACCATTAAAAAAATAAAACAAAACACCGCTGAAGCGATATCATTTTTGCAAACATATTTGAAGGTTAATAAAAGTTTTATAAATATAAAACATTTCGAGTTCCAAAAGTTAAAGCGTTATCGAAAAACTCGCTGATAATATCGGCTGTTATCTTCGAAATATTCTTAAACTCCTCTAAAAACGGAATTGCTGTAAAATAAATTAAAACACGTGTATTTCATTGTGTAGATGCAGATTTTTAAAAATAATTAAACATCGATTTTTTTGGAAAAATCGATTTTGTTTTTACATAAATCGCTTATGTACTGTCTTAATTCATTTTTTTTTCTCCATTCTACGTGACACTGGCGAAGTAATCTGTGCCTAACTGGCACGCTTGAAGTTAAAAACAAGAGAATTGAATTGAATTAAATTTTATAATTATAATATTTTTATTTATTATACAAATAATAAAACAATGCATTTGTGATCAGCCTTTTTGAACGTCCCACCGCGCTTGCCTAGTGCGTGTTGGAGGTCTTCACATCTTTTTCGAAAACTTGCTAGGTTCTCTCAGACATGCAGGTTTCCTCACGATGTTTTCCTTCACCGTAAGACTAGTGGTGATCATGATAGAAATGATTCGCACATGAAAATATCAGAGGTGCGAGACCCGGATTTGAATCCGCATCGCTCGGTTATCCAAGCAAGCGCATTACCACTGGGCTACCACTGCCTTACTGTAATTACACTTATGTACTGTCTTACTTAAATTTTATAATTATTATTATTTATTTATTATACAAATAATATAACAATAGCTTAGCGATATATAATATACCGATTTAAATTAAATTTTAGGCAGTGACAACTTATTACTCGGGTTAGCCTATAGGATAAATTTTAATATAAGTTGGGACATTATTACAACAGCGCCATCTAGTTCCGCAGTAAATTACGTAACGTGCTTGTGTTACGGATACCAGATAGTTGATATACTACACATATAAAATTTAAATACATACAATATTATAAATATAAACACCCATGACTGGAGTACAAACATATGTGTTCAACAAATGAATGTCTCCAGCGGGACTCGAACCCGCGACCGCTCGCGCAGAAAGTAGGGTCACTACCAACTGAGCCAAACATGTCGTCAAGTTGTATAAAAAATCTTTTCCCACCTGAAAACGCAATAACTGGAATCGAGTCTTTCTGAGAATTATTTTTGACTAACGCTGGCTAATATTTTAGGGATACATAAAAAATACTTATAAGAAATTGTAGATTTTAAAAAGGAAGGTGTCGAAAAATCTGCAATAACTCATTTAACCTATTTAACCTAAGTAGAAAACTTAGAAACTATAGATTCGGGCTCTGTATCGATAATAATGTCTTTTTCAATAAGAGTTTTTAAACAAATATTAAATGGACAGATTCGTGAATTAGAACCCACAAAAAGCATAAAGCCGTATTGAGTATCATCGGTAAATCTAATATATAAAAATCTCGTGTCACTGTGTTATGTTATCGAACTCCTCCGAAACGACTTGACCGATTTTTATATTTTTCGTGTATATTTGGTAGGTCCGAGAATAGGTCGTAGGCTATTCTTTATTCCCCTAGTTGATAATGCCACCCTTTTCTGCAGATTTTTTTTTATAGATCAATTTTTTTTTTATGATTTGGCATCAAAAATATTTCATCCTTCTACCACCAGTTTCTATTTTTAAGTCTTTACAACGTGGGCGTTGCTAGCAACATATAAAAATTTGCCTTATATCACAGATTGACATATCAATCAAATGATATAGCAATCAAATGAGTGTGGAGAATGGGGAGACCTCACCAGAAGAACGATTGCTACGTGCTAAAGCATTACCCGCCTGTTCCTGAAAATTTGTAGAATTTATAACACGCTGCTGTTGGTAAGTAGTATCGTGAAGTTAGCCGTTTATGAGTACAAGTAGATGAAGTTGCTTGAATAATGTACAAATTAATATAAGATAATAATAATAAATTTCTTTATTTATTTATTTTATTTTGTATTATATTATATACACGTACATTAAACGTTCATAGATCATTTCAAATTAGCGCAGCCTGCTTTTATTAAAGACAACTGAGCGATCGCAGCGCCTCCTTATTTTGTCCATATTTCTGGGACACTACGTGCTTGCGATCGTTCTTCTCGTCTCTAACCTCCATGGTGTGTAGTTTATTTTCACAGATGGCGCTTTTACTTTATAACTCGCTTATTATTATTCAAAATTGTTTAAATTACAGATTTTTGTTTAAATTTGAATTCAGAATGAATTTTATAATATTCATCATACGTTGATTTAGACATATGTATGGAATAAAGCATATTAACTGTATAAGAATCAACGACATCTATTATGTATTTTAAGGAAACAAAAATAGCCCGAATAATAGCTCTCCTATCTTTGTATTAGATGAGGTATCACTACATATTAAAACAAAGTCCTCCGCCGCATTTGTCTGTCTGTTCGCGATAAACTCAAAAACTAGTGCAACGATTTTCATGCTGTTTTTATCAATAGATAGAGTGGATCTATAGGAAGGTTTTAATATATAATTTGTCAAGTTTTTGTATGTTTTTAAGGCCGGCAACGCATCTGCAAGCCCTGTGGTGTTGCAGATGTCCATGGGCGGAGGTGATCACTTCCCATCAGGTGAACCTCCTGCTCGTTTGCCCCCTTTGTCCCATAAAAAAAAATGTACATTGGTTTAAATATAATCATATCTGTTGGAGGTGTCGGATAAAAACAAGCCGGAAATAGGGTCGAGCACGAGCGAAGAGAGGGCGAATCGCTAGTCTTATATAATTTAAATATTATATTATGGTATTGTGATCTGTGGTAAGACGATAAACATTGAAATGAAAGAAAATATTTATTAAAATCTTATTATACTAGCAAAAAGCTGAGAGGGCTCGCCTTATTTCTAACGTTATAATTTTAGAAAGTTGTTAATGTAATTTTTTTTAATGGTTATAAAATTATTTTTTAACAGATAACACATCTAGATATGAAGTTAAATTACTATGTTAAAGCACAAATCTATAGGCGTGATAGTTTTTCAGTAAAGTGTACCACAAAATGCTCAGGTTGTGGCATAGTGTCAGGTCTAGATTTATTCGCCCTAAATTAGTTACGTCCAGCTGGGGGTGAGCCTCCCTCAGTACGAGGGGGATCAGGCCATAGTCCACCGCGCTGGCTTAGTGCGTGTTGGCGGACTGAGCATGTCTTACAAAAACTTGCTAGGTTCTCTCAGACACGCAGGTTTCCTCACGATGTTTTCCTTCACCGTAAGACAAGTGGTGATCATGATAGAAATGACAATACATTAGACGTTAGTAATTTGTTTAATCTTTAATATTCTTTACTTCCTTTATAGGCGAAGAATATTGTAATAAATCAAAAATTATGAAATTTCATCTAGTCTTTTTTTAATTTATATTGATATTGGTAGTAGGCTTGTTTCATTTACTGATCTTCATTCAATTTTTTTCGTAAAGTTCAAAATAACACCCATAAATAGAGTACAAACATTCAACAAATGAAATGCCCCCAGCGGGACTCGAACCCGCGACCAAATTTCATCACAATCTGTCCAGTGGTTTCCTCGTGATGTGGTCACATACAGACAGACAGACCAAAATTCTAAAAACTATAGATTCGTCCTCTGTATCGATAATGACTATTCGAAAAAGATGCCTTTATAAGAAAAAAAAAACAATAAATTAAATATATAATATAATCACAAACGTGACATTAAAACAAGATATAAACTTAATTTTTTTATTTCTGTAATTTTAAAATGTAAAACAATACTTCCAGTAGTCTAGGATCCGGCTGCTAAAAAGCTTGCCATATTTAAAATCACAAGAGCCACCTCTCATTATAAAGATAATAAGAGAAGATTAAGAATTTCATTCCTTTGCTAATAAATCTAAAAACAAACTTTTCTACCGCCAGGCCCTGGACTATAATAACCATTTAAACAGTAATTTAAAACAGATATGCAAAAACCCAACTATTGTCAAACGCACATATTATAATAATAAATTTGTACGCTTGTAAAATACATGGATATACATAATAAGGCACTTTGCCGCCACGTTCTTGCTTGAGAATGGAAAAAATAAAAAAAAATCAACGATCCCAAAGCAAAAGTACAACCATCCAAAACTCATTTCACCAAAAAAAAAACCTGTCAAAATAAAAAAAATACTATTTTTTTAAATTTCAATACCGAATCAAATGAAACTTAAGCACATGAATTGCTTTGGGACCTACAACTGCGATGGACAGATAAAATAAAAATAAATTATAGTGACAGTTTCAATTAACATATTGTATTGCAAACACCACCGGAAAAGGCTCAGTCTAATAGTCGTCAATGTCGTACAAGTTGTCGATCTCTTCGTCGTCCAACTGCATCGACTGGAAGTCCACTTTGTAGCGTAGCAAACCTGTAACCACAGATTATAAAATATATTACAAAAAAAAAACAATTTAAATTAAAAAAAAAACACCTATATGCAAAATAAATAATAAAATATGCCATTTTTTCGTTTGAAATTAAACAATAAACATGCTTTTTCGTTTTTAAAAATAACTTAAAACGGTAATTAAAAAAATCATATAAATAACTATAAAAATGAACTACTTTTTGCTTAAAAAAATTGGGTCTCCAAATGAACTTAAAATGTTATCTTAACATTTTCCTCAAAAGGACAAAACATTTTGAAAATAACAGATTAAAAAAAATTAAGCCATCTGACAATTGACTGTCATTTCTTCTCTTTTTTTATAATTACTCGATGTCTTTAGCTTTACGTATTTGATATTAAGTATTTAAATGATTATTACGGTAAATATGCACATTAGTATAAAACCGATATGATACAAGTACTGATTTTATCTGGATTTTTGTTAAAATCTAATATAATAACCCTTTTTTGCCCCAAAATTGTTAATAAATTCCAAAAAAAAAATCAATTTTGTTAATTTACTTTAAACATGATTATCTTTATTATTATAGTGACTTTATTATCCTAACTGTTTACAGAAAAACCTGTGCAATTCAAAAATTTACAAAGTAATTCAAATTCAAAAAAAGAATTTCATGGATATAAAAATACCTATAAAGTTGCCATTTAAAAACAAAAAAATAAAGGTATTTACTTAAAAACTTATTCAAAAAGCCTTTTCGCCAAATCATCTCGGCTTATAAAATGAATTTAAATACAAAAAGTAAGATAAAGAGACAATTTTACATATTATAAAATATATATTTTAAAACGTAGACCAAATGATAAACATGCACATTGCACATAACTAAAAAAAAGTAACATTACGCAACAAAAATAAAAAAAAAATTAAATACTACAAATCTAACTGTGAAAGTGTAATATTAAGACATCCGACTGATTCTTCGCCCAAAATTGTAATTTCGAGAGACAGAAGGAGAAAACACTTGACTTTGGGACATTAACACACAACGCCATCGTTCCGTGGTAAGCTACGAGGCTTGTGTTACGGATACCAGACAGTTGATACACTACACATATGTAACTTTAAATACAAACACCCAAGACTGGATTACAGACATTGGTGATCATCAAACAAGTAAATAAGAAAAATGAAGAAAAAAAAAAACAAAAAAAAACTAATTCTAAAGGACCATGCACAAGCATACAAACAGTTATTACCTTAAATCCAGGTGCGCTTGGAAGAGATTTTTGTGACCAATCGATTTAAAAATTAGCCAAATGTTATATTTAATATTTCAAAATTGGAATACAACTTACTAAACTAATGTTATTGAGAAAAACTGTCAAGTCCGACTTAAATTACATATCGTTAGTGAACTTAGATACCTACATGATAGAATAATTTGTATGAGTGTCTACAATAAAAGTAAGTAAACACTCATAACATCAGCTATCTGCCAGGGAAAGTACCAATAAAAACAGGTCCAGCCGTTACAGAGACAGTCAAAAATTTTAAAAAATTATCTTACGAGCATTACATTTAGCACAAAACTCACTTTGACAAAACGACACTTCAATTTAATTATCTGTATCTCTATAGATAACAAAAAAACATTAAAACGTCATTTTTTGACATTTCTAGTTTTAAACTTTGACGTTTTGACACATCTAACTTAAAAAAAAATCAGTAATAAAACCAAGGACACAATTGCAAACGTTTTTATATATAAACCGGAAAAGCATACACTTTCAATCCATATTATGACAAACCTTAAGTACATTATATATTAAAATCAGTAGCATTTTTCGTTTAAACTTATATTCCTAATTAAAATTATTTAATAACATGTAGGTATGTATATCACACAGAATTTAATTTAAAAGTATAATTGCCCATGAAACTATAGACTAGGTTTCTAATTCCAGTGTTACCATGCTAAAATATTTATTAAATATATGTATATATGTGTTTTATAAATATTTTTCTCTCCTAGCAATAATTCACACTATGCATGCTTCATTTTTTCTATGGTTATGTTGCGTAAATCCATCTGGAAATGTAGGTGAGTGACAAAAATTGGACTGCGCAACACATTTTGTATCAATTTTTTTAATTTTTCAATATTACTCTAGAAAGACAAAGGATTTTATGGAAAATATTTAATTAAATCTTTGAAAGCAATAATAATAATAATAGTTAAAAATATATGTAAATATATATATATTTTTTTTATTTTGAAATTTGAAGGTTCAATTTCTATAATAATTTATGCGCAGTCCATCTTAAGTCCATTGATAGTACAAATGTTAGTTACATTTATCGGATTTCTTATTATATATTTTTTTCCGCAAAATTGGTTGTAAGTTTGTTTTATTAAGACCTATTTATGAGTAAATAAAAAATATGTTTTTAATAATTAAGGCACCGAATAGCATTTTTGCTCAATAGTCAGGTACATTTTTATTTTTAAATTACCAAGTTATATTTTGACTCAATGATATTCTAATAGACAGATATGTTATACGCTCACTAAACAACCGAAAAAAGTGTTCCGCGCTGCACACATACACACTTTTCATTCAAGGTACATTTCACTACAAGTCAAAATGATAGAAAGGGGATAGTCGATAAAATCAATAAGAAAAAAAGAGACAGCTAGTGTTGTCAATTGCGCGTCAATGTAAACAAACATTAGTCTAGCGACCGATGACATATCAGAATATTAGGCAAATAATTGAAATATATTAATAAATCGAAGTATACTGCGTTCTTACATGTGGTATGAGATCCCTTGTGTTTTATTAACTTTAGTATCATAATTGGTGCATTTCCTAAATACACAGGATGACATTTTTTTTAATTTTGTAGCAGCGTACCACTCGTCGCCATGCGTGACACAGACTAAAGGTAATACGTCCCAATTAGGACGTTTTCGAGTCTTCACGATTGCGCGCTCACAACATATCTGTTTGTTAGAATATCATTGTTTTGACTAGTATTCATGTGCAATAGTGATATGTATGTATATTGCATATAATATATGCAAAGACAATAGTCCAGGATCCAAAATTCGATCTTCTATCAACCATCTGCTTAAAGGTTGGAACATGTCATATGTTATTTTTTAAATCAGCAATTTAAACGTTTCAAATTAATCTGATATTATTAAAAGTTAAAATTATGGCGAGCATTTTAATCTTGGAAATATAAGAAGAGAGATTTTCGTAAGAACCAGCAAAGTATTTAGAAAATTGTCTGTTTGTCTGTGACCTCATCACGTCAAAACTAATAAACAGATTTTTATAAAAATTTGGTAAGATGATAGCTGGTTATCCGGGGAAAAATATCTCTTAAAATCTACACTAACTTAAATTTTTTTTTATATAACATTCAATAAAAAACCAGTAAGCAGATGTGAGAAAGACGATATACTTCGGACCTTAGTCTATACAGGCTCATAGCGGACCATATGATACTAGCATATTTGCCTTTTTAAGATCCGACGAAAAACTATTGACACCTGTTTATAATATTTTTTGTCATCATATCCCCTATTCTTAAACGAATGGATCAATATTAATGCGGTTTTCTGTCAAACTCAGCACAGATTATATTAGGCAGGATAAAAAAATCCCATGCTTGTTTAAAATATTATTCCTGTAAAATTTGTATAACTTAGCTTATATTTACTGGGACTATTGTCTTAGGGCGGGACTTATTGTCGGGACTTTTAAGTCATCATTTAATATCGATTAAAAATCGATTTCATTTAAGCCTATGAAGCACTGAAACAGGTAGCTTTCAGTATTACTATTATTAGTTATTTCAGTATTATTATTATTAGTTACAGTATTTTATAGCCCCAAAGTTACTTGCAATTAACCCGCAGTGCCATCTAGTTCCATGGTAAGCTGCGAGGCTTGTGTTATGGATATCAGGTCATTGGTATGTCACAGAGTTTAAATCCATATATATTATAAATATAACATTACAACACCCATGACTGGAGTACATTCAACCCTCGGCGGGACTCAAACCCGCAACCGATGGCAGAATAAGTAGGTTCACTACAAACCGAGCCAAACGTGTCGTCAAATTATCTTATCTTTTACCACGAGTAAGGAGAAACAACTGTTGTGTAAAATTCATAACAAATAGTTACTTAGAGGGACTTAAGTCTCAACTCTAATTATTAAATCTGAATGAATCAGACCTAAGTAATAAAAAAATAGGTTTTTTCATATATTTACGAGCAGACCATTACATGTACACAGTGATCGTGAAATTAAAAAAGTGTCTTTTGATATTTTTTTTATATGCACATCTCTTTACCCCGTATAAGAATCAAACCCACTACCATTGGCACAGCAAGCTATACTCCATAGACATATTACTTCTACACGAAGAACATGTCTCTTTCTTCAAATTTTTAAATAATTAAAGATCTAGGACAGCGTGTATTATACGTGAAAGATTTTGAGAACCCATTCTTTTAAAAGCGTGATAGCGTGTTAGATCAAAACCGACGTGTTTAATCAATGCTATATACTTGAATGTATATTGTGTATACATTTTTTGTTATATATTAGCTTTAACTTAGTATTTATATATTAAATAATAAATGTAACTTACATTTGTGTCGTTTTACAAAAATATTTTTGATCATAGAACATTGATAAGGCATTATCATTGGCATTATTGCTTAATATACCTAGTTATTTTAACTATATAAATGCTCATAGAATTACTTAGAAAATGATTAGAATTTCATCAAAATTGCTAAAATCTATTTGAACCAAGGAGGTTTTAATACATTTTATTACAGCTGACGTCAAAAACCTGCCCCATTTTGTTTTTTTATTTAAGTAGCAGCGCACGATATTTTTTTCATGAATTGATCTGAGCATATTTTGGCATTACTACCGATTTTTTCTGATTTTTAAATACTTTTTGTAAAAATATATAGATTGAATGATTAAAAAATGTGAAATTTTTAAAACTAGCAATATTTTCCAGCAAATCCTTCTCTTTCTAATAATTTATCACATTAATTCTACACTGCGTCTTTTAAATTTTGAAGTTTTTATATTATATATTTTTAATACATCAATTTTAAACTACTCACTACTTGTCTCTTTCTAACTTGTAACTACTTCAAGCTGTCAACGCAAAAGTGACCTAACCTAAGATTTAATAAAAAAAGTACAATTTTAACATTATTTTCTGTAAATTTTATTATTTTCATATGTAAAATCTTAAGTTATATGTAAATATAGGTATTTTTTTATATTTTTTATTAAATTTAAGTTTGGGTTATGCCCCTTTTGCGTAAAGCTATATTTGTGCGTTAAATCTTAATTCTTAGTACTTATAGCGTAGAAGCAGAACTTTTATAGTATTTTTTAAATTAGATTTAGAAGGATCAATAAAAAACTCAATAGATACACAAAATCTAGATCTAGATAGGCTTAGTATCAGAAAGTAAATGATCACTGACAATACTTTGTCGATTACAGACGATAATTATTTTTTTTTAAACAAAAACAGTTGGAAATGTTATCTGCATTACTCTACATTATTTTGTATCTGTATAAAACTGTCATCGAAAAAAAACTATTTTTTTACTCTTTTCGCTCTAACGTAATAGTTGCATATGGTTAATATAGCACGAGTTTTTTTTAAATCTAATGTTACCAATATATAACTAATTTGACTTGGGATTTAGTAACATTTAGATTTAGAACACGCTTATACGTTTCAGAGCTTTTCGTTAATTAGTCTGAATATAAGTACTGGAGATATCTATAGACCGACCGTTTTATAATATTTACCCGCGGGATACAGGATGATAGTCCTATAAAAGGAATCAAGATCAAGAGAAATTATAATAATAATGTCCTCCCAACGGATTCCGGTGATGGCGGCCAATCTCATTCAGACTAGCCAATTGCAAGTGATATTATAGCGCAGACACAAGTGCACTCTCTGTTCCTGTCACTCTCATACTCCGGTGAGACGACTACTCGATACGACTAGTGAGAGTTAAGAAGCAGGACCAACGCGACACTGCCATCCGTAAAGGTTTCCCAACACCGGGCTGTTACTAAGACTTACTTAATGGACTCAATAACTACTGAGCCGGGACTCAAACTCAGGACGTCTGGATGAGCCCTACACCACTGAGCTAGTTGACCACTACATCACAAAAAGGTGGTGAAATACAAGAGGTGAAATACGCACAGGACAGTTCTTAAGATATGTGAACTTCTCTATAAGTAAATTCTTATTAGAGAATTCATTAAAGACGATAAAAAGATTGAATATAATAATCACACCAACATTATTATAATAAAATCTTCGTTAACTTTAGTGGCCATTAAATTGCACTGACTTTTAATTTTACATCCAAAGATATTTCGACACATCTTAAGAATAATCCCACGTATAACTCAAAGCATTCGCAACTGTCAACACGCGTGATAGCTACTGTCAACAGATGCAATCGCTAATGTCAACACATGGAATTTAAATGAGTTGACAAGATCGCACGCACATCCATACCCTGTAAATGTAACAGTAATGTCCTCCCGACCATGGCGGCCAATCTCATTGAGATTAACCATCTGCGCGGGAGATATTATAGTGCAGACTGCAGACACAAGTGCACTCTCTGTTCCTATCACTCATACTCCGGGGGGACGACACGAGACACCACCAGTGAGAGTTAAGGCGCAGTGTAACAGTACCCTGTACCCAACGGATTCTTTAAAGCGATCGGTCTATAATAAACACACGAAACCCTACTTTTACAGTTTACAGACCTACATTTCCAGATGGATACGTCATTTTATATATTAATAGCTAATACATGTAACAGCTGTACGATGGTGAGAAACATTGGGTTTTGAAAAAAAAAAGAAAAAATAAATATTTATCTATTATCTTTCATAGATATTTTGGGCTTTTTATGGGCATATAGTTTTTGTGAATATTTTTTAATTTCATCTTTAAAAGACAAGTAATATTCAAACTAATAAAGCCATATGAAAAATTAAAAAAAAAAAACGACTAAACTATTCTAAACTTAAAGTAAATTATAAAAAAAAACACAAAAATAAAAATAGGAAAAATTTGACAATAAAATTTAATTTAAAAAAGTTTTTTTTATTATTATTAAATGTATTTTTTTTAATCATTAAAATCTCTTTTTTTAATTTTTAATAGAGCATGTACAAAATAATTTTTTTAGCCGTACATAATTTTTTTTTTATTTTTTTTTTATTTTTAAACCCAATCTTTCTTTCCATGTCTAATGTAAGGCTTTACTATATTGCTTAAGGCAATTTTGGTATATTATGGTGTCACTTGGCATTGAAGTACTTGGTATGGAAGGGAAAAAATTACCAATTGTAGAGGTTATTGGGGTTGGTGGGGATTCCCTAAAAACACATTTTTTTACCCCTAATTCTAAAACTATATCTAATATAAACTACTCTCAACCAAAGGTTTGTGATCAGCCCTTTTTTAAATCCCACTGCTGGGGTTGGGCCTCCCTCAGTACGAGGGGAATCAGGCCATAGTCCACCGCGCTGGCCTACTGCGTGTTGGCGGACTGAGCATGTCTTACGAACACTTGCTAGGTTCTCTCAGACATGCAGGTTTCCTCACGATGTTTTCCTTCACCGTAAGACAAGTGGTGATCATGATAGAAATGATTCGCACATGAAAATATCAGAGGTGCGAGACCCGGACTTGAACCCGCATCACTCGGTTATACAAGCGAGCGCATTGCCTGGGCTACCACTGCCTTCGTGGAAGTACGTCATAGAATATCTTTTTTACTTACAAAAAGTTTATTTAAACTATATCTAAGTTATAAGTAAAAAAATAGAACTATCAATTTGGATTTTTTTCAGATTTATTTTAATTCTCTCGACATGTCGAATGCTTCACAGCAATCATGGCGACGGGAGAGACTAAGAACTTTTTAAGACATCTAAAACCTTATTATACAAGTCAATCTAGTTCCAAAATAAATTGCATTTTTTTAACTAAGCATACCTTTAAAAAAATAAACACTAATCGAACCCCCTACCAACCCCTAATAAGATAGTGCTAGGTGTCAAACGATTGAGAGAGAAGCGATAGTAGATTAAAAACCGAAAAAGTTAGATATAGATTAAAAAATGTTAGGCGATGACATGTAACGGGCGGGTGGACACTGCTTTTTAAATTCCTCAAATACTACGATTTACGTAAAAAAATAAAAAATAGCAGTTGTTGTTTTATTTTTACACTATTATTTTTAAATTCACACAATTTAAATATATAGTGCAAATTATTATTATTTTTTTAAATAAAATTAACCAAAGAATTCGTTAATAAAAGGGTAATTCCAAATAAATGAGCGTAAAAAACGCCGCGTTCCACCCGCCCGTTTATCGTCCTAATTTGTTCAGTCTAAAATTATCCATGCAAGCATATATCTTAATATCTAATACGGGTCTACGGTTATCGAGTTGCGTAATCGATTTAATAGTCGTCGAGGTCGACGTCGTCCAGCGGTTCGTCTAGCTGAAGCGATTGAAAGTCCACCTTGTAACGTAAAATACCTACTCGATGATATTCGATCAATGACGATTTAAAATAGATTTTATATAATTAGATTAGAAATCGATTTTTATATCGATTAATCGTTACATTACGATTTATTCGAAATTAGATAGAAAATTTAATCGATTTAATGATTTGTATCGATATGTCATGAATGATTATAATGTTAATCGATGTTTCGTATCCAACGGCATCCGAGCAGCAAGAAAAGGAGAAAGAGAAAATTAGTATATTTCATTTTCAATTTAAAGTGCGCTGGGAAGCTTTTGGATTTTTCTAGAATCACACTTGCCAATAGATCCGGAAGTTAAAACTAAATAATAAATCACCGCGAATTGATATAATATAATGCTGAAAACATTAAAAATCGTAAAATGGAACAAATCAAAAAATTAAGTCAGCACCAAATAAATTATACATCTCACCATAGATAGTAAAATTACTATATTATATCGAAGATATACATATGTATAAAATAACCACAAAAATCCATACAAAAATAAGTAACCACCACTACATTTACGATTTACGCAGTCTGCATCATCAATTTAAAAAAAAAACAACTGTCAAATTGACACATGTCAAAATTAACATGACATGACATTTAATGACATTTTTAATCTGCATTCGAGCATATACTAATTATATATACAATAATATACATTGCAAGGTCCTTTCAATACAATAGCGTATAACCTAGCAGATACGGGGCAAGTGTGACCTAGCTCCCAGCACACTTCTAGCATACAAAATCAATAAAAGATATCATAAAAGTAGTTTTTTTTTAATGTATTTCATGCAATACATTCATATTAAAAAAAATAATTAAACAAACATGTAGTTTTATGCTATCTTTCATTTAAAAAAGTTATTAATTACAGAGCTGTATTTATTAATATTAAATATATAAATATAATATGAACGCGATGTTAAGTTTTCATACAATTCAAAAACTAGAAAGGTGTCATGGCTTTTTCAAATAAATCACCCAAAAGCAATTAACGGGTGTCACCCGTTAAAAAGGGTGATACTGAATAAATTCTAGCTTTTTATGGGTGAAGGGTGAAAACGGATAAAAACTCACCGCCAATCCCACCAAAACCGCGTACAAACTGGCTGCCCTCCTGACTCTTATCCGTAATGATCTCCAAAGTGGCTCCAAAGGACTTGTAATTGTTAGCGAGCCATTCTAAGAGCGGCTGACATTCCACCAACTCGAGCTCTACCCCGCTCTGTGCACACATAAAAAAATGCTTTAGACATAAATAAATAAATATGTTGGGACATAATTACAACAGCGCCATCTAGTTCCGTGGTAAGCTACGAGGCTTGTGTTACGGATACCAGATAGTTGATACACTACACATATACATTTCAAATACATACATATTATTAATATAAACACCCATGACTGGAGTACAAACATTCGTGCTCAACAAATGAATGCACTGCAGAAAGTAGGGTCACTACCAACTAGGGATGTGTAACTCAGCTCAGAGCCGGTTCAAAAATTCAGTTCACAGTAGCTAGAGCCGTTGAGCTGCGGCTCAGTTGCTAGATAATCGGTTCACAGCTCACTATTACTTAGTTGATTATCATAGTCGATTGAGGTATTTTATTTTAATATTTAAATATTTAATTGAGTTACGATTTACGAGGGTTCGCGTTCACCACAGTTTGTACGAAGTACGAACTATTATAATAGTAGTCACTAGTCACTCACTACCTAGTCTATTTTTCTTTTTACGCAGAGGTCACATTTGTTTAATATCTTTCTTCTTATAATAATAATTAAGTACACGCTCCGTGTTTTAAAATAATATTAGGTTAAAATCAAAATATACTTTATTCAAATAGACTTTTACAAGCACTTTTGAATCGTCAATTTTATATTTTAAATTTAATTAATTTTTTGCGGAAGCTACCACCGGCTCGGAGGTTAGTTTTACTATTTAGTTTTATACAACAATAAACTAATATTAAGTACTAGTTTTATAGATTAAATATAATAAAATATATACACTTTTCGAAACGCTCCTTTATTACTTATAAATATAATTTAGGTACGTCATACATTTGTTTGAACCGAGTCATAAATTTGCTGTAAATCTGTAGATAAAAGTACCCATATAATAACAATTGAGCTGAACTGTGAGCCGGTTCACAGCTCCGGTTCAAGCATATGACTCATGAGCTGATCTGCGGCTCATACAAATTCATTGAGTTACCCATGTCTACTACCAACTGAGCCAAACGTGTCGTCATCGTATACATCTCCCTATAGTATATCCCACGGGATCCGTACATTTTGCCGGGATAAAAATTAACCTATGTGCTATTCCGGACTATAACCTATCTCAGCGCAAAATTCATTTAGATCCGTTTAGCAGTTCTGTCTTGATTGAGTAACAAACATTCATCCATCTAAACTTTCGCTTTCTAAGGTTTTTACAGTAAATAACTTAATAAGTCAAATTGGCCCGACTTGGGACTCGAACCCAGTACCAACGGATATACAACTATACGTGCTAACCGCTACTTATTTATTCATTAAATAATATAATAATAATAATAATGTTCTCCGACATTGAGATATATATACGTTAAACAAACTCACTTCTTTATCTGTGAAATGTGACTTATCCTTTTCTTGCTCAGGAGTGAGATGCAGAATAGTTTCTTGGTTGGTCGCGTGAGATTTAAGGACGTATCTAAAATTAAAAAAAAACCATGATCAGTTTACTTAATTACTTAATCAAATTAAATTTTGTAAATTTTGAACAAATACTCTGTTTAATTTTAGTTTTTTTTTCTCTGATTCTCTTGTAATTATTTTTTAATGTGTCACCCTACTATTTTCATGCTCTCTAAATTTTTTTTATGGGACAAAGGGGGCAAACGGGCAGGAGGCTCACCTGATGGTAAGTGATCACCTCCGCCCATGGACATCTGCAACACCACAGGGCTTGCAGATGCGTTGCCGGCCTTATTATACATTTTAGACCATAGATTTGAAATGTGTAAGACATTGCTTCTTGCCATTCATAATTAGAATTCCTCATCTTATTAATTTCAACTCAATTTAAAGTTTCTAAGAAAATAGTCCTAACATACAAACAGAAGGACAATAAAGTGATCAAATAAGGGTTCCGTGGTCCCTATTGAGATCATCAAACTTTTTAATATTATTATTATTACTGTAATATTATTGTATGTATGTATGTATGTATGTATGTATGTATGTATGTATGTATGTATACATATAGTATTTTATATTAGTATTTGTAGTTATACTCTATTTTGCCTGGAAGAGATCGCTCTTTAGCGATAAGGCCGCCTGTTGTACATTTTCACTTTGTCTTATTTCTCTCTCTCTCGCTGTGCAATAAAGAATTATTATTATTATTCAGGTGCGGAACCCTAAAAAAATCAAATTTACCTTTGAATATCAAGATTTTCCCAGCAAATGAGCGTTTCCACCGCACCAAGCTCGAGAGCGCGAAGGGTGTCATCCACACCGAAGCAGTACTTGCCCGTGTCCTGAAATCATACATCGAACATATTAAATCATTGTAATTATATTTGAGATTTAATTAATGACGACTCGTTTGGCTCAGTTGGTAGTGACCCTACTTTCTGCGCCAGCGGTCGCGGGTTCGAGTCCCGCTGGGGGCATTCATTTGTTGAGCACGAACGGTTGTACTCCAGTCTGGGTGTAAATATTTATAATTTGTATGTATTTAAAAACTTATATGTGTAGTATATCAACTATCTGGTATCCGTAACACAAGCCTCGTAGCTTACCACGGAACTAGATGGCGCTGCTGTAATAATGTCCCAACATATTCATAATTTATTCATTGAAGACGTGAATGTGTATGACGAATTTTCGATTTTTCGCCGTTTTATGCGTAGATTTAGCGTCGGTATTATGTGAAGGGTACAGGGGTAAAACTAGGGATGTCACAAAAAAATCAAATAGTTGAAAAGTATGGTAGAATTAAAAATTTGCCACGTATTATAGATTGCAATGTTATTTATTTTTTTTTCAATTTTTGATTGTTTTTTTTTTCAATTTTTTGATTGTTTTTTTTAATTCAATGAATTTCATGTGCTTACAACACAGTTTTAAGTCTTAACACATAAATATTTATTATTTATGACTATTATATTTCAGTTCACGACACATGGCAGCCATTTTAATCATCTAAATATATAAAAGCGAAATGCCACTTACTCACTCATCACGAAATATCGAAAACTGTTTGACGTATATCGATAACATTTGGCAGAGAGGTAGTTTATAGTTAGTACAAGTCCGCTAAGAACGGATTTTGTGACTCATAATAAAAGAAAAGAGGGAGTGAGAGAGAGAGGCTTTGAGGTAGAGAAAGACAGTAGACAGAGAGAGAGAAAATGTCGATTCAATATTCTAAGTTCTTGTCAATGGTTTCAAAATGGATTAATTGAGAACAAGAATACACGATTTTTTTTTCACTTAATATGTAAATTTTCTGTATCTCCTAATATTATTAGTGTTAACCACATGTTGAACATTTTACATAAAGTAGGAAGGAAGCCTTCGACGTAAATTAAAATAAATTAAACGGTTTTTATAATTTTCTAATGAAATAAAAGTAGCCTAAGTTACTCCTTATAACATTAGCTATCTGCGAGTGAAAGTCCCGTCAAAATCGATCCAGCCGTTTCAGAGATTAGCCGGGACAAACAGATTAACAAAAAAATTTTTATATGTAAATACTGTATATACTTTCATATGCATTTAGTGAAAAGCTGTTAATTTGAAATTACAAACAGACACTTCAATTTTATTTATCTATACAGATTTTTAATTAATATTTAATGCAAATCAAATAAAAAAAAAAAGCGAGAATGAGAAAGAGGATACATACCTGTGAGATTTCATCAAAGTATCTGCCGATTAGCTTCTTTTCTTGTATGAACTTGACATTCTGCAAGGACTCGGCCGCCAGTTCGATCGCCTGATTGAACCCGTTCTCACCGCCGTACGAGACGTCCACCAACTTTATTATTTTGGATTGGAGACGCTGGAACAAACATACAAAATGTTAATATAATTTACTTAATTTTTATATACATATTTACTAGTAATTTTGGAAACAGATTTATGTAATTACGAGTAATTATGTATATTAGTATATCATCCACCTATGCCTTTTGGTCACTATATGTCACTCACACATATTCACACTATCGAATGCATGCACACACACACACACAGACACACACACACAGACAAACACACATAAATACATGAAAGACATACTTTTCGTCTCTGTAAATTCATACAATTCGGTAAATTCGTCGTTTGGACAAATAGGGTGTCGCCAATAATCTTAAATACTTCAAAAACCTAACAAAAAAAAACCACCGGATCAAAGATATTCAACTAAATTAACGCTATCATAAAGTACGCATATTCATGAGATTAAACAAAAAAAAAAAAAGAAACCCACCCGACCAAACATATCGAAGTATGACAACTCAGTCGTGAAGTAGACTAGTGGCGATGGGTTCAAATGAGACGACTCACACCGTCTTACCTTTTAGAAATCCAATAATAATAAAGAATTAAAAATCAAACAATAACGGAATTATTAATTAATAAGGAAATTGTCAATAATTAATTAATAACGGAATTGTTAATACTAAATTAATAACGGAAATCTGAATAATGAATTAATAACGGAATTATTGATAGGAAATTAATAACGGATTACGGAACTATAAATAATAAATAACGGAATTATAAAAAGCAAATTAATAACGAAATTATTAATAATAAATGAATAATACATAATTATTTTCAAACTAAGGAAACACCTATTGTTTACGCCGTTTTGACCAAGGACAACCCGCACCTACAATGCTGCGTATTCTACGTATACGCACACCTACGCATTGCGGGCCCCCACCGCCGAACGCGCCGCGACGGTTCGCGGCCTCTCCAATCTCCGAACACTCTCCTCTCTGCACTCGGACGCTATACACTGTCGGGTCTAAATTTTAATTACATATATACCTACCTACCTGTACAAAGTCACTAATTAAAGGAGTTACCATTTTAATTTGAATTTCAATTAACCCGACCGACCGACTACAAATACATATTCTTCCTAACACCTATCGCCCATTCCTAAAGTGGTGTATCCGACAGACGTATTCTAATGTTTAAAATTCTAAATACATGCCTTTCCGGTGATAAAACGGTATAGTCTAATTTATTATGCTCGTACAATGTTTAGTTTCATTCATACTATTTGTCCATTTTGCTCTAAGGGTCATATCCCTCCATCCTAATCAACTCGCGCATGCGTACTTCCCCCAATCCTATGCTATTCCCTTGCGAAAGTCGTCAATTTTAAAATTAATTAATTATTTTTTCTAATTTTCCCCCCAATTACTTAAATATTTCACGCCGACACTAAACTACACCGCACTATATAATTTTACAGCTCGATACTTTCATAAAACAGAAAAGAAAAAGGCCTGGTTCATCGTTCTCAATACGATCGCACATCTCATCCACAGGAAACATGCCATACACATAGACAGACCAACAAAACATGGACAACGTAACACAAGCTTCGTAGCTTACCACGGAACTAGATGGCGCTGTGTGTTATAATGTCCCAACATATTTATTTAAAAATTAATGCAGAAGGATTCCACACCATTCCATCTTTCATTTGCATGGCGGTCAATTTGAAATTCACCTCATCTCCATCTTGATTTTATATTACATTATTTGTAATTACAGGGGCAATAGAAACACTGAAAATCTCAACACTCTGCCTATTATAGTTCATAAGATACATCATACAGCCTGCAGACATACGGACAGACAACAGAGGCTTAATAATAGTATCCCGTTGCCACTTTTCCTATCCAAAATAACGACCTCCATCTGTTCTCTCCACAATCTCTCATTCAGATACGGTAAAAGAGAGAAAACGCTCACCGGATCGAACATGTCCGACTGGGACAGCTCAGTCTTGAAGTCCGCAGACCCGGCCAGGATGAGACCAGCCACGTTGGGCCTGTCCGCGGAGATGAACAGCTGGGTGGCCACCTCCGCCACCTTGCGGACATAGTTGTGCCTCTTCTCCATACGGAGACGGGCGAAACGCAAGGCTGACTGACCTCCTCGTCCGTGCTTCTTCGGCAGGTCTACCGTGAATTTGTGGAGCACCTATAAATAATTTATACATAATTACTAGCGCCGCGGGCTTATCACTATTAAAAATAGGGATCGGTGGTAGAAGGTTGAAAATTTAGGGTTACAAGTATTCTTTGATGCCATGTCATTAAAAATATGTTATCAGCCCTTTTTAACGTCCCACAGCTGGGGGTGGGCCTCCCTCAGTACGAGGGGGATCAGGCCATAGTCCACCGCGCTGGCCCAGTGCGTGTTGGCGGACTGAGCATGTCTTACGACCACTTGCTAGGTTCTCTCAGACGTGCAGGTTTCACCACGATGTTTTTCTTCACCGTAAGACAAGTGGTAATCATGATAGAAATGATTCGCACATGAAAATATCAGAGGTGCGAGACCCGGATTTGAACCCGCATCACTCGGGTTTACAAGTGAGCGCGGTACCGCTGGGCTACTACTGCCTCCATTAAAAATATATAAAATTTAAATATGGAGAAGGACACCCTCATCACCAAGGGTCTAGGGGAAAAAAAAAGTAGCTTACGACCAAACAAACAAACACTGTATCTCCAGATCTTCCTATAAAATTTAGAAGATTATTATTTTGGTTCCTTTGCATTAATATAAGAAAAATACGGCATAATCGTGATTACGTTGAATTAAAATACTAATTTGTTGCCGCCTCAATCCAGCCCATTACATTTAAACGCATAGTGATTGTCATTCAAAATATACATTTCTTGCTGTTATTAAGAGATTTAAATTTCACAGTTCCAAGAACTTCCATAGAAAAAGGGTGATGATAGACAGACATACAAGGATAGGGGTTCACTTCCCTTTTGAGGTACGGAACCCTAAAAAAAAAAAAGAACTCACCTCACGAGTATTACCCTGCAGTGTACCAAACAGGGCTCCATTACCGTCCATCACTATGAAACCAAACTTGTTATCATCTGCGAGGAGAGCGGTGAGAGCTTCTGTGTGGAATTTGTTGTCGCAGAGGTATAAAGATGTGTTAATTGGTTTGAACGGTTCAAAGTCGATGTTCACCTTCTTTTCCTTGCCTTCCTCTGTGACGATCGTACCGCAGTAGATCACCAGACCGTTTGGTGGCACTGTGAACAAAAAAAATGGTATTAGCACTCAAAACAGTAACCTACTTGTAATAATATGATAATGTGTTGGGACATTATTACAACAGCGCCATCTAGTTCCGTGGTAAGCTACGTTACGTGCTTGTGTTACGGATACCAGATAGTTGATATACTACATATATAAGTTTTAAATACATACAATATACATATTATAAATATAAACACCCATGACTGGAGTACAAACATTCGTGCTCAACAAATGAATGCCCCCAGAGGGACTCGAACCCACAACCGCTGGTGCAGAAAGTAGGGTCACTACCAACTGAGCCAAACGTGTCGTCAAACTTGTAATGAGGTATTACATCAATTTATGAAAAGTGTCTCAATTAAATTCTATAGTGATAATACACCACTAAAAACAACACCAAATTTTTATTCAATCGATAACTGTATTAAAAATGCGTTAATATTTTTACTGTCCCTATTTATGCTTAGATCTTTAAAACTGGGCAACGGAAAAAAAAAGGCATATTTAGGTACGAAGTGATTTTAAGCAATTAATGTGCCTAAAACATTGTTCATTTAATATAAATTATAATTTATAGATCAATATGGCCATGATAGCATGTAATTTAAATTAGCGGAACCCGCGGCTTCGCTAGCGTTAAACCTAGGGACGAACGCTAGATATATAGGCAAAGCCTGGAGTGTAAATAGTAAAATTTGATTAGCGTCCCTGAGAATCAAAAAATTTGCTCCTTTAAATATTACATTATTTTTTTTACACAATATATCGCTCGCCCTTATTCAATTCACAGATTTGTGAACTCGGAATGTGATTACGGATATGTAGGGTCGGAGAGTTGATTACGTATCGATCCATCTATCCGCGATAGCGAAAATCGTACAATAATTGCTGTCAAATCGCAAAATCGTATGTAACTTTAATTCGATTATTGTATGATACGATAGACAATAATTATTGTACGATTTTCGATATCGCGGATGGATGGCTAGGTACGTAATCAGCCTGTGGATATGTTAACAAGGACATCCTAGTCCGGATATACGTATATTAGCGCGGATATATCAATCGCTACGAAAACAAGGAAGGACTAAGGCAAGCAAAGTGAGAAGTTTAACTTCGGGTTTCGATATTTTCAGATGCGAATCATACATGAAGGTGAACATCGTGAGGAAACCTGTAAGTATGACGTGAATTCAAACGACATTACATAAGCACTACTTATAACCGTAGTTAGCAACTAGAAATTGAAATCATGGTCAATATAAATCGTGTTAAGAGTCTAGTGAATATATTGAATTTCCCGCGGCTCCGCCCGCATTTTAAAGACTGAAAACCAACTTGTTAGATTTTACATTAATTAATTATTATACACTCTATTCATTTTCAATTCGGACCAGTTCTTGATATGCGTTCAACCAACCAAAGGCAGTGGTAGCCCAGTGGTAACGCGCTCGCTTAGGAAACTTAGTGATGCGGGTTCAAATCGTATCGCACCATTTATCTAACGGTGAAGGAAAACATCGTGAGAGAACCTGCATGTCTGAGAGAACCTAGCAAGTTCTCGAAACACTTGTGAAGTCCGCCAACCCTCACTTTGCCAGCGTGGTGGACTATGGCCTGACCCCTCATATTGAAGGCAGGTCCATGCCCAGCAGTGGGACGAAAAAAAAGGAATACACACCATACACATATGGTACTAAAGTACGATTAGTGGTAGTGGGAAGTACTATAACATATTTCATACAATTTTCCGTTGGAAAAAGATAATTTCTAACAGTAAAAAATTGCCTATCTCTTCACAAAAAATCAGGCCAATCAGTCACTGTGTCGACGACGCGACGGCGTGAAAGACAAACACTTTCACATTTATAATATTATAAGTATGGATATACCGAGTCCATATTGAATATTCTACCTAGAACTGATTTATAGAAAAAAAACTGACTCCATACTAAGTCCCTCGTACTTTTGTACCTGTGATGCAAGCTATTCATGATTACATCAATAAATTGGCAGCGATATAAAAACTGGTCAAGTTACGTCAGAGCTTGTGTGACGAACACTGTTTGGAGTAGAATATGAATCTCTCTTACTTTCTTAGATCTACATGGATATTTGAAATGTATAATGTTCTCCGATCGACTTCCGCCATGGCGGCCAATCTCAATGAGACTAGCCATCAGATGGCTAGTCTCAATAAGATTCGCCGCCGTGGCCGGAATCGGTCAGGCGGACATCATCATCAATGCTTTAGAGTAGTTATTAGGTTTACTCTCTCCCGTGACTATGGTTAGTGTAAAGTATTTAACGTCAGGGAAGCCACGGGTTTAATAGCCGTCTAACGAAGGCGTCTAGACACTAGACGGGACAATAGTGCATACAGCGCAGAGACGGCGTCAGGTGCTCTCCTTTTATACATACATACGTACTTTTATATATGACAATCGGGACACGAGTAAAGGGTTGACGGGAATTCAACCCTTTACTCGTGTCCCGATGTAATCCCTTCTTTAAGTCCCTTCGTGGGAATTCATATTATTATTTTTTATACTAGCAATACCCGTATTTTAATCGGTATTAAAAATTGAGATTGGTGGTAGAAATCGTAAAAAAAATAAAAAATAAAAAAAAGAAAATCTGGAGATCACCACCTAGAGAAATAAAAAAAGCCTATGACCTATTCTCAGACCTACCAAATAAACAAAAAAAATCATAAAAATCGGTCAAGTCGTTTCGGAGGAGTTCGATAACAAACACTGTGACACGAGATTTTTATATATTAAAAGATATTATTACATCTCCTCGTTTCACTCGGTTTCTTCCCTAGCTAAGTTTTAATTGTTTTAAGCGGAACCCTAATTTAAACCCTTTTTGTAAAATAAAAGTAGCCGAAGTTACTCCTTATAACATCACCTATTTGCCAGTGAAAGTCACATCGAAATCCGTCCAGACATTCTAGAATTAGCGGGAATAAAGACAAACAGGCAAAAATTAGAAAATTGATTGAAATTGATGTAAGTACCGTATATACTTTCATATGCATTTAGTGAAAAGCTGTTAATTTGAATTTACAAACAGACACTTCAAATTTATTTATATACGTATAGATGTATGGATTAGAATCAGTTCATTGCTTTTGCGTGAAACTCGCACATCGATTTCACAAAGTTATTGATTTTTTATTTTTATTAAATGTTAGACTAAATTGTATATATAATACGTATTTGTAATTAATTAATAAAATTAATGTTTATTTTATTGGGGCGAGCAAATTGAGAGCTGACACTATCCCACAACCTGAGCATCTTGCGGTACACTTTACTGAAAAACTATCACACCTATAGATTTGTGCTTTAACATAGTAATCTAACTTCATATCTAGATGTGTTATCTGTCAAAAATCTAATTTCATAATAATTAAAAAATATAAAATTAACAATTTTGTTCATTGGATAGAATGTTATTGTACTACTAACGCCATCTGTTAGACAACCAAAGAGTTAACATCGCTGTAACATTATTACCCGTTACAAAAACTACACAAAGTGTAGCTTTTTGCTAGTGCGCAAACGAAGCCATGAACTAAACTAGTCAATAAAGTAGATATTTAGTTCTAATTAATAAAACCATACCTTTTGTATACAACTTGAGTCGATGCTGTACAGACGTGATGGCGCCGAGCACGGAGAGACGGTTCACACGAGATTTGATGTTGGATGCTGTGCCAAATTCATCTGCTAACATTTTGGAGACGCGGGATATTTGATCTTTGGGCGGTATTATTAGGGATATCATTGATGTACCATTCCTGTGAAAAAATATAGAAAACATCATTTCTTAACTAAAAATATGACATTAGAACACTACTTAAAATTTAATTAAAAATCTTTATTTTCGTTTAGTAGTAATTTTTTATTTAATTGGACTACTTACCCTAAATAAATAAATAAAAAAAATATGTTGGGACATTATTACAACAGCGCCATCTAGTTCCGTGGTAAGCTACGAGGCTTGTGTTACGGATACCAGATAGTTGATATCCTACACATATAAATTTTAAATACATACAAATTATAAATATTTACACCCAGACTGGAGTACAAACATTCGTGCTCAACAAATGAATGCCCCCAGCGGGACTCGAACCCGCGACCGCTGGCGCAGAAAGTAGGGTCACTGCCAATTGAGCCAAACGTGTCGTCAAAATTGTATATGTACCTAATAACCTGTTTTCAGCTCTTTTTAATTTCCCTAAACTGGGCACATGCCACCTTTCTATATGAGAGATAAGCCATGATAAACCACACTCTCTTTAATTTTTTAACTAAAATGTTGTAATAATATAATAATATATGTTCTCCGACCGACTTCGGCCATGGCGGCCAATCTTAATGAGACTAGCTAACTGCGCAGGAGATATTATAGTGCAGACACAAGTGCACTCTCTGTTCCTATCACTCTCATACTCCGGTGGGACGACATGAGACACAACCATTGAGTTACTGCTTTGTACTTGTTACTGAGGCTTATGAAACAGAAAGACTCAATAACTAAACTTGACCCCACCCGAGACTCGAAACCAGGACCACCCAATGTGCGACCGTACATGCTAGCCACTACACCATCGAGGCAGTTATATCACTTTTCTTAGTAAAAGTTAAGTAGCAACCTTGATTTGAAATTATATAACCAGCTAAAATTCTTGTTTAACTTCCTGATTTTGGAATATATACTAAAGTCCACATAATGTACTAATCAATCAAATTAGACTGTTTGTTCATATTTGTTGATTTGGTGTTGCCAGGTTTTAACAAAAACCAAATTTATTCCATACTACAACTTGGTCTCGCTCCACTTTGGTTGTAGGTTTGTTTGGATGATTAATGCCGATTTTTCTGCAGTAAGAAGTATCCTATAAGTTAACCTGGATAACCAAATTTTGTCAAAATAGGTCTAGTGGTTCTGTTTTTCTCATGATGTGGTCTCAGACAGACAGACAAAAATTTAAAAAACTATATAATATAATCTTTAAAAGGATACCAGATAATTGATATACTAGTACTACACATAAATTATAAATACAATACGTATTAAATTAAATATAAACACCCATGACTTTAGTAGTATATTTGTGCTTAACAAATGAATGCCATGATGCCAATATGCCAATAGCAACTGAGCCAAACATGTTGTCAAAATTGATTCAATAGTTTCAAGAGTAGTAAAGTTTTTGAAAATCTTTTTACAACTTTAACATTCAAACTAGGGAGGTACCTACTTAAGATATTAACAAAGGAAACATATACCTTATAACTATATTACAAAATTATACACATACTAGCAAGGCTAGGCTAAACTAGGCTCCGCCCGCATTCTAATCACTATTAATAATAGTTATTGGTGGTAGAAATAATAAATAAAAAAAAAGAACTTGGTATAGAAAAAATAAAGAATTTACAGAGGGCCACCCTTATCACCTATGGGATAAAAATTACCTACAACCTATTCTCAGACTTATCAAAGATACACAGAAAATTTCATAAAAATCGGTCAAGTCTTAAATATATAAAAATCTAGTGTCAGTGTTTGTTATCCAACTCCTATGAAATGGTTTGACCACTTTTTATGATTTTTTTCACTTTTTTATAATTTGGCAACAAAAAATTCTTATATCCCCAAATTTTTATTCTTCAAGCGCGGGCGGAGCCGCGGGAATTGCTAGTCTCTTAGTAAAATTCTAAATAACAGCATGACTTCACATGTTTTTGTTATTCACTCATTTGTTTCGCATTTTGATTGGATACGAAAACTTTCCATATCGATTCGCCATTACGGCGATAGAGTTTAGAATCGCGTATACGTGGCTGGATTAAGCAACCATAGCAACGAATAATTAAATAGAAAATTAGAACAATGGTTATTAGTTAGACAATGCGCATTTCTAGCCATGACTTTCCGAGGTTATATCCCGCGCATGCATTTCGCGCATACGACCGTAATGACGCAGCCTTGTTGGCAATATCGGCAATCATGTGGTCAAAAACTGCGCGCCGTTATGAATTAATTAATAATAAACTCACCCTCTGGCCATTTCCAAGCTTTTGATCAACTTTTTGATCTTCCATATTTCTACATTGCGATCTGCTGACGATTCTTCGGACATTTTGGATGGGGTTAACTTTTTACTGACTAAACAAAAGTTTTAAGAGCAGTAAATTAAACTGTTTGTAATTTATTTTATAACACACCACTAAATAAAGGAGTTCGAGGGAAAGGAGCCCGACACTTGGTTGAAACTGCTCTAATCCAGATCGAACCGGACGGACGACACCTCGCGACTTGACACACACTTTCTAGTTCACATTTACTTTGCAACTCTGACACGTACTTTTCTTCTCGTGCGGGGATTCTTGGATTTCTTCTTAATTCGGTTACCCCTAAGCATGTGGGATGCAAAAATCAGACATTAGAAGTTAAAAAAGATGACGTGAACGTGACCAAGCGATCGAACGAACGCCTCCGCTCGTCGTCGATCGAGGAAATGAAAGAAAAATGGTTGGTGTTGCCAGTTTTAAAAATGATTGAAAAAAAATTTATTGCTGAACAACGCTATAATTTACAATTAAAAAATTGTTTTCTTATGTTTTAATCCTGTACGCTTGTATTGAAAATACAACACTGTTTTTTTTTACAACAAAATCATTTAGTGATAACCGTATACTAACATCTCTACCGCACTACGTTTGCTATTAAAATCAATGATATTATATACAAAATACGCCACAAACGCAAAAACTCGTGCCGTGGATTGGTTCCATTTGTAACCAGTCACCTGTCATTGCGAGCACGCGTGTCGAATAGCTGTCTCTTTCACTCTTACGCTTTGCGTATTTTCTATCGCACTTACAGCGTGTGTTTAGATATACAGTGTTATTAAATATGTACGTGTATGTCGCGGAACAATTATGTTGTGCGTGCAGTATGAACGTGACGTATCTTGTATATAATATCATTGATTAAAATCAATAAAGATATTATATAGGTACCTTTCGAAATACAGGAATTCAGCTATAATTTTATATATCAATAACCCCTCTCACTCTCTTTACTCTGGTTTTTCCAGTTATTATAAATATCGGCAATTAAGATTATATTATTACAATTTTAGTGAGCAATTCTACTCGATGACAAAGTAGCTTTTGATAGATAAAGATGTTTTTAAACATATATAATAAGCTAGCGACTCACTAGCGATTTAGCGAGAGCGAAGCCGCAGGTTCCGCTAGTATATGTAACAAAAACTTGACAAATTATAATATACTAAAACCTTCCTCGACAACCACTCTATCCATATTCCATTGGTTACAGCATGAGAATCGGACTCGGTGCAGTAGTTTTGAAGTTTACCGTGAACAGATAGAAGACGCGGCGTAGGACTTTGTTTTATAATATGTAGTGATGATAATTACTGATACATAATTACTTGTTTTACTGGCCACCCTTCATTGTTTCTTGCACGTTAAAAAGTTATAAAAAAAATAATCTATATCTTTAATGTACATATTTCAGACATATTTGATAGGAACATTATATCGAAAAATCGAATAGTTTTTAAATTGGATGAATAAATGCAACCCTCGCTTATTACAATTCCAACTTAATCGATATTTGGTCTTACCAAAGTCAAATGATTCTAGTTGTTGAAGGAAATGATTATCTAAAAAATGAAATGTAATGGGCGGTGATAATCTATTTGTAGGGAAAAGATTGTTCTTCTATGAATAACAAAAGAAAAACAAGAAGAGATCTCAAGAGCTAATCAAAGAGCATAGCTTTTTCTTTTATTTCCTGAGATATTTTTTCTTTTTACTTAGCTACACGTTTCGTGTTATAATATTTACAAAGGCAAGAAAATACTACGGATGGATCGATTCGTCCGTATTTTATTTCTGATAACTGATAGAATAGCAGGTAAAAGCATGGAGATTGGAGACCAGCCAAGGAGGACCATCGCCCTAGAATGTAGTGTCTAATAAATATTGTAAAACTAAGGAGGCGCTGCGATCGCTATCTTGTCTCAATGCCTAACTTCACGTTGTCACAATAGTGACAATACATGAACAGCTAACTTCACAATTTCAAAGTGGTAGTGCCATGCTTGTTACCTTCGGGTAGCAGCCGAATGGGCCAGCCCGCCCGGTACAGTACCACTCTCTCACAGAAGACCGGCGTGAAGTGGCAGCTATGCTGTCGCGTTTCGTCCGGTAAGTGAGAGTCCGGGAGGTCCACTACCCATCCCTCCTCCCGTCCTTCTCCCTCCCCCCTCCCTACCTTTCCTAAAAGGCCGGCAACGCAAAAAATATTCGCGTACATGTAATAAAGTAATATATTATGTAAGCTTAATATGATCGTAATTTAATAAAATATTAATAATTTCTTTATCAACCTACATACCTAATTATAAAAAAAATTTAAAGCAAATAAGTCCCAAGCACCGTCCAGGTCTATCATTACCTTCATTGTTTTGCTTAAATTTATAATATTTCATCGTTAATTAACCCATTATCAGTTCCAAAACAATCGAGGCCTGAAACATCATTCATGATAATATTATGAATATCTATAAAATCAAACATCGTGTGTGTTATTAATACCTTAATTAAATAGAGTTTAAAATACTACATCACTACATTATTTATACATAACACTATCTATTTTTAATTTCCAATTAATAGCTTTTCAAGCTTTGCTTGAATTAGCAAGCCCTGTGGTGTTGCAGATGTCCATGGGCGGAGGTGATCACTTCCCATCAGGTGAGCCTCCTGCACGTTTGCCCCCTTTGTCACATAAAAAAAAAATTACTTACCGACGACAGCGCGTTATAAATTCTACAAACTTTCAGGGACAGGCGGGTAATGCTTTAGTATGAAGCGATGGTTCTCCTGGTCTCTAACCTCCATGGGTAGAAGTGACTGTAGCACATTGCGGCATCTGTTATAATCGTGACCGCTAAAAAAAATTTTAATCCTAAAATCACTGACCTCTATAATACCACTGGACTGGCTGTTGTCAACGTGCTTTTGTGGCTGCTTGATATCCGCCATTTTGTCGCTGTCCGCTGCTGTCGGACGTAGCGAGAGTTTGTGGTACTAAAACTAATGATGTCGATATCAGCGAGCAAATATCGATAATTTTTAATAATAAGTTTTTACAATCAATAAAACTGTTTCAAATAAAGATTTTTATTTTTTTATTTTTATTAATCAATTTACAAAGGCAAGAAAATACTACGGATGGATCGATTCGTCCGTATTTTATTTCTGATAACTGATAGAATAGCAGGTAAAAGCATGGAGATTGGAGACCAGCCAAGGAGGACCATCGCCCTAGAATGTAGTGTCTAATAAATATTGTAAAACTAAGGAGGCGCTGCGATCGCTATCTTGTCTCAATGCCTAACTTCACGTTGTCACAATAGTGACAATACATGAACAGCTAACTTCACAATTTCAAAGTGGTAGTGCCATGCTTGTTACCTTCGGGTAGCAGCCGAATGGGCCGGCACGCCCCGTATAGTACCACTCTCTCACAGAAGACCGGCGTGAAGTGGCAGCTATGCTGTCGCGTTTCGTCCGGTAAGTGAGAGTTCGGGAGGCCCACTCCCCATCCCTCTTCCCGTCCTCCCTCCTCCCTCCCTCCTTTTCCTGAAAGGCCGGCAACGCATCTGCAAGCCCTGTGGTGTTGCAGATGTCCATGGGCGGCGGTGATCACTTACCATCAGGTGAGCCTCCTGCCCGTTTGCCCCCTTTGTCCCATAAAAAAAAAAAAAAAAAACCGTATCATCATAATTACTACTTATGTTATATTAACAACGAAAATGCAAAATTACTTTACAGTAAACAAACACTTCTCGCTGTCATTTGCAATATACGTCAAAATTAGTTCTCGGGACTCTCGCTAGTGGCGCTTCAAATGGACACAAAAAAAATGGTTGCCTGTAAAGTCGGTTTTACGGGCGAAGATTTTACGTTACAACGTCTTTTTCTCGGTAGAATATTTATTGATATGAATATAATTAAATTGCACAATAGGAACAAGGAATTGAATGAAAATAAGAATTGCACAAATTTTAACTATAGAAATATATTTTAATAGTTGAGTGGGAGAGAGACGCAAGGCATTCGGCGGGCCTCTCTCTCGTTCGGTGACTCATCGTAACGTTACCGAGCGTTACACTTTTTCATAAGTGACTCCCAGCCGCAACCTAATTTAAGACGTTGTCACGTCAAAATTGCGGTCAAACGCTTTGAACGGCCTGTCCATAGAGTATATTGCTACATGGGCCTGTCCAGTGGTATTATCCGCTGGGTGCGTGACTCTAGCGCCATCTAACGATACAACTCACGGTGGCTCTTTTGAGAAAATATACATGTATTGTATGCCAAATAGCTATTGAAAAAATAAAATAAACTTGAAAAAAAAATTTTTTTCAATGTTAAATGTGATATATTACACAGAGTGTACATTAAATTAACTTTTTTCCGTGGGTCAGCTGAAAACAGTAAGTAAAATAAATACAACAACTAAAACAAGTCTCAATAAGTGAATTAGGTTGGCCCAACTTTTTTTGATTTACGGATTTTTTTTATTTTTAATTATTTGTTCGTCGTTTGTTCGTTAATGTTCGAATGTAGAAATTGTTTGTACGTCTTTTATTTATTTATAATTAATTAAACAAATGTTCACCCTTAAGTTGGCCCCCTTTACTAGATATCTTTATTTTTATCGCTCAGATTAATTAATTTTGATCAATTATCGTTGGTTCGACGACTATTGGTGATTGTTCGATCATAAAAACAATTAAATTCCCAATTATTAATTATTTTATATCTAATAAGCAAACCATCACTTCATTGTCTGGCAACCGGAAACTTATAAAATTTACAATTACTATTTCTACTAGTATTTTTGCAATCGACTACACAACAACTCTGATGACCCATTTTATTTTATTTATTTAATTTAACTGACACACGTGTTATTTTTATGGTCATAAATAATAAAGAGCCACTCGTAGTTCTGTTTTGGTCCGCAGCGGGCGCTGACATCACTTTTGTTTCCCCCACCATGCCTTACGCACCCAGCGGATAGAGGTCAGTGCCTAATCTGGTAACTAGGGATGGCGATTCTTCTCAAAAAAGATCGATTTTTTTATCGATTAAAATCGAAACCTCGAATCGATTCATTGATTCTCAAAAACATCGAGGTCTAAAAGATTTTAGAGAGTTTTTAGTTTGCGATTGTTGAATTTGACGATATAGTAAATTCTCATACGTATTCTCATACAGACGGGAAGCAGGCGCATAGTTTTGAGTCCCAAATAACCACTCGTGGTATGCGTCTATGCATTTCCAAACATAAATAAAAATGGAAACGATAATCATATCGATTTTACAAAAAAAATTCACGCCCGTCATACTGAATCTGAACAAAAATTTAGTAATATGTCATATTCGTAATCGGCACCCCCAAAAACCAAGAAAATGATACCCATATTGATTTTATGAAAGTATTAGCGTCCACCATCTTGAATTTAGACAAAAATCTAGTTAAATATGTCATATTCGTAATCGGCACCCCCAAAAACCATGGAAACGATACCCATATTGATTTTAAGAAAAAAATCGCATCTGCCATCTTGAACTTTGAAATATACTGTCATATTCGTAATCGGCCCGAAAACTGTTCTAAGAAAAGACAAAAATCTAATTAACAATATTATGCACAATTTAGCCTAATATCGCTGGGCTAAGATTTTTTACCTTTCTTCAGTATATTGTTGAAAGTGATGAAATTTTAAATTCTTATCTAAACGAGATAATGACATGGAGTCTCCCACAGTAGGTACATGTAATACGAACCATTATAGATAAGTACAAGTCAAACGAAACACTTAGAACAATCAAATTAAAAAGCGTCAACCCTAGCTAACGCGTACCGAGCGGAATGTATGGCAGCTCGGTACGGCTACCCCCTCCGCAAACCCCTCACGATTGCTCTGTCTAGACACGTCCGTTGGCTGACTATATGTTTTATTAACTTTGGTACAGCCATCTCCCTAAAAAACCTTAATGATATCAAAATTATTTTTTGCTTTTTTATTATTCTTTCATTATTCAATGTTTCATTGATGTCTGATCCTGATGGATCCTCTGATTAGCTAATAGTTATTTTTTTTGTTTACATTATTACGAGTGAAATAGTATTCATTATACGATAGTATTCATAAGATTTATTATAAAAAAGTAAATAGTTATTAATACAATAAAATCAGAAAGGTTACAATACATGAACTTTGAATGAACAAATAATACAACATGATGTTCTTAAAAGATTCCATAAACAACTTTTTCAATAAAAAAATGTTCTTCTCACACGTGAAAAAAATCTCATTAACTATGCCCAAAAATTGATGCTTCATAAAAAAATATACTAGAACTAGATTATACTCTTTTTTGCAGCATCTGGAGCGAGAGCAGTCTAACCTAGAGCGAGAATCGTTTATTGAAATTATAACAACCTCTGCTTGCGGTCATTTTTTAATTTACAACCATGGGTTATTGTAAATAGTACATATACTATTTACCCGTAATATAAAACTTCATATCAGATTAACATTTTTAACGTTGCGGCTGACTGACTGATAACCATTATTTTTCAATTCTTTACATGTTGGAGAATTGGTTAAAAAGATAAATAGTAGCAATTTTTATCAGCAAATTAATTATACTAAAATTAATTATAGTTTATTGCGGCTAATTTTTATAGGCAACTCATCGTCATCCCATCATCATCTCATGCAATGTAACTCTACTTGAACTAACATAGAATATTTCTATAGTTTTTATTAAAGCATAAAAAATCTAATTCGATTCTTTAAGGTTCGATCACTGGATCGATTCAGTACGACATATCGATTTAAAAGGATCGTTTTTTTATCGGAAAAATCGATTCTTCGATTAATCTCTCTCAGATCGCCATCCCTAAAGGCTGATTTACACGTATTAAGTGATTAAGTAGTTAACTAAATTTTAACTTAATTTTAAGTGATTGAGTGCGTGTAAACAGACAATTTAGTAGCAAGTCGCAAGTTAAAATTTAGTTAACTACTTAACTATTAAATTAAGGCTGATTTACACGTATTAAGTGATTAAGTAGTTAACTAAATTGTAACTTAATTTTTGGTGACTTATATTTAAGTAGCTGTCCAAACGTATTTAAGTAGATAAGTAGTTAAGTTCTTTAGTTCACTCAAGATGGACAATCAACAACGTAATAAAGTCGTAAATTCTGTGCTTAAATTTGCTATTAGTGAGGTCTTGGACGAAATAAAAGATGAAATAATTATAGAAATAACCATACTCAAATAATAAAAAAATTAAAGATTCAATATAATCGATGCCAGAGACCGCTTTTAATAAATCTTTATTTTTTTGGCTCTTGTGAGTATGTCGAACGAATACTTTTAATTATTTGTTCGACTGCCTTCGCGCCAAATCAATAATACATCATCATAATATAATTCATCAATAATGAATAATATTTATAAGCTCACGACGTTACGGAAATAATTGAAATAGGGTTCAATTCAAAAAAAAGTGCGTGCGTACAAAGTACACATGTCAGAAGTGAAACTTCTTTATTTATAAATTTAACTCACTGTTTACACACTGTATAAATACTAATGATATTGTAATTTCACTTCAAAAACAAATTCTCACGATTACCAGCATGACCAGCCGTCATTGGTGGCGCTAACTCTTCCACGTCTCTGAGCGCCTGGTACTTGATTTACGTGTTTGTGTCTCTATGGACTTACTTTTTCGTTTTACTTCTAAAGAAGTTTCAGTTCAAAAAATGGCGCATCAACACTTATGCATTTTACTAAATTGCATCTTTTCAAACGGATCCAGAAATAAGCCCCGCCCACCTACTTAATCGAAAAAATAGAAAACATTCTAATTTATTAGTTAAGTAGGTAACTAAATTTTAACTTGCGACTTGCTACTAAATTTCCTGTTTACACGTACGGAATCACTTAAAATTAAGTTAAAATTTAGTTAACTACTTATTCACTTAATACGTGTAAATCAGCCTTTAGAATGTTTTCTATTTTTTCGATTAAGTAGGTGGGCGGGGCTTATTTCTGGATCCGTTTGGAAAGATGCAATTTAGTAAAATGCATAAGTGTTGATGCGCCATTTTTTGAACTGAAACTTCTTTAGAAGTAGAACGAAAAAGTAAGTCCATAGAGACACAAACACGTAAATCAAGTACCAGGCGCTCAGAGACGGGGAAGAGTTAGCGCCACCAATGACGGCTGCTCATGCTGGTAATCGTGAGGAATTGTTTTTGAAGTGAAATTACAATATCATTAGTATTTATACAGAGTGTAAACAGTGAGTTAAATTTATAAATAAAGAAGTTTCACTTCTGACATGTGTACTTTGTACGCACGAACTTTTTTTTTGAATTGAACCCTATTTCAATTATTTCCGTAACGTCGTGAGCTTATAAATATTATTCATTATTGATGAATTATATTATGATGATGTATTATTATTTGGCGCGAAGGCAGTCGAACAAATAATTAAAAGTATTCGTTCGACATACTCACAAGAGCCAAAAAATAAAGATTTATTAAAAGCGGTCTCTGGCATCGATTATATTGAATCTTTAATTTTTTTATTATTTGAGTATGGTTATTTCTATAATTATTTCATCTTTTATTTCGTCCAAGACCTCACTAATAGCAAATTTAAGCACAGAATTTACGACTTTATTACGTTGTTGATTGTCCATCTTGAGTGAACTAAAGAACTTAACTACTTATCTACTTAAATACGTTTGGACAGCTACTTAAATATAAGTCACCAAAAATTAAGTTACAATTTAGTTAACTACTTAATCACTTAATACGTGTAAATCAGCCTTTATGGTAACACAAACACTAATGTCAATTGTCATAAAAAATAAAAATGACATAGGTTATATCATATTATCTATACTCTTTGGGTTATATTTCGCAATAAGTCGGCTCGGGGCTCATGTCCTTTAATTTAGTGAAAATATTAATTATTCATCGAATAATCTACTTCAAAATGTAATATTATTTAATAAAAAACATTTAACATCAATGCCGGTTACCGGTACTAAGCTATAATCATGGCGACGTTAAAATTAAAGTTTATTATAAGAGACTTAGGTATTATAAGATTTTGGAGTGCATGGACGCGTAAATGTAAAGTCAGTTCGGTTGTAAAGCGATGTATTCGAGACCGCGGTTTCAGAGAAGTTATACAGGTTTTTAAATACGCCATACTTCGTCCACGGCGAACTTTATTTTTATCTGCGACTGCAGCATATAAGAGTCATAATTATGATTCCTTTAACTGCGAACAAGGCATTTCGGATGATGAACTGCAGGTGATAATGTTTTATCTTTAGTTAACCACTGCTTTTGTAGTTTTGCACCTCATGGTGATTATCATGGTCATGAAAAAAGTGAAAAAGATATTAAAATTACCAGTTTATAATTACATTATATTACTTATGATTTAAACACCTATAATTTTATAAGGGACCTGTAAGACTTAAAACATAACTATATAGGTTAGCTCTACAGGCAATAACAGAGAGGTAAATATTACTTCAAAGTTTTTGTAGTTTCATTATCATTTAGTTATTAGGATAGAAAATTATGTAATTAAAAACATATTTATACAAACAGTTTTCAATTTTGTATCTTATCTTTGTATAACACATTAAAAAAACCTTCAAGGTTAAAGGTTATTTTACTTTGAATTTTAACTTGACCTTATAAAATAGAGTAGATTTTTGTTATATCATAAGTTTATGAATAGTTAATTCTTAAGTATTTGTATTTACAGAATGTATTGAGAATAAGGTCTAAATGTGACCTTTTAGTAAGTAAAATACCAGACTAAGGTCTTAAATTAAAAAACATTGTTGTAATATGTCCTACAAACCTTCATTAAAAGGATATGAATGGATAAAAGTGATAAGTAAATAAATAAATATGTTGGGACAATATTACAACAGCGCCATCTAGTTCTGCTAGTAGTGTAGCTTATCACGAGGCTTGTGTTTCAGATACCAGATAGTTGATGCACTATACATACAAATTTGAAATATATACATATTATAAATATAAACACCCATGACTGGAGTACAAACATTTGTGTTCAATAAATGAATGCCCCCAGCGGGACTTGAACCCACGACCGCTGGCTCAGCAAGTAGGGTCACTACCAACTGAGCCAAACATGTCATGTCGTGATATATCATATTTTTAAATTTCCACTGTTTAATGCATAGATGTCAGTGTTATTTGTGTAACAATAGTTTTAAATCTTAAAACAGCCATATTTATGATTATTATAGTACAGTTCCACACTGCTTGACACACATTTTATATATACAAGAATGTACTTAATACATTAAGCTAACTTCGAACTGAGTTTTATCAAAATTAGATTTTTGCAACATATCACTTTCATCCATTCATTTATTCAGCCTATTTTAATGTCCCTATGCTGGGCATGGGCCTCCCTTCAACACGGGATCAGGCCATAGTCCACTATGCTGGTCTAGTGCAGGTTGGCAGACTGCACATGTCTTTCTGGATTTAAGGGAGTACAAATAACAACTTAGTACTCTTAGTCAACCTCACCTGCACGCGGTACATCCTGCTGAACAACGAACGAGGCTCTGACGACCGATAGATGGCGGTATAACCTCTCTAAACAGCGTAGCTAAATGTCACAGACCAGTGACGGGCAGCAGCGTTACCGGTATAAGAAGCTACGCCCTGCGATCGCCAACCCGCCTGCCCAGCGTGGCGATTATGGGCATTTCCATCTATGGCAAGCGCACGAACGAAACGGCCCCCAGTTCCCGGTCGCCCCGCTATTCCTGGCCAAGGCGGCAGCCATGGTAACGGCGGGGTAGAGGGTGCTAAGAATCCCCGGGCTACGGTAGGCCGCCAACAATAACTGACACTGGCTACGTTTAACGGACGCACGCTAAGGCTCGACGAACATCTGGCACAATTAGAGGAAGAACTCAAGAACATAAGGTGGCATATTCTAGGGTTGTGTGAAGTCCGAAGAAAGGGGGAGGATACCGTGACTTTGGAATCAGGCCACCTTATGTATTTCAGAGAGGGAATCCAAACGTCTCAAGGCGGTGTCGTGTTTTTGATTCACAAGAGTCTATCTGGCAATGTTATAGAGCTCTCCAGTGTGTCAGCAAGAGTTGCATATCTTGTGATTAAGTTAACCGAGAGGTATAGCCTCAAGGTTATCCAAGTGTACGCGCCGACCTCGACACACTCGGATGACGAAGTGGAAGAGATGTACGAAGATATCTCAAAAGCCTTACATACCACCTATAAGGCCCACTTTAATGTTGTCATGGGAGACCTCAACGCAAAAGTGGGAGTACAAGCAAGCGGTGAATCGGTAGTAGGACCACATGGATTTGGAAGCAGAAATCACAGGGGGCAAATGCTCGTCAATTTTTTGGAAAGAGAGGGGCTTTTCTTGATGAATTCCTTCTTTAAGAAACAGACCCACCGAAAGTGGACATGGCGAAGTCCTGATACTGTGATAAAAAATGAGATAGATTTTATCATGACGGATAAAAAGCGTATATTTAGAGACGTCTCCGTGATCGCTAGGTTCAACACCGGAAGCGATCACCGACTCGTCCGAGGCACTCTAGATATAGATTATAAGCTTGAGCGGGACCGTCTGATAAAATCTACGCTCCGGCCCAATATGCTCCAAACTCCAGCTGTGTCGGAAACGTTCCAACTAAAATTGGAGAACCGATTTGCTGCCCTGGAAACCACAATGGACGTCGACCAAGAACTCGACCAAGTGGTGAGGATTCTCCGGGAAGAAGGGACAAAAATGTGTAAATTGCAACGTATCGGTAGAAAGTCTAAACTCTCTGAGGAATCTCTGCAGCTAATAAATAAACGACGTGAAGATACCGGAATCACACCATCAAACCAGCGGGCGTTGAACAAAAGAATATCGAAGCTGGTAAGACGAGACCTCCGAAACTCTAGTACGTGCTCCATCAAGGAAGCCATTGAGCAAAATCGGGGGTCCAAAGTCTTTGTTCAAAAGCTGGGGCGAAGCCATCTTACTAAGCTGACCACAACTAGCGGAAAAGTCGTCGTTTCTAAGCCGGAGATTCTGAATGAAGTTCAGGACTTCTATGGACGCCTATACACATCACGAGCGACCTGTCCCACGTCCAATAACGAGAATCCCAGAGCCACACTTACCCGCCACTACACAGAAGACCTGCCAGAAGTCAGCGTAGACGAAATTGTGATGGCTCTAAAACAACTGAAGAATGGAAAAGCCCCCGGAGAGGATGGAATTACAACGGAGCTTCTAAAAGCAGGAGGAACTCCGACGCTAAAACAACTCCAGCGTTTATTTAATTCCGTCCTTTTTTCGGGGAGAACTCCTAAGGCATGGAGCACAAGTTTGGTGATCTTGTTTTTCAAAAAGGGTGACAAAACCCTGCTGAAAAACTATCGACCGATCTCCCTCTTAAGCCATATTTACAAGTTGTTTTCTAGAGTCATCACAAATCGTCTCACGCGTAGACTCGACGATTACCAACCTCCAGAACAGGCCGGTTTTCGAAGTGGATATGGCACCATAGACCACATTCACACAGTGCGGCAAATTATACAGAAGCAGGAAGAGTATAATCAGCCCTTATGTCTAGCATTTGTGGATTATGAAAAAGCCTTTGACACTATCGAAACCTGGTCTGTTTTAGAGTCTTTACAACGGTGCCAAGTCGATTGGCGATATATCCAAGTGTTGAAATGTCTGTATGACACCGCAACAATGACCGTCCAAGTCCAGAATCGGCAGTCTGAACCTATCTTCCTGCACCGGGGAGTGAGACAAGGGGACGTAATTTCCCCCAAATTATTCACAACTGCATTGGAGGATATGTTCAAGACTCTCGACTGGAGTGGACGAGGAATAAATATAAACGGTGAGTACATTTCGCACTTGAGATTCGCAGACGACATCGTCATCATGGCTGAAACCGTACAAGACCTACAATATATGCTGCAAAGCCTAGCTAGTTCTTCAGAACACATCGGTCTCCGGATGAATCTTGATAAAACCAAGATCATGTTTAACTCACTCACGGTGACACCGGAACCGATCGCTCTTAATGGAACAACTCTCGAAGTAGTTCAAGACTACATCTATCTTGGACAGTTACTGCAAGTCGGTAAAAACTACTTCGAGAAAGAAGCTCAAAGAAGAATACAGCTGGGCTGGGCAGCATTCAATAAGCTTCGTTGAGTCTTTTCGTCGCCAATACCACAAAGCTTAAAGACAAAAGTCTTTAATGAGTGCGTCCTACCTGTTATGTCATACGGAGCCGAGACGTGGACACTGACGGTGCGATTAGTGCACCAGCTTAAGGTTGCTCAGCGTGCTATGGAGAGGGCTATGCTCGGAGTTTCTTTGAAGGATCGGATCCAGAATGAAGTGATCCGACAGAGAACCAAAGTTATCGACATAGCCCAAAGAATTAGCAAGCTGAAGTGGCAATGGGCTGGTCACATTTGTCGCAGAACCGATAACCGGTGGAGTAAAAGGGTTCTTGAGTGGAGACCACGGCTCGGCAAACGTAGTGTAGGACGTCCTCCTGCTAGGTGGAGCGACGATATTCGTAGAGTGGCTGGCAGCGGTTGGATGCGTAGAGCTGAAGATCGAGCTCAGTGGCGTGCCATAGGAGAGGCCTATGTTCAGCAGTGGACGAATACAGGCTGAATATGATGATGATGATGATGACATGTCTTTCCAAAACTTGCTAGGTTCTCTCAGACATGCATGTTTACCTTCGCCATAAAACAAGTGGTCAACAATCATGTTACAAATGATTCACACAGAAAAAATCTGAGATGTTAGACCCAGATTTGAACCTGCATCACTCGGTTATCAAAGTGAGAGTGTTACTACTTGGCTGCCATTGCCTTTTTATTATTGTTATATTAATTTAGATCTTCAACAATCTAAATCATTTATTAACAAATGATTTAGACAATGCTAACATTGTTTGATTGTATGATTTATTTCAGGCATTGGTGTTGGAATTGGAAAATGTGCAGAACCTTGCTAAGATGACAATGTATTGCACCGGCTGTGGATGTCGAGTTGTGATAGACAGAAAGCAAGACGGTGTTAAATATTGTATGTAAGTTGTAAGACTCTTTTTTTAATTATTACAAGTATTTTTCTAAAGGCATGGGTGGTGAATGATTTATTTCCATGGTGGATTCTCAATCCACAATAGGTTTCACAATCTTTACGTGATTTGATTTATAACTTATTATTATAAAATTAATAATTATATTTTTTTATCCATATCTTATTTATCCTGTGTTTAGCAGATTTATAGATTTAAACAGATTAATACGATTCTCTATTTTTATTTTTTTTTATTCGCTTTTTGGAAATGTAATGTGACACAGTTTGTAATCGAACTTCTCCAAAAAATGTGTTGGGACATTATTACGCACAGCGCCATCCAGCTCCGTGGTAAGCTACGAGGCTTGTGTTACGGATACCAGATAGTTGATACACTACACGAATATAACTTTAAATAAATACAGATTATAAATATTTATTTATTACATTTTAGGTGTAAAGAACGTCAGTTGGAAACCGAAGGTGCGGACGGCTGGGAGCCGTACATGGAGGCTGAAGATGTCATAATATGGCGTAAAGAGTACAAACCAGGGGGACTCTATGCCTATAAAGGTAGGAGAATTATAAGTAATAAACTAGCTATCACCCTCGCTTTGCTCGCTCTCATTCCTAAATACGATTTCTTGGTAATAAGATATTTTCAGTGGTAGCCCAGCGGTAACGCGTCGCTTATATTACCGAGTGATGCGGGTTCAAATCCGGGTCTCGCACCTCTGATATTCTCATGTGCGAATCATTTCTATCATGATAACCACTTGTCTTACGGTGAAGGAAAACATCGTGAGGAAACCTGCATGTCTGAGAAAACCTAGCAAGTGTTCGTAAGACATGTGAAATCCGCCAACACGCACTAGGCCAGCGCGGTGGACTATGTCCCAGCAGTGGGACGATAAAAAGGGCTGATGATGAAGATATTTTCAGACAGAAAAAATATGTTCCTCATATCCTATACTAGCGATAGATTTAGCGCGAGCGAAGCCGCGGGTTCTGCTAGTAAATGTACACAAAAACTTGACAAATTACATACTAAAACCTTCCTCGAGAACCACTCTATCCATTGGTGAAAACACCATGAAAATCAGTGCAGTAGTTTTTGAGTTAATCGCGAACAGACAGACAGACGCGGCGGAGGACTTTGTTTTATAATATGTATGGACCAGCAACCATCACACCAAAATTCATCACAATAAGTCAGACAAAAGTTCAAAAATTATGAATTTGACTTCTAAAATAGCCATTATAATTGATACAGAGCCGTATCTATAGATTTAGAATTTTTGTCTCTCTGTCTGTGGGGGCATTACACGAAAACTTCCAAAGAGTTTTGGATGAAATTTGGCTGGTAGCTAATTATTTGGGTCGACTTATAAGATTTAGGGCCGGGAAAATATATATTTTCTTACCATCGCACTCAGAGTCACTTAATGGATCATTAAGTTGAGAATCTCCGTACTACGAACGACTTTTCTGTCCTTGTCAGTTTGTATGCTAATGTGGGACAGAGAAAGCGCTTTGCATGGTTCACTCCATGATTAGAGTATAGTCAATGAACTAAAAGCAAGAAGGGTCCTACAGTACTCTGATCGCTCTAAATTGTATTCACATTGAAAGGCGTGAGCGCACACCACCTTCCAAGAATTTTGAGTGAAAGAGCGAACGTTTAGTTTTACTCGGGAGTAAAAGAGACAACATGTATTTTTCAAGGTCCGGGCTCTTCTTGCTTTTAGTTTGGTGAGTATAGTCGTAATATTTAATGATATTGTCGTCATTACTCACTTAACTTCAGAGTTACAACATTTTTTGTTTGTAACAAAGTAATAACTTGCAGTGTACGGGCGATATCCGGAGATATCGGCGAGTGACTTCGCAGCGGTGCAGGTGGACGGCGCGTACCGCCGCGAGTGGGACGCGGCGGTGGCGGCGCTGGCGGTGGTGCAGCGCGACGCGCGCGGCGTGCGCGGCCAGGCCGTGCTGCACTGGGAGGTCATGTGGCCGGTGAGATACAATCAAATTAAATAGCTATGTTATAAGTTACTTATGGCAATGTTATAATTCTTCATCATGATACTATATATACTCGTTGGTGTAGTGGCTAGCATGTACGGTCGCACAGCGGAAGATCCTGGGTTCGAGTCACGGGTGAGGCCACCTTGTTATTGAGTCTTTCTGTTTCGTAAGCCTCAGTATCAGCCCGGAGTTGGAAAGTTGGCGGTGGTTCAAACCCCGTGCCTCGGAGAGCAAGTAAAGCCGTCGGTGCTGCGCCCTAACTCTCACTGATCGTGTCGAGCAGTCGTCCCACCGGAGTATGAGAGTGATGAGGAACAGTGAGTGCACTTGTGTCTGCGCATACACTCGTGCACTATAATATGTCCCGCGCCGTTGGCTAGTCTCAATGAGATTGGCCGCTGTGGCCATAATCGGCTGAAAGGACATTTTTTATATATATATGCTCACCGAACTAAAAGCCCCTTTAAGAAACTCATAGGGCCCTGACCTTGAAAAACGTGGCAAAACTGCGATTACACAACCGTACCGACAAATACATGTTGTCTCTTTTACTCCCGGGTAAAACTAAACGTTCGTTCTCTTTCACTCAAAGTGACAGAATATTGTTTGAATGGAGAATGGTGTGCGCTCACGCCTTTCAATGTGATTCATACAATTTAGAGCGATCGGAAAACTGTAGAACCCTTCTTTTGTTTTTAGTTCAGTGACTATAGTCACTATTCATGGAGTGAACCATGCAAAGCGCTTTCTCTGTCCCACATTAGCATACAAACTGACAAAGACAGAAAAATGTCTTGCTCCGCCCACTAACGCTTGCCACTGGTTTGAAATCATAGGGCTCATCACCACCATTTAATTTTATATAAGAAAGTCCTCCGCTGTGTCTTTCTGTTTGTTCGCGATAAACTCAAAAACTACTGCACCGATTTTCATTCTGATTTCAGTAATGGATAGAGTGGTTCTCGAGGAAGGTTTTAGTATAGAATTTAACAAGTTTTTATGTACATTTATTAGCCCATGGCTTCGTTTAATAAAATTTTGAGTCAATTTTGTACATTAGATATTGTTTGAAAATCTTATTGGTATAATCTATGGTTTTTAGAACTTTTGTCTGTGTCTCTGTCTTTTCGGATTTGTTCACGGATATCCTTCGAGACCATATTTGCTGTAAAGCATGCTAAACATGAACTAAAAATCAAAATAAATCGTGAATATCCGAAAAAAAATATTAAAAAGTCTACTATAATTGTAATCTTTTAAATTTCTTATAATTTCAGAGACTATTTGCAAACCGCGACTACGTCTACCTCAGACGACACAAAGAATACGATATACTGACAAACACTCCAAAACAAGAGGAAAAACCAATTAAATACGAAAAAAATGTGCACGCGAATGCCAAAAGAAAAGCAATAGAGGGCTACAAGAGTTCAAAAAAAGAAAAAGTTAGCAATAAAGTGTATATAATTGTATCAAAATCGTGTGAACATCCAGACGTGCCTGAAACGAAGCATGCTATACGTGTAGCCGAATATTGGAGTCATATGGTCGTCAAAACTACCGATGGAAACGATAAGGTGCGTATAAATCCCTATCCCTAGGTTTAATGTCAGCGAAGCCACGGGTTCTGTTAGTTAAACTAGATAAAATGTCTAAAATGTACTCTCCTCCTTTTTTGAAGTCGGTTAAAAAGTAGCCTAAGTTACTCCTTATAACATTAGCTATCTGCGAGGGAAAGTCCCGTCGAAATCGGTCCAGCCGTTTCAGAGATTACTCGGGACAAACAGACAGACAGACAAACATTTTAAAAATTGGTTTTTTGTTGTTAGTACCGTATATACTTTCATATGCATTTAGTGAAAAGCTGTTAATTTGAAATTACAAACAGACACTTCAATTTTATTTATATGTCATATAGATTTATAAAGCTGAAGAGTTTGTTTGTTTGTTTGTTTGGTTTGTTTGTTTGTATGTTTGTTTGTTTGTTTGAACGCGCTAATCGCAGCAGTTACGAATGTAAAGCATTCGAAACGTCGAACTAAAAAGCAAAATAAGTCCGCGACAAAATCCGAAAAGATAGTTTCATTTATAATGTCGAATATTCTCGTAAACCTAAGAAAGTATGACGTCTAAGTGCTCTTGCAAGTTTGCAAAAATGATTAATTTTTTTGTGCTACAAATTTTAAATTTGGAAGTGAGGTATTTGGCTGCATTAAATACTATCCCATACTATGTTAACCCGAAAACCATCATCATACTATCAGCATGTATCAAATCTTATCAAAATATGTCCAGTGGATTTATCAAATTGAATTTTATATCAAATACGTCGGTAGTAGTAGCCCAATGGTAACGCACTCGCTTGTATAACCGAGTGATGCGGGTTCAGATCCGGGTCTCGCACCTCCGATATTTTCATGTGCGAATCATTTCTATCATGATCACCACTTGTCTTACCGTCGACCTAAATTAAATTTATTTTTTCCCTTCAATTATTGCAAGTAAACCGCACTTTACTCCAAAAATGTTTGTGACCACAGTCAGTAGGCAAAGAGGTCATTGTACGAAATATTTTCTGCTTCGCGACTTCACTTTAATACAATATGGCTTAGATAAGTGCTACTAATGTTTTTGTTTTTCCAATATTCCAGCCGGGCATGGAGTTCGTCTTGACATATTACGACGAGCCGGCGGTGGGGGGGATGCCCGGGGGGGTGGCGGCGTGGGCCTCCAGCCGCGCCGCGCCCGCCTACCTCGACAAGATGAGGAAAGCCGCGGGGGAATACAGGAGCTGGCTCGCTGGCAGGTCTCCACAGGTACGTGTCCTAGGACACTATCGTCATCATCATCAGCCTTTTTTAACGTCCAACTGCTGGGCACGGGCCTCCCTCAGTACGAGGGGAATCAGGCCATAGTCCACCGCGCTGGCCTAGTGCGTGTTGGCGGACTGAGCATGTCTTACGAAAACTTGCTAGGTTTTCTCAGACATGCAGGTTTCCTCACGATGTTTTCCTTCACCGTAAGACAAGTGGTGATCATGATAGAAATGATTCGCACATGAAAATATCGGAGGTGCGAGACCCGGATTTGAACCCGCGTCACTCGGTTATACAAGCAACGCGTTACCGCTGGGCTACCACTGCCCTAGGACACTATATTCTTGTGAATTTAGACCAGAAGTGAGCTTTTTTTTAAAAAAACAAACTTACTAATTCGAACTCAATTTATTGTAAGTATCTGAAAACGCTAAAACACAATTAAACTAACCAAAAAAACAACTAAGCTACCAACAATGATATTTTAAAAAATAAACCAACAGAGTAACGACCTAACAATGCTACCACGATAAGTGTCAAGACACAACTATCCCCCGATGCCGGTTATGCATCGTTTTCTAGTTTTCTCCCCACTTCTTCCATCTTCCACAATATATTATAAAACAAAGTCCTCCGTCGTTTATGTCTGTTTGTCCGCGATTAACTCAAAAACTACTGGACCGGTTTTTATGTTGTTTTTACCGATGGATAGAGTAGTTCTCGAGGAAGGTTTTAGTATATAATTTGTCAAGTTTTATATACATTTACTAGCGGAACCCGCGGCTTCGCTCGCGCTAAATAAAGCGAATCGCTAGTATCTTTACATTTAAGTTTATTTTAGTTGAATCTGTACATTGAATATTTTTTGAAAAATCTATTTGAAGTAGATTTATTATAGATACAGAGGCCGAATCTATAGATTTTAGAATCACCTCATCACAAGAACAACACCGGACAGATTTAAATGGAATTTAGTATGATGATAGTTATAGGTTAGTGATCCGGATTAAGATATAGGATTACTTTTTGAAGTGAAACTTCTTTAGAATCGTTGTGATTTGAAACTCGATGAAACGAAAATGCGTCACGATTAAGAAAAAAATACATAAAAGTATAGGTTGAAGTCGGAGAGAATGAGATAGAATACATTCCCACGTTGCCATGGTAACCGTTGTTTACTTTTTGACATTTCTTTTTTTATATATATTCATCTCATTCTTTTGTCGATTTACTGAAGTTTCACTTCTATCGTGTGTGAATCGCACACACACCTTTTTTTTTTACTTTCAACTCAGACAGAATTTTGTTATACATATTGGCTATCAATACATTTTAACAGTTAATATATATTTCTTACAAGTATACATTTTTTCGTTGACGATCCCAAACAAACCAAGGGTGTAACGGTAGTCTATTAATAATTTTTGATTCCCCAGGAGGTACCAGACTTCATCCCCTTCGGGCCGGATCAAGTGAATAAAGAAATAGCGTTTCAAATCCAAGAACAAGATATGGAGGTATGAATAATTAATTCGTATAATTATTTTTACGTAGAGAAGTGTATTAACGCGTACCAGAAGTGGTTATGAAGGACTCACACTCACTGGCTTGAAAAGCCAGTAATAATGTTCTCCGACCGATTGCGGCAATGGCGGCCAATCTCATTGAAACTGGCCAACTGTAGGAGATATTTTAGTGCGGACACAAGTGCACTCTCTGTTCCTATCACTCTCATACTCCGATGTGACGACTGTCCCACTGGTGGGAGAGCTAAGGCGCAGAAGGCTCGGGGGCGAGACACCGCCAAATTCCCAACTCCTGGCTGCTACTGAGGCTTACGAAACAGCAAGACTCAATAATAAACTTGGCCCGACCCGGGACTCGAACCCAGGACCTCTCGGTGTGTGACCGTACATGCTAGCCACTACACCACCGAGACAGTTGAAAAAAAAGCCAGTACTACCCACTTAAACCCAATAAAACTTGTCTTCATCATAATGGGGAGGGGTTGCTTCACAGTCCACTCTGCTATCGGAGTAGTACCAAGAACATGCATGACACACCACCCACTGAAGTCCTGCGAGATAGTTGATACAGACATTTGTTCTCAAGAAATGCCCCCAGCGGAATTCGAACCCGCGACCGCTGGCACAGCAAATGCAAGGTTCACTACAAACTGAGCTAAACGTGTTCAAGTAACCATCTATCATCATACCAAATTGCATCAATATGTCCTCCATATTTAAGACGCATTCGCTCGCATTCTAAAGGCTCGCTACTGTCGTCTTGCACGCGGTGATCATTATTTTGTTGCGGAGTTATGTTAAAACTATGATATCTCGTAAGATATTCATTGAAATCAAATGATGCCAAGAGCAATTTTGTTCAAAATTAAATACTTGTGATGAATAACTTATTTAGTTAGGTAAGGATTAATATCATGTTTATAAAAACACCTTCGCAACTACTGCATTGTCTTAAAACAAATTTAATTATAATAAAAAAGGTAACAACGAGTCAACCTCAAGAGCTAGTCATATGCTATCGCGGACTTTTTTCTAGAACTTTTAAATGGTAACATTTCCGTCATACATGATTTTTGCATAACTTTAACTGTTTACGCAGCGCACGCAACGGAAGCTCTTAAAAGTAATATTTTTCTCCCGTTTTTGCAACATTTTTCATTGATACTCCGCTCCTATTTGTCGTAGCGTGATGTAATATAGCCTTCCTCGATAAACGGACTATCCAACAAAAATAGATTTTTTCAATTCGGACCAATAGTTCCTGAGATTATCGCGTTAAAACAAACAAACTAACAAACAAACTCTTCAGCTTTATAAATAGTATAGATATACGTTATTCATGGCATAATCTGTTTATTTTTTAGTCTTCAAAAGAAGGTCCAGAAATGGAAAATGCAATCACAACAAAAGATCAAAGTTCCCAAACTGAAGACTTTCTTATACAAATATTTACAACAGATAATAAAGAACAGAACACAAGTTTAGAAAAAGAACAAAATGATGAAGCGAAAGATAAAGAAATAGATAAAAATAGTGAAAATATTAAGAAAGATGATGATGAAAGAGAAACCCCTGCAAATGATAAAAAGGTAAGCCTTTTTTTTTCTATAGGTTATGGCTTAAGATTGTAAGGTCCCGTGTTCGAACTCGGGTTGGACTAAAAATTGTTACACAGTAGCTATTTAAACAGTGACGTCATAAAAACAGAAAGGTTAACATAAAAGAAAGGTTTTGATGTTTCTTGTAACATATATCTTTCTCGCTCACTTATAGGAAGCAACGTTAGAGGGAGAAAGCGATAAACCTGAAGAAGAAGAGAATAATGGAGGATGGTGGAGATATCTACATCCTTTTTATTATTTCGTTTGATATAAAAATTATAATATTTAAAATTAGGCAAACTATAATATACCTCTTAGTGCAATAGTGGCCCAACTCAAAAAAGGTGTAAATGTATGTACATATAGGTAACGCCATCTATTAGTTTATGAGAAAAACTTATTTGTCACGTTTTAGTATTAAAACCAACGAACTAAAAGCAAGAAGGGCCCTACAGCACTCCGATCGCTCTAAATTGTATTCACATTGAAAGGCGTGAACGCACACCATTCTCCATTGAAACAATATTCTGTCACTTTGAGTGAAAGAGAGCGAACGTTTAGTTTTACTCGGGAGTAAAAGAGACAACATGTATTTGTCGGTACGGTTGTGTAATCGCAGTGCCACGTTTTTCAAGGTCAGGGCCCTTCTTGCGCGCTCATTTGGATAACCGAGTGATACATTGATTATTTTTTGTAAATTCTTATTGAAATAGTCAATATTAACGATACAGAGGCTGAATCTATCGTTTTAGAGTTTTTGTCTGTCTGTCTGTTTGTGACCGCATCACGTGAAAACCACTGGACGGATTTTGATGGAATTTCGTATGGTGATAGTTGGTTCTCCGGTCTCATTTATGAGATATCTATAGTAACCCTCAAAATGTATCTACGGACAAGTCCAAGCGAAGCAAGGGCCAGTCTCTAGTCTTATCATAGACTATAGTTGCATTTTATAAAAAAAAACAATTTAGACAATAGACTAGTATTTTAGTTGTAGTAATTTCAACATATTTAGAACCAAATTTTATTATATTATTGAAGTTATACTTCTCTAGGCGCGTTATGAAAAAATGATGGGAGTTGAAGCTGCTCGCTAAACAGCTCAATATTTATTTAATTTTTCAAATTTAAACTGAACTTTATTGACTGTGCTGACTATCCTTCTCCAGTCCTTTTATTATCTTACTTCTTACTTACTTATCTTGTAATAAAACAATCTTCAGCTTACAATATTACATATATTTTCTATTGTTTTACAAATTCCTTTATCTTATACAACTGCCTTCATCTTATTAGAACTCTCTCCAAACTATTTCGTATACTCGCTTTTCAACCACAGTCAACCTCTATGCATCTCAACTCCTCGCAGATCAATCCCTTGCAGAACAATCTCCCATTCCTTGTCCTGTCATTCTTTTTATATCATTTTGAATATTCTTTATTTTTATACCAATTCTCATAATTTTGACTGCCAGAGTTACAAAATGGCCAGTTTGACAAATTGAAAACTTTTTTTTTTAATATTAAAATACTGAAACCTTACACATACAATTAAAAACTATTTTTTAATAATGCCAAAGAAGTAAGTATAACTTCTCACGCGCTCTCATAAATACACGCATCCATTTTTTTTATGTCAAATATGGTTCTAAGTGTTACAAATTTAATAATATGCAAAAATATATATCGTAAAAACCGTATGTTTACCGTATGTATGTTCACGATTATAGTGACCTAAGTAGATTTTTTTAATCATTATTTATTATAAATGAAACTACCTTTTCGGATTTTGTCGCGGATTTATTTAGATTTTTAGTTCCCGACGTTTCGAATGCATGAACGAATGAATGATGAATTAACATTTTTTTTATAGGTACTACCATGATACCATTTTGATAATTTTTTTGTAAATTGTGGGTAGGCACTGTCTGTAACAAGTATATAAACCTATGAGACGTCAAATACCTTAGTCTCTCCCGTGACCATGTGCGCTGTAAAGCATTCGAAACGTCGGGAACTAAAAATCAAAATAAATCCGCGACAAAATTCGAAAAGGTAATTTCATTTATAATGTCGAATATTCGCGTAAACCTAAGAAAGTATCATTATTTATTACTAAAGATCGTATCGTTGTGATAATAAATTGTACTACATTTTTTTACTTTATTTTGGTGTTTAATAATTAATATAAAAATTTTGAATTAGGCCACTTTAATACTGAATGTGTCAATTTACTTTTATATTCACATGCTACTAATAAGTTTCGTGTGGTTTAATTTTGAAATTAGTAGAGTATATTAGAAAATGAGTGCAATACGCTTCGTTAGATGTTAAAATTTTTGCATTATAATTAGAAATTTAACTAGTCGATGTTAATGGCTTTGCCTGAAACCAAATCATAATAATTTCGTGATAGTATGACATAGGTGACGAAGATTTCCGTCTTAAATGAAAGTGTCTTTTCAGATTCTATCACAGATGTTTTTTCTTACTTTGAAAAATTCCGAATAGATACTTTTATTTAAAATGTCGAATATTCGCGTAAATCTAAGCAAGTATTATAAGATTTGTTAAAAAATCTTTACATGTTTTATACATATTTGACATTAAAATTTCGTTAAATGTTATACGATTCTTATGTTTCTCAAAGATAAGTGTATGAAAAATTACCCCGAAAAAATCTCTGTGTGAAATTTACAAAAATGATTTTGAAATTTCTTATTAATTTGTTTTTATAACGATTGCTTTCTTTGATACCGTGAAAATTTTCTCAATATGCAGTAGATATCATACACATTTAAAAAAAATAACGTATGACAGTTGAATTTTAAAACTTTCACTTTAAATTAATAAATGAAGTGGTGATATCTTTGTAAATAAAAATCTTCTGTGCGTTTGCTTAAACGGCTGCACCGATTTTGATGAAATGTTTTGCGTGTGTTCGAGTGGATTCGAGAATGGTTTAGATTAACAATTCGGTCCACTACAAAATGTATTTTTTGAAATAATTAGTTTATTTAGACAATAAATGACATTCAATTATAAACAAGTCGTTGCTAGGCAACGTTGCGCACGCGCACAGGACGACGTCTGTCCGAGTTCGCTTAAATATATTAAAACATGTAAAGATACGTTAAATTATACAAATGAAGTCCAGTATGTGTAAGTGCCATCTTATATGATGAATTCTTTCACTCAGTTTGCGTTGTGTCACTTTATCACTCCAGTTCATTGATAGACTGGAGTGAGAAGGACAAAAACTTAATAATATTTGTAATAGTATATTTGTCTCGCATTACTCTCAAAATTCGAATTGATATTTCAATAAGAATCAATACATAGCAATATATTGTACTTGTTATTATACATGGAAACTTTAGCCCAAAAATAGCCCAGGAGCCGACAGTGAATTTTCATTTGCGTTGGGTTTTGATTTTTACTTAGTTTATATTCTCAAATGGATTTCGTATTTTAATTTACATGTCAAATTATAAAATAAAGTGTCTTTTTATTATTGTAGGAATAGAATTCCTAATGACTATCGCAATAAAATAGACTAAGGTCTAAAGACTGATTTTGGTTATTCTCCTGTTATTTATTGGGTTAAAGTATAAGAAAATTGTTGATTTTTTAATTGTGACAGTCTGTTTTGTAGATATTTTGTAAATAATGTAGTTTATTGTTGATGATTAAATCGATTATTATTGTTAATAAGTTAAAATGATGTTTTAATTTTTGCTTGTTATTATTAATATACCTATATATTTAAATATGCTTTACAGTATTTCTTTAATAATATCAATTATATTATTTAAAATGAAGCAAAAAAGGCATAGTGCTAAAAGGGCATAACAGAAAAAAGTACTCAGCAAGTGATCAATTCAAGCACAAGAAGGCATCTTATTCCGTAAGTACTTGGTGATATTATAATTAATTACCCTTTTTAGTATTGTTTTGTTTTTAAATTTAACCCAAAGGAAACAATGGTAATCTAATATTATATACATAAATATATAATGACACGTTTGGCTCAGTTGGTAGTGACCCTTGCTGCGCCAGCGGTCGCGGGTTCGAGTCCCGCTGGGGGCATTCGTTTGTTGAGCATGTGTAGTATATCAACTATCTGTTATCCGTAACACAAGCCTTGTAGCTTTGCTTTGCTTTGCCACGGAACTTAGATGGCGCTGTTGTAATAATATCCCAACATATTTTATTTATATCTCGTGTCACGTGGTCGTACTCGCACTTCTCCGAATAAGCTCGATCGTCTAATGATATTTTTTGTATATTTGGTGGGTATAAGAACAGGTCGTAAAGTATTTTTCACTATCCTACACCCACCCTCCATTTTATATGGCAGAATAACGATTGTCAAGTCAGTTAGTGTAAAAATAATATAATACTTGCTTCAAGTATATAAAAACTCAAAATTGAATAGTAAAATTTATTTAATTAACAAAGAACTCGTTAGACCGTTGGTTTTGATTGTGTCGCCATTTACACGCCCAGTTCCAACAAGACATTCCTGCCCACGGCTCATCCGTGTAGAACACTTGCCCGTTTTGATACATCTGTATAAAATCAAGATTTTTGATTATATTGTACATTCAAATTGTCCTAACTACTTACAGAACAATATGGTCCTTCGAAAAAAAACCCGGGAAAAAAATCATGTCTGTTGTATGGGAGCCCCATTGAATTTTAATTATTTATTTTAAGTGTGTATTATAACTAACGTCGCACTCATAGTGACTTAATTAACCATTAAGTCGTTCTTTGGTATGGAGATTTGCGATTTAAGTAAGTAAGTAAGTGAAAAAAGTTGCGTTTAAAATCTAGTATTGTATATTTTGTTGGTTCTATTCGTTGGTTTTTTGATCTGTGTATCCTTTGATTTTACCTATTGGGTATGGTCTAAAGTCTAAACTTTGAATGGGATCCATCGGTAGTTTACGAAGATCGTTTTCATACGTTTTTAATTAATAATAGTCGGGTGCAAGTGGAATGCAAGTGTTTTCGTCGTTCTTTCAGTTTTTTGACCCCCGACGCAAAAGCGACGGGGTGTTATGAGACGTTTCTGTGCCATCGTAGCGCTCTAACGGATGAACCGATTTCGATTTTGTTTTTTTCGTTTGAAAGATGAATTCGTCGGAAGTGTTCTTAGCTATGATTTTCTTGATGAAAATCAGTCCAAGACGGCCGCCACTACAAGATGGTGGATTACATATTTTTTTACAACTTCCTCAATATAGGTATCAAATGAAAGGGTCTGAATAGTAGAATGCTATTTAAAAAAAAACAGTTTTTTTTTTAAATTTGATTGACAATATATTTTTTATTTCTATTAATGGCTAGGTATATTCGTAATTCCTTTTAAGGTGAAGGCGAATTAAGGTTATTATAATTCCATTAATATATACATTACTTACAAATGTCAAATCTGAGCTTTTATATGTGACTCCGTCGTAACCAAATCGAAGTATAAAGTTCATAGAAAAAATGGAAAAAATACATCTGATGTCAGTTGTAGCTGGGATGAAGTAGCGGTACGGCCCACAGTAATACGATACTTTCGGTTCATATTCAACAGATTCAGGAAATTCTTCTCTAGGATTTATTCTGGAAATGGATTCTTTAATTATTCTCCCATTCTTCCGATTACCGGTAAAATCTGTACTAATATTATAAAGAGGAAAGATTTGTATTTTTGTATGTAATGAATAAACTCAAAAACTACTGAACCGATTGTAATGAAATTTAGCACACATATAGTCTAGAGTCTAAGAAAGGACATAAGCTACTTTTAAAGGTTAAAAAATGGCTGTAAGGGGTTGAAATAGGGGATGAAAATTTGTATAGAAATTACGTCATTTTTAAAGCTAGAAACTTGAAACTTAAATAGCCTTTTGATTAGATATAAATAAGTAAGACGTTCAAAGTTTGTAAAAATTGTATGCTAAAGGGGGTCCCTAGTGGGAGTATTCTAGTGGAATATAATATAGAAAAAAACTATCCGAACTAACTAAAACCGAAAAAGACTTTGCTACCTTTCATCTAAAATTCTAATTAATCAATTCAGTCGATTTGTCTCAAAATGCGTATTTTTCTTCCTACAATTTTAAAAGTATGAATATGTATCGTAAATATATTAACATATTGCATACTTGTAAATGCACTGTGCATCACTACAGTTATCATCCGAATGACAGTATAGTCCTTGACTGGGATCCTTTGCTTGGAACTGTTCCGCGTGAGGCCCCACGTACGTTGTTTCAGAATGTCGATGATAGAATCCCGTAAATGCAAAAGCACCTGAAATAAATAAATAAACATGGTGGGTCATTATTACAACAGCGTCTAGTTCCGTGGTAAGCTACGAGGCTTGTGTTACGGATACCAGATAGTACAAACTGGAGTACAAACATTCGTGCTCAACAAATGAATGCCCTCAGCGGGACTCGAACCCGCGACCGCTATCAACTGCGCCAAACGTGTCATTAGTTTGAGAAAGATACCATTGGCTCGGAAGCAGTTCTGCTAAAAAGTTCAGCTAAAAATGTTTTAAATTTAATTTAAATAATTTTAAATTGTGATTTTATCAGCTTTATTGGTCCATTGGTTGGTATTTCAGGCAAGGTTAGGATTAAAATTAAAAATATGATTTGTCAACAATGAAATTGGTTATCAACTTCAATAATTAATATAAATTAATTATTCTTATCGATTGATTTATGTTACCTCTAAAAGTGTAACAATGGGGCTTTCTCTCGCTTGAAAGTATCATCTGGACATCCTCTTGATTATGTGGTGAAGCGATATAGTACGATGTCCCTAGGCACTTGAATTCTAAAAATTAAGGAAATTATTTAAATTATGTTCATTCAAAAGGCAGTGGAAGCGCAGTGGTAACGCGCTCGCTTAGATAATCGAGTGATGCGGGTTCAAATCCGGGTCTCGCACCTCTGATATTTTCATGTGCGAATCATGTTCTAATATGATCACCAGTTGTCTTACGATGAAGGAAAATATCGTGAGGAAACCTGCATGTCTGTGAAAAACCTAGCAAGTTTTCGAAAGACATGTGAGACTTGAATTGAGAGAGGCCCACCCTCGGCAGTGGGACGTTAAAAAGGGCTGATCACATATTCATTCAAAGAACATCTCTGAAATTCTCGTTGTACTTACCAGGACTTGTGTATAGGCCGAAAGGTATTTTAGCTTGAGTAAATTTTATTTTCGCTTCAGATGTATCCATCTTTTTGTTCAGTTTCAGTAAAACCATAGACATTAATGCCATGTCGGTTTCAAAAAGCAGTCGTTTTAAATCTTTGATATGGACGTCGATGAAAGTAAATAATTTTTTCTGCGCGGTTTCTAGAATTTCTCGGCGTTCTGTCTACAAAAATATTATATAATTATTACCAAGTCATGTAAATAGTGAAACTTTCAACTGCCTCGGTGGTGTAGTGGCTAGCATGTACGATCAAACACCGTTCTAGGTTCGAGTGACGGGTCGGGCCAAGTTTAGTTATTGAGTCTTTCTGTTTCGTAAGCCTCAGTAACAGCCCGGACTTGGGAAGTTGGCGGCGTGTCACCCCCGTGCAGGAGGCACCTTAACTTTCACTGGTCGTGTCTAGTGTCGTCCCACCGGAGTATGAGAGTAAAAGAGAGTGCACTTGTGTCTGCGCGTACACATGTGATATTTAATATCTCCTGCGTAGTTGGCTAGTCTCAATGATGGCCGGAATCGGTCGGAGAACATTATTATTATAAATAGTGTTTGAGGAAAATATTAATGTAAAAATTCTTTAAATTCTTAGTCATCGAAATAAAAATGAATGTTGCTCAGCGCAAAACTCGAGAATGGATCGAACGATTCGGCTAATTTTTTTGTATGCTGCTTAAGGCACACGGAAGATTTTTATAATAATAAAAAAATAATTAAGAATTTTGTAAAAAACTTATACTAAATGGGGTAACCTAAGGACGAACCTGAGCGAAGCGAGGATGAGTCGCTAGTTATTAATAGCACTAATTATTATTTTTTTACTTTACTTTATATACTATACTTTACTTTTAATTTTTTTTGAAATTTCAAATTATGTAGATCAGCCGTTTCAGGGATATGCCGGAACAAACAGGCATACAATAATTTCTAAACTGGCGAAAATTTCTCAGCTCTAAGACCTGTTTGGTCACCTGAAATACGATGTTTCTTACAAACGTCACAAACAATCATAGATTTTACTTACGGGGTTGTGAGGCTCTTTGATTCTTCCATTCATGTATCTAGTGTAGTCCATAAGTTGTTCAAATTTTTCTTTGGCATAACTGTGCTTTGGATCAATTTCCTTTGTGCTCGGCATATTGTATGGTTTCTAAATATTTATAATACAATTTAATTATTTCTATGCTCAGTAATTTGATAATCTATTAATAAATACGAGTTACGCCGGAGATTTTATTTAAAAAATTGATTTAACATTACTACATTAAAATTGGTACTTACAGTTTCCACTGTAGGGAATGATAGTCTAGCCAGCTGCAAATAAAAAAAAAAGTTTGGTTGATTAGTAACCATCGTATTGAGGGAGGTCCATGATCAACAGTTCACGTGAAAATTAAATATAAGTTTTGTGAGCATCAACTCTTTTTTCTTAATTTAATACTTACTAGTTGAAATGAAGATAAACCTTCACTGTTAGCAGACATAAGATGACACATTGCTAAAATCTGGAAGAATATTTTGCATTCAGTCATGAAGAGACATGAAAAATTGAAAGTTGTATTTTTAATTCTCACCATAAACGAATATCTAGTTGTGGCCATGTTGGCTTTTTTACACTAATCGACTAATGGTTCATATCTTAATTGGATCGTATCAAATAAATAAAAGCCATAAAAAGTTTAACTTGTTTGTTCTAATGGCTTAAACAGTTGTAAAATAAAGATTTCCAAGCCTTTATAAGGTTTATTTCGACATATTCTTTTATATATGTCATATGAAATTTCTCTTACAGTGAGATTGCTATTACCGAAAAAAAACTGCTCCACACGATCCGTAACAACACAATACTTGATATTTCTCGATGCCGTTTCAAAAACATCTTAAGTTAATCTTTGCCAGCAAGGTCAACGTCTTTGTTGAAGTTATGTTTGAACTCATATTTATTTACGTACGCTTTCAGATCTGCCTTTAAAGGTTCCACCTCACAGCGAATTGTTCATCTTTATATCACACAGTTGCTCAGCTGCAAATATGACTTTGCACCTTTAGATCAGCAATCTCTTTTTGTAATACCAATAAATCACGCAGTAACTTAGTCACATTTACGTAGTCAAAACATTCCGGTGGAAGTTTTTTTTTTTTAATCTCCGTTTAAAGAGCTTAGTCGTTAAATATACGACTATGACGCTCTGTTACATTTACAATGGTATGGTATGGTATATAATGGTAAATTAATAATTACATTTTAACTAAACTTATAGTAACAAAGAGTATTTTACAAAAATAGTATTAAGACGTATTAAGTACTTGAACTTGTTACAACTTTTGCTAACTTATAAATTAATCTTGCTAAATTAGAAGATGGATTTGACAATACGATTTTTAAACCTCCGTTAGATAAACAAATTGAATCATTTAAAAATAGCTTTGACGCTGAGTCTCGTTCCGCACACATTCCATTAATATATGGAAAACATCTTCTACAACTCCACATTGCAAACAATTTGGAGTAGAAACTTTACCCATTAAAAAAGCAAATTTGTTTAATGGAATGTGTTCAGAGCGAAGACGCATAGCAAGAACTGTGTCTGATCTATTCAAACAGGTCTTATCAATCCAAGGACGAATTATTGGTTCAGCCTGAATGGTCTTATACCAGATGCCTTTTTCCGTAGACCTTTTATCGAAATACTCTTTCCAAATCTTAAAAACATTTTTCCTAACCAAATAAAGGCATTCCGTATAATATGGTAGAACTGTCAATGAATTTCCTTCATATGTCGCTTCTTTAGCCAATTTATCTACCATTTCATTTCCTACTATATGAACATGTGACGGAACCCATTGCAAAACTACTTTTTTATGATTTTTATTAAAGTCATGCATCATTTTCAAAATCTCATAAGCTACTGGTGTGCTTCTAATATTAGATGTACATCGAGCTATATGTTGAAGTGAACTCTTAGAATCAAAGAAAATTACAATTTTATCAGTATTAATAGTCTGGACGTAGCATAACGCTTCCAAAATAGCTAATAGTTCAACATGCATAATCGAAATATGTCCATTAATAGTAATTTTAATAAAATCCAAAGTTTGAAAGTCTAAAAACGCTGCACCTCTTAGGTCTTTTTGTTTTGATCCATCTGTAAAAATTCTATAAAAACCGTTAAATTCATCTTCAATATATTTTTCACATTTGATTTTCATTTCATAAACATTAAATAATCTTTTAGGACTAAGTTCGTTACCAATATGTATTTTAATTAAATTCGATAAATTTATGTTACTAACCCGGTGGAAGTTTTATTAGTTTTTAATTAGTGGGCTTTTTGTTTATTAAAATCTCTACTTTGTGATGGTGTAAAAATATATATACATTATCATAGTAAATTTTCTCAGAAAAGCTGCCTAAACCTGGTCTAGTATGAATATCGACGCCGATAAACCCAATGTTTTGACAACTGACGTCATTTTGCTTTCAACCAATGGTGGCGCGTTTAGGAAGTTTCGATTTCCCGCCGTTAATATTCACTTTTTATACAATATTTTAAGGGTTTAAATAATAACTAAATAAAAAAAATACCTTTTAATCATAATGTGACGATAATAAAGATTGGAAAAGAAGATATTTGAAGCAAAATTAAATTTTATGCATATTCCCTATTATCCATGGTCAAATTACGATTACTGGTAATAGTTTTGGTAAGTTTCTTCACAAGGAAAGATGCCAAGGGTTCTCCATTTGTGTTTGTACCTTTTCCCATATAAGGTATTGCATCTATCATTTAGTTTGTCTTCGAGTCACAGAGAACTACAGTTTTTATACCATACTTATCGGGTTTTGATGGTATGTACATCCGGAAGGGACAACGTCCACGAAATCCCAGGAGCTGCTCATCCACTGTTACATATGAGCCAGGTTTGTAACTATTTCGACATGCGGCAATAAACATTTCCCATATTTCTCTTATCTCGGAGCAAACTTATCAGTAGCTTTTCGTTCTTCGCGAGTTGATTTATCGTCGAATCTTAAGCAGTTCAGCAAAAAATCGAATCTTTCTTTAGACATGGCTGAAACATATTTGGTCCCGCTTTCAGATGGATCAAATAACTCTGCACTTGTTAAATGATTGTCTTTTTTCCTTGCGGCTAGTAATAGTAAGCCTGTCAAGGCATATATTTCTTCAGCACAAGTATCACTAACGGTCGCTGTTTTTGCTGCGTATTTTTCTCATTTTATAGAAATTTCCGTGTTGGTATGCAGTAAAACGATATTCATCATCGAATCCGAAATAAACAATTTGAATTGATCCAATGGAGTCATTGCATTTTTCGCCTCTTCCTTGGGTCCTTGAATAATATGAACGATATTTCTTGACTGTGTTCTGGAAGTACGAGCTTCGGAAGGTTGCGCTGACCATTTATGACCATTCTTACCTCTCAAATTATTAGATGATGGGAAAATTATTTGAGCCATCTCTTGTCGTTCACCTGAACATATTTGTTCAGTAGGTCGCTCACTATCTGATGAGTCAGAACTAATTATACGACGGCGGTGAAGAATATTTGATGTTCGAAGAGGTTCGTCTTCAGAATCACTTGAAACATCTGTAGGTTGCTTACTATCAGCCTCTAAAATGTCATCGACATCACTCTCCAAATCATCTGGAGGGTCCGCATCTTCCTCTTCTACCACTCTAGATAATATTGCACAAATTTGTTCGTCATTCAAAGAGGCCATGATGCTGAAAAAAGAGTATAAAATAACAATAAATAGTAACTTTGATTAGTAATGGATACCTAGTGATACGTTTTACATATCAAAATTATAACAACGGAACAAGATAAATAATCTTTCATATTAATAATTAGTTGCATAATATGTTATAGAACAAATACATACCTTTTTTAGAAAATAACTCCACGTCCGTTCGTTTTATAAGGCAAATAATGAAACCTTTAACTTATTAAAAATGTTACACTATTCATAAACATACGTATCTCAGACACCTTACACACAGATACGTGTACGCGTCAGGATTCCTAGCGCCTGACTAAGCTCTCGTCGTTTTAGGAAGGTACTGAGCCGCTCGTATTGCCATCTCTTTCGTGCTGCGCTCAGTGCGAGTTTTATTACTTCGCGGTGTATGAGAGACGTATGTTTATGAATCTAGGGTTAAGAATTTTTTTCTCATTGGCGTCAGTAATTATCAGGTGTCCAAAATACTTCCAACAAAAGCTGCTTCTGGATTTCGCGTCAAAAAAACCTCAATCGATAGTTTAACTAATGTTGTTTTAGATAATTCAGTTATTTTAATGCACATAAGTCACTCAATAACATCAAAAAATTAAGATAAAATCAATGAACGTGTTAACGCCACTCACGCCGCGCGGTGAATGGCGGCGGCGGCGGCGGCGTGCGGGGGACACACGGCGGCGGCGCGCCGGCGCAGCGCCCATGTCGAAATTATATATATTGTTACGACTTAGGGTTCATGACGTGAGTATTACTTGTTGCGCGCAACAATATGATAAGTATAAGTATATCTTAAAATAATCGCTTTAATTTTGTTACGCGAATCACTGTAAAAAACCAATTGATAAATAGCACAGAAAACTCGCATTAACACTTCTGGCGCATCGCAGCCATGTGAGCTGGAGTCCTGGCGATGATAGATTCCCGGTTATGGGAATTTCTGAGTGAATCGGTGAGTTAGGCTCGAAGTCGCTGGCTGGAGCGGGCTCAGACTTTAGAGCTGAGGCTGACCGTCGTCTTGGTAGTGCTGGGTGGAGCTGCCAAGATTTATTTACCATTAGAGAGTTATATTCCTCATCCATTACTTTTTGCCACTTACTAGCATGTGAGCACGACAGGGCCTCCTCCACACTTTTTGGATCTGGTACAGTTGTGTATAGACAAAGCAATCTCATTATGTCTTTATTAATTTTATTGGGTGGCCTCAGAGTTAAATTACTTGCCTGTTCTGTAGTGATAATGATCTCGGAGGCTGATAAGTAACATCAAGTACAGCTGAGTCAGTTTCATATTCACTAATATTAACCACGCATTAGAGACAAATTTTTATCATCTTATCGTAATCAAAGGTTTTCGAGTGACCTTAGAAAATTAAAAAATACATTTAAATTTATTTTTTAAGACTTTCCACGTCCGAAACATATTAAAACCTTATACTGAATTTCTGACCTGGTTTCAGTTCGAATAACATTTGACCTATCATTTGACATCTAACTTGCATTCTCTGCCGTTTTTAATTAAATTTAACTGTACAGGTACAGGTACACATGCTCATTACTAGCACGAAAGCATGCCACTATTGAGCAATTGCTAGTTAGTAGCATGTGTGTCGAAATATTATAGGTACTAATAATGAGCATGCTATAGAAATAGAGCTATAATAGATCTTGCAACTCTGTAAAGTGCTTCTAATGTGTATAACGAATCCCCGGTTGCTAGATACCTCAATGTCACTTCTAATTTGAATTTTGGTAATAGCATTTCGCATGTGTGTATCTTGTTTCTTTATAGCGTTTTCAATTTTAGATAGTAGCTCGTCAAACTGATGAGGTAATACACACAAATGATTTTTGTAACCATCAATATCTTCTTCTCGCATTTCTATTAGCTATCGAGTACTTGCTCCAATGTTTTCTCTCCTACTTAGCCAATTACGAACCCAAATCCTCTACCTTATCTTTTTCTTTCTTGACAAAAGTTTTTGCACATATTGCATTACAACCAAAAGGACAATATTATTTAATTTTGTGGAAAAGGCCCCTTGGTTTTCGATTTTTCACTTAGAACACTGGCAGAGAGCTAGCTAGAATTTCGAATACCAAAGCAGGCCCGTGTTTAAATATCATGTGTGTTCAATTTATTGCTTTGAGCACGCTTATTTAGAAGCTAGATGCTTGAAATAAAAGTATGCTAAACAAAAGCAAATGTGTAAGTTTAAAGAGCACGCTTGATTTATGCATGCTAATAAGCATGCCATTATGTCCGCACACTATTTACAAAGCAGTTGACTTTTTTAGATACATCTCATCAAACTTTTGAATAATTTCGTGAGCAGTATCGAATTTACTTATATGATATTCTAGCTGTTTATTTGTTATGGCTCTGTAAATGTAATTTGTTGCTTGGACATCCATCTCGTCCCATTTGTCATCATCGGTTCTAGTTCTCGCTCTCATTTCTACATTTTTGCACTTTTAAACTGCAGGAACTTTTATATTAGCATTTTCCAGTTGCTATAATCAGATCCATCGAAGATTATAATATTAATATCGTTATTTTTAGCCGCTATCTTAGGTTCAATGCTTAACTTTTTTCCACTGCTTTTAAAATATATCGTTAATATTTATAAATCTTACTTCTTACAACCACGCTCTGCTACCATGTTAATATATTTAAAATTTAGAATTAAATAACTTTCTACATTGGGATGTCCACTGGTTTTATTTTAAATAAGAAAGACCACACTTTTACATACAACTTTTAACTAACACCAAACAGAAAGTAGAAACAACCGCAGATTAATAAAAGTTACTTCATACTCTAATGTATGTAATGGCAAGTGCCATCTTTATTTGACTTTTCTTTCCAATGTTGAGGTTTTGATGTTATATTTCAACGCCACATCTCTATAGAACAGCCGCCCTAGTATCATAAATTGCTAAATTTATTCACAATCTTCCCACTTCTTAGGTTTGCGTACTATTTTTTAAAAGAAACATGTCAACTAATTTGTAACGGCTTGAAAGCCGTATTCCGGAACCGACCCAAGACATGTGGAATGAAATTGCCAGTGGATTTCTTCAAAATACAAATTTTTCTAATTGTTAAGGCGCCATAAATGGCAAGCATATAAGAATTATACATCCATTCAATACCGGTTCCTTGCACATTAACTACATTTTTTTTTTCAATAATACTTCTAGCAACCTGCGACTCGAATTTACTTTTATGTGGATATAGCGGTACGGTACTTTTATACGGTAAAGCATCCGATTCTGCAATATTTAACGAAAGTGAACTGTGTAATAAAATACACAGAAAGATATTAAATATTTCCTCACCACGTCAGGTTGATAATAGGGAACCATTGTATTATACATTTGTCGGTGATGAAGCATTTGGTCTCAGTGAAAATATGATGAGGCCTTATGCTCAGTTTTGGTCAAAACAGATTGTCAGAGTTTCAGTTAGACTGAGAGATTTAGAGAAATCATAAGGAGCTTCATTATTAATACTTAAGGCGCAGCCATTAGATAGGGAAGAGGGACAATTGCTGGTGATAGCTTGGTGAGCTTGTCTATCAAATCCTTTGGGAAGGGGAGCACGAGTGCGTGGGGAGCGTATGACAGTTTTGGTATAAGATTTTTTAATAGGATTCTGTAATTTACCAGGATTGGGTTGCGAAAATGATGTAGAAGGAGGGGAAAACATTTCCTTTGCCATATCAGCATAGGAGCGCCTAACTGGTGGAAATCGGGAGGATGCTTCCATATAAGAAATGTTATCTTGAGACATTAATGTTTTGATATTTGCTGCCTGACAAACCTAGGGCAGTCTTTGCTAGCAGCAAAGTGATTTGCAGAGCTGTAGAGACAGGTAGAATTTTCCTTTAGGACATTGCATGAATCCTCAGTGTGAGGTTGGGAACATCTATAGCATCTTGACTTCGATCTACATTGTGCTTTGATGTGGCCAACACGGCAACAATTCATACACTGAATTGTTGGGAGATTATAGGTAACTACGGGAAGTGAGGTGTGGTAGGAGTATACTTTAGGTGGTAGTACTTGACTACGGAAAGTTAAAACAACCGATTGAGTTGGAACCCAAGACACATTGCCTTCACTCACAGTCTTGTGATTTAGCCTTCTCGCCTTCAACACCTGACCACAACCAGAGGGTAATTCAAGAGAGGCTTGTTATTGGAGGAGAATATTGTTGTTTCCCAACAACATAATGTTGTTGACATTATTACACACAGCGCCATCTAGTTTCGTGGTAAGCTACGAGGCTTGTGTCACGGATAGCAGGTAGTTGACATACTACACATATAAAACTTTACACACATATATACAGTAAAAGCTCTTTATTCGCGGGGTATATGTTCCATAAATATGCCGCGAATACAGAAACCGTGAGTACGGAATGGCAATTTATATGGGGTTATAGGGGATACGTTCCTAGGTGACAAAATAAAAAAAACATATATCAAAAAAATATTTAATTGAAGTTTTTGAACATTTTAATTAATTATCTTAAGGCTTAGGCAATGGTTTGAAGAATTTTGTAATTTTTTCTTGCTTGGCAGTTTTCAAAAGCTCCTTCAATTCAGACTGATACACAGCAGTCGCATTAGCAATTTGCCTCTTAAAAATAAGACTTCGTTCCATAGACGGATCAATGTTCATAAAGAAATCGCAAAGCTCATTTGCCATTCTTAAACCTTCACTAAGATTTTTCAAATTAAATGTCACGTTTCCAGTGCTTGTTGAAGCCTCTTCTTCAATGGGCTGTGAATTTAACATTTCCTCCAAGTTGGTTTCAGTCAAATCTTCATCTTGCGATTCAAGCAATTCCTGAATGTCACTTGATTCTATCTGTTCGAACCCATCTCGTCCTATTCCATTCGCGATTTCGGCTATGTTTGCAGTCAAAATTTGAACTTGCACAGATTCTTCGTCATTTTCCGCAGTCAGAGCAGGCCACAGTTTTTTCCAGCATGACTTCAATGTGTGTGGCTTCAGTTCTTCCGATGATTCTTTTATGTTTGCGATGCATTTTGCTATGTCAAATTTCTTCCAGCAATCCATAACATTCATATCAGAATTACATTCCATATTATCCAATATGATTTTGAATGTTCGTCTAATGTAATAGAGCTTAAAGGCCTGGATTATTCCTTGGTCCATAGGTTGAAGCAAAGCCGTCGTGTTGGGTGGTAAAAATGTCACTTTTATATTTGGATGCATAGTTTCAAGTTCGCGAGGATGACCTGGTGCATTGTCCAAAACTAGAAGCGCTTTAAAGTCTAAATTCTGTTTTTTTAAATAAGTTTCAACTTCAGAAACAAAACAATTCCGGAACCAGTCACAAAAAATAGCGCTTGTAACCCACGCTTTCTTATTAGCACGCCAAAATACTGGCAGGTTGTCTTTGTTTTGATTTTTTAAAGCACGAGGATTAAACGATCTGTAAAGCATCAGTGGCTTAATGAGACAATCTCCAGATGCATTAGAACATAGCAGCAGTGTAACTCTATCCTTTGCTGCCTTAAATCCAGGAGCGGACTTTTCGCTTTTAGAAATGAATGTTTTGTTTGGCATTCTCTTCCAAAACAGTGCAGTTTCGTCTGCATTAAATACTTGCTCAGGTTTGTATCCTCCATCAGCTACTGGGTTTGCAAATTCTTCTGGATATTGTCCTGCTTCAGCAGTGTCTGCAGATGCTGCTTCTCCAACGATTTTGATGTTATGCAATGATTGTCTCACCTTAAATTTATTAAACCAACCTTCCGATGCTTGAAATCCTCCATCTGTATGTTCACCACTAAAACTACCATCAGGTTCTTTAAAATGAGCGTAAAGACGCTTTGCCTTCTCCCGGACCATTGGACCACTCAGGGGCACCCTTTTTTGGTTGCGGTCTTCGATCCATAATGACAACGCCACTTCCATTTTTTCTATTGCTGGATCACGGACAATTTTAGCTGACAGTGAAGTTGAAGCTACAGACGACCTTATTTTATCTTCGGATTTTTTTATTGATCGTACAGTTGATTCGTTGACATTGAATGAGCGTGATATGGATGCAAATGACTCTCCAAGGCGTAAACGATCAAGCATTTCTATTTTCACTTTAAGCGGTAACACAGATTTTTTTCGTGTCGAAATTCGTTTCTCATTTTTTAGTTTAGTTTTAGTTGACATTATAAACTAGAAAGAGTGCAATAGAGACGTGTTACTCGATCACAATTTTTGTAACGAATGTGAAAGACGAAACAATAAAACACGCAAAGCGGCTTTTACTATAAACGGAACAACAACATTAAAAAATATACTTTATTTATTGAGCTATAAGGTTGCTTTTATTCTGTTTGTTTACATTCTTAAAAACACTGATCGCGGCGAAGGCGGCTTTTGTCAAAAGCCTCGGCGTCCGGCGATATCATTTAACAACATACTACTTTAGGCAAAGTTGTAATAAGATCTATTTTACTTTTTTATTAGTCCATTTGACAAGGATATTGGGTTGAATACCTATTGGAATAATTTTATTATTATGTATGTACTTATAAGATCCGCGAATAAAGAAAGTTTTAGTCGCGAATATAGGAATTGGGTCGCATTTTTTTTCCCGCGGATAGTGAAAACGCGAATAAAGGAAGCGCGAATAAGGAGCTTTTACTGTATTATAAATATAAACACCCATGATTGGAGCACCAATAAAAATTTCAGTTTTAAGTCTTTCAGCTCTGCAATCGGATACTGCTGTAAACCCCAAAAAGGACTCGCGGATTTTTAATTCTTTAGGCACATTATCATCATTTTCTGTAATCGAGATGTATCGAAAAACTACAGATATAAAGATATAAAGATGGTCAATTTTTGACAAGTCTTGTGTTGTATCTAGAATTAGTCAGAAATGGAGTTTTTTTTTAATTTCTGAGATAATATTGTTCCTAACTGCGGTACCAAGCAAATTAATAGTATCATTTTGAATCGTAGGGTTTAAGAAGAAGTTCTTTACAAGTTGCATCATAATTCGATAGCAAACGTAAAATTGCCATAAAATTTTCAGAATCAGAATCATGGCCTCTTAAAGGTAGATTACAAAATGCTAAAGTAATTACCTATTAATTATACGATGCAATACATCTCTCCAGAATGTAATTTTACTATTGATTTCACTTTGCAGTAGAGTATCGATAGTATTTCCTTGTAACCAATTATTATAAGATAGGGATTCATTAATATGCTGCTGTGACTTTTCATGGTCAAGTATATTTTATGTAAAATTGCTTCTAATGGAAACACCGTTAACCCATGCAGAGGAGTACGATTTGCTTTGACGATTGCTGATAACCAACAATACGGTTTGTTTAAACCATTAGAATAAAATAACCATGGTCTTGAAGTTTTTATGCCTGCCTTATTGATATATGAGTAATAATAGACCGAAAAAGGTCGGTTACTTTCTGAATCTTTTGGAAACGGTCCTTGTGGTTTAAATAGACCCAATTTAAATATAATTTTTCGTTCGCATCCAGTTGGACTGTCACCAAAATTTCCTCTATCTGATGGAACTACATTACAATCTTCAGATATCTCAGAATCGTCGATTTGGGTTTCTTCTATTTCGATTATCATCGTATCATATGTACATCGATTATTGTGGGATTCCCCCGTTGAAGTAAATGACTTAAACGGAGAAATCCCGCAGCTCGCGATAACAGATGTAGGGTGTTGCCAACTTTTAAACGCACGCTTTACGCGGAGAAAAAACAATTGCTTTTTTTGACTTTTGTCATTTCTGAAAAAAAAATTGGTAAATTTTTAAGTTTTTATTAATTTTTGCTTACGCACGTCGGGGACCTCCGTGGCGCAGGGGCCCCGTATAATTGTTACGGCAGATACGGCGGTAGCTACGCCCCTGAGAGATAAATATTCTTTACATTCTTAATTTATCCCTGAAATGTATAAGTGCGTCTGCTACTGACCTACTCAATAATTCTGTAGCAAGCTTTACTTTCAGTTTTTGTTTACTGAAATAAATATGAGCTTGCTTCACTTTATTAGCCAAGTGTAAACCTTTTTGCTGTTGTAATTCATGAAATAATGTTATATAATCAAATTTAATTTCATTGCCATCTTTATCAATTAAACATTTATAATCACCTAGAGTAGTTCTTACCAGTTTAATCATGTGACATGAATCATAAAAAGCATTAATTCTTATATCTTTAAATGTGAAATATGGCTTCAATGACTTTAAAACAAAAATACACCTTAGATTAGTCGCTATACTTATATTGGAAACAGCACCATTGAAAGTTAAGCCACAAACAAAAGTATTAATGTTGTAAAGCAGTTTTATTGCTGTTTTTACAAAATTGGCTCGTTGTTCACCAGTCATGGCTGTTATAAAAATACTATGGGTAATTTCCATCAAGCATTTATAGCTGTAACAAACATTAATAAAGCCTGTGTTGCAAGAGGCAGGCTATCATCCTACACTTCGGTACCCGTATCTACATAACCTTTGTATTTATTTTCAGAACTATCCCATGCCAATTCTTTCTTTAGGGGCTGTTCATAAAATACGTCACACTAAAATTAGCTTTTTTTGACCCCCTCCCTCCCTATTGTCACGCTGTGTCACACTTTCTGTGACCCTAGAAATATTTCGTCACAAAAACTAAGACCCCCCCCTGCTGAGTATGATAAATTCTAAATGATAGTACACAAATTCTGAAAATTAAAAATATTCATTTAGTTATTATAATAAAATTTAAATAAATTAATAAATATCTTTCATAACGAACATATAAATAATAAATAATATTTCTATTATTCAGAAGTCCAAGGATTTTCTAAATGGGCCGAAATATCTAAAATCGGTATTGCACCATCTTCTTCTACATCTTCAAAACTACCGTCCACTTCATTGTCATCTAACCATTCTGCATCTTCCGTACAATCGTTTTCATCTCCTATTATGCATAACAGCTCTCGAGCTCGCCGAGCTGCGATACGAGTCGGTTGTACGCGCCGAACTACTTCAGCCTTTCTTTTTTGTTTTGGATGTAATTTTTTTAAATGCTGTAGTAAGGTTATATTAGATTTGTGATATAGGCCACATTCTTTACATGTTCTACTCGCGAATTTATCGTGGACAAAACCAATCGGAAGTAATTGTTTAAAATCCGGAGCTTCAGTCTGAAGTTTCACAGCAAGACGAGCAAATAGGTTAAGATATTTGCCATCATCAGAATTCACTTGCGATACCATTAATCCGTTTTGAGTTTGTTGTAATTTAATTGGTGGAGGCAAAAATCCGTTTGGAAGTAAATTTCTCAAACTACTTCTATATTGGCCACAGCAGTCTTCGTCTGTGCATTTCAAAATTTGCAATAAATATTGTGATTCACGAACATGTTTACAGTACCAATCATCGATGAATATTTCTACATTTTCACTAACCTCTTCTTCTGGTATAATATACTCTGCATGTACATCGTAACTATCTACTTTTAACGACTTCCAAACACTAGCCAAAGATGTCCCTGCATATTCAAAGTTTTCTTTTCCAAATCTTTGTCTACGGTTTTACCGTAAGAATCTTAATGCGATCCATAATGCTCATGAGGCAAAATTAAGCCAGCAAGCTCATGACTTAGCGGAGCCATTCTTCTTTCCACACGATTGTAAGCACTCCTACCCGGTGCATTGGTAACAACAAATAAAGCATCTAAATTAACAACAAACATCTTAAAAACGGTATTTAAAATAACGTTTCCGAGCTTTGGGCGAACGTCACGTTGCCGTATACCCCCCCTTATCACATCTTGTCACACTCAGCCAGACCCCTCCCCCCTCTCTTGTATGCGAACGTATTTTATGAACGGCCCCTTATTGCCATTTTATCTACTCAAAGATTTACATAAATTGGATGTTTACTACACGTGGACAGTTTTTTAAGTGTGTCAAATGACTCCGTAGTAAATTTTGGTTCGGCATTAATTTTTTTATACCAATTTGCAATAGTTTTAGGAATTGGCAAAATTGTGTTAAATGTGTTTCTTACAAAATTGTATGCTCTGGTTGAATAAAAATTTGATTTTTTTTAAGTGAAGCCCTGCGCTTTTTCTAAATATCTCACGAGAAATTCTTTATTATAACTGGGAATATTGTTCAAAATGTAAATCTCATCTTGATTTAATTTATTTTTCAATTCTGAAATAATTTCAGAGAATTGTGATACCTTTTTTCTTAACCGTGTACGTTGTTGGCGCTATGCCTTAAGTTTCTTATTCTGTTATTGGATAATGGTTTCCAAATACCTAATTTGCCTTGAATTGAGTTTTACAGTTAAAAGCTACGATTTTAATGTTTTTGATACTATATCATATTCGCATATAGGAGTTCTAAAAGAAGAACGAATTTGTAAATTATCACGTATATAATATAGTCTATGTAATTAATAATAATAATAATATAATATAATGATAAAAATCTTTTGTTGTTCACCCAGTAAAAAAAAGAGAAAAATTAAATACAAAGTGATTGGAAAATGTACAATTTAATAATAGGAAATTGATGATAATCGGCTAAAAACCTATAATTTTCAGCAAGCTCTGTGAACAGTTGTTTTGGAGTTAAAATAGAAGAGTACAAAATGTTAGATTTGCGAAACATAATAGCATTTATAATATTTTCTAACTTAAAAGATTGTTGCGGTCAGGACCTCGCTCAGAGAGCTCTGACCAGGAAGCGTATCCCTAGTTTTAGCGGGACACAGGGCGGGGGAGTAGTACGCCACCTGGCACTGGTACTGCTTTCGCCCCGGGTACCCTGGTAGTACCCAATATTAGTACCGCCTCCGAGGTGCAGTGACCAACGTTTCAGTGCCACTGATTTTTCTTGTAAAGCAGGGAGCAGGGTCTTCTTAAATAAAATTCTTTTTTCCTTTCTCCCTTAGGGCCAGTTGATGTTGCTTGATTGCTTGCCGAGAGCGGAATGACGATCGAGCCGCAAGCTCAGATATTTATACAAGTTCGGTTTGGGCGTACGGACCTTACAGAGAGCCGTTTTTAAATGGTCGTAAATGGTTAAATTCAATATTAGTTCTTAAGGATATTTTATTTAGTGAAGAAAGCCAGTTATCACTAAAATAAAATCGAACCATTTTTGTAAATAAATCAAACATTTGTCTATAAGGCGGCAAGAGCGCGGCAGCAACACGCGGCATGACCACGAAACAATTCTGCCGCGCTCTAGTTAGAATTATCCAACGAATGTTTGCGCGGCAATATGCGAGACACGCCGCGCATTGGAATTCAGTCAGTCTGAAACCTAAACTACAATGAAGACGTGTATTAGTGTTTTAGCTCTGCTTATTATTCGAAAATTGCGGAGAACAAATAAAAAAAAAAACATGAAAACAAGAACATGCGATAACTTTGCGATATTTTGCAACCGGAGACCCATATTCTACTTTGCAACGTTTTTACGTTGTTTTCTTTTTGCCTTGCAACTTGCTCTCCCCTTCTTAGTTTTTTCTGAACCACTTCCACTGGAAGATGTCTTTTGTTTTTACGTAAAGTCCCGCATAGGTCAGTTCTTCGTTCTTTGAGATATGTTGCAAGTGGAACGCTGGTATAATAATTATCGGCGACAATAAGACGACCGTCATTTAGAAGCGGTTCGGTTAACTGGATTACTGTAGAACCAGGCTTATCCAGGCCTTCTAATTGTTCTGAGACACCGGAGTAAATCTGATAAGACCATCTATAGCTATTTACAGTACAAGCTTTGTATATCTTCATGCCGTAGCGGTCGGTCTTGGCAGGGTTGTGTGTTCTAATAATCAATTTACCATGAAATTTTACCATGGATTCATCAACAACTATAATGTCACCAGGTAAATAGAGGCTACGAAAATTATCTACGACTTTGTGTATTAGTGGATCAATTTTATGCGTTCTTTGTACTCCAATAGCACCTATGCGTTCTTTGTACTCCAATAGGACATATTGATTCTATGGAAGAGTGGATTGTAATAAAGAACATCTAATTTCCAATAATGTTCAATAGAAGGTTTAGGATTGAGACCCATGAACATTATTACACCAAAAAAAGTTTTCATCTCCTCTCTATTTACGTCTTTCCACCTTGTCATCCTACTAAATTGTGCAGTACGTATCTGCTTCAATAATTGAGCATAATTATTGGTATGAATCACCATTTCGTCAATCAATGTATTAGGTACAAAATATTCATAGATTTTGGTCAACGATATCTGTCCATCGTCAATAATCGCATACATATTTTGTACCTCATAATTGCCCGTGAATGTTTCCCTGCCTATCGGTAAAACATGAGAGTTCCATTCCCACCCAGTGTCAGATGAAGTTCCTGGAGTTGGCGATTGTGGTAATGCTGCATTTGAAGTGCTTACTATAAAATCCGCAATTACCTCTGTATCCTCACTGTCTTCTTCAGAATCCTGGGGCTGATATTCTTCATCACTGCCTGCGCTGAATGGGTCTTCATCGCAATCAGAATCTTCTAAATAACTCGCAATTTCTTCCGTAGTGTAAGTTCGTCTCGCCATTTTAGCAAATACAATAAAACAATAAGTAAAAGAAATTATAAGTAGGTATAAACTCAAATAGCGATGCAATTTTTTTGGAAAGTGACATTTCGTAATTTGTCAAACTCAATCAAGTTTTATTGTCTATACTTGATGTGTACATATATGACTCATTGAACTTGGGAAAGAAAATCTTTTATCCCACGCTCATGAGTCATATATATGAGGCTAAAATATAAATTGAATAAAATAAATAAAAACAATAACTATTTTTATAAAATATAATTTATTAAGACAATGTGAAAGTTATTTACCCAAATAGAAAAAAAAGTGATGGACGTGGGCTAGTTTTATATTGTATTATATAGGGACAGTTAAGTTGTTAATTTATCGACTTTAATGGAGCAATCCATGCTATTAAATTGTATGGAATGATGTATTATACACACACACACTGTATGCCCATTTTCTCCTAAAAGTTCGTCAATAGCATAGATGGGGTGGGGTTTGTTTTTTTACCAAATTGAGTAAGTTTGGCTTCCTAAGTGAATGATCAAAGTCAATATTATTTTCCAAAAGCCAAAGTTTTATTTCGTCCACGCGAGAGCCTGAGGTAGGCGCCTTATTTGTCACGACAGAGTGGTAGGGGGCGTTGTTCATGACAATGATCGATGGCTCATGCAGGTTCGGGATAAGCTTCTCCTTGATCCACTTGGTAAAATTGTGTCCAGTCGGACACAAATTGGTGAAATTCGGTCCAGCCGTTCTCGAGTTATAAGTGTTTGAACAAAATCGACTTTGTTTTATATATTAAGACGAGCAATAACTGCGGCTCCGCCCGCGTTCTAAAGACGTAAATACAAGCGTGGTTTTATTTCTAACCTTTTTGTATTTTTCTCTTTCGTCGAACTTTCGTTCGACTGATGCGTTTGAAAACGGCAGTATCATCTCGTTTCTTCAGGTATTGGATCCTTAAATACAAAGTTATCTCTCATACTTTATCTTTCCTCGATTTAGCGTATAGTAGCGTATCGTTTAAAGTATTTGCTTTTTATTTTTCTGCGCGTGATCTTTTTTTTTTCCAAACTATCAGTATGCTAATCTTCTCATCAATTAAAAAGTACACATATCTTTTGTTTCAAACTGACTTTGTTCCAATATATTTAATTTGCTTATTAAATGCTGGTTTTTAACTTTCAGTAGACGTGTATTCTTAACCTTATTGTTTTACCCATAGCAAAACGTGAAAACGATGAGCGTGAGGAGCAATTCTGCCCTAGATGTACTTGAGCGAGGCATTATATACCCTAGAACAGTGTTTTTCAATCTGTGGGTCGCGACCCCTAGGGGGGGTCGCAAAACCTTGATGGGGGTGGCTAGGGGGGTGGTCACAGGCAAAAAGAAAAAGGCAAGGTTCTACACTACAATAAAAACTCAATGAAAGTGAGAAGGATGGGCTTGTTTATTTTTTAAAAGTTTTTCAAAACGTGGTGCTATTTTTGAAATGTTAATAATTAAATCATTTTCTAACTCAAGTCTATTTCTCTTTTTAGTTTTAATGTCCACCATTGCAGAGAATGTCAGTTCACACAAGTATGAAGTGGTGACTAATAATTTTAGAGCTTCCCTTGCCAGCTCTGGATATTCTTGTTTTCTTTTCATCCAAAATACGTCAACACTTTGCGAATGAAATTCCATTCTAAGCATGCTATCAGCAACTCAATCTACTAAACATTCTTTCATATTTGTATTGAAATCAGCTACTTCTAATGACTTGTCCAAGAAAGGGCTTAGAATCCATCTGCGCCCATTATCAGCTTCAGAGCGCAATTCTGGAAAGTATATCAAAAGTTTCTCTTGTAAATTATGCAAGCTCTGTAGCATATAAGAAATGTGAGCCCCTACTACAAGCATCTGGTCTGTTGCATTATCTTCAATGACCTTTTGAACACATGGAAATGACTCAAGTATATTGTTTTGCAGAGAGGTTGACCATAATCGAAGCTTTGCATAAAAAGCTTTGACTTTATATTTGCTAGCTGTGTGAATATTTTTGTCTCTAGCTTGGAGGTTCTTGTTTAAATTATTTAGATGGCTAAAAAGATCTGCCAAAAATGCTAATTTCAAGAGCCAAACAGGGTCCGAAAAATTATTCATTAAATAACAAACTCACTAAGACAAATTAAAATAAAAAAAAAAAGTAACACGAAATAGCCTTTTTTCATATGGCGAACAAAAATTATAACAGTCATAAGATTCAGTAAAATATATAAAAACTATTATTTTGAATCACATTTTGTACACATTTTATAAATCAAATTTGTGTTCACCACAAATAGCAGTGTAATATTTTGAGCAAAATGACTTTTTAATGACTTCTTTTGTAGGAACAGAGACCATAGACTTTTCTTTTTACTCACATTTGTTCGACTCTGTTCGACTGGTTGAAGGTCATTGCTGGATGAATCCTGACTTTCAACTTTTCCATCAACTTCACCTTCACCTTGGCTTTCATTTTCATTTGCTCCTAATATATCTGTGATTTTTATTCTTTACGTGCGTGGGCATAGTCCGAATTTTCAGTCGGATGTTGAACCAGGGTATGCATCTTCTTCATAAAATCACGACGAATCATTACTTTCTGATCCATCACAGAAGCATTGTGGCAGTAAATTATGTAGGTTTTAGTTAATACACGATATATTTATCATGCCGTAGATGTCAAACATTGATCACTGATTAGTTTTCCTGCTACATGACATTACCGAGCACATTTGGTCGACGTGTACGTAGAAAATATACCATTTTTGATGGTCTTGGCTTGTATGATAGAAGTGTGAGGGGACAATCATAACAAGACATCAATGTATTGAAGTTTCGGGATCGATGGTTCTTTACTTCACTCGCAGAGTCATTACAAGCGTCAATTTATAAGGCTTCTGCAGGAACTGCTTCGCTAGAGGTACTGACGTAAACCAATTATCCATGGTAACGTTTCTGTTTGTACCATGTATACTGCGAATACGTTCGTTCGTTCTTATCCTCTCGCTTGGTAGCTTTGCGGGTGACCAGTTTCGTGAAAGAGATATTCATTAAAATCGCAATATGCGGAAATTCCATCGGTCTACTATCACAGAAATTTGTTCCACCTCCTCTTCTAATATTTACATTATCCCAGTAATTTGTTGTTTTACAATACTCACTTAATATATTAATTAGCTCACTCTTACAAACATTCATTTTGCATACATTGCATAAATTTTTCCAATATTAATATCTTTTTGAGTAATGGCGTCACGTCAACTTTGAGTAATGGTCAAATGTGGCAATTTTTCTAATCTCTTCGCTACTAAAACGGCACTTGTTCAGGGTCTGTTTCCTTGAAAAGCATATAATATCTTCAATATTACGAAGTGTCTTTCTTTTGCGTTTTCTTATTGAGGCTTCTATTTGACACTTACTCATAGATTCAAATAGTAACGACTTCGCTATTTACACTAAATGCACCTTTGCAAATCTGAATAAGACTTTGTTCATCAATAACGTCCAACTTATTTTGGACAAACGCCAGTACTTCGCAAGTTACAATATTTCAGTTCGAACATTTTAACGTTTTTTATGTGACACTCATACTATTAGCACAAGACGGTTACAATGCACGCGCGGTCACCTCCGATGACAGGTGACAATTGACTATTATGTATAAGGTTGTATGCATTTATTCGCCCTGTCTTTGTAGCGAAAATGGTAGTAGCACTGCCAGTTCACTGACTGATGCTATCTCTGCCTTGAGAACTGGAACGACTCTGACTCCGGTCCCGGGTAAGATCACGGGTAGGTCGAGTCCTTTCTAGCTGGCTCAGTTTCGCGATCTGCTCTTGTAAATCCGTTTTCTCTTTCTTCTTACTGGCACTAGAAAGTTTCCGCGAAACGAGTACTTTATATCCTCTTTTACCAACACTTGTTTCTTCTTCTATTGTTTGAACTGACTTATCTTCATCCGAATCACTGGACGATGAGGCAGGCTTCCATGAATCTTCGCTATCAATAGAGGCAATGCTGTCGTGGGTCTCCAAATTCTTGGACATATTTTTTTCTTGTTGGTTAAACAGTGAACTGGTGCTCGGCTGTATGAATATTCTGGTTATCTAAATCCATTAAAGTTTAAGTATTCTCAGTATCTGATTCTGAATCACTGTATTCGACAAGTTTAGTTTTCGGTAATGGTGTTAATAATGCGTTAGTATTAAGCTCAGAATTAAAATCGGTATCACAAATACAATCGATCAACGAAGGTGATGTCGTATCAGTTAATATTGGGTCCATGTCAATATTATCGTTGTAACTGTCTGTTAGTAAGAATTGATCTAGAGCTGGGGCCTCTGTAACTTGCTGTTGCTGAAAAGCAGTTCCAGCATTACTCTCTTCTGATATGGGAAGTGGTGATATTAACTGCATAATTTTCTTCATTCGTGACTATAAAAAACAAATAATAACTTTAAAAGAATCACATAATAATAAATAAAGCATTAATGGACAGACGTAGGCAGTGACTTACTACGATTGCTTATTTTATACCAGTGGTGCACCCTCGCTTTGCTTTGGTTAATAAAGATTTCCCATGGGAATTTCGGGATAAAAAGTATCCACATTATCCCTGATGAAACATACTGTGTACTATTCCTCCATTTAACCATAGTATACTAATGGTTAAATGGAGGAATAGTACACAGAAGAATAATACATGGAACAAAATCATACTGGTATTTAAGTTTTCCCCGATTCAATTACCAAAATTAAAACATAATAAATACATACCTTAGCTGCAGGAGTCGACATTGCTGTTTTATTTGATGTTTTCGAGTTAACTATGTGTAATTATTTTAAAACACAATAAAGAAACAATAACGAAACAATAATAAATACAATTTAAAATGTTATTATGACTGAAACTGTTTTTTTAGCTACAATTCAACGAGAACGATGTTTGTCGCATAATTACTTTCACGAAAATAAGCCGGTCACGACAGGTTTGTTTATAGTAAACGCCTCATAGTCTATCACATCTGTCGGTTGCGATAACAAGTAGTGTCACTTGCGCTACAAAAATTGATCGCAAGGCGCTTACGATAAAAATGCTTGTTGTCGCTTACGTTATGGCTTTAAAAATATATGTATTTACGATAATTTTAGCACTTGCTATAACTTTGTAACGGTTAAATTTTGGCGGGAAATGTCAACAGGGATAGGTCCGATAGAGTTTAAAAAACTACTTACGATAAAAAAAGCATTTTCGACAAAAGTGTCGCTTACGATAATTTGGCGGTAACGGCTCGATATATGCTACTCGTACTAACTAGTGCATAGTATGCATACCTGTAGTAATGTGTCCCTACAAACGTATCAAGCACGGAAACTAGTAATACACGGACTACAATGCCCACTAGAGGGTAGTTCGTGCAAATTCCGTGGATTTCTTAATTTTAAATTATTCTTGGCTAACTTCGATTTTTTTAAGAAATATCATTAAAATATATATTTCCTTTCAACCTTTTCTAATTTCTACCTCTCTACTATAAATAACTATGAAATTAGTCATACCAAAAATGCGAATGTGATTAGGACTGTTGATATTTTTTAAAATACCGGATTCTCGATATATCGATGTTATTTCGATTTTATTTTATCGGCTTTGTTTTTAAAAAAACCTAAGTCGGATTATAATTAAGTATATTTTTAATAAAACAAATTAAATTATAAATGTTTATAAATGTTTATAAAGGTTCTTAGTTATTATTATTCAATTTTAATAAAACATTTATGCGTACCAATATTTCTCAGTAAGCGTTTTTAAAAATACTCCTTGTTTTACCTATATGTTCAGCCGTTTGACTACTACGATTATTATGCACTAAAAGATTGATTGTTACAGCAATTCGTTGAAATGTAATGATTGACTTATAAAATCAATATTTAAGAGGTATTTCTGATATCACAGGAGTGAAATGTCTGCTATCGATCCAAAATTTTAGTGCATTTGATGAAATTTGAAATGGGTAAATAACCATCACCGGCATAACTTTACCAGATGCAGTGAAAGGTTCTAACCCTGTTATGCTTTCTTTCTCCTTATCTTTAATTTAGCAAAGATTTTCTATGCTCGAGGAAGGACATACTTGAAAACCAGATTCGTCAGCGTTTAAAATCCTGTCAGGATCGTTTAAAATATCTTGTGCGTTTTTAGTTTTCAGAAATTCTGAATGTCATTTTTAATCCCTTCTTCATTTACTGCACTTCTTGTAGAGTTTATAGCTTCTGCATGTCACTTATAAATATCTAAGCAATATCTAGACTTTTCTTCATAAAATTATCAAACCATTTTCGACCTGGAATTACTTCGTCGGTTTTCATTATTTTAGTGATTCTCTCTATTACCTGCTCTTTTTTAATAGGGATTCCTTTTATAGCCTTGCGTTTATCCACCGACATAGCAATTGTTCCTCGTCAGGTGTCAAAATTGTTGGCGGGCCCATTTTTCGTTGAATGGGATCTCATTTTTATTTTTTAATCATTGTAAAATGGAAGATATCAAATTTGTGGCACGATTCTCTAATTTTGTTTCCTGACTGTATTTCTTTAAGCGCTTCAAAAATTTGTCCTCACAGTACTGAAAAAAATTCTTTTTTGGTGACATATTGAATCTAAAACAAGCAAAAAAAAAAAACATATTTTAGAGAGCTCGGTCAATCAGAGGAGCTTATGTTTTGTATGCAGTACCAATGTCAAACCACTGGTCAACTAATGGAAATAATGCTATTAACTCCATTAAAATCGATTGTTGAGTTACAAATCATAACATAGAGATGAAACAGATAAAAAAAATGTAGAAAAAAATGTAGTACTGTAGGGAGCTAGACGTTGACCAACTGGTCAACTACAGGAACACTTAATCAAATCATGTACCTTTTGTTAACCAGATAAATAACTCATGAAATATATTTCTTGCACCTTAAATTCATTACATATTCCAAAATAAACATACATTTATAACTAAAATCAATGATCTGAGCAAAATTCATCCAAAAACAATACTAAATAAAAAATATTCTTTCCTATCAAAACACGTTCCTTACTACAATGGGGGCCGAATGACAACTTTTTTTTTCTTTTTATGGGACAAAGGGGGCAAACGGGCAGGAGGCTCACCTGATGGTAAGTGATCACCTCCGCCCATGGACATCTGCAACACCACAGGGCTTGCAGATGCGTTGCCGGTGTGATGGTACGGTGAGATCGTCTAAGCTTTTATTAGTGACTAAATATATTCAAAAAGAAAATCATAAAAATAATACTTCAGAATAAGAGACACTTTGGTAGCTGGCATGTTATCTGTAATTTCGCGGATTCCCAAGGTAAACGGAGACGCATCGCTCACCTGGGCAGTACAATACGTAGCGTGGACTATACAAGCTATCATCCCATTCTACCTGGTTACGCGAGTCTCATTATATTTTTATGAGCCTACCTTAATAAAACTGTGTAATAGCGTTATTTCAACACTCGGAAGTCCGGAATGGACTAATTAGAATTATAAGCTAACGAACAGGTTAGAATGCATGGTTAGCTGGTGTATACATTTGCCTTCGTAACCGACCGATTTCCCTCTAGCACGGGGAACCCTACGCCCAGCACAGGGGCCTTTAAATCATTGTTATGGGGCACAGACAACTCCCTTTTATCGCTGAGAAGCGCATTTTGCCTTGCCTCGAAAGACAGGTTCTTTTGTGAGCCTTAGGCTCGCCCCTTAACCATGGCTTTTTTTATTATGTATATTTATTAAGACTATATAGTTTTATGGTTTGGTCAAACCATAGGTCGGGAGTTGATCTGTAAGACATGGCGTGTATTGGTGTGCCGGGATATCGCCGCCGGAACGCCACGCCACTGTGTACTGTTCTTGCATCAACCTTGACTATTTCAGTCAATATGTCAATATTTTTAAAAGCCTCAACAACCTTAGTGTCTTTCATTCTGCCGTATCATAGTCACCCTACTTTGCTCTGCCTAGTCTACCTTTCCACGATACTACCATGGTCACCCTAGCGTTCTACGATTTCCTAACAAACAAACACAAGACAAAAGGTTCGGGTTCCTACCTGTCTGTCGCCTCTCCCGCTGCGTTCGTAGGCTCTCGGAGTCTCTGCTAATTTACTAGATATTTACTCTAGTGTAAAGCTAATGTTCTCAGACCTTAGTACTTCATTTAATTACTTAATGCAATCGGTCTATTATGCAAAGCTAAATAATATCAAATCATTATAGATTGTACACTATTCGGTCTTTCTATGCTCTCAAATGCGGTTCAGAAGTAGTGTCATAGTTCTATCGAACCTAAATTATTTAATTTATTATGAAAGGTGATTGATCGGCTTAGATCAATGTAGTAAAGAGTATTTTCACAGTTTCAGTATAAGTTTATAACCACAGACCAAAATGTCATATCCAGTGGGATTCGAACCCACTTAGAAGACATATCTATATATCTATTTATTTTATTTATATCTACAGCTATTTAAACCTAACTTTCTGGAATGAGAATCGTGATTCTATCTAGGTAATATGAGTGAATTTATCATTGGAGATGACTCGGTTCAGTTTAACACATGCGCTGTATGAATAATGACTCGTTTTGGATTGATTAATAATAACAGAAAAGGTTCGAATTTCAAGTGAATTCTCCATTAATAAACACCCTGAGGAGTACTAAAATTATATTAATAAAATAAAGATTATGGTTCAAAATCAGTTTTATTCTCAAAATTACTATTTGTTCTTTTCTCAAAACAACTTGAGTGATATCAAAAGTCATATTTACAAGTTAACTTTACTGTCAAAGGAGAAGACACACACACATCTTAATGTTACGATAAGATTTGAATATACAGTTATATTATGTTGTGCTAGATTCACAGATGGTTAATAATAATTTATCTATTTCATTTTTAAAGTGATTAACTTCAAATCATGATCGGGCAATCTGCCGTTCGACTCGACTATTGGCGATTTGATTTAACCCTTACTTCATTCTAGCCCCGCCAAACTAGTCTACATGATATTACAAGTAAATACGTGATATAAATCATAAATAAAGACATAAGTCTCCAATTCAAGATATACAATACTCGACTCCCGTCTCTCCTCATAACCTCGCTCAATATCTCCAGTCCGGTCTCTGGATTCATGTTTGTTTGACTCTAAAGGTTAGGCCTCTCAATTTAATTATATAATTTGCACTATATCTGTGAATCTATAACAGCCTGTTTAATTTACAAATTAGATTAGAGTACATTACCAAATTACGGCGTCACCTCGTTCATCGCACTGAATTTACTCTACACCTTAGTATGAGAAACATTACTTTTTATCTTAAGTTTTATGGTTATACAATACAATACAATTACAAAGTAAAACTACACCCGGTGGCTTCACGCCTCGTCATCGAACTGCCCTCTCTCGCTGTCGACCCGCCAGGAAAATCCCGTCACCCCTTCCATGGTCTTCCCCTTCCAATCTGTAAAATTATTTCACCAAAATCAACTGAACGATGTAATTGGCTCCGCTCACTACCCACGCTTGCGAACGCCGCAAAAAACCCAAATTATGACCTGTTTCTAAAACTAAACTTTTTATAGGGTCCTTCACATTTATATTTGCCTGAATTCTATACTTTATTACCTTTAAAGTGTCCCAGATTTTTTTGTGTTCTTTGTTTTACTTCGACTTAATGGTTTCACATTTGCAATAGAGCTATTCTCCTGTCTACTTGAGTAAATTTATTGTGGTCCCATGTTTATTTTACGACTTTCTTTCTCTGGCAAATTAAATCTATTTTTAGCTATTAGATTGATTGTATATGCAAAGCATCCAAAGTTTTTTATCTTGAGTTCTTTGATACAATTTTGTATGTTGGGAGCGTTATCAGATACAATTAGCCTTATTTTTTTTTAAGTATACAATCATTTTTGATATCATTCATCTCTCTCGTCAAGTTAGCTGCTGTATGTGGCCCAGTCAATGTATGGCATTGTAAAAGAGCCGTGTCTAAATTAAAATCATCATTGATGTAATAGGCGGTCACTGCTAGATACACCTATTGTGCCCGTGATGTCCAGCAATCGATGGTAAGGGCACAGTGAGTCGACATTTATAATAGCGGCTACACATGATCAGTTTTAACTGTCACTTTAAACTGAACAGTTTTATATGACAGTCAAAACTGACGTCCCTTGTGGCCACACACGTTTACTTTTGACTGTACACAACACCATCCATTTTATTCTCAAGTCAAGATGTCATCGGATGACGACGCTTTAGCCGTGCTTGGTTTATTATTAGTTTTAAAAAGTAAAAAAAACGCAGAGTGGTGTAAAAAGTGGTTAAAAAAAAGGAAACATTCCCATATTAATTTATTAACCGAATTAAAAGTTGTTCCAAAGGATTGGCACAACTATCTCAGAATGATTGAAGAAATATACCTCAACCTACTCTCTCTAGTGTCTCCACTCATTAACAGAAATGATACAGTAATGAGAAACGCTATTTCGCCACATGAGAGATTAACGGCAACGTTACGATTTCTGGCAACAAGACGCAGCTATGAAGATTTAAAATTCTCAACTATTATTTCACCTCAAGCCTTCAGCAGCATAATACTGAAATGAAATTTGTACCGTTCTTGTATTACTATTGTCTAAAAAGTATGGCTGAAGTATGCTTTGTGATTCTGACGTGTTTCAATTTATTGGTGCTCGGGCTATATAGGCATATGATGACGTTTCTGTACGAGGTAAACTCTGGCGTTGGGGTTGGATATGTGGGGAATCTGATATCTTGTGGCCAATAGTCAATCTATCCATTTCAGCTAGGAATAGAGCTTCGTTTATAATACCCTCAGCTAAAATACGCTGTTTTTTAGCTAGATCACGTAATTTCATTGCCACATTCTTCCCAAAAATATCGAAACGATCATCCTGCTGTACAGGACGTTTAAAATGATCCTGGACGGTTAATAAAACGTCATTGGTTATAGTTTGATTGATATTCCTTTTTATCGGTCTTGAACGTTGAGGTGGAGCCGACGACGATGCTGAATTTCCAGTTTCAGATTCAGATTTATTTGAATTTAAGTCACCAACCAGAGATGAACCTGGTCTAGAGTCTACGTCTGCATGACATGAATCCTGTCCAGAATCTAGGTCTACATTCTGTAACAATAATACATATCACACAATTAATAATATAAAATTGTATGTTTTATTTTCAGTTTCCCAAAACGACACAAGATTGGAAATATATTGCTGAAAAATTTGAGAAGCGATGGAACTTTCCACATTGTCTAGGAGCAATAGATGGAAAGCATGTTTCAATTGCCTTACCCTCTGGATGTGGATCTGAATTTTATAATTATAAAAACCGACATAGTATGGTTTTAATGGCTATTGTGGATGCGGAATACAAGTTCATTTTGTGTGATTTTGGTACAAATAAAAGAATTTCAGATGGTGGTGTATTACGAAACACTGTATTTTTCGAAAAACTTCAAGAAAATAAATTAAACATCCCAGCCGCGGAACGTGTCACAAATAGTAACAGAAGTTTACCTTACGTTTTTGTTGCTGATGATGCATTTCCATTACGAACAGACATGATCAAACCATTTAGACAAGCAGATCTTAATACTGTTGAAAAAAAAATTTTATAATTATCGAGTATCGAGAGCAAGGAGAATTGTTGAGAAGCGTTCGTTTGGTATTTTAGCGTCTCGGTTCCGCATATTTCATACAGAAATAAACATCGAACCAAAAAATATTGATTCCGTTGTAATGGCATGTTGTGCTCTACACAATTATTTAACTGTAACAAACCAAGCCATTTACAGTCCTCCTGAAACTCTTGATATGGAAATTTTTGATAGCGGAACAATTATAGAGGGTTTCACTTCGGCAGGTTCAGATATGATAGATTTAGATAGAAGACACCAAGGAAATATAACAAATTCTGCTAAGAAAACACGGGACGACTTTATGAACTTTTTCGTGAATGAAGGATAATGTTTTTATAATGGTCTAATATCAATAAACCAAATTATAAAATAACCAATAATATTATTTATTTACTCACGTTATCAGTTTCTTCATCATCCTTGAAAATATTTGATCTCGAGGATCGTGGTACGTCTTGGTCTATGATAAATTGTAGCAAATCGTAATACCATAATTTTGGTATGTAAATATCATCCGTGCCAGATCCTGATTTTTGCGACGATTTGACTTTCAAAAGTTCTTTTTTGAATGTGCAACGCAAACTGTTAATTTTATTTTTCACTGTATCTATAGTTGCCTTAGAGTCAATTTCTTTCATTTTTTCTAATAACATCTTGTAAGCTTCTGATTTCCTGTCCCGGTCATGGTACTCCTTACTTTTATTCTGCCATAGGCAAGGCTCATTTTTATATAATTCTATAAACTCGCTTAACCACTGTCTTTGCGCCATTTTTCATACTAAAGTGCGTACGCGTAGAGGACAAACACGTACAGACCAGTTTCCTTGTCACGATCGCAACACGCACGACTGACGTATCACCACCTACACACGCACAGTTTAAACTGATCAGTTCCGTCAGTTCAGTTAAAAAATATGTGGCCAAAATAAATCATGAAAAAAACTGACAGTTTTCATCGTACACACGATTACGGGGGCTACACACCTTCAGTTTTATCTGTGCGATAAAACTGTGCAGTTTAACTGTACAGATAAATCGTACGTCCCTACAGCCCACACACGTTCAAGTAAAAATATACGATCTTTCAGTTTTTATCATCATGGCCTCCAAAGACGACGCTTTAGCGATCGTAGGGCTAATGTGTGTGTTAAAAGAAAATAGAAGAAAACGAAAAAAACGTGAATTGTGGTGTAAACACTGGCACAAGATAAGAAATAAAAAGACTCATGTTTTATTTATTTATTTTTTATTCAAATCATCTTGTGAAATCTTGTCATCAAACTACAAATTTCAATTATTGTTCAATGTAAATTGCGATACATATGACCCCGCTGTTTCCTCTGTCCACTCCGGGATTGATAGTTGGACCGTAGTATCACCCATATCATTTATTGCTTGTGTCTCTTGAATTTCTTGACCATATGAAGATGTGTTTGTTTGTTGTACTATATTTGTCATCTGAGGTGCTAGTGTGCCTGCTTAATAGTACTGAGGTTGATGTATGGGTGACCTGTATATTGTAATGGTGATGGCATAGAGTTATGAGATGGTGATGGCAAAGAGTTATGAGATGGTGATGGTATAGAAGTTGAACTACTTGACCGTAATCGAAAATCATTTACCCAGTGTCCTACGTGGACGACTCAACGCGAACGCGATTGCGAAACGATCCGATGCGAATTTAATGTGGTGCGGAGCGATGCGGCTACTCTGTCCTACGTGCGCGCGAACCGTCCCCTCCGCGCCCTCCGCCGCCGTTCAGTTCAGTTAACATTAAACATTTGTCATGGGCGGACGGAAGCTAATGTTGTTGGAAAATTCATATCTATACATATAATAAATCTGTAGAAGGGTCAATTCTGTACATTGAAAATATTGAAAAAATAAATAGCAGGGGGTGTTACTGGATCGATACTAAACCCAAATATGCGATAAAAAAATTTTTTGTCTGTCTGTCTGTCTGTCTGTATGTTCAGGCATCACGTGAAAACTAACGGTTCGATTTCGATGAAACTTGGTATAATTATACTTTATTATCCTGGGCATAAAATGGGATACTTTTTGTCCTGGAAAAATACGTAGAAAAAAACAAATCTTAAGTTTTATTATAGTTTGATTTTATCCTGTAGTCCACGCGATCGAAGTCGCGGGCACAGCTAGTCTTAAATATGAGATATTGAAGAAGTGTATTACTTTTATTCCTTTTGTCCCAGAATGTAGGACGTTCTTGGATAGCATTAATAAGAAGTTCTACTTCCGACATTAATTCAACAACAATTTTTGCTTGAAAAAAATATGGCCGACGCGTCCACTTCGCGCGAAAATATCAAGCCAACTGATCGCGTTCGCGTCATTTCGCGCCGCTCCGCACCGCACCCCACGTGCGATTGGTCACATAGGCCACTTCAATAGGTTTCGAATGTTTGTTGTTTTCGCGCCGTGCCGCGCCGCTTCGCGTTCGCGTCTAGATCGCTCACGCAGGACGTCGCGTTAGTATCATTGTTTTTGGAGCCATTACTCTATGTGACATTGTAAGATTTCCCATCTCAGCTTCGAATAAAGTTTCATTTATTATTTTTTCAGCCAACAACTGTTGCTGTTTATTTTTAAATTCTCGAAGTTTCAATGCTACCATTTTTCCGATAATGTCGTAGCGCTCCTCTTGATATGTCGGCCGTTTAAAGTAGTCCTGAACGGATTGCAAAACGTCTTTTGTTAGATCTTCATGATTTTTCCGCTTTGTTTGCCGTTTAGATGCCGAACCATGAGCAGACGAAGTTGAAGCAGTAATTGAGGTGAAAGCCGCAGGACTCTGAGCAGAAAGATTTTCTGTAACATCTAACTCTGAATGCGCTGCTTCATTTTCAGACACTGATGTTGCACTCGATGATTCCATCACGTTAATCTGTAACAATTTCTTTGTTTCAGTTTCCACAAAGTTGCAGTGAATGGAAAGCAATTAGTGCATTATTTGAAGAAAGATGGCACTTTCCACATCTACTTGGCGCAATAGATGGTAAACATATTGCTATTACTCCACCTAAAGGATGTGGATCGGAATTTTACAATTATAAAAGACACCACAACATGGTACTTATGGCTATTGTTGACGCTCAATATCAGTTTTTATTATGTGATTTCGGTACAAACGGGCGAGTTTCAGGCGGAGGCGTATTACAAAATATGAATTTTTTTGAAATGCTCCGAAACAACCAATTGGAAATTTCAAGCGAAGAAGCAGTAAGAAATAGTCAGAGACCTTTGCCATACGTTTTTGTTTCTGATGACGCATTTCCGTTGAGACCTTATATGATGAAACAATTCAGACAAGCAGAATTGACTTCAACAGATAAAAAAATCTATAATTATCGTGTTTCGCGCGCACGACGAATTGTGGAAAATGCCTTTGGCATTCTGGCTTCACGTTTCAGAATCTTCCATACGGCTATAAATTTACATCTAAATAAAATTGAGTCCGTCGTTATGCCATGTTGTGCATTACATAATTATCTAATTAGAAAACTGCCAAATTCTTATACTAATCCAGATTGCTTTAATCGAGAAGACTATGATACCGGAACCATCATACCAGGATGTACAACAGATATTTCGACTATGGAACCTTTAGAAAGAAGAAATGTGGGAAACATAAGTCGGACACCCAAAAAGATAAGAGAAAAATTTATGAACTACTTTAACAATGAAGGTCAGGTCCCTTGGCAAAATAATTTTATTTGATTTAATAAACTTATACTTATTTAACAAAGATACCTATAAGTTTCATTTACTTACCTCATCTTCTTCATCCAAATTCGACCGACTAGGCCTTGTTATATTTTGATCGTCTAAGAAACGTAATAGTGGGTAATACCATAACTTTGGCTCACAAGTATCTTCGGCGCCTGATCCGGATTTTGAGGCCATGACTTTTTTATGTTCCTTGTTATACGTACAGCGTAGGTTATTTTTATTAATAACAACCTCTTTATTACTTTTAGAATCCATTTCGCGTAGTTTTAAGATAAGCTTTTCATAAACTGAATCTTTTATTACTCTATTATGATAATCCTTGATTATAACTATAATCAAGTTACAAGTATAATAAAAGACAAAGAATAATATGATGTGAGGTAGTTTTTAATAAATACATAACGATATATTTGATATTGATAAATGGTTAACAAAAAACAATAATTAATATCAATAAAAGATTACAATTTAATACTTACTATTAAAACTTACATTAAAAACATTTAGCAGTATTATTAAAAAAACATTTTAAGAGAAGTAATTATTAATTTTTAAGAATGGTATAATTTTTTGTAAATCTTGTTACGTTTAGGTTACATGTACCTGCATATTATTTAAAATGTGGACCGCTCTCGTAGACAGAGTGCGTGTATCGTTCGATGTAGTATAATATTTTTGACATCCGTTAGAACCTATCTCATAAGAGACAATATCCAGAGATTCAACACTCTATAGACTTTTGTCCAGACTCGATCTTGACATTCGACGTTTCGCATGACATTAGATGTCAGTGATAATATTTCAAGTGTATTTTGTTGACGAAATAAAAGACAAGCGTTTAAATTGTTTATTGGTATAGAATATTGTTTATACATAAGAACTTGGTCAGACAATATTATTACAGAACAGAACAATATTATTTTAATATTAAATGAAGCTTATGTGCATAATAATGAATTTTAAAATATAATATTCAATATTTTAGTGACATTTTTAGGAATTGTGAATTGTTACTTTTCCGGCTTTATATTATAGTAGCAAGGTAGCAAAGTTTCTGGAAATCAGACACACACTATTGCTGTGTGAAAAAAAAATATAATTTATCGAAATATTGATATAAATATGAAAATAAAACTTATTTATTAATCATAAACTAATAATTTGATTCCACATAGTGTTCACATTTCTTATAATTTAATAGTACTTTTCACATATTTTTGTAGTATACAAGTATTTCTTACATATCTTTGATACACTTAATAATTAAATAATTCTCAAACATTTGTGTACCTACCTATATCTAAATATTTTATAATTTTGTACTTAATTACTTATTTAGTCAGATACATAAATACTATAATACATAAATTGATTTTAAAAATTAACACAATCTAAACAAAAACAAAATCTTTTCTTACAAAAAGCCACTGAAAAATTGTTTACAGTACATACATCAATAATGTGACCAGCTTTGAATTACCTTCATATGACCTAGTAAAACAAAAATAATTAAAATAAAAATTGGAATAAAAATAGGTACAATATTGTCATTTTTATTAACACCACAAGTAGATCCAATGATATAACTAAGTATTTGATTTATACATAAGTTTGAATATGCATAAGTGTATATTTAATTGTCTTCTTATTTAAATAAAGCAATAGATGACTGTTGTCTTTGTTGCTCGTTGAGATGAATCTGAAAAAGAAAATGTAATACTTTAAATCTATTCCTATAGTTATAATATCCTCTTGATTTTCCATAACGAAGGCTCCGATTGGTATAGTAGTATAAACTCTTCCAGCCATTCGCGTTGAGCCATGGTCGATAAGTTTTCGCAAAGGCAGATAGCAAGGTCGATACGTGTTCACTTCACGCTCGCTGTGACAAAACTGACAAAACTGCGCAGTTTCGACTACACACTCTCAGTTTTAACTGAGGAGTGACTATTCAAAAGGCCGTATTTCCATTCAGAAAAAATATTCAAAAACTGAAAATTTCTGTAATGATTACTAAATATGTATTTTTATTTTTTTTTCCTCAGTAAAATATACTTTGGCATAACTAAATTTATATAGAAATATGACCTTTTGATTGAAACTTTTGGAAATAGGCCCTTTTGTATGGGCGTCCATAGGAAATATGGCTTTCTGTTTAACACTGATTTGGAAATAATGTCTTTTGAAAACATCAATTAGGGAGAAATAAATAATAAATTGATGTCATAAAATGAATGTAGTTTCTTTTATTAAACATACATTTTAATTGCTAGGAAACATTAGGTATTCTTAAATTCTAAGGGACAACATATCTTCCGGTTCATTGCATTCACATTCTGCATCATGCTGATGAGATTCTGTATTATCATGAACATCTTCTATAATATTTTTATACCAGACAAGATCAGGAATAGTTTTCCAATTTTGATTTCTCACTTTTATGCGTGCAACTTTTTTTAAAATTTATCCCCAAGGGGTCATTGTCTTAATATCTGAAAATAAAAAATACCATTCATTAGCAAAATACAATAAAATCACAAACGGAGTACCTACCTAATCTTAACAAAATACATACGAAACCTCAGAATAAAGTTTTTTGCAAAGTTAGGTACTCACTTCTTTTTGTTTTTAACTCTGTTATTGTTTTTACATTTTCTGCCACCGCTGTTTATGTTTTCCACTCTGTTTTCTTCCATTTCCATAAACTTTTATCAACATATAAGTCGTATCGCAATTTGCAAAGAGTAGTATTATGCAATTTGCAACGGTCGCTTGAAACACTACACACATAACAGTCAAATTGACAGCTGTCACATAATAGATTAGAACGAATTTGGCAACATATTTTTTAAACTTTGTCTATGGTCACAGTGGTACCATGAAACTAGAGAATATCAACAGGATTGTGTCCGAATTCTCGAAAAGATTTCACCATTTTTTATAACTATTAAAATATGCCCTTTAGTTTGAAATTGTTTAAACTACTACAAATTTACGTAGGAAATGTGGCGTTTTGTTTGAATTGGATTACCCGCTTGTCCATACATGGAATTATGCCTGTTTTGTAAGAAATTACTGATTTGATATCCATTTTCAGATGGGAAATAAGGCTTTCTGTATCGTTCTGTTGACGTAAATAGGTGCTATTTAGCCTTGCCAACTAGATTCCGTCGAAATCTACTCTAAAATAAAAAATGGAAATACGGCCTTTTGAATAGTCACTCCTCATTACTGTACAGTTCTATCTGTACAGATTTATCTATTCATATTTTGATTAGATTCAGTTAAAACTGTACAGTTCAACTGTTTGTTCTACACACCTAACGATTTAACTGTACAGTTCAACTGTACAGTTAAATCGCACAGTTAAAATTGAAGGTGTGTAGCCCCATTACCCCCGCTACACACGTAACGATATATCGTAGCGATTTCAAACTGTGCAGATAAATCGAACGTTCATAGTGTCTCCACACGCCTCCGATATCGACGTTGATCGTCAGTTCTCGGTAGAAGCTCACGCAAGAAACATGTCGTCCACGATGGAAGATGATGACGTACTTGCGATATTAGGCCTCGTTATGTGTTTAAAGAAAAAAAAAGCGCGGAGAAAATTATTATAAAAAAAATTAAAAAAAAATATTAATTATTATTAAAATTATGTATGAGGGAATTGTTCCTCTTTAAAAGTTCTAAAAAAAAGTCCGCAATAGCATATGGCTATCTTTTAAGCTTGACTCGCTATAATATTTTTTATTGTTATAAAATTTGTTTTAAGATAATGCATTATTTGCGATGGTGTTTAATAAACATGATATTAATACTTATCCAAGTAAATAAGATATTCATCACAAGTATTTAATTTTGAATAAAATTGCTCTTGGAATCATTTGATTTCAATGAATATCTTATGAGATATCATAGTTTTAAAATAACTCCGCAATAAAATAATTATCATCGCGTTGAATATGGGCGGACGGACGAAAGAATTTGATTTCCAGACTTTAGAACGCAAGCGAAGCCGCGGAAAAGGCTAGTTTTTATATAAAGCGGGAGTAGAAACTTTTTAATTGACGCGGCGGGAAAGTATAAAGCAACAAGCGAGCACCTTGAATACTGGCGCGAACTGAGCGATCTCCATCCACACGTGACGATAAAACTGTGCAAACGCAATCGACAACGATTTATTGAATAGAAATTGCAACTGCCACCGATGAACGATAAACTGCAACGATTTACCATACACATTACACACGATCGATATATCGACGCAAACCAGTTTGCGCAGTTTTATCGCTACGATATATCGTAACGTGTGTAGCAGGGGTTAGTTTTGACTGTCAGTTAAAACTGTTCAGTTTAAAGTGACAGTTTTTTTTCCCTATTAGCGGCTATAATATCACTGCGACCATTGTTAGGTCTATTGTAATCGCCACTTTGTAAATTAGAGGAGACCACTGAACCCTGCAGCTGAGATAAACTGCAGGATTTTCTTAGGGTTACACTCTGAAAGTTCATCTGGGCTTAGAAAGTATTTCGCAAGATGGATATTGCGTTTGTGCATGAGTGGTTCACATTCCCCCAGAAGATGAATCGGCGTTTCCTCTGCGTCCATGCAAATTCTGCAGGTCTGCGTTTCACTCAGCCTCAGGTTGAGCATGTCTTTTAATATTTCATTAATTTCATCTGCCATAACCTAAGGATACATAATACACATTTTTTTTTAAATACGGTTACATAGGTTTACACTTATATTAGAATGATTACAGATTAATACATAATTAATATGTTAAACTAGGATTACACTAACACTCAATAACCACATAATATTAATTACGCACTTTTAAGATACATCACGCGCACACATTCACACTGGTGAATTCCCTGGAACAGCAGACCCACTTTCTCGTCGCCGCAGCATGCTCATAGACCTTCTCGAGTCATAAGCCTCTATCCCACGCTGGATCCACTCGCCATGGCATTTCCGATAGTATCGGAACAGGATTATCGCGGTCCCAACAAACAGAAGAGCACAAATGGCGATTAGTGCATAAGAAGTTGAGGTGGCATGCCACAATAATTGCTCCGTGGAGGCAGAGTTCCCAGATCCGTTTTGAGCGATTATAATTTCTTGCTCCTTGGATTGCTGCTTGCCCATATTCTTAATTTTTGATAAAGTCTTTGCCACAATTTCACAGTCACTCTGGATGGGATTTCGTAATATAATAACGCCATAATTACAATTATTGTCTTTAACTTTACATTTCACTTAGTGTTTATTTTATCATTGCCTTATACGGCTGGTCACCGAACTCGCGCACGCGCTGGCAGGGTCGCCATATAGGGTTCGGAGCGGGATTGTAATAAGACAACCACTAGGTTCGAATACACTTTAATACAACTCTAATATAACAAGATACACTAGCTTAAATGCTATCTTAAAGTAGGTTAATGACATCATCCTATTATGACACCTCAAGTGAATTCCTACTTAGTGTTAGCAGGAGATTGCTGAAGCTTTTGTCAAAGGCTTTGATTAGCTTCTTGGAGTGAGTCATTCCTTTTGATTCAGTCCAAGCTCTAAGTGCAGCCTTTTGACACATAGTCATTAGGGTTTTCTGAGCCAAACTCTTGGGTATTCCGCAGAAGGGTTCTGGACCCTGCTGCGAACCAAGAGCTCCCTCTCTTGCTAGCTCATCCGCACGTTCATTGCCGTTTATACCAGCATGAACCGGAACCCATCTTAACACAACTTTGTTGTTGTAAAGTTACAGTTAAAACTGATCATGTGTAGCCGCAATAAGGCTTTCCTTGACTTGACTAACGCAGCTGTTGCGTTATTCCGCATATAATAACGTTTTAGATACTTGCTTACGACTCGGCAGTTGGTAAGCAGGATTTAACTTTTCCACAAAATTTTTGAAATGGCAATAGAAAATGGTAAAAACTTTTAAAAATTTTACTGAATTAGGTGGACATACTGAATTAGGAGGATTTGACAATGTTTGTGAGCTTGATACATTAACAGGTTCAACAGAGTGTGTGAATTCAGAATAATTTCTTGCTGCAGATGTACTGTATTTCGAAATAACGTGGAATAATATTATAATCAGACGAATCAGAATCTCCATCACCATAGAGACCGGATAGTACGACTTTAGTCATTGAAGGTGTGATTAAGTTCTCATTCTTGACGGGACATTACTCCAGAAGCTGTCATCACATTACTTGTTAATCTCAAATTGTCAAATCTCAAAAAAAAGTAAGCCGTAAACTTTTATAATCCCAGTGAAGTTTAGCCATCACGTAGAACATTTTTCGGTTTCTATATTAAGCAAATGGGGAGTCTGATAAAAAATGCAATGTCTCCAGTACAGGAACGTTGCCGCTAGTAAAGTTTAACACAGGAACCAAATGCTCCCAAATAGCGACAGCGTCATATCTTAAGCATTCACTGTTATATTTTAATAATTGAAACTCATAAAAATTATATGCAACCATTTTATTAATTATGACAGCGGAAGTGGTCGACTACAAACTTACTTGACACAGATAAATAATTATTGTATAAAACACCTCCCCTTTAAAATGAAAGCAGAGAATTAAACACTAAATAACTATTTACTTACAAAAACTTTAAATTTACAAATCTAATCTTTGTATGGGTTTGATTGTACGCCCACTTCTAGTTTTATAAGGCAACACTTTGGTTTGTGGCAACACTTTGGTTGGTGGCAACACCTTAGGCTCCTCATTATAATCAAATGGCAAAAAATCTCTTTTTATTATATTACAATCAGTAAAAGACTTTCTCAAGTGATGGCTATTTCTTCTAAATGGTTTTGAGTTACAATCAGTCCTAATCCAATATGATCTAGGTTCTTTACTTTTCTTAACTACAAATCCTTTTTTCCAATATTTATCTTTATCAGTTCTGTATACAATTTTATCACCAGGTTTATACACTATTTCTTTACTTTTAGAATGCTTATCATGTTGAAGCTTAGTAGTTTTTTGCTTTAAAGTTAACAATTTATGTATATTTGTAACAATTTTTGGTTCTAAATATGATGAAGTTACAGGAATACCTGATCTTAGATTTCTACTATTTAAAATCTGTGAAGGAGAGACAGATAAGCCAGACAAAACACTATTATTATAACTCATAAGAAAGTCACGGTAATCCTTACCATCCTCAAAAGCTTTTTTCACCAAATTTTTACTTATATTAACAGCTTTCTCAGCTAAGCCATTGCTTCTGGGATAATGAGGACTACTGGTAACAATATTCATGTCTTTTCTTTTATAATATTCACGACACTCTTGAGAGTTAAATGGATTGTTATCTGCAATAATTATACAGGGGTAACCCAGTCGACTAAATATATCTTGACATGCATCTATAACAGATTTTGATGTTTTATCTTTTATAGGCCTTACCTCTATCCAGTGTGATAGATAATCAATTACTACTAGATAAGCCTGGCCTACACATTCCATTATATCCATACCCACCTTATAATATCTATACTTAGGTATATCATGTGGTACTAACGGCTCATGCACATTAGCAGGTCTGAATTTTTCACAAGTCCGACACTTAGATATAAAATCTTTAATATCAGAGGATAAACTTGGCCAATAAAATAATTGTCGGGCTTTAGAAATGCACTTGATGATCCCCAAATGGCCTTCATGTACTAATTTGATAACATATGAACGTAATGTATTTGGAACTACTATTCTGTTTCCCAAAAATAAAAATCCATCTTGAATATGTAGGCCAGGCTTATCTAGTAGTAATTGATTATCTATCACACTGGATAGAGGTAAGGCCTATAAAAGATAAAACATCAAAATCTGTTATAGATGCATGTCAAGATATATTTAGTCGACTGGGTTACCCCTGTATAATTATTGCAGATAACAATCCATTTAACTCTCAAGAGTGTCGTGAATATTATAAAAGAAAAGACATGAATATTGTTACCAGTAGTCCTCATTATCCCAGAAGCAATGGCTTAGCTGAGAAAGCTGTTAATATAAGTAAAAATTTGGTGAAAAAAGCTTTTGAGGATGGTAAGGATTACCGTGACTTTCTTATGAGTTATAATAATAGTGTTTTGTCTGGCTTATCTGTCTCTCCTTCACAGATTTTAAATAGTAGAAATCTAAGATCAGGTATTCCTGTAACTTCATCATATTTAGAACCAAAAATTGTTACAAATATACATAAATTGTTAACTTTAAAGCAAAAAACTACTAAGCTTCAACATGATAAGCATTCTAAAAGTAAAGAAATAGTGTATAAACCTGGTGATAAAATTGTATACAGAACTGATAAAGATAAATATTGGAAAAAAGGATTTGTAGTTAAGAAAAGTAAAGAACCTAGATCATATTGGATTAGGACTGATTGTAACTCAAAACCATTTAGAAGAAATAGCCATCACTTGAGAAAGTCTTTTACTGATTGTAATATAATAAAAAGAGATTTTTTGCCATTTGAATATAATGAGGAGCCTAAGGTGTTGCCACCAACCAAAGTGTTGCCACAAACCAAAGTGTTGCCTTATAAAACTAGAAGTGGGCGTACAATCAAACCCATACAAAGATTAGATTTGTAAATTTAAAGTTTTTGTAAGTAAATAGTTATTTAGTGTTTAATTCTCTGCTTTCATTTTAAAGGGGAGGTGTTTTATACAATAATTATTTATCTGTGTCAAGTAAGTTTGTAGTCGACCACTTCCGCTGTCATAATTAATAAAATGGTTGCATATAATTTTTATGAGTTTCAATTATTAAAATATAACATGGCGCAGCCGTCGAGAAGTCGAAAATTGTAATTTTGTAAGTTCATAAATATATATGATTTCGAGTTAAGTATAATTATGGAGAATAACGTTAAGTTGTTACCCAACTTTGATCTGCGAGCGAGTGGTGCCGCCGCAGAGTGGCAAGTATGGCGGACATGTTTCGAGGATTATCTAGTTTCAACTAGGCAAGATGGGGCAAGTGATAAAATTCGCCTTGCTTTGTTGCGGAATATGCTGGGTATGGAATCTGCACGAGTTTTGTTAACCTTGCCGATACCACCAGACAAGGCAGGTGTGTATGAAGCGGTTATGAACGCCATAGATAAATATGTAAGCCCCAGAGTAAACAAAGTATTTGAGAGGTTCAAATTCAATGATAGAAAGCAAAAAGAAGGTGAAAGTTTTGACCACTTCCTAACAGACCTAAAACAATTGTTATTAAATTGTAACTTTAGTGACAAGTCAGAACCAATTGAGGATCAATTATTGAGAGACAAAATTGTACAAGGTGTCTATGACAAGCACGTTCAGGAACAACTACTGCGCTTGGATGGCTTGACATTGGAGAAAGCTGCAAATTTCTGTAGAACATCAGAGCAGAGTAAACTACAGGTCAAAGAAATGAACCCAACATGTGAGGTTGATGCAAATAAATGTAAAAAGAAACCTAAGTCTACAGGCAAATTTAAGTGTCGCCGATGCCAGAATCTCCATGGTCCAAGGGAATGTCCAGCTTTTGGGAAAGTGTGCAAGAAGTGTGGATTAAAAAATCATTTTGCTATCAGCTGTAAAGTGAAGAAAAATGTTAAGTTAGTTAAGTGTCAAAGTGAGAGTAATTCTGAAAGTTGTGATGATGATTTTTATTGTAATATGGTACTGTCCCAGTCTAAGACCAAGTCGGAGTGGGTAGAAACTATACTGATTGAGAATCTACCAATTAAGTGCAAATTAGACACTGGTGCGGACATTAGCATTATGCCGTTAAGTATTTTTCAGCAGATTAATGAAAAGTTAAGTTTAAAACCTATAAAAACAAATATACAGTTGGTATCTTTTGAGGGCAGTAAGGTGTCACCTGTGGGCATGGTAAATTTAATGTGTAAGTATAAAAATGAAAAGTGTTATGAAAATTTTGTTATTGTTGATTGTCATTCTATGCTCTTAGGTTTACCTGGATGTATTTCTTTAAATTTAATCAAGAGAGTACATAGTGCTGAGAGAAGTCCGGTCTCATTAAAAGATAAGTTTATATCTGAACACAAAAATGTATTTCAGGGTATTGGTAGGCTACCTGGTACTTTTAGTATAACCACTAAGCCTTTTGCCGAACAAATTTGTCATCCACCTTCAAGAATACCTAATTGTCTTTTAGATCCATTAAAGTGTGAACTGGATAGACTTGAAGGTAGAAAGTCAATTGTAAAGGTTGATAACCTAAATGAAAATGCTTGTATTAACCGTATTGTGTTGGTTGAGAAGCCTAACAAAAAGATTAGACTTTGCTTAGATCCATCTGATCTAAATAAATATATTATAAAAAAACCTAAGTCTTTGCCAACATTAGAAGAGCTTGCGTTGAAGTTGAATGGTAAGAAATATTTTTCTGTGTTGGATCTGTCAGAAGGTTTTCATCACTTAAGTTTGGATGAAAATTCATCATGGAAATGTTGTTTTTCTACTCCTTTTGGTGTCTATAGATATTTAGTGTTGCCCTACGGGTTAATGAATGCACCCGAATTGTTTCAAGATGTACTTGAAAGCCATTTTAACAAACTCAAAAATGTAGTTGTGTGGGCTGATGACATATTAGTTATGGGAAATTCAATACAAGAACATGATAAAGCTTTGCTAAGTGTGATGAATAAAGCTAAGGTGATAGGAATTGTGTTCAATGAGAAAAAGTTTCAGTATAGACAGCGCGAAGTGAAATATGTGGGTCAAATTTTTAATGAACATGGTATGTCAATTGATAAATCTAGAGTTGAGTCATTGTTAAACTTAAAAACACCAACTAATAGGGATGAATTATTGAAAATTATTGGATCATTAAACTATGTTAGACGTTATGTTCCAGAAATGGCAGAGTTAATGTCCCCTCTGTGTAAATTATTAAAAAAAGATGTAGAGTTTTTGTGGTTACCTTTACATGATGAAGTATTTGCTAAAATAAAAGAGAAAATTAGTTGTGCTCCAGCACTTTGTCCATTTGATACTAAAAAGAAAATTATATTGCAGTGTGATGCATCAAGTAAAGGGTTAGGTTGTTGCTTGTTCCAGCCAGATGATTCTGGTAATTTAAGATTAGTAGCTTGTGTATCAAGATCTATGAACAATGCTGAGTTGAATTATGGTCAAACTGAGAAAGAGTTGCTTGCAATTTATTTTGGTACTCAAAAATTTCATAAATATATCTATGGTTCAGATGTTGATGTACAAACTGATCATAAACCCATTGTATCTATTATGAGTAAACAAATAAGTAAGATTGGATCACCTAGACTGAAAAGGTTAAGATTGAAACTGTTAATTTATAACTTAAATATATACTATGTGCCTGGTAAATATGTACATTTTGCAGATATGTTATCCAGAAATAGCTTGAATGTAACTGAGGTTGACAAGGAAATGTTGCAGATGGTACATACCATTTCTAAACATTTACCTATGTCGGATTCTAGAAAGGCTATTTTCCGTAGTGAAACAAATTCAGATCCAGTTCTGTCAAAAGTATGTTATTATTTTTATCATGGGTGGCCTAAGAAATTAAATAAGACATTGAAACATTTTGCTAAACTAAAACATCAGTTATTTATTCAAGATGGATTTTTATTTTTGGGAAACAGAATAGTAGTTCCAAATACATTACGTTCATATGTTATCAAATTAGTACATGAAGGCCATTTGGGGATCATCAAGTGCATTTCTAAAGCCCGACAATTATTTTATTGGCCAAGTTTATCCTCTGATATTAAAGATTTTATATCTAAGTGTCGGACTTGTGAAAAATTCAGACCTGCTAATGTGCATGAGCCGTTAGTACCACATGATATACCTAAGTATAGATATTATAAGGTGGGTATGGATATAATGGAATGTGTAGGCCAGGCTTATCTAGTAGTAATTGATTATCTATCACACTGGATAGAGGTAAGGCCTATAAAAGATAAAACATCAAAATCTGTTATAGATGCATGTCAAGATATATTTAGTCGACTGGGTTACCCCTGTATAATTATTGCAGATAACAATCCATTTAACTCTCAAGAGTGTCGTGAATATTATAAAAGAAAAGACATGAATATTGTTACCAGTAGTCCTCATTATCCCAGAAGCAATGGCTTAGCTGAGAAAGCTGTTAATATAAGTAAAAATTTGGTGAAAAAAGCTTTTGAGGATGGTAAGGATTACCGTGACTTTCTTATGAGTTATAATAATAGTGTTTTGTCTGGCTTATCTGTCTCTCCTTCACAGATTTTAAATAGTAGAAATCTAAGATCAGGTATTCCTGTAACTTCATCATATTTAGAACCAAAAATTGTTACAAATATACATAAATTGTTAACTTTAAAGCAAAAAACTACTAAGCTTCAACATGATAAGCATTCTAAAAGTAAAGAAATAGTGTATAAACCTGGTGATAAAATTGTATACAGAACTGATAAAGATAAATATTGGAAAAAAGGATTTGTAGTTAAGAAAAGTAAAGAACCTAGATCATATTGGATTAGGACTGATTGTAACTCAAAACCATTTAGAAGAAATAGCCATCACTTGAGAAAGTCTTTTACTGATTGTAATATAATAAAAAGAGATTTTTTGCCATTTGATTATAATGAGGAGCCTAAGGTGTTGCCACCAACCAAAGTGTTGCCACAAACCAAAGTGTTGCCTTATAAAACTAGAAGTGGGCGTACAATCAAACCCATACAAAGATTAGATTTGTAAATTTAAAGTTTTTGTAAGTAAATAGTTATTTAGTGTTTAATTCTCTGCTTTCATTTTAAAGGGGAGGTGTTTTATACAATAATTATTTATCTGTGTCAAGTAAGTTTGTAGTCGACCACTTCCGCTGTCATAATTAATAAAATGGTTGCATATAATTTTTATGAGTTTCAATTATTAAAATATAACATGGCGCAGCCGGTAGGATTTAATTAAAGTGTCACTTTATTTATTTTCTAAATTTTTATTAGGGACTTTTTAGTTCCGAAACTAAATGCCAGTCCCATAGTTCCATAAGTACATTTAGCCAATTACATTATTAAGAACTTATAACTATTACTTTAATTTAAAACAATATAATATTTTAGCTACCTCTGAGTGAGGTATAGATAGTGCGCTTTGAAATATTCCTACATTATTAAGGCAGATGTTAAAACGGCGCATTAACTCCTGTCTCCTGTCAGCGTTACGGACACATTCCACTAAGAAATGATGTACGTCATCCTCTATACCGCATAAATCACAATTTGAAGAATTAGATTTTTTCATTAAGAACATAAATTTGTTAAGTGGAATGTGTCCCGAACGCAGCCTGAGAGCCATAACAATTTGTTGTCGTGTCAATCCTGAGTTGCAGAACCACGGGACACGAGGAGGCTCACTTTGTATGGTCTTGTACCATATTCCTTTAAGTTTAGATCTGTCATCAAAGTATTCTTTAAAGCGACTTATACATTCAATTTTATACTTGATTAAAGTATCGCATAAATTTTTAGTATAAACGTTTGACACCAATTTACCCAGACTAAAAATCTCTGACGGGCTAGATGGGCTCATAATTTCATTTTTGTATTCAAATATGTAACGGGTAATAAAGGCTTCTTTTTATTATTCCAGTAACTTTTGTCCAATAATGAGCTCAATTCAGATATACTTTTTAAGGTATCATTTTCAGACCAAGATTGACATTTTAAACAAAATTTTATAGCTAGATATAATCTTCTTAAATAAAGAGGTGGTAAACAGAGATCACTCTCCATCACATGTATAGGAGTAGATCTAATATATCCTCCGATAATACGCATGGCTTGATTTTGTATCTTATCTAGCTTACATAAGTGAACATTAGCACTATTGTCATACAAAAATGAGCCATAGTCCATTCTACTCCTTACCAGAGACATATATACTCTACGCAAATGCTGCGGATGCATCCCCCATCCAGGACCAGCTAGTACCTTAAGTAGTTGTAAAAACCTTTTGGTTTTAGAACAAATTTCATTAATATGAGCTCCCCACCGAAGAGACCTATCCAAATAAAAACCTAAGTATCTAATACAATCGACATTCTCTAAGCTTAATCCATTAATAGTAACATTTACATTATGTTTACAATGCCCTCGACTGAAAACACATATCTTAGATTTAGTATCCGATAACTGTAAGCCTAATTTATCCAAAAGCTTGGTTAAAGTATACAAAGCGTTTTGTAAATTTGAAATAGAATCTTGTAACTTACGGTGGCTAGAATATAAAACAAAATCATCGGCATATTGATTTAAAAATACATTTTGAATTGATTGAGATATTTCTATTGTAACTACATTAAATAACAAAGGGGATAGAGGGTCACCCTGAGCCAGACCTTTGCTTGTCCATCTCTCATAGTAATTCTTATCATTATCCTGTCTTATTCTTAAATATCTTTCATTCAAAAAATACCACAAATACTTGCAAATCAAAGCCCCGACTTCGTAATTATCCAATGTAGTCACAATATTTTCAATAAGAACATTGTTATACGCTCCTTCTATATCTAAGAAACAACCTACAGTTTGTAATTTATTTGTAAATCCTAATTGAATATGAGTAATGAGACGAGTCAAATTATCGAAACATGATTTTCCTTTTCTAAAACCCGTTGTTCTTGGAGAAAAAAAATGGTTTCTTTCGAAAAACCATTCCAATCGTTTATTTATCATGTTGTGAAAAGTTTTAGCGACGCATGACATAAGTGAAATGGGTCGTAATTTACCATTGTCATCACCAGGTTTAGGTATGGCTACAATTTCTACAATCTTCCATTGTTTTGGCACATAACTTGAGCTAAATATAAGATTAAATAATTTCAATAAATGACGCTTAGCAATACTGGGTAAATTAATTAACATAGAATAAGTAATATTGTCGTCTCCAGGGGTACTATTCTTTTTTTGTTTTAAGCTATTATTTAATTCAGCGTACGTAAAAGGAGATTCTAATGCTTCACTCTTGGATCTAAATAATGGTAAGTTAGGTGATACAAAGTCGGGAGCTAAAGAGTCTAGTAATTCCTTTTTTTTCTCATTCGATGTAACTATAGTTGTCCTTCTATATCCCTTCATCCATTGCATCTTACGCCACATATCCGTTACAGTAATTTTTCCATCAATATCATTACAGAAGGAATGCCAATTTATTCTATTCCTAATCAACTCTAAATCGAAACTGTCCAAGTTAATTTTCTTCTTCCCCCTTCCCCTCTTTTTACCAGGCGTGGAAAATACACCATCATTCGATGTGCCCTCACCTACGATTCGCCGTACAGTAGTACTGGAAATCCCTATAAAGAAGCTACAATTAAGTAAAAAAAATATAAAATAAACTAAAAGTATCAAAACATTTTAGTCCAACTTACCGGTCAACTCTACGACGCGCTTTAAATTCAAAGATTGAGTTTTATTTACACCTTCTTCTTCCCTTATTTTACAGTACACATTAAAAACAATCTTTCTAGCTTGAGATCGAAGTGGCCTTTTCGACATTTTCAAAAAAACAACAAATTTTCAGGAAGATATCACAAAATTTCAACTGCGGTTGACAAATCTCGTATATTAATTTGATAGATGACAATTGACATTGCCATATGAAAATCACATTTATTTAGTTTTTATTTATGCCATGAGATTCTGGTAGACCTTTAACATTATTCTTTACTAAGGAGCGAGCGAGATAGAGGATACTTCTTTTTCGTACAGCTTTGGCCCCTCGGTCGGTTCTAAGTAAGTTGACACCCCCTGCCTTGAATATAGCCGCGAGTCCGAACTTGCGCATGGTACAGTCGAGTGGGCAATACGTAATCAACCAAACAATTTTCGTTATCTAACATTTTTAAATTATGTCAATTTATTTTTATTTGTTAATTATAAAGTTCGTGTTTATTTCATAGGTTATTTAATTTAATATACAATGTATGTGTTATTTGTAAAACATATAGGTTAGGTAATAATAGGATAAATGTAAATAAAAAACATTAAAATAAATAAAAACTATATTCACAATTCACAATAATACTTCCATAAATTCCGCATCCGAATCACTCTCTTCTCAAAAAATATCCAAATCTTCTTCATCTGATTCATTATCGCTCACGTGAATTATTATGTTTTCAGTTAGGTCATCTATGATGACATCACATTTTCTTATATCCTTCCTCAATATTAATAACTTTTAACAATAACAACAAGTAACAATAACTAAAAACTATAACAACAAATTAACGAAACGATCGAACGAATTCTGAACGTGATAGTACTCTCAGAGCTCAACAAGTGCATGATTTGTGTACGGACGTAGCACTCACACTACCAGCGCGCGTCGCGGGTGAGCGATGCGGGCGCGCGGGGTGTGGCCCTGCCCCCAAGCTCTTGTGCGTCCCGCTAATACCTGATTTTGTGTTCTGCGCAATGCAATGAGCCTACTTCGGGACGGCCACAAAGTTTGGCGCGAGCTATACCTTTGACTAATTGCTTGTCTGGCATTTGGAGTATCAGGAAACTGAATGTATTTATTTAACATATTCTTATGTATTAATGCTGTGGTCACTTCTTCGATATAAACACTGCACATTTTTTGGGAGATATTCTTTGCAACCCCAACTGGACGCTTGTAAGACCCCGTTGCAAAGAAAAATAGTGCAGTGAGTACCTAGAATAATAACAATTGATAAAAAATACATTAAGGTTGCATGTTTATGTTTTTATATGATTTTTACCTTTACTTCCAAGGTAACCCGTCTAGTAGATTTCAAATTTGTTAATTGTCTTAATTCTTTGCACAAGCCTAATGCTTTTTTCGAAAGGCGATAATTTCTCTTAAATTCAGTCTCTGGAAGATGTAAAATTGGATTATCTGAAATGCGAGCTTCTGCACGAACGCTGGCTAGATTATTACGCTCGTCTTGTGCTTCTGCCGTCGACAACATCCTCCAAGCGAAAAAATTCTTATTCTTAAAATCTAAGTGACGAAGTTAACTTGCTCGAAAGTGAAGAGGTTTACAATCGAACTGTCAAAATTGACTTAAGTTGCATCTCACACTCGCAAAAACGTCATTCAAGTTCGTATATATCCTCACTTCGAAAAAGTAAGTCGACAGTCGCGATCGTAAAGTTAAAAAGCAATCTCGCACTCACAAAATATGTTTTACAAACTTTCCGCTAGGTGGCGCTGATCCAACTCCATACAAATTGGAGTTTACTTTAACGCGACCGAGTAGTTAAAAAAACTCACACTAAGCCCACTGAAGAATCCAGCCATTTCCTTCGGGTGTCAGGAATGATGACTATTTTTTGTGGCAGTCGCTCCAGATACTGCTGATGTATCTTGCTCTGAGTATTTGACATTTTAGCTTAATTTGCGATGGTGGAGATGAGGTAGCATCTACATTCATTACTCGTACATTTTCAGTCGCTTTCATGAACACAGTATATCTGCGTCCATTGATAGAAATGCCACTTTTGAACCCGTACATACTATAAACCACAAAAAATGTTATTTATAGTCTATTTTTTCTTACTTGTCTTAAGTAGTAAACAAATATGGCATACAGGTAACCAGAGATAATTCATAGAGCTGACAGTGACGAATGAATGACAACGACTGAATGAATGGTTTTTATGCAGTGAATGTAAAGTATTGGGAAATAATACGACAAGTTATTTTAATAATTTTATTATTCGGATATCAGTGATGATTAACTCGACTCTCCTGATACGTGAATTATAAAAGTAGGGGTCGATGCATCTGTTGCAGCATCCATTAAGCCATCAAGCTGAAACATTTTGTCTTCTTATTTTTTTACGTGTTCAATACTATTTATCCGAGACGCCGTACTAATTTTTGTTAAACCTTCTTTAACTAGCTCCTTGTCTTAAGCCATTTAAAAACTTATATTATTTTTTCCAACATGTAATTTCAATTGTGCCCAATTCTATGGATAACTCTAATGGATTTAATTCACAATGATACGGCAGAAGGCGCCGAACAATTACATTTTTATGAGCGGCCATTTCATCGATAACTTTTTTACTATAATTGTCTTTATTGAATTTCAATAAAAGTTCTGCTTTTAATTCTGAATCCAGAAATTTAATGTTTTTGTTTTGTAGCCACGCTTGTATATCTGCCTTCCGCCAATTCGTGTTGGGCATTCAGTCTGCAAGTCTGGAGTGGTACGGCGCATTATCCATTACTATTACCGACCCTAGTTCCACTTTGTTTAAAATTTTTCCAAACCTGTAAAATTATATAAACGTGATTTTCTTTTATAAGAATATCAATGTACTTGTCTAGATTAGGAAAGCTTTGAGACCCAAATATTTGTATAATTGTCCAAATATTTCTTTAAAAGCTCTCTACGCCATACTGGTACAGTTGACTATATGTGAATGAATTAGAATGAGATATTTTTTTAATATTTACCACTTCTCGAAGTTGTGAGCATCCCATTTCCCCATGGCAATTTCCGTCACTTTTTTCAAAAATCCATTCTCCACCTTCAAGGAACCCGTCAGCGCTTCCAATATGGCTGATTATCAACCTTTTTCCTTTTGGTTGATTTTTGAGTTCTTGTCACCCGGCACATTGTCGGAAGAGTTGTCCGGCTATTTCAAAATCAATGTACCGTTGACAAAGAGAAGAAAAAAATATATATCTCTAATATAATAGTAATGATCTTTAAGTTAGTGCGGGATACAAATATATTAAATAAGAAACAAGTTAATAATTTGAAACAAAATGTTTGTTTTATTCTTAATTTTACATTTACATTAAATTCTACTAACTTAATCTCTTTTATTACTATATATCTATATATATTCTAAAATTCTTAAAACAAAATAAATATGCTCAGTCGTATAGAAAGGGTTCCGTAATATTATGTTATCGAAATTTAACAAAAAAATAGATAATATTCTTAACGAGTATACCACCAAAATTTGAACCTACAAACAAAATATACTAAAGTCTGTACTGACCTCTTCATCATATAATTCACAAATCACCTGATTCAATTACTCTAAACATCCACCGGGCGTTGACATTCTTCACAGGAACCGAGCAGTAGGGTCTCCAGCTCAGATTCCAGGAGGTATTTAAATTCTAGATTCACAGATCTAGGCTTCGATGATTGAAGATAAACGAAAATGACGGAATGAAATCGAAAATATAATTTAAATTTTCTTATAATTTTGTTTCGAGTTTGTACTCTTCCAAAGTAAGTTTAATAAATCTTCCATAAATAAATTGTTGTATTTCAGAAAGTTATTAATTACATATTAATAACTATTTAAAGGACATAATATATATAAATGCAACAATAAAAAAATAAAAATTAAAACCCTGAAACAAAAGGAAACACGTGGTCAAAATGGCGGAATCGCAACCTATGCCAATTCAAGAGAATGGTTTGAATTCTTACCAGAGTAGATTATATATGTGAAATCTCTCGTTTCCACCATCCCCGAAATCAGATTAAACTTTTAATATATATATATATACAAAACATGAGGAAGCTGCAACAAAAGACGAATTTATATGTTATATCCATAGGCTAAAACAAACTACAAAAAGGAAAAGTCCCACCAAAATATCGAAACCACTCACCATTTTTGTTGAGATAATTATTTAAGACAAAATCATTTTGATTTTATATTATAAAAAAAATACGCAGGCGGACCTGGCCAAAAGAAATCCGAAACTTTAATCTCCTGCTCCTCTCCCTTCTCCGAATCATGATGAAGCAAAGCAATAATGACAATTATTCATCCTGACAGTGTTGCCACTCTAACTTCCCAAAACAATTACCAACCGAAAATATCTATAATTTCTTTTATATATAAAAACAATTTGACAACTCCCTACTCCATGAAATTTAATTTATTATATTAAACGATGATTAATCTAATTAATAAAAACGACTCTGAACCTTAAACGATGTAAAAACAAACAACACATAGCAACCCTCTAAGAACGCCATCTAGTGAGCTTGCAAAGCTTCACTAAGCAAAATCAATACTAGGATCTATAATAGTTCTGCCGTTAGATACAGATGTCGCCATGCTATGAATTTTTACTACGTTACATCCTGTACTTTAACCATTTAAAAATGCTTGCCGACTGCTTGCTATATTTTGGTCATTCCAGAGGTAATTTGAATAATGCCCTTAAAAATAGGTTTTATTAAACGTTGAAATAAATTGATTGAACAATACCTACAATATAGTTAAATATTAAAAAAATACCTTCATTTACCCATGCCTCCTCATCTGTATAATATATTTTCCTATTTTCTCTTCTATAGTCTTTAATTTTTAACAAATACTTACGTCTCCACACCATCCGGCCTACCCAGTAATATACTTTTTCTCGAGCGTCTCATATATTTAAAATCCAATTTTTTCATAATTTTATAAGTTGTATCATTAATAGCATTCATAACTTTGTTTATCGTTGGTTGCTCATTTTTAAAATAGAAGTTGTGGACTATTCTTTTAATTGCTGACAATGTGAAATCGTCCAAGTTATTTACGATTTCATATTTAGGTGTGGATCGATTAGGCGTGGATACATCTCCTTTGACTTTGTATTCATTTAAAATTCTCGAAATTGTTTTCACAGAAGTTTCCATAATGTTTGCCGTTGTTTTCAAAATGACCCCTTAAAGGGAAATGTAGGTGACGTTCTCTTGTCGTGTTTATATATATTCATGGCAATTACCTTCTCTCTAGCAGTGTGATCTGCACGGTTTGGCATTTTTTTCATGGGTGAAGTAAGAAAAGATGGTGGATTTTCGCTTTTTGGAATGCGAAGGCCGAGCGTTTGTTTCGGGTTCACTAATTTTGGTAATTACCTGTCGAAAATTAATAGTATAATTAAACATTTTATGTTAATTTTATAGCAGTTGTACACATTTTACATTATATTGTTATAGCCCTCATAGAAAAATAACTCTCCCGTCTAAAATGAAGATTCAATAAAATTTTAAACCTGCTTTCATAAATCTGTAAAATAAACGATTGTTACAGTTTTATGCCATTTTGTAATAAATAATACTAAAAATATTAAACTTACCTCGAAGTGTGTTATATATGTTACAGTTAAAACCCGTTCTATCTCCAGAAGATCTCGAAGGTCTTCTGGAGGCAAATACTCGTCGTCATCATCATCAGAAAAATCAACATCGCTATCATTCAATAATCTCTATTTCTTCCTCATTCATCGCCATGCTGAAATCACCTACAGTAAAAAATATATATATTAGATACTGAGGTACACATATGTGTAACAAAAAAACATCGAGGCAATATTTAGTACAAGAAAACAAAAAAACTGGTACTTACTTTTGCACACTTTGATCCAGATTTTTGACAACAGAAATACACCACTATTTCGTTAAAGTCTACGTAATTTTATTTTTAAACGATTTTACAGCTCAATCAGAGTGAACTAGCGGGCGCGGGCGCGGCGCGGCGCTTCGGTTTTGGCGTCTGCATGTTCACAGTGCCGAGCAAGCTACGAAAGTCATTGCACGTTTCTCAAACTTTGCTGCGTAGTTAGAAGACATGGATGAAGATTTGGTTTTTTTAATGGAAAATTCGTACTTGAAATGGAAATTGCAATATATGAAGTTTGGTACGCACGATTTAAATAAAGGAAGAGAAGAGTTTGGAGAATTTTATGTATTATACGCAGATTTACGGACGTATCCCGATAAATTCTTTGAATATACAAGAATGTCATTACACACCTTTGACTACATATTAAATAAGATTTCACATTATTGAGTCAAGGTTGACACCAATTTTAGAAAAAGTATAAAACCTGAAGAGAAACTGCTTATAACAATAAGGTAAGTGCATGTTTCCATATTGAATAAATATTTGTATTAATCGTTAATATTCATTTATATATTCTTACAATTATTTTAATACAATCTTACATTTTTTTTTATATTACAAGATGTTTTCAATAATCATTTATATCAATAAAAATCGTTTAATTTCTATGAAATTCAATATATTGAGGTATAAAAACTTTATACTAAATTTTCTCAAAATGGCAGTTGTGTGGCTTGACATAGTATTGCATATTTGCATCCAATTACTGTCTGTCCATGTTGTGATAAGTGTTGAAGTCCACGTTGCCTTGGGTATTATAGCCATATGAGTCATATCGTCTTTCGTACTCCAATTTTTCCGTCTCTTCCATTAATAATTGCATTATTTTATTCTTTACTCGCAGTTTTTGTAATGGCGGAAAAGCTGTCATTTGTGGAATGATACTTTTAAAGAAATAATAATCTTCACATTTCTCTTCACCATCATTTGAAGATGTGGTTGCTTGCGAAAGTTTCATTTGAAGTAACTCTATTTTTTTATTTTCGAGTTCAATAAATTGCTCTCTATAATCAGAAGCACACTTGCGCTTTTTGCTTCCTGAACTCGATGGAGATGCTGTATCAGTGACATCAGTTATTATACTAGAGTCATCTGTATCGGCATTGTCTTGTAAAATGTCGTGTATAACTGCATCCAAACTTCCGGAAGATTGTTCAGCAGTTAAATCATCTTTTATAAATAACATTTCTTGAAAATAAGGCCAAGTGGACTGCAAAGTATTACCTGGATCACCTGAGCGTGGCGGTGGAAACTTCTTTAGTTCTTTACGAAAATAGTCCCTTAAATTTTTCCATTTTTTTCGCAGCTGTTTATCTGAAAATAATTGTTTAATACTTTGTTACAGGTTCTTGTCTACTGGCATGTCTTTTGCAGCATTATCACACAGTTTTAGAATGGGAATAAGTACTATTTCAACTTTAGTCCCTGAGACATGTATGGCAATATGGAATGAGTTAGTAAGTATTCACATGCCTCCTCCTACGGAACTACAATTAAAAACGGTAGCGGAAGATTATTATAGACTTTGGAATTTTCCTAATTGCATAGGCAGTCTAGACGGAAAGCACTGTCGAATTAAAAAACAAAAAAATAGTGGATCACTTGATTTTAATTTTAACTTGATTGACTTGATTTGATTTTTAAAAATTTTTATTCGATAGTACTTCAAGGAGTAGCCGATGCGAAAAGGAAATTTATTGCAATTGAAGTGGGTGGACGAGGAAAACAAAGCGATGGTGGCACTTTTCATGCTTCTGCTTTGCGACATTTAATAGAGGAAAATAAATTCAACATTCCAAAACCAGAAAATTTACCACATTCTAACATAGTTGCCCCTTACGTGCTCGTAGCTGATGAAGCGTATTCATTGAAAAAATATTTGTTAAGACCCTTTCCACGTAACACGTTGAACGAGCAAAGAAGAGTATTTAACAGAAAATTATCTATAGCGCGGCAAACAATTGAATGTGCCTACGGTATACTAAGCACGAAATGGAGGATATTACAAAAATCTATTGAAACCAGTCGAGAGAACGCTTGCTTGATTATTAAAACAACATGTTTATTGCATAATATTATACTAGACTTAGATGGTGACGCTGATCCAGATTGTAATACCTGGGCTACAGCCGAAATCAACCATAATAACATGCAAAATGTAATGCGTAACTTGGATAGAAATCCTTCAAGAGAAGCAAAAATAATTCGTGACAAGTTTATGCATTACTTTTGTGAACATAACGATTAATTTTCCAGTGTAAACATATTTCATGTTGGTAGGTAGATTAATTTTACCATATCTTAATTATAGAATTATGTACCTACTAGTGGCGAAGGGTCCATACAGGACGATTCCCACCGTCTTACCTTTTAAAAATCCAATAATGCCTCATTCATTCTATTTATTTTTTTTAATTAACATGATTATTGATTACTAATTAAAATAATAATAAATTTATTATAATATTTTTTTTTAATAACATAACACCTACAAAGAGTATTATAATGAAGTAATTTCAAATTTGTAATAAAACTTTCTATTAAAATTGTGCGTACGTGCTAAATTAGAAAAACATTATGTTTGTTTTCCTTGTTTATTCTTTGATTTCATTTATGTTGTAGTGAAATATGTTTTAATAAATGTTATATTAAATGCGTTACTTTTAACAAATTATTTTACGTGTATAAGCTTAAACAGGTTGTTCGATCTAGAAGCAAGTATCGTTATAGGATAAAATAATTAAATTTTTAAACTAGTATAATTATAAAACATATCAAAATATTTCATAATTTTAATTAATTTGGTTTGATAAATAAATAATGAATCAATCAATCTCTTCACTAAGATAGACGAAGTTGTTCAAACAGATGTCAGTAGATGGCAGTGTTTATATTTAAAAATAATATTAATGTAAAATTAACAAAAGAAAAAAAAAAGAATATTTAAATCTCACAAAATTATGTTTAGGTTGAAATTAATTATATTTATAATAAATACAAAATAAAATAATGCGGTTTTAAATCAAATCTCTGTACTTTCACTTCATAAATGATGCGTAATGATTCCTCATAGATGGCGTCATTAATATTTTTATATTATTTTAGTAAATATTAAATGTATCAATGACTATTTTGCTATAACATTTTACATAAATTAAAAAAAAAATAAACATTGGTCTTCTTAAGTTTTTTTTCTTTATTAATTAAGAAAAACAATATAATCTTCACTACAACACAAGGGTGTTATCGCAAAGATAAAAGAGGCTACTAGTACCTACTACTTACTTAGGTACTTTGATTATATACTTTGATTTGTATAGATATATATATACTTTGATTTGCAGTCAGTTTTCTCATTTTTTTGGACAGCTTACCTTTGCTAAAATTTCACCCTTCGCCACAGGTACCTACTTACACATTAAACTAGCACGTACATATCTACCAACTATATAGTTATAATCTGTAATTGTAACAATTATATGAAAATAAACTAACCGTTACTTCCAGGAAACAATAGTTTTATCTCTTCCCATAATTTATTTATGACTGCTCTATTAAAATGTTGTGGATGTTTGCTTTGCCAAATAGCAGTGCGATTTTGTACTGCAGATATAAACTCATCTGTGTTGATGTCCATGACGAGACGCTTCGGCGGGTAAGTAAAATTAAAATGGTTTAGAACCACACGCGCAGTCACCTAACAGACGCTTGATCACTATGAACGATACGGGCGGATTGATTATTTTAATTTAGAAATTCTCATTAGAAACTCCCGCGCCACCCGCTCCCGCACCCGCCTCATGCATGCTTGCCGCTCGCGGGCGCGCTGTGAACGCAACGCGCGTTTTCATACATTTGAATTAGACGCGCCCGCACCCGCACCCGCGCCCGCCTCCACTCTGTAGGAAACGTTACAATGAAAATTTAAACAAATAATTTTAAAGGTCATTGATTCCGTATACGCCATCTGTGACTTTTATTTGAACCTCCTTGCTTATAGAAATACGTTTTAGTTTTCAAAAATGTCAATAGATGTCGTTATTACAGCTTTTTTCCCCTACAAACGTTGGTGCACGTATGTGTACCTGTGGTCTTAAGAGGTTAACAAATGGTATAATAAAGACTATAAGTAATGTTTATATTATTTGATTCGAGGTTGCAATGGGATCTCCATATTGAGGGGCTAGCGAATAGGCTTAGCTCTGCAGCGTTCGAGGTTAAACTGGAGTGTAGTACAAGGGAGGCCGAGGCAGAGCCAATTCCTGCTGAAATATCGAAAGAGGTATGGCATCGGCGGCTCCGCCACTTCAATCGAAGAAGTATGAAACTCCTCCGCCAAGGAATGGTTTCTGGTATTATGATGATTCTAGGTTTGAACCTTGCGTTCATGTATTCAGGGTAAACAAATAGATTACCATTTCCAAAAAAAATCATATAACAGAGCAACTGAACTATTAGAACATGTACATCTTTGTGGTCCAATGCCCTGTCCTTCTCTTAGCGGCTCAAAATATTTCTTACTCTTCATAGATGACTATTCTAGAAAAACTTTTATCTATTTCTTAAAGAATAAAAGTGAAGTGTTTGAGAAATTTAAATCTTTTAAAGTCTTGGTTGAGAACCAGACAGGTAAGAGAATTAAAGTACTTAGAAGTGACAATGGTAGAGAATATATTCAAATTTACAGATGTTTCTGAAAAACAATAGTATTCGACACCAAACAACAGTGCCTACCTCACTCCCCACAGCAGAATGTTATTGCAGAACGAAGCCAACAGAACTATCATGGAAGCAGCAAGGTGTATGCTGCAGGATGCAAGCTTAGCTCAAAAGTTCTGGGCGGAAGCTGTTAATACAGCTGTTTATATAAGAAACCGTTGTCCCACAAAAGCAGTTATGGGATGTACTCCGGAAGAAAGATGGAGCAATAGAAAGGTATCTATGAAACATTTCCGTATATTTGGCTGTGTTGCATATGCATTGAATCCAAATCAAAAAAATTTGATTCTAAATGCAAAAGATATATATTTGTTGGTTATTGTGAAGAAACAAAAGGATATAGGTTGATTGATCCTGAGTTTCCAACAAATTGCATTAAGGCCAGGAATGTAACATTTTTAGAAAATTAATTACTAATTAAAGTGTCAAATGATGAGATTCCACATGTTCAAACTAATCTGTCTGAACCTCCTATGAAATCAGAGTCATTCGTTGAGAACACTGATGTATCTGATGACACTAAATTATTTAACAGTCAGAGACACAGCGTAGTCACAATAAATGATTCTGAGAGCTCGAGCGAGAGCATGTCTGAGGCCAGGGATCCTGCCGATGAAACTCATATTCCAGAAGTGATGTGATGTGAGGAATCATCAGATGATGAATATGATGATACAAGACGGTCATTGTCGTCGTATATGGTAAGCACATGTAATGAAGATACACCACAGACTGTGCAAGAGGCACTCGGAGGGATAGATGCAAAACATTGGAAAGAAGCAATGACTAGTGAGTACAAATCATTTATTGATAATAATTGTTGGACCTTAACTGATAGATTATAATCACATAAACCAGTAAAATGTAAATGGGTATTTAAAATTAAAACAGGTTTAAATGGTAAATTGTTAAAATATCGAGCTCGTTTAGTTGCTAAAGGACATACTCAAAAATATGGGATAGACTATGAGGAGACTTTTTCCTCTTGTTAGATATTCTACAATACGAATATTATTAGCTTTGTCAGCTTAATACAACATAGACATTGAGCATCTCGATGTAAAAACAGCATTCCTAAATGGTGATTTGAAAGAAACTGTTTTCATGGAACAACCTGAGTGTGTCCAAATAAAAGGTTAAGAACAAAAGGTCTACAAGTTAAATAAAGCTATCTATGGCTTGAAACAGGCTTCAAAAGTTTAGTATGAAAAAATTGATCATGGTTTATGTAACAGATTAAATTTTATTAGGTCACCATCAGAACCCTGTGTATATGGGTATTTCTTATCAAATCTCAAAATTTAAGATATTATTGAAATTTCTTTTTTTTATAAACTTAGATATTTTTATGCAGAGATCAGAAAAATCGCTTTTAGAGATCTGTCCAGGGGTATTGGTCTTCTATATTTTTGTATATAATCTATAAAAAACGAGGTTTTAAAAAATAAATAAACAAGGGGAATGATTAACAGAGTGAGGGAATGATTTATTATTATATTATAGTAAAAAACAACATGTACAAATGAAAGAAATTATATATTTTTTATTAATATATATAAAAAAATGAAATATCATATTCTAAAGAAAATCAACCCAAAACTTTGTACTCATGGAACATAAACAATCTTTTGTACTTATAGAAAATGACCAACATAAATATATATATAAACCCAAAAAAATAATAAATATTCTACTATATGGGTGAATATACACTATTTGATTTTTTTGTGTTCCTGGGGGAAATTTAATCTGTTCCATTCAATATTGTTAATTTCTCTATTTGACACTATTTTTAATTTTGTAATGACGAGGGCCAGAAGATTTTTTCTTTTTTTTGAATCTTATAAGCACCAGAGGAAAATGTGTTACCAGGGGAGTGACACTATTGGCAGGCCATGAATTATTAGCTAAGGACGGGGAGTAATATTAAATAAAACATAGATAAATTATAGTATGTATTTGCATATTTTTAATATACAAGATACATTCAGTCTTCACAGTTTCTAAATGCAACCTTATTTTTAATAATAATGGTTTGTTAATGTTTAAGTTTCATCAAATAACAGAATTAATATTGACTATTTATCGGTCTCATGTGAGATAAAAATCACACTACTGTTTAATAGTTGTATAACTTAAAAGCCACGTTTAAGGCGCTTTAATAAAAAAAAATATCTCAATGAAACAAAAATATAAACTTCGTTCACAAAACAAAACAATAGTACTATCTAACGATACAAAAGTTAAGGCTATTAACTTAAAAATTTATCAGTGCAATCAATATTTTCAACGAAACAAAATATTTTTTACTTAAATACTAAACAATAAACAATTTACTTTTCAAACACATCAACTGGCTTTGGGAACTTGTAGAATACTCTGTTACCCTTCATGCGTATATTTGGCACTGGTAATATGGTCAAGATCTGTTCCCACTTAACGTCAGACATGTCGTTGTCATTTATTCTAAAAAGAGTACCATCTTCATTGGAGATCTTTAAAAAAGTTACTCTGATCTCTCCTTCTTCTTCATCAAAATCTGACGAACATACGCCAGCATATCTATATTTTTTATTATTAATATTATATTCCACAAGTACAAAATCTCCGTTCTTGACGGTTATAGCAGTGTCTGCATTGCCTGTAGGATTAATAAGATAAGTAGATGTTTGTGCAACCATTTTGTTTTGCACATCTTCCTCAGAATCGGTGTATACTGCATCAACATCCAATTTGTTTTTCCCATTTTGGGGGTATTTAATGTCGCCTAAGTGGAAGTGAGTACAAAAATTGCTACAAAAGCAGCTGAGGCTCTTCATGTACAACGTATTGCTTAGATAGTTTCCTCGTACTTGATGTACTTTTAGTGTACCAGTAAAAGGTTTGATATTTGGTCGATTATCTTCCATAATCTTCATAATTTTTTTTATGCCTGGACAATATTTGTTTAATTCTGTAGCAAAGTCGTCAATCGTAGCAATGTCAGTCCGATACCATTTGGAGCTCCTTTACCATGCCCCGCTTCATGATAGTTCCAGGTAAAATCACAAATATTTGGATAGGCTTCAGTCAATTTACAAAGTAAGTAATAAAATATATCTTTGTTACGGTAATGAGTAACAGGGCCATCGCTTAAAAAATGAACGTTCTTAACTGAGGACGGAAGGAGTTCCATGACAGGTTTTAGATGAGCCCAGATTACAGGTACATTATGGTTTAGGTTTTCTGACATTGTGCCAAACATTTTGTTTCTCCCTTGGTATATAAGACCACAGTATGCAAACTTATTTGTGTACGTGACCCACCAAAATGGAACGATTGAACTTCTGAAGAATATTTTGTATTATAATTTTCGGAAAAGTCCATATGAATCACAGCATCTTTTTCAGTTAAGTTATCTTTTAGATTTTTAATGGTTTGATATTGATGAACTATATTTGCTTCATTCTTTAAAAAAATATCGAGATTTTCTTCAAGTTTCATCACAATGTCTTTTGGAGCACAGTTTAATGTAATTTTTTTATATTTTCGCACCCTGCGTTTTCTCGTGGTTTTAGTATCTAAAATGTCCTCTGCTATACATTGCCATGAAGAGAATTTGATCATAACAGAATTGTCAAACTCATGATAATATATGGAACGTGTTTTACAGTCAGGACATTCTCGCATAAGACATTTTTCATTGTATCGGTCGCAACATAAATAATTAAGCATTCCCTGATAGTTTGAGAAATTTATGATGTTTGCCTGTTTTAAGGAAGCCAAGGTTAGCTCCGTGTTTGCATGAGTTATACATAAACAAGTTTCTCTTTGGTGGATATTTGGGGTTACGACCCAAAAAGGTCGTAGGCGGCAAAATAGTGTGTAACTCAACTTTATATTTTTTGTTTTTATAAACTTGGTGTGTAGATTTTTTAATGTGTCCTGTAACAATCTCTTCTGTTTTTTTATTTTACTTTTTGTAATGCAATCTTTTTTGCCTGGGCATAATGGCATAATCTACTATTGCAATCTTCTTCAAAAAACTCTGTGACTATTTTCTCTAACTTCGAATTAGTTTTATCGTTTCTTGTCTTCCGTGTCATATCTAACAAACTTTTATTTGCAGTAGATGACTGTCTTATAGGTTTCATATTAATTTGGTTCAACACTTTATACTTCTTGACTATTTTGCCACTTAATACTTTTTTAAATATCTTCTTTTCATTATCATTCGTTGTCAAATTTATATTTTCTTTTAGTTGATTTTGGATCACCTCACTAAATAATAATTTTTTCTTCGCCTCTTCTACATTCTCTTTATTATTATTAAGTAAAAGATAGGCCACTTTTGACTGTGGAGTCATTTTCTGTTTTCCAATGCGCTGTAATTTCTTTTTATAATCACGTACCTTTTGACGTAACTGTTTAATTTCATATTTTTTTTATAAGTTTATTTCATAGTTTCCGCTGAATTTCTGATCGCCTTTTAGCAGCCAATGCGATATTGTTCTGTGGAAGTAGAGGTTGGTCTTCATTATCAGACGCAGGTGGTGTTATTGGATAGTTAGTAGATTGTTGCTTTACGCGATCTCTATGCTTTTTAGTCTTCTCTCTCCATACTTTTCTAACAGCCCTTTTTTCCCTTTCAGTCATATCATTTATGCTCTTGATTTGTCCCTTTTCTTTTTTCTTTTTATATTGCTGCCTTTCTTTTTCTTTCAATTCTGTATTTTTAACTGGATCGTTTTTACTTCTTTGGTAGCGTAATTTTTCAGCTTGACGCTTTTTTTCTAACCTTTCTTCCCTTGTTTGTTTCTTTTTAATATTCGCCTTGATGTCTGATTATACTTAAATATCTAGAACAAATGAAATGAAGCCTATAAACATTAAATATTAACGAAAAAAAGTGCGTGTGCACTTATGTACACGCGTTAGAAGTTATACTTATTTGGCGTAACAAGATAAAAATCTTTTCAAAATATAATTATTATTATATTATTTTATAATATTGTTACGTACTACGGGTTCGGGATCGGAAATTAATAGCGTTCTTGTACCAAAGTTGTTTTAATTATTTAAAAACACGAGCACAGTCTGTACACAACACTAGTCTATGAGCACTGTAATACTCCTTCTCAATGCTTCTTCACTAACTCTTCACTTTTCCACAATTTCGTATTCCTTCTAGTCTTCACTCAACTTCGACTCGATGTCAACTGACTCTCGACACACTGCCGGCCTTTTTATATGCATAAATATTAGAACATTCTAGTATCGAAAATTCAAAATGTTTCTAGTAATTTCGAATCCTTTCCCGAAAGTGTTTTGTCTCTCTCTAACACATTAGAATTTGTAATAAACTGTTCCTGTCATGTAATTGACATAAGTTAAAAATTGACATTCGCCGTTCTTAGGCATGGTACAGGCGTGCTATTATGACGAGTTCACACTATATTACGCGACACTACCCCCTCCTTAGTTATGCTCGTCTCGAGCATCGTTGTTGCCATGGTACTTAGCCAACCGGTCCACATGTACGATCTTAGCTGGACTTCTAGATATTCGTTGAATTCGGAATGTGACGTCGTTAATTTTCGTTACAACTTTATAAGGCCCCTCCCGACTGGGTTGTAGCTTTGGTGATTTACCCTTTCTTCTCACTGGGTTATGCAGCCATACCAAAGAGCCTTCCTCGAATTTCGTTCCTGTCGCCTTCCGGTCGTAACGCGTTTTCATGCGTTCACTTGCTTGTAGCCCTGCATCTCGTATCTGCTCGTGAACATCAATCATCTTCGCTCTTAGATCACTGGCATATTCGGTGATACAACTGGGGGTATCTGGTGGGCAACCACTTAACAAATCCGCTGGTAACCGTAGTTCTCTTCCGAAATTGGCAAAGGCAGGTGTCATTGCAATGCTTTCGTGTAGGGCGGTCCGATAAGATAGAAGAAACAGTGATAAATACTCGTCCCAATCTTTTTGATGACTATCTACAACCTTGGCTAGATGTTGTTCTAAAGTCTGATTGAATCTCTCTACCATTCCATCGGACTGTGGGTGACAAGGCGTAGTTCTAGTTTTATGCACCCCCATGATTTTACACACTTCTTGAAACACCTGTGATTCGAAGTTTCTTCCTTGATCACTGTGCATTTCTAATGACATACCAAATCTGCAAAATACATCTTTTACCAATTTGTTAGCAACAGTTACTGCTTCTTGATTTGGTATGGCGAATGCTTCGGGCCATTTTGTAAAATAGTCCATTACTACTAAAATGTATCGGTTCCCAGAGTCAGTAATCGGAAATGGTCCTGCTACGTCTAATGCGATTCTCTCCCAAGGTGCCCCAACTTTGTATAATTTCATTGCACCTCGGCTTCTGGTTTGCGGGCCCTTGACGGAAGCACATTGTTCGCATTGTCGACATCCTCTCGACAATGCAACCAGTAAAATTGCGCCTTGATCTTGATCAGCGTTCTCCTTACCCCTAAATGTCCACCAGAAGAACCATCATGATAAGCTCGAAGTACCTCGGATACTTTTATTTTAGGTACAACTAATTGAAGATGGCTATCATTTCCTCTTGTCGTTTCCCATTTGCGGCACAACACTCCATTGTGTAACAGCAAACTCTTCCATTGAGCCCACAAACTCTTTGTAGCGGTATTGTATTGAGCAATATCAGACCACTTAGGTTTTGGTCTACCACTCCTTAACCATTCCAGAATGGGTCGTATGTCTCGATCTTCTTCTTGTGCTTTCTTCATGGCATCATCGCTCCAACGTTCATCTACCGAATCTGTCCTAATAATTTTAATTGACTCTAATTCCTTCGCCTCTTGTCTTTGACAATGCTTGCAGTCTTCTTCACATGGTCTTCTAGATAGTGCATCGGCGTTGTTGTGATTTTTACCCCCACGATTTCTATTTCAAACTGAAATTCTTGCAGTTGTTCAATCCATCGTGCCACCTGTCCTTCAGGATCTTTGAACTCCAATAACCATTTCAAGGCAGCGTTTTTTTTTTTTTTTTTATGGGACAAAGGGGGCAAACGGGCAGGAGGCTCACCTGATGGTAAGTGATAACCTCCGCCCATGGACATCTGCAACACCACAGGGCTTGCAGATGCGTTGCCGGCCTTTCAGGAAAGGGAGGGAGGGAGGAGGGAGAAGGACGGGAGTAGGGATGGGGAGTGGGCCTCCCGGACTCTCACTTACCGGACGAAACGCGACAGCATAGCTGCCAGTTCACGCCGGTCTTCTGTGAGAGAGTGGTACTATACGGGGCGTGCCGGCCCATTCGGCTGCTACCCGAAGGTAACAAGCATGGCACTACCACTTGAAAATCGGTTCTTATCAAAAACTTACGACCTAACAAGTACTTCTTGAAGTGCTGTAAGGTTTTGACTACAGCAAGTAGCTCTCTTCGAGTTACACAATAGTTCTTCTCCGGTTTAGATAGGGATTTACTAAAATATGCGATGACCACTTCCTCATCACCCTTCCGCTGGGACAATACACCTCCAATACCGATATTGCTGGCGTCAGTGTCGACAATAAACTGTCCCTTTATGTCAGGATACCCAAGGATCGGTGTTTGGCAGAGATGTTTCTTTAGTTCTTGGAAGGCCAATTCGCAATTATTGTCCCATACAAAAGGTCTCTTCTCTTCAGTTAATTTGTGGAGTGGTTTAGCGATGTCAGAAAACCCTTTTACAAAGCGTCGATAGTAAGAGCACAATCCTAGAAATGCCCTTACTTGTGTCTTGTCCTTAGGAGTCGGCCAATCTTTTACAGCGCAGATTTTCCCCGGGTCGGTTTCTACTCCGTTTTCCGAAACCACGTGCCCAAGGTAATTCACTTGTTTCCTGAAGAATGAGCACTTCTTCGGACTCAACTTTAAATTAGCTTCCCTTAGTTTGTCGAATACTGCTTCGAGTTTCTTAAGATGGTCTTCGAAATCACGTCCCACAATTATTATGTCATCCAGATAAACAAGGCAGGCTTCTCCTAGTAATCCAGCGAGTACACGTTCCATCAATCTCTCGAATGTGGCTGGTGCATTGCATAGCCCGAACGGCATAACCTTAAACTGCCACAACCCTTTTCCAGTCGAAAATGCAGTTTTCTCTTTATCCACGGGGTCCATGTCCACTTGCCAGTAGCCACTCTTCAAATCGAGAGTTGAAAACCATTTCATACCGCTGAGGGTGACTAGGGTATCGTCGATTCGAGGCAGTGGATAGCAATCCTTTTTGGTAACATCGTTGAGCCTGCGGTAATCGATGCAAAACCTTGTAGATCCATCCTTCTTCCTTACTAGTACCACTGGCGAACACCAAGGACTAGTGTGGAGTGTTCGATGATGTTATTCTTTCTCATGTCCTGGATCATGTCGTCAACTTCCTTTTCCTTAGCCCATGGAATTCGTCTTGGTCGTTGTCGAATAGGCGCTACGTCCCCAGTATTGATTTTATGCTTCACTAATCCGGTTCTTCCAATATCGCCGTCATGTTTGGAGAATAAATCAGAATATTGGTATAGTAAATTTTCAGCTTTCGCCTTCTGTGAACTTGTGAGGTCTTCCTTACAATCTTCCAAAAGTTTCATCGCTTGTTCTTTATCCTTGTTCAACACCTCCTCTTTCGGTTCACACCTGCTTAACCAGGCTATCTCTTCGCAAGTTCACACAACTTCGCCTCTTCGAATGGTTTGAGTAGAATTGCTGGTATTCAGAACTGGAACCATAGATGTCGAAGCTTTACCTACAACAACTCTTGCCGGGATCCATGAGCTCTCATCTTCCAACTTCTCTATAATAGCACATGACCATGGACGGCCTGACTTGTTCTGAGGTAAAGCGACAGGTACTAGAGTCTGCGATCTTGGTGGAAGAGCGGTGTCTTTCAAACAACAAACTTTTCCGTGAATCCCACCGCTTATCGGCACTTCTCTATTTCTGAATCGTAAAACTCCATGTTTCATGTCAATCGTACACTGGTAATTTTGAAGAAAGTCCAAACCAATGATGCAATCATCCATGATATCTGCTATTACTGCGTTATGCCAATAGATGTTGTCCCCAATTTTGATAGCAATTTTCCTTTCTCCCCAAACAGGTATGCGCTGGCCGGTGGCTGTCATAAGAGTAATGTGCCTTCTATCACGTAAATTATTGTCCGCAATGTGTTTCACCTTTCGTTTATTAATGACGGTTCGAGATGCTCCGGTATCCAGCGTCAGTTTACATGCTACTCCATTAATTGCGCCATTTACTACTAAGGTATTTCCGTCCACTGTCTGTTTTACTTCTATTTGTGGGGTTGTATATCCCCCGGCCAGTGCCCACCCCGCAGCCCTGGCTGGAATTAGTTTTCCGGTGGCTGGTCGGAAGTAGATACAGCTACATCTGACTGCCTCCGAACGTTCGTTATTTTAGGGCAGTTACTTCTAAGATGGCCCCGCTCGCCGCACTCGTAGCATCTTGGATTAAAAATACGTCTCCGGGTGGATAATCCCTCCGTAGTGACCACTTCTCTCACCTTCCAAGCTCTTGTGTCATGACGAACAGCTTCAACCTCCAAAGCATGAGCTACAGCTTCCTTGAGACTGGTATGGTGTCTTAAGCGTACCGTGGCACGTACCTCCGGGTCGCGAATCCCGTCCACAAATGCCTGCAGAAGAATAGCTTCTATGGTGGATGGCGAGGATTGATATGCCTTCCGAACGAGCCTCTCAATCTCCATAGACCATTGCTGCAGGGTTTCATTGGCTCGTTGTGTACGGTCTTTAATTTGAGCCCTGTACACGTGTTCCAGATGACTATCACCATACCGCGACTCTAAAGAGCTTAATAGCTCACTGTATGTGATCTTCCTGCTAGGGTCGCTAGCACAAAGAGCCTCCAATACATTCAAAGCCTCTTCTCTAAGTGCAACGGTAAGGGCAGATCAAGCCTCGTCATCCGTCCATCCGCTCGTCTCCTTGATTGTCTCAAACTGGATTTTGAATGCAGCCCAAGAAGATTTACCGTCGAAGTAGGGGACTTTAAAGATCTTTGCTGTTGATATACTGGTGTCGACACTACGCGGTGTTCCGTGTTTTTCTAAGTTATCGACCCTTTTCAAGGCTTCACTTAGTGTCGTCTTAATTCCCTCAACATCCCTCTCGACAGCTTCCACCCTTTCCGTATTTTGTTGGAGAGCGGCAATGACATCTTTGTGGATACCTTCCTGAAGTGCGCGCATCTGTTCTTCCTGGCGGCGCGCCTGCTCCTCTTGGAGAGCGCGCAGCTGTTCTTCCTGGCGGCGCGCATGCTCTTCTTCGCGGCGAGCCTGCTTTTCTTGGAGTGCGCATAGCTGTTCCTCCTGGCGACGAGCCTGCTCCTCTTGGAGAGTGCGCAGCTGTTCCTCCTGGCGGCGCGTCTGTTCTTGCATCATGAACGTTATTTGTTGCAGAAGGGCGTTCATATCTGGCATGGTGGTCTGTTGAGCAGTGGTTTCTCCACTCGAAAAACTAGGGCTAGGTTCCTCCCTTTGTTGCTCCGCCATTGCGCGTGTAGTGACGCCTTCCTTCTCGTGCCTCGGTACTAACGGCATTTCCGATCCCACTTCTGACACCAATTGTTACGTACTACGGGTTCGGGATCGGAAATTAATAGCGTTCTTGTACCAAAGTTGTTTTAAAAACACGAGCACAGTCTGTACACAACACTAGTCTATGAGCACTGTAATACTCCTTCTCAATGCTTCTTCACTAACTCTTCACTTTTCCACAATTTCGTATTCCTTCTAGTCTTCACTCAACTTCGACTCGATGTCAACTGACTCTCGACACACTGCCGGCATTTTTATATGCATAAATATTAGAACATTCTAGTATCAAAAATTCAAAATGTTTCTAGTAATTTCGAATCCTTTCCCGAAAATGATTTGTCTCTCTCTAACACATTAGAATTTGTAATAAACTGTTCCTGTCATGTAATTGACATAAGTTAAAAATTGACATTCGCCGTTCTTAGGCATGGTACAGGCGTGCTATTATGACGAGTTCACACTATATTACGCGACAATATATTATAATATTATTTGAGAAAATATTTATTTATGTATATTTGTATATATTTTATTCGGACTGATACAAAACACGTATACGGTAGGTTCAGAAACATTTGAAAAAATTAATATCCTGATTACAGTTGTCAGTTCTCACGCAAACATACATAGATGTCCTTACTTTTACAGTGTTGGTAACTTTTTTGAAAATCTAAAAAGTTGACTATAGCTAACTTTAGGGTGTCGGTTTAACATGACGGTGTGCGCGCGCATCTTAAAAATTTACTCTCATAATTTTTCCCTAACGCGCCAAAAGAAGTATAACTTCAAAAAAAATTGTCACTTCTCTGGCGCTTTTGAATTTCCTCTGGCATGAAATATGCCAGAGAAGTTACGCCAGAGAAGTGACAAAATCGCACATAACCCACAAAAACAATATCACTCGCTTATCTGACCAAAGTTTTATGTAATACATGACATCTACACACATTAAACATTGCATTGTGCAAATATTAAATTTCGTGACGTAATAATACATCAAACATATTATACATACCAAAGGAAATACTCCAACGACTGGCACAAACACGCTTTCCTACAGTGAATCGCAAACTGACGCAATATTATTGAAGTTTTGCTCAACGTCGTTAGCTTGCTTCTAACTTCACACTATTGCGCGCGCAAAAACATACCTTTGCGGTTTGAAGTCAAATTTTATTTCTCTAAGTTTTGCCAGATGAAGTGACATTATTGTAACATGACATGAAAATAAGCAATTTTTTTTGTATATTAATAAATATTTAGACACTGTATTTAGATAAAATACGTTTCCACGGTTATAAAAGCATATTATCGTATTTAAAAAAAACATAATGGTATACATATTTAAAGTATCTAGCTATAAAATCATTATAATCTAATAATTGGGGAGGCCAGAGGAGTATACATTTATAACTATTTCAAACTGTCAATGCCTGAAATTAAACAATTATCGCGAATAGACTTTGTGGGCCAAATAAAAGACAATGTTCTTTATTGTTTAAGTAGTATACAAAAACAATAATATCATAAGTTTAACATAAAATTTGTCTATGGACCATTGGAATTCAAATAGCGTATATATTCACCCATATAACAAATGTTTTTATCTTTTTACTTATTACTATTTATTTTTAAACTTTGTACTTAGCACTTCTCCAAAACTTAAATTAAAACATCTTCATATTTATTTATTAGAATTTCCACACGAATTGTCTCACACAATTGTTTTATGGAACTGTCACGTTGTTCTGTTATATGCCTGTTTAATGTTTCTAGCATAGATGAAACATAGGTATATTGGGACTTTTGATAGATAAACATGTTTCTCTGAACATAGGGAAACGGAATATCTTAAGTACTTTAACGCACTTATCTAAAGTTTCCCATTCATCTATCGTGATATTATTGAGTTCAGGGTTCTCTATAGCTATAGTCGTGATAATTGCATTCTTCATTTTTAAAAATTTGTCGAGCATTTCATTTCATAGATTGAGTTCCACCTGGTCACACAGTCCTGTTTTAATTTTAAGGTGGGCAGGTTAAGTTTATTGGCATTATCTTGTAACTTTGTCAAGGCAAAAGAACTACAAAGAAGTACGCTTAAAACATTCGACAACATTTTTAACCTTTAAAATGATTTTATACAATGTTGTTGTAAGCCGCAATTGACAGACAAATTTAAGGAGTGTGCTGTGCATCTTACTTGTCTCCAGCCTAAATTCCGCACAGCTTTTAACATATTACTTGTGTTCGGTCAGTAACCGAGCATTTATGTTGTACTCAGCAGAAAATACTAAATTAGGCCAACGCCGTGCATTTTATTTCAGTGCATATTTTATCGTGTATTTGATCGGATGCGCTCATTAACATTTAAATAACATTTTTTAATAAACATTTTGAACCTTTAGTTCTTTCTAATTTAACATTTAAATAAAACATTTCGCTAAGGCTCAAGCATCCTACATTTTGGTCCTTCGAGCAAAAACCTCGCGCGTGTTAAAATATTCGTGGGTGAGGTGAACAAAGAACTTTGGAGAACAGTCAGTGCTTGAACTTAGTGAATAAACATTAACAAAGTCGCAGAGTCGGGCTACTATTCGTTGTAATCCGAAAACAAAAGTGGTGATATACTCGGCGTACTGGTTAAGTGACGTCAGCTGCTGCAGAAAACAAGTAAGATCGTTTCATTTTATTTTTTTTCGTAATGGAAGACTACGTAAGCATTGTCGAATCTCAAAACGAGATTATGGGTGCAATGGAAAAGTTGCTTACTAATTTTAAAAAAGATTCATCGGAGCGTAAAACTCCGTCTAACATAAGACGTCGTTTAGAAATTCTCGAGGCATATTGGAAAGAATTTCTAGAAAATGATAACAAATTAGAAAAAATACAAGAAAAAACGAACTATCCGTATTTTACGGAGAATTATTATCAACAAACATTACGGTTTTATACAGAAACAAAAAATTGGAAGAGCAGGTGGAAATGTTATTGAAACTGCTGAAGACGCTCGCACGAGATGGCATTTAACAACAAAATTATTCCAAGATATTTGGAAGAAGTGGAAAACTGAATATCTTAGCCAATTAACAGCCCGAGGAAAGTGGTTGCAGCCTAAGCGAAATCTACAAAAAGGGGATCTCGTAATTATACATGAAGATAATTTGCCGGCCGGCAAGTGGGCAATGGGCAGAGTCACCGAAACGCACCCCGGCCAAGATGGCTATGTTCGAGTCGTCACCTTGAAAACAAAAAGCGGATATATTAAAAGGCCTGTTGTGAAATTGGCGCGTTTACCAGTTAACTCAAAAGAACAAAACTTTTAACCAGACTCATCGTCGGTAAAAGTAAAACAAGGGTCCATCAGAAAACTCAAAAAATTCTCGATAACAACATTTATAGCGACAATAATCTATTTTCTATCATTATTTACTAAAACATACACAAAAGGTGTTATTACAGAATTAAATGAAAACCAAGTTTTATACTTTGACCCCATAGCGAACATGCAATTGATCCGGGACACTTGGACTTTAGTAGTTTATTACGACATGTCTCCATACTGGGAGGGAAATAAAGCCCTTGAAAAAATGAATAATTATTTAATAAAGTCATGTGCCGCTATGAATTCAAACAATAAGTGTAACATGATAATAACGCAATTAAATCACGAATACACTGAGTTACAATATTACAATGAACTTTCAACAAGTCAGCATTTCGCCGGCCACGCCAGACAGCGTCGCGGACTTGTAGACGGAATAGGATACTTAGCGAATACGTTGTTCGGAGTATTAGACGAGCGTTTCGCTGAACAGTACACCAGAGATATACAACACATACGTGAAAACGAAGCACATTTAAACACCTTATGGAAAAATCAAACTTCAATTATAGAATCGGAATATAATTTACTCAAGCGAACAGAAGATATGTTTAGTAAACAACTCAAAAACATTAATAAACATTTAAACAGTGTAGAAAAATCCATTCAAACTATGGAGAGCGAAATACATGAAATTTCACTCTCTGAAGATTTTACATTGATGGTCTTGACTGCTCAACAAATGTTTAAAACCTTAACCGACATTCAACAAACACTCCTGGACACAGTGACAGATATATATCAAGGACACTTCAACGTGCATTTGTTGACATTCAAACAACTACAGGCCGAACTCCTTACTATCTCTGGGCTATTAACAGCTGATGTCACACTTCCTATTCATAATCTTCAAGCAAATGTGAGAGAAATTTATAAATTACTGCGAGTTAAAGCAAGAATGACTAAAGACTTCTTCATATTTGAAATAAAAATTCCGTTAATAAGCAGGGACATCTATGACTTATATAAAATTATTCCTCTTCCTCGACGAAGTGGTAATTATATGAGAAAAATAATCCCCGCGTCTGATCTAATTGCGATAAGCCTTCAGAAAGACTCCTACATTCCTGTATCCCAAGAAGATTATCAAAATTGTATGATGAAAGATAGTTCAACATTAATTTGTAACTTACAGAGCCCGATTTACAAAATAAAAAATGATCAAGATTTTTGTGTTAAAGACGAGGAAAACCCTAACATTTGTAAGACGAGAACAGTCGCGTGCCAAAACGAGTGGCACACCTTAACAAAATTGAACTCCTACCTGTACACTTGTTGTGGTTCAAGTCAAGTTCGTACGATATGTCGCGATCAAATTTCATCACAAACATTGCAAATTCCCAGCATTATTATAATAGACGACGATTGTGTAATAAAAACCGATAACTTCACCCTATTTGCTCACAAAAGCCAGAAAAGCACTTTAAATATCAAAGATGACCTTAATTTTAACATTATTGCGCCAATTAATAACATTATAAACATAACCATACACAATTTTACCGAAAGTGATCAACAACTAGAAAATGAGCAGCTAAAAAAGGAGATAGAACGAGAACTGCAACTGCTAAAAGAAGCCGAGGTCCCTTCGGATTCATCGAGTGGAACTATAACATCCCACGATATACACCACTACACTCTTCTATATTGTATGATGGCGGGAGCAGCTTTAACAGGTGCGATCGTACTGTATCGGATGATGCGGCGCAGTCGACGGGAGCCGGCGGCGACCGCCGAGCCTGCAGCGGCGGTCGCGCACACCGAGGCCCGCTCCACCAGCATGAGTGAACTTCAGTGTCAGTGTAGTGTCAGTGAGGGTAGTGCGGGAGTGCGAAAATATAACAGTGAATCCGAGCTAAAGTTTTTAAAACCAGTTTCGGTTCCGCGAAAATTAGTGTTTTGTGAACAAACAGACTAACAGTGATTAATTATTATTATTATTATTTTTTTTTATCTATTTTATTTTACTTTATTTTAATATTCATCAACAAAACAATGTCCTAACAACAATCATTAGTTTAAATCAAAAATTGTATCAATCATTTGTTGCATACTAACCCTCACCACAGCATTGTATCATATATTTTTAATTATTTTTTTTTGTTATTTTCCAGCCCGGGAATATGTTCGGTCAGTAACCGAGCATTTATGTTGTACTCGGCAGAAAATACTAAATTAGGCCAACGCCGTGCATTTTATTTCAGTGCATATTTTATCGTGTATTTGATCGGATGCGCTCATTAACATTTAAATAACATTTTTTAATAAACATTTTGAACCTTTAGTTCTTTCTAATTTAACATTTAAATAAAACATTTCGCTAAGGCTCAAGCATCCTACAACTTGCATTGTCTGTAACGATAGCAGTATTATTATTATGTATGTTCCATTCGGTTACCACCTTTTTTAGCATATTGGATATATTTTCTGATGTTTGTCTTAATTCAAATTGGATGCAATCCAGAAGAACATTTTGTAGTATGGTATTTTCGTCAATGAAATGCGCAGTGATAGCATACATTTGGTTCTGATTATTTTGTGAAGTCTATCCATCGGCTGTTAGACAAACTGGCATTTCTGACTTGAACATTGATTTGACTTCATCTTTTACTTCATTGTACGCTGCAGGCAACAAGCTGGACGATATTGTTTTTCTTGTTGGAATGTTGTAAGTTGGACAAAGTAAATGAATTAAATTTCTAAATTCTAGATCTTCTACAATATTAAGGGGATGGTACTCTTTGACAATCATTTTCAGTAACTGTTTGTCTATCTGTTTGGAACGATGAATTGGTAGTGCTCTTGTACTAGATGTATAGTTAGTTATGAAATTAGTATTTGTTTGTTGAATTGGTTGGGGCTCTTGTGTTTGCAATATGGATAGTTCTGAGTCCGATTTGGATGTAATGAGGATATAGTATCTATAGAAATAGTATCCATGTTATTAATTTTGATATAAGAATGATATATCTTTTTGAATTATCCAAATCGGACCATAACTTCCGAATATATTAAGTAATAAAAATTGCGCCGTTTCGCCGGCAACGCGGGTGCGTGTGATGTCACTGTGACGGAACGAACGCAGTCGGCCCACCGCCCGGGTTCTTACTTTATAACTCGACGGAGCAGCGCACGACGCGGTTGGCTACTGTATTTAGCAATTACATATTTTTTTTTGTGTTTTAGAGGGTGTATGTGATATATAAGATACGTTACCTACATAATATGAGCGAGATAAAATTTATCAAACCGTCAGGTGTAATTGAAACCATATACTTAATGGTATTACAGCTTTTATATTGTGAGCGCTTGGTGCGAAGCGTTGGTAGGTTTCTCGATTTGAATTTCGAAACAATCTTTTATTGAAATCGCTTTAGAATAGCGCTTCCTAAAAGCTATCGGCAAGTTTTCTCTGACATCATTTACTGATGGCCATATAATAAGCTGGTTCAGAGTTGTTTTAAATTATTTTGTTACAGAACTCTCAGATAGGCCGAAATGTATTGCAAGCATAGAGTTAGGTTCATCGGATTTTCCGTGATGTCACAAGGATTTGAATAGATGATATTCTTATAAAGTTTTGTAAATGCTTTATACAAAAGTATGAATGGGCAGGATTAGTAATTTTGGATCTCGAGTTATGTCATTAGAAGTCTCCCTGACTTAAGCTGGGTTGACCAACCGAGCAGGTTTGTTCTTCGCTGAATACACCAGTACTAGTACTAATAGCTAGACTCACCAAGCGGCGGCTTCTAGCTCCTGACATAATAGGTAAGTTCTATTTTCTGTTACTCCTGCAACAAATCACGTACTAATTCGTGAAATGCAATAGCTCCTATGTCAAACTTAACTATGATTATTGCAAAATCTCCTATGTCAAAAAAAATATATACAAAAACATTAATTATTTTATATATAAAAGGATAATGAATTCATAATATGAGTAATTAAAATCAAATTATTTTGTTGAAAAACAATCACAATCATTCAAGTATGAATTCGTAAAAATATTAGGTTAGTATTATGTTGGGTTACTTTTAGCTGAGTTCCATTTCAAAGTTTTGGTGATCTTAAATTTCGGAGCAGAATAATCGGAATGCCAATTTTTAATCAAATTTCATGAGAAGGAAGTCCGGGCATATTTAAAGAATTTAAAAATTCTATCGGGTAATTAGTGGCTTCTTGTTCATCGACCATTCTATTTATTGAACTATAAACTTTGCTTTCCCCATGTATATTCGACAGTATTTTATTATTAATCTCAAATGCCTGGTCATTGCGAGGAGTTAAAATGGGTCTTTCGCATAGCCAAGAATTGTCCCTATTTAATATATTTGTTACGTTACCGTAAACCGACGATATAGGATGTGGTTGGGATTGCACTATACAACATAACTCAGGGGTCAAAATAAGTTTTCCTTGGTGTAGTTGTGGATAGGTACCTTCACCAATCTTTAATAATGTATCAGGAAATTGACGATCATCCGGGTTATCTCCAGTTCTCACTCGCATGTTTATAGTCAAATGCACCGATTGATTATCACGCTACAAATAAGAGCTTTTCAGGCAAGCCCTAACTCGCTCGGGTTCCCCGTGGTATTACCGCGGTAAGGTTTGTCGGAAATCACCACAAAATAAAACCGTGATACCGCCCATTGGTCGATCATTTTGTCTTATATCCCTTAAAGTTCTGTCTACCGCTTCTACTCTTTTTCGATGGGCCATCGTACATTCATTCTATATGATTAAATTACACTCACGTAATACCTTAGCTTTGTCGCTATTTCTTGAAATACTACAAGTTGGACTTTTCGTGCGATCTAAATCGATTGGTATTTTAAACATAGTGTGAGCAGTTTTACCTCCTGGTAGCAATGTTGCAGCTATACCTGATGAAGCTACGGCCAGATCAATTTTACGCTGATTTCGAACATAAGCTAATATTAATTTAGTCAAAAAGGTTTTCCCAGTTCATCCAGGTGCATCTAAAAATCATATTGTTCCCAAATTATTCTGAACACTCGCACACGCGATCATAGACTGAACGTTGTTCTGCAGTCATCATTGGAAAACCGTTTTCTAATGTTGCCAGTAGTTCCATTGAGTTGTAACCAATCTCTGCGGAATATTCCCTATTGGTAACCTCTCCGACAGAGGTTGGTGATGGCAAACCATATTCACAGAGTGATTTACCGCCTACTGCTGTTAAGTCTTCCTGAAGAGCTAATAGGCACTGATTTATGGCAAGATCACGAAAATTATCATTAGTTGCGCCTTCATCATTGTGAAATATATTTCGAAGAAAGTCTTCTGCAAATTTTTCTTTATATTTTTCTCATAGTTGTACAGCATCTGACAAATTACAAAATGGCGTAACCGTCGTGGATTATCACTAACACAGGATTCTGCTAAAGCGTCATCCCAATGCTGATCGTTTTCAAGCAAATGACGCGCTTGGCAAGCTGCATGATAAGTTGGATAAACAACATCGTCTACTTTTCTCAAATCTATAAATGATATTGGTCCTCGCACTGTATGTAATGATATCTTTTAGTGCAACGACCGTCTTGCATGCAAGGAGCATTCCCGTTAAATGCACCACATGGACCATGTATCATATGAGTTTTTACAATGTCGTATAACACGGGATCTGCAATCGGATCTGGAATTTCAGCACGGATTGAACTGTCTACATCATTAGGTCGAACCTTATCTTTTAACCAAAGCAGGATATGTGCGTTAGGTAAGCCGCGTTTTTGCCACTCAACACTATACATATAACACAATACTTTTCCAAAAATGTTATCTTTGGTAAGTAAATCTATCATTGATTTTAATTTAAATTAAAACTCTTGCGATAATATCATGGCCGTCATGCGGTGCTTGATCCTCAAGAAGCTCCCGAGTGATTTCATCCCACTTGGGATTGGTAGTTACAGTAATAAATAAGTCGGGACGTCCATATTTTCTTACGTAACAAAAAGCATCTTGTGTACGTTCGTGCATGTAGTGTGGACCACCAGTAAAAGAAGAGGGTAAAATAACTAAACGGCCCATATTCACCGTATCATTATCTTGCTGCATGGCGTCGCGAAGGTGCACGTATTCTTCAGCGCACAGCTGCCTTTGATTAGATCGTATATAAACTAATCTTTCGGTTTCAATTTTTGCGTACATGTCAACAATAAACTGATTGAATAAGCCACGAAAACGTTGAAAGTATACAAATCTATTCCTTCTCACTTGCAAGTGGTAACAAAAAAATTGAAGGCATGACATCTTTTACATTATAATTAGGTACGCCTGTACGCGGATCAGTTTGGTGTAAAGCGAAATTATAACCATCTTCCCCTCGACAGTATATTAAAGGATATTGCAAACAGTCGTACGCCCTGTGGGTTTCGTAAATACGTTGCAAACGATAGTCTCTGGAGTGGATAACGATATCACGCCTATCACATTCCTAGTCGACCAATACTACAGCAACTTCATTCGTGGAGGGAGCGTTATAACGTACAGGGTGTTCCTGAGTTGGACGCCTATCGGCATTTATAACAATTTTATAATTATTATCACCATCCTGAGGAAAAGCTTCTAATGCCGATTCAAAACTGCATTAACCTGATGTTATAATTAACCTGATGAAACATGTTCTGAAGTTGTGAAATGAGTTCAGCATTTAAATTCGGGAAATATTGATTTTTTATATTCGACTGTTCGTTGTAGTCGGATACCAAATATATTTGAAGAAACTTAGGTTGGTCTTCAGGCAAAAGGGATCCTATAAAATGGTAAACCTGACCTTGTATCTTAAAAGTAGGCATGAAAGGACCTTCTGAGATTTGTTGAGCACCAAAGGATGTCATTTGAAACGCACTATTATAAGTGCGAATATTGTCTAAGAACTGTTTAGATTGCACATGTTCCCCTAAAAGTAGTGATTTCAAAGGTTCCGGTGGGTCTTCGAACGAAAGCAAATTTATATTACCTTCAGAACAACAGAAACCAGCCGACTCCTTACTCCACTTTAAAGCATTACAAAAAGAACATACTACGTTCATATCGCCTATTACAGAAGATGATCTGTAATCAATTGTGAGGTTATAAGCAAACCCACTTTTATATTTGTCGGACTACACCACCGAATTCGTAGATTGATATTCTATGTTTTCATCTAAATCATTAAGACTATGTCGAAATCTGTCTGCAGTAAGACGGGCCTCTCGCTGTTCGTCCGTTTCAAGAGACCGAATATTTTTAATTCTTAATCTTTCATTAGACAAACTTATTAATCATTCTTGTCTCAAAGAATTGTAATATTCGCGTTCCTACTCTATTCGTTATTCATGCTCATGTTCATCTTTAAGAGCTCGAATAATATTATGGTGCACCCTATCATTTGTCAAACGCTCTTCATATTGAGTAAAAGTTTCAGATTCTCGAGATAAAATATGACGTTCGCGATCAGCTGTAAGCCGTAATTCCCTTTCAGTGAAGGTTTCGGACTCACGGGATAGTACATGCCGTTCGCGATCAGCTGTGAGACGTAATTCCCTCTTAGTGAAGGTTTCGCACTCACAGGATAGTACATGCCGTTCGCGGTCAGCTGTGAGCCGCAATTCTCGTTGTGAAGCAGTTTCAGCTTCTCGGGATAACACATGTTGTTCTCGGTCAATGGTAAGCCTTAGCTCTCGTTGAGAAGAGCTTTGAGACGCCCGTGATGTAGCTCGTCTCGCTCTGTCAGCTGCTAATCGCATCTCTCTCTCGGGAGAGCTTTCATTGGCTCGAGAAGTTGAGGCACTAATGCCCACTTTCACCAACGCCCCATAAGATTTATGGGACCCCTTAGCATATTTAGCGGCCAATTAGGGGATAGTTTTAGTTTCACCATTTTTAAAGGGTCCGTTACCGACTAAACGATCCCATAAATTTATGAGACGGATTATTGGTCCCATAAACCTTCACATAAGTAAAAGCGACTTCTAGAGGACACGATGGACCGTGATCTATTGGATTTTTTTGATAATTTAGACACGACTGATATTATATTTGATATAAATCGTAGTCGAAGACCTAAAATATATCGAAAACGACCAAATTATTTCAACGATTTCGATGAAATAGATTTTTTCCGAAGATATAGGTTATCTAAATCAACAGTAATATATTTGTTGGAAAAAATTGAACATTGTTTGGAATTTCCTGATAATAGGTTAGGTTAGGTTAGGTTAGGTTAGGTTAGGTTAGGTTAGGTTAGGTTAGGTTAGATTTTAATGTCGATACCATAGTCCATAATATTATTAAAATTGCTCACATTCACTTTACCTAGGTATTTGCTTATATTTTTTACAGAAACAATTCCATACAACCCATAAACAAATTATTAATAGATAAGATAAGATATTACGCCACAGGCAATGACCTGCTTGCTGTGGCGGATATGGGTGGTACAAGTTTGGCTACATCCAGCCGGATAGTAAAGAGAGTGTCTCAAGCAATTGTATCTCTACGTCGAGAATTCATCATATTTCCCGATACAGACAGAGACCAAGACAGAGTTAAGATAGACTTCTATGGTATAGCTAGATTCACTAATGTACTAGGCTGTATTGATTGTACACACATAAAAATTCAGTCACCAGGTAAATTTCTTATTTTGTGATCTTTCTTTCACTAAAAGTTTTTTTCTCTTAGAAGTCTATCAAAGCAATACTGAATTATTATTACATCATTAGGTGGAGATGATGCAGAACTATTTAGAAACAGGAAAGGCTACATGTCTATAAATGTCCAAACAATTGCATCAGCAAAGTTGTTGGTGCAGGATGTTGTTGCACGTTGGCCAGGCTCTACACATGATTCAGCAATTTACCAAAACAGCAATATTTATAGAAAGTTTGAAAGAGGGGAGTATGTAGACAGCTATTTACTTGGGGACAGTGGCTATCCCTTAAAGGTAAAATAAAAGATTATGCATAGGTAAAGAATATTTAATTAATTAAAAAGTACTTTTAGGTATTCCTAATATATTTTGAACATTTATGGCATGACCTGGAATAGAAAAAAAAAATTAACATTATAAATTACATTATTACAATAATACATACTTAAAAACATTTAACATTTTCAGCCTCATCTCTTGACACCTTATCTCAATCCTACAACAAGTGGAGAACGAAAATATAATGAGGCCTACAGTAGAACAAGAAATGTGGTGGAACGGCAATATGGTATGCTCAAACGAAGGTTTCCAGTACTTGCAGATGGATTTCGTTTGGCTTTAAACAATGCTATTAATGTCATAATAGCTTGCTGTATCTTGAATGATATATGCATATTAAGAAATGAGCAACAGCCTGTGAATAATGATGATGTCCAAACCTGGAAGAGCTAATTACTAGAGGGCAAATAAATATGCCATTTCCTGACAGACCATCTTTGACATAAGGATTTCGCAGAAATCACCAATATACCTTTTAGTTGTTTGCATAGTTCTGTTTTAATTTCCAGTTCCTTTCTAGCCGTTTCTAATTGCAGCTGGTATAACTCGCCTTTAAATTTTATTACGTCCTCTAACAATTTTATTTTTAAATCTTCCACATTAGCTTTTTTGGAGCTTAAATCTTTGAAACCACCACATAGTGTGGACACAACTTCGGCTTTATCATTATTTACTTTCAGTGTTGGTCTTCGCCTTTTCCATGTGTTGACTTAATAAATTGAGATGATGTTGGTAATGACTGCGTTGTAGCAATGTCATCCTTATTCCCAACATCTTTAATTTCAAGTTTCTCCACATTGCTTGTATTGCACTAAAATTGTAACAAAACAAATTCTAGTATAAAATCACAGTGTAAGTATAATATTATTATCATAGAGTGGGTCAACACCTGTACAAATGACCGACCCAGCTATGGTGACAATTGTAGCATCTAGACTATATACAGAGGCAGGAAAATGCATTCTAATTTAACACTGAATGAAAGAATTTTGAAAATTCTGCCAGTTTAGTTGATCTTGTCCTAGTCACCACGCATAGACATAACTTGTATATAATATGTAACAACCTAATTGCCCTGACTACAGCAAATGGACTATTTGTAAGTCAGTTTCTACTTTTAATATACCTACATAATATTAGAGAATTCTATAAATACTTACATTTTCATTTTGAAATATTAAAATTTCCATTGTCTCATCACCAAGGATTGGTAATGAACTGGCTTCAGTACTTTGGTCAGCATCTGAATCCTGGACACCAGTTATGCCTGTACACGCTCGGCCCATCAAGTCACTGACTTGTTCCAGAATTGCGTCTGTCTTAACACATGATGGGCCACCTCCTGTGCTATTGTGACTGCTTTTTCTGAGTGCTTTATATAGCTTTGCATCAGTCTTCATTTTCTCCCAGACTCTCATAAGAGATTCTTTACTTCTGAAATGTTAGTGGTAGGTTATTAAAAGGCAATTTAGTAGGAACATCATAGTGGATAGAAAAGATTAATGTAAAAAGAGCAAGTGTAGAGTTTCTTGCCGGTTCTTCTCTGCACAAACAGCCTTCCGAACCGTGCAGTAGCTTTCTTTCAATCTAAATTCAAACAATTTTTTTAAAAATTATAATTCAAAAGAATCTGTCAAATCTAAGCATAATTTGATTTGATTTAATTATTTTTAATTTGCAGTAGTGTTGCTTAATACTTTAAAATGATCAAAATTCAATTTATATTTTAACTTAATTTTCTTATATCAAATTAATACTTAATTTAAATAATAAAATGCAACTTAGCATAAACAATTTATAGGTAAGAAAATATACATATTATTAGAATAGCAACACTACATAATACTTTTGAATAACTAATATTAAAATAAAAATTATAATAATTATAATAATACTAGCTAAAAATAAGTTAATAATATTGCCATAATTATAAATTATTTTTAAATTATTTAAATTTAAATATAAATGTTTAGAATTAAAATTTTATAAGGTACTCTGATGCCATTTTCAAAATTTTTGTAAATTGTGGGTAGGCACTGTCTGTAACAAGTATATAAACCTATGAGACGTCAAATACCTTAGTCTCTCCCGTGACCATGATTGCTGTAAAGCATTCGAAACGTCGGGAACTAAAAATCAAAATAAATCCGCGACAAAATCCGAAAAGGTAGTTTCATTTATAATGTCGAATATTCGCGTAAATCTAAGAAAGTATTAAGATTAATGTACTGAGAATGTAGGTACTAGGTAGGTAGTAAATAGAAGCTATAATAAACTATTTGCAGCAATAAAGTTTGGACTTTGGATGTGAGGGAAACTTAACATTAAAAACAACTACAACAACTATTAAACCATATATTTATTATATTTATCAAAAACAGTTTATCAATAACTTACCTAGCGTGGTTCCATTGGAATTAAATTTTGTGCACAAATTCACCCACGCTTCATTCTTCGCTTGATTAGTTGTACCGTCCGTCTTTTTATTTAATATTATATTTTTATAAGTATCCATTAACTTTACTAGTTTATCCTTTTCATCAAACGTGAAATTTTGACAGCGCTTTCTCTTATTTTCGGCCATAATTATAATATATAAGATCTTATGTACTTTGAAGCAAAATAAAAATTAATTAACTAAACGAAAACACCATGAAAACTCAAAACTTGCACAACTTGCACACACAAATCTGTCACATAAGAAGGGGTCCGCTAGCTATGGGTCTGTTGCGTTCGTGAAAACGAATTTTAATTGTGGGTTGGTTTATGGGACCTTTTAGCTTAGCGGTCGTCTAACTATGTGATTGCTAGGGGATGTTAGTGAAATTGGGCATAACTCTCATTGAGTTTAACCGATGTGCTCTTTCCTCCGCTGATTCTTTAGAACGCCTATTTCTCATTCTCTTAGCCTCTCTCGAATTTCGAGGTAAATATAATCGTTTTTTAGGTGGCATTGATGCAGGCACATGAAAACAAAGCTAAAACGTAAATAAAAAATTTAAAAAAAGTGAACGTAAATTAGCCATAACTTATCTATCGATATCTAAAAATCTATGCGTAGGTACCTACTACTACTTCACCTAAAAAGAAATACAATGTAGACTATTAATAATTTAAAATTTGAACGAATATACGGTTTGAGAATGTGAATATCAATTAAGTATTGTCTGTCAATAAGGTCGAACGCTCTGAACATCTATTCGCATCAACAGGCAAAAACTGTATGAAGCTCGCGCTTTTTTTTTCTCTCTGAATGTTGAGTACTGTTGGCCCTACTGGCCTTTACAGCGTCGCCTGGCGGGGAGGGGGACAGAAGGTCCTGCTTAAAAGGGAGCATGAAGCTCAAAGGGTTAGTTCCGTAAGGGCACCTCCTGCGAGGTTCGGACCACGGCTTACGAAACTATCTAATGGAGGACTTGCCCTATTGGCTTAGGGGGACTCTGAAGGAGTCGTATACGACTCGCGCACGCCTAAGCGTGAACGAGCCGTGACAAACAAGGGACCTCGTCCTCGCCGGCGAGAACGGTGATTGTGTGTACGGTGTCGGTGTGTGTTCCTAAAGATAGCATTGGCTAAAGTAATCCTATCGTCGGGGTCGGTCAGTACGTCTTTCGGTCGTCTGTGCCTGTCTGTAATGTCGTCTACGGGGTCGTAGTTGGCTGCATTAACTAATAATTGGTTAGTGGGTCGTGATATTTTTGTAAAGTAGTTAGTCGAAGCTGTTTTCATGAAGTCCCTAATGGACTTTAGCTGTAGGTCTTTTTGTAGGTCTACTGTGCGCATGTACCAGGGGCTGCCCGTGGCAATGCGTGTGGAGTGGCAGGCGTGTAAATAGCCGTGCACTCCTTGCGGTGTGGGAACAAAATTACGATCCAGCGCGTGGATACGCGTGGACCCAACACTGTCCTCAAAAAACCTTTAATAAAGTATATGGCGGATGATGAAATAGCTTACAACTATGCGGGATAAAAGCAAGTCGCTTACCTGGTGCAGCTCGCTGATCTGCTTGGTGGCCACCTTGACAGCTTACTAGCACTTCACCGTGGAGTTTTCGTTAAGAGAATAAAAGGCGTAGTGGCCCGCCGTGTCAGTGCGGGCATTTATATGCGTAATGAGCGGCGTGTGCGGGTAGTAATGAGTAGCGCCCCCCGCCGTAATTGCGACAGCTACCCGCCAGTCGAACGCTATAGACCATCCTTACCAAAAACTTTAAAAAAAGGACAATTCAAGGCAAGTGCTTGCCACACCATACTCCCCCCCTTGAAAGGTCCAGAGCTTTCAAAAAAAATAATACCCCACAAAGAGCTACTGAGGTAGGTATAGATGATCTAAGCTAATGAATGTGGTAATCTGAAGATATAAAGGAATCAACAGCAGCATTTTGAAACAATAATATATTATAGCGTATGTAATTAATTATCATATTTCAAAGGAACTATATCGCGGTTTGATTATTATTATTATAGTATAAAGATAAATAGAAGTTTAAATTCAGTTACAATAACAAGATTTTTTTTTTTTTTATGGGACAAAGGGGGCAAACGGGCAGGAGGCTCACCTGATGGTAAGTGATCACCTCCGCCCATGGACATCTGCAACACCACAGGGCTTGCAGATGCGTTGCCGGCCTTTCAGGAAAGGGAGGGAGGGAGGAGGGAGAAGGACGGGAGTAGGGATGGGGAGTGGGCCTCCCGGACTCTCACTTACCTGACGAAACGCGACAGCATAGCTGCCACTTCACGCCGGTCTTCTGTGAGAGAGTGGTACGATACGGGGCGTGCCGGCCCATTCGGCTGCTACCCGAAGGTAACAAGCATGGCACTACCACTTGAAAAAAGATCACATATTCATGGATTAAATTTACTATAGGTAATTAAATATACATAAATATACTAAATAAGGCTTAATAGTGTACTATTGGGTTGGCAATGGATATAGCTTAGTGACAGGACGTTTATATTCCCCTGACGCGGTTTTTACTAAAGCCACTCGAACTACCCCATCTGATCCCGGGAAGACCTCTGTAATAATACCTAGAGGCCACATTAAAGGCGGTACGTTATCCTGTCCCAAGAGAACGACTGTACCTATCTGTATAGGGTGCTCGGGTGTACACCATTTATGCCTAACCTGCAATGTATGTAAGTATTCGACTCGCCATTTTTTCCAATAAGACAATACAAGCTGATCTAAGAGTCTTTTACGGTTCGTTAAGTTCCTATTTTCTTCTGTAAGTTCAGAAGAAGGCAAATATTTAAGAGGACTGGACATTAAAAAATGCGCAGGCGTAAGCACATCTGGATGCGGATCTGATGAGATTACACTAAGCGGTCGAGAGTTTAAAAGACTTTCTATTTGAATCAATACGGTTAAGAGTTCCTCATAAGTGAGCAACTGTTTCCCAATGACGCGATATAAGTGGGTCTTGACGCTTTTTATGTTAGACTCCCAGATGCCTCCAAAGTGAGGGGCGCGAGGCGGTATCATGTTCCACTCAATACGATTTTTGAGAAGCTCCTGCTTAATGTCGTTTTGAAGAGAAGAAGATAACAAAAAATCGTAAATTTCGCCAAGCTGAGCTTTGGCCCCGATAAAGTTGGTCCCATTATCTGAATATATAACAGACACTGGACCGCGGCGAGCTATAAACCTTTTGAAGGCGGAAAGAAAAGCATCTGATGTAAGATCCGACACAAGTTCGATATGTACGGCTTTAGTAACCATACATACGAACAAACATATGTACGCCTTTTGCGAGCGTTGACCTCTACGTCTGACAGGTACGTATGGGAGGGGTCCGGCGAAGTCTACACCTGTATGCGTAAAAGCTTTGGCATCGCGGACACGATATCCCGGCAGTTCAGCCATTTTGGGGTTCGGGTGTGTAGGATTGGAATGGAAACAAACATTGCACTTGCGGCAGCGGGAACGAATGACAGTTCTACCATCTAAAATCCAAAACCGCTGTCTTATAATAGACATTAATAGCGCGGATCCCGTATGACAATAAGTATTGTGGTAGTGATCAATAATTAAATCAACCACGCGATCATGCTTGGGTAAAAGAGCGGGATGCTTAGCTTCGTAAGGCAGGTCCGACCTAGACAGTCTGCCACCTACGCGTAAGATACCGTCATCATCAACAAAGATAGATAAACTACGCAACTTCTTAGGCAGAAGTTCGCCCCTTTTAATTATATTTAGTTCGTTAGAAAAATAAATTTTCTGCACTATACGAATAACAAATTTTTCGGCGTTTTGAATACTTTTAATAGAGCCAATATCACTACCATATTTTTTACTCGCAAATTTAAGAATGTACGTGAATATGCGCAATAATTTATACCAAGAAGAAACGCGATTTACAATATTTTCAAATATATGAGGTTCAGAATTTAAAGATTTAACAACAAAAGTCTTTGATTTAAATTCAGGTAAAGTTTCAAATTCTGTAGGAGTGAACTTTAAAGGCCATTTACACTGAGACTGATGGAGCCATGCGGGGCCTTCCCACCATAAAGTGTGTCTAATTAAATCAGAGGGCAACATACCGCGTGAAAGACAATCGCTAGGATTTTCCTTCCCTGACACGTGATAAAAGCAAGCGGCTGGTAAATTTTCGTGTATTTTAGCGATACGGTTACTTACAAAAATAGACCACCTATGAGGAGAAGAATGGATCCACGACAATGCTATGGTAGAATCTGAAAAAGCGTAAACACCTGTAACGTGTACGCGAGCGGAAATTTTCTCATTGACCAAGTGGACAAGTTTAGACAAAAGCAACGCAGCAACTGGTTCTAACCGCGCCAGTGTTGTTATTTTGGCGGGAGAAACCTTTGACTTAGCACATAAAAGTCGGACGGTTATATTACCTTTAGGGTCAGTAATGTGTAAATAAATACAACAGCCATAACCACTAAAGCTAGCGTCACAGAACGCTACGATATTCACTGTAGCTTCTCTGAAGACGCCAACATGTCGCGGAACCCTCAGAGAAGAGAGTGACGGGAAATCGTGCGTAAAGGATGAAAAGCGACTGATGATGGATTCCGGAGGAACCTCATCCCAGTCTATCTTAGCTAGCCACAGTTCTTTGATGAGAATTTTGGCGTAGAGCACTACGGGAGCCACTAGGCCGAGTACATCGAATAAGCGAGCAACTAGCGATAGAATCGCACGCTTCGTGCATTTATGGTCTACAGGGACAGTAGTTAAAGAAAATAAATCATCAGCGGGATCCCATGATAAACCTAAAATTTTAAAGTTATTCATTTCATTATTCATACCAGAAAAATTTACTGGTAGGCGGTGGGATTCGGGAAGAACCTCTATTAGAGCGGGTGAATAAGTGGCCCACTTGACAAGGTCAAAGGAGCCTAATTTTAATAAATTAATTAAGTCGCGAGACAATTGCGACGCAATCTGTTCATCAGGAACCGAATAGACGAAATCGTCCATAAAAAATTGAGTTTCTACCAGTTTAGAAGCCTCAGGAAAGCGGTCACTATGCTCACACGCTAAGTTACGTAATGTGCGCATAGCTAAGTATGGGCTCGGTTTTAAGCCGAAAGGAACGCGGTTGAAATGATACGTGCGTATGGGTTCATTAGTATCAAAACGAAATAAAATTCGTAAGTACTTCCGATGTCGTTTATTTACTCCTATGCGCAAAAACATTTGCTTTATGTCCGCAGTCATTGCGACGGGGAATATGCGAAAGTCAAGTATTAACGAAAACAAATCAGCCTGCAAGTTAGGGCCCACATGTAAAATGTCATTGAGTGACAGCCCTGTATGCGTCTTAGCACTAGCGTCCAAAACGACCCGGATGTTGTCCTTATCAGGCCTGACCACGGTGTGATGCGGTATATAATAACCCTCCTCTGTTAATTCAGAGTCAGGTACTTCGCTTAAATACCCCTGAGAAATATAATCCGATATAGTTCTATTATAACTCTCGCGCAGGGCTGGCACGCACCCGAATTTACGCTCGAGCGCAAGCAAACGACGTTGAGCAACACCGCGAGAATTGCCTAAACCGGAGGGGTTTCGCGAAAACGGTAAATCGACAAAATATCTATTATCTTTAAAAATGACAGTAGAATTAAAAATATTTTCACATTCTAACTCTTCCGGACTAATAAAACGTTGAGACGGAATTTCTTCTAACTCAAAAAACCTCTGCAGACTTGACTCAATGTCAACGTTAGCGAGCGCGGTGAACGAAGATGTATTGCATGTAGTAGGTATTACGTCACTATGACACTCAACGTCTCCCATCAATACGTAACCAAAACTAGTTAATATAGCGGGCGGTGAGCGGTTACCAGATTCTACCCTATCTCCTAAATAAATATAAGGAAAAAGTTGTGCGCCGAGAACAATATCGATTTCTCCCGGTATATTCCACGATAAATCAGCAAGCGGTATATTGTTTAAGTGTGACATATCCTCAGTTAATTTAATAAATTTGGCAGGAAGTCTGTCCGTAATACAGTCAACTACTAACGCATGGATATGAAATTTAGTTCTCGGATTAAGCCGAGATTCTATTGTCAAATTAATAAACCCATGCACAGGTCGCGAGGTCATACCAACACCTTGCAAAGACGAATTACGCAATTTAATTATAGGAACGTTCAACCGTTTACAACAATCCACAGTAATTAAATTATTTTGCGAGCCATTATCTATCAAACACCTGACTATAAGTTTACCTACACTGCTACTATGCGCGTATACCTGCGCGGTGGACAAAAGTATATTCGAACTCAGTGTAATAGCTGCACTCAATGAAACCGAACATGCGGGCGCGCAGCCGTCTTTAACGTGCTCGGTCGCTTCATACCTATCAGTCGCACTGTTCGACTTCGCTATAGGAAAATGCAATAAAGAGTGATGCTGTTTTTTGCAAGTTTTACAAACGTTACGTGATTTACATTTAGTTAAAGAGTGAGTTAGACTTAAACAATTCACACATCCACGCTTTGCTTTAATAAAATCAAAACGAGCTTGTGGCGACTTCATATTTTTAAATTGTACGCATTCAAACAGCTGATGTTCCGTTTCACATAGCGGGCAGCGGGCGATACTAGCACTAACCGGTTTATTGCTCGCTACAAATGACTTCGATGCACTTAGAGCGTTGCGGCTGCGTGTGGTAGATACTGAATTATTATTATGTGACCGCTCTAAAATCTTAACGTAGCTTTGCACAAACGAAATAAACTCCTCATAAGAAGGTAATTCCTTTCCACTCACGCTATTTTCGAATAGTTGTACCGTTTGGGAATCAAGTTTTCTTAAACCACAATGTAATATAACAAAGTCTAATAAATCAGGAATATCTAATTGTTTCAATGCAGAGACAGACGCGGAGTATTTTTCTATATATGTGTTTAAACTGACAGCATTACCTACGCAACTTTTAATGTCCAGAATGTTATTGAGATAATGAATACCTAAACTTCGTTTATCTTGATATTTCTTGACAAGACTATCCCATAAAATATTATAAGTGTCCCCTGTGGGAATAATGCCTGCAATTATTTTTAAAGCATCATGATTCAACCTACTAATTAAATATTGAACTCGTTGCGAGTCATTCAAATTAGTATTTAAATGTACATTGCTGCGAAATATCTCGTAAAATATAGGCCAATTCTCTGTTTTTCCATCGAAAGACGGTAATTCGATGGGCGGTAATTTTATGCCCCCCGCTTTATACACTGATGTAGATGTTTTGCTATTTGCTAATATTAGATTGCGTTTGTATTTAATACATGAATATAAATCTTCCATAGAATTTAAGCATGAATAATCTGGGGAGGTTCTGTCGATTTCAAACTTTAACTCGTTTATTTGTTCAATTATTGTTTCAAACTTGCTGTACAATTCACCTATACATTCAGATTGAGATAAAAATAATTCATTCGAACGTGACTCGTAATTAGAAATATTTTTAGGTACATTATATAAACGATTAATTCGCTCAAAAATCGCCTCTTTTTTGGCAGTTAATTGCATAAGTTTTAATTCAAGCTTATTGGAAGCCATTATAAACTAAAATATTAATACAATGAACAGTATATAACAATAAACGTATTACAAAAATTTCACTTACTACCTTCGAACTATTAATAAAGATTCAATATTTAAAGAAACGAGATATTTAAATATTAAATAAACACCAGTATAAGTTAATAAGTTACATTCCAATATTACTTTTATAAACGGGCATTGAGAAATGAAATGCGTATTTTGTATGTAGTATTCTTAAATTACCCTCAACATTAAATAATTGTCGTTTTATTACAAATAATTTTTCTTTTTAGCTAAATATATTCTATTTTATAATACAAAGCACGCGCAAAGGTTGGCATAGAAAAAATATAGTTTCTCATATATAAGTGAAGCAAATTATTATGTAAAATAAAATTATTAAAATCTAGCATACAAAGTGGCCATTAATGCGGGTTGAATAACTTAACAAATATTATTGCTGATACCTATCCGGCTCGAAGGACCATAAGATGGAGTGGCAGGCGTGTAAATAGCCGTGCACTCCTTGCGGTGTGGGAACAAAATTACGATCCAGCGCGTGGATACGCGTGGACCCAACACTGTCCTCAAAAAACCTTTAATAAAGTATATGGCGGATGATGAAATAGCTTACAACTATGCGGGATAAAAGCAAGTCGCTTACCTGGTGCAGCTCGCTGATCTGCTTGGTGGCCACCTTGACAGCTTACTAGCACTTCACCGTGGAGTTTTCGTTAAGAGAATAAAAGGCGTAGTGGCCCGCCGTGTCAGTGCGGGCATTTATATGCGTAATGAGCGGCGTGTGCGGGTAGTAATGAGTAGCGCCCCCCGCCGTAATTGCGACAGCTACCCGCCAGTCGAACGCTATAGACCATCCTTACCAAAAACTTTAAAAAAAGGACAATTCAAGGCAAGTGCTTGCCACACCAGCGTGTAAATCGGTTTTGTAGTTTTTGAAGTTTTATCTAATTGTGAGCGTCAGGTGTGTGCGAATACTACAGATGCGTATGTCATGATCGGGCGTATGCATGTTTTGTATAGCGTGAGTTTGTTCCTAAGCGATAGCTTGCTACGGGCTCCTAGCATTGGGCAATTGCAGCCTTTCTAGAAGCATCCCTCTGTTGATCATAAACAGAGAGAATGGGTGTACAACAATGGAAATTTACACGACCTCTTGATATTTGTTTGAATGGGTCCCCTCCGGAATCCTTAACTAGGACATCGTAACCCTCCGGTATTGGTACACTGTTTATACGGTCGAGACCGAGACTCATAATATTAATTTGTTCCTCAATAATACGAGACGCTGCAGCAAACGCATGTGGATGAAAAATTTTATGTTTAAACTCGAGGGACAATTCTGGGAAAGTGGTAGTCAGCACTGCTTCATCTTCCAAGGTCAATTTGTGTTGAATAATCAGTTTATCCTATTTATAACACGGATCAACCAATTTCTTCGCGTCAGATATTATCGCACTTCACATCATCTCGAATAAAGCACTCTCACCTCCCGCCAGGTCCCTAGCTATTACTTTAGCAACTTCTGCGTTGTAATGTAATCCCGCCTTCTGGCAGATAACCGGTACAGCAGACGGTGATATTGAGAAATCATCACCTAGGTGGTACCGGTTGTAATCGAGATGTCTATACATCTCGTACATGTCAATAAATTTAATAAACTTAGATTTTCTACTAACATGTAATAAACCTTCACCACTGACATGAGGTTTTCTAACTAAAAAGTCTGAAGTGAGGTATCGTCTTAAATAATTACACATAGCGTTAATTTTGGGGAACTTTCCAAACTTGTTTGCTAAGATTAAAATATTTCTAATACTTAATCCCAGGTCAAAGAAATAAAGTAAATAACAAAACCCATTTTGCGAGAAAAAGTCATTTCTCACAAGACAGAACTTACCTGCGTCTACTACATTTATATCTAGATAAATGTGGACACTCTGTAGAAGGTAGACCAACTGTGGCGACAGTTGATCCATTGCGTAAATATTCAGGCGAGAATATTCAGGTTGGAGATTGTTTTCAGGCGAGAAAACAATATAATCGACGTACTATTTTATAGTGAAAAGCACCAACTTGACATTTGCGATGTCAAAAGGTAGTGACAATTCGATTTGTGCGTTGTCGATTATGAAGCTCGCGCTTCGGACGCCCCGCCTTTTTATACCAGCGGCCGCGAGACGCGTCGAGCGCGGCGACCGATTTATACAAAAATAATCCACATGAATCAGTATTCACGCGCGATGGCTTATTATTAGCGTATTTCATGTATAACTTTGGTGTTTCTATACCGATTTCTATTTGTTTCTATATCTTTTTTATGGAATAGTTAATAATGTTAACCTTTTTTAATTAGGGATGACTGAAAGTGTTATAAACGTAAAAGTAGACAAATATAAATCAGAAAGCTTAGCAATAAAATTTAACTAGCTCTGTAAATGCATGTCATGAGTTGTCAATGTGAATGTCACTTTGTCTATAATGTAAATTATCTGTTCTCTTTCGCTTCTTGTACTCCGCACTAAGCTGATGTCTCTGGTTGTTATATCCGAATAAATCTTAATATATATATTTCTTGTGTGCGTGTGTATGTGACTGAACTCCTCCTAAACGACTGGACCGATTTTGATGAAATGTTTTGTGCGTGTTCGAGTGCATTCGAGAATGGTTTAGATTCACAATTCGGTCCACTACAACATGTATTTTTTGAATTAATTAGCTATTTATACATTTACACAATAAATGAAATATCCAATTATAAACAAGTCGTTGCTAGGCAACGTTGTTTTGCGCATGCGGACAGGACAACGTCTGTCGGGTCCGCTACTCATAGTGTATATTATAAAATTCGTTTCCTTTTGTGCCCTAAACCCTTCATAAACATTATTCTTATCAGCATCATTTGGAGATAATAGTTCAATGGATATACAGTTGCAATAAAACAAATGCCTATTCTGTAATATATTTATTATATTATTAATTACATTTTCTTCGTTATTTAACATATTCCAGGGCAAGATTTTTTACATAATCATCACCAACTGCACCCTTTCTCCGTCCTCTAAAAATATTATTTATTTCTCTACACCAATTGTGGATAAAAAATCGACACCCTAAATCAAAAATAAACTAAATATTTTGTTTTTTATGTTTTTCACATGTAATAAAATATGAGTCTATTTCCATGTAAAGTATGGTTTTGGTAAACATTTTTATATTTTTAATATTACTGTGGTGTTTTAAAACCCTCTTAATATGTCTTGGATCTCCGAAAACATTTATTCTAGGGGTTCCGAAGGGTATTCCAAATACTGATTTTGTTTTGTGAATTCCCTTGCCCTGAGATATTCATTATTTTTCTGTTTATTAAACAAAAAATCCTTACAGGAGATGCAGTTGTTGAAGACATGTTTTTTAGTTTTTATACAATTGAGCTAATATTCTTGGTTCCTTTTTCTTATCCTCATATGCTACAAATATATTACTTTGCATGTAACTTAAATCTATACTTTGGGACAAATTGTTCCTTTCTGAAACTTTGAAAATCTCTTTCATTGATTGAAACATATTTTTACATGTGTCTTATTCGCAGTTTGAACCAGGTGAATGCGATCCTGTGAGATTACTTATTAATAAGGATGCAAAGGCTATTTTGAAGCCTTCTGGGGATTGATTTATATTTCTGCACCCATGACTCCAAATAGCGCCGAAAAAATTTTCTAGAGGGTCTTGGTTAAATGTCTCATCCATATTGATTTTATTTTATAAATTTTTAACTCAATGACCTAATACTTGTTAATTTAGAATTAACTTCTTAATTAAAACAAAAAATATAGAAAAATAGGAAAAAAATCTACTTATAATGTACCAATCCTCAATATAAACAGTAAACTAACAAATACAAGTATTCTTAGTATTTCAGAACCACTTTTAAGAGACATAGAACAATTTCCTTTTTATTATTATTCTAGCAAATTTTTTTTTAAATAAATAGTACTAATTAAACTTTCATTTGACGACTCGTTTGGCTCAGTTAGTAGTGACCCTACTTTCTGTGCCAGCGGTCGCGGGTTCGAGTCCCGCTGGGGGCATTCATTTGTTGAGCACGAATGTTTGTACTCCAGTCATGGGTGTTTATATTTATAATATGTATGTATTTAAAAATTATATGTGTAGTATATCAACCATCTGGTATCCGTAACACAAGCTTAGCTTACCACGGAACAAGATGGCGCTGTTGTAATAATGTCCCAACATATATTTAGTTTATAGAGATCTAATATTTAGATAAAATATAGTATTCATTTTCATATAAAATTATTTATATGGGTCCAAAAATGTATGTATACTTGATAGACAAATTTTCTTCTTCAAGTTCAAGGCAGCATTGCTCGACGACCCCAAATCTATCTGACGCCCTTTCAAAAGGAGCCAATCTATTTCTTTGCGTCCTTAATAGCGCCCGACGCGGAGTCGTGGCTGTCGACCGCGGAGAGGCTATCGCCTGCCGTCGATTTAGGAGGAATGCGCCTAGTTGGAGGTGGTGTCAAGGAGCCGTTGACCAAAAAGGCTCAATTGATGTAATAACACATTGTGTTCCTTAGCCACCTATATCCTTTCAGCTTCCAGCCGTAGTCTCTCCATCTCTCTTTCATACGTGCGCCTGTCTCGTGCCTCTTCGAGTTCTAGGCGGCGTTACTCGACAGTCGCAAATCTGTCAGACGCCCTTTCAAAGGGGGTCAAACCTCTATTTCTTCGCGTTTTTAATAGCGCCTGACGCGGAGTCGTGGCTGTCGACCGCGGAGAGGCTATCGCCTGCCGTCGATTTAGGAGGAATGCGCCTAGTTGGAGGTGGTGTCAAGGAGCCGTTGACCAAAAAGGCTCAATTGATGTAATAACACATTGTGTTCCTTAGCCACCTATATCCTTTCAGCTTCCAGCCGTAGTCTCTCCATCTCTCTTTTATACGTGCGCCTGTCTCGTGCCTCTTCGAGTTCTAGGCGGCGTTACTCGACAGTCGCAAATCTGTCTGACGCCCTTTCAAAGAAGGTCAAACCTCTATTTCTTCGCGTTTTTAATAGCGCCCGACGCGGAGTCGTGGCTGTCGACCGCAGAGAGGCTATCGCCTGCCGTCGATTTAGGAGGAATGCGCCTAGTTGGAGGTGGTGTCAAGGAGCCGTTGACCAAAAAGGCTCAATTGATGTAATAACACATTGTGATCCTTAGCCACCTATATCCTTTCAGCTTCCAGCCGTAGTCTCTCCATCTCTCTTTCATACGTGCGCCTGTCTCGTGCCTCTTCGAGTTCTAGGCGGCGTTACTCGACAGTCGCAAATCTGTCTGACGCCCTTTCAAAGGGGGTCAAACCTCAATTTCTTCGCATTTTTAATAGCGCCCGACGGAGTCGTGGCTGTCGACCGCGGAGAGGCTGACGCCTGCCGTCGATTTCTCAGGGAAGTACGCACAGGGGGAGGTGGTAGTGGAGGTGGTGACGGAGGCGCTGCTGGTGTACCTGACACAGTAACCACATTAATTACATGTGGTGTGTCATGTGCTTCGGTTGGGGTACTGGCGACGCTGGGGTAGCTACTGCAACCAAAAAGTAATTATTATTTTATATGTTAGCTGTATATTTTTTAATATGTTATTTATAAAAAGATGTTTATTTTATGGCCTAAGTTAAGTTACCCTACTTAGGAAGTTTTAAGCAACTTATAACATTACATTAATTATAATACATAATATTATATACATGTACATAATATTACATAAAATATGCAAATTGACGCAAATATGATTTATGAGTAACATACTATTTTGGCTGTGGTCCTCCAACACAATATCAAGTGCATTTCCTCCTTCTAATGGAAATGCACTTCCAGCAGGTTCCACAACCACTGCAAAAACGGGTTGTTCATTTGGTGTTCTCTGGAAACATTAGAAGTTGATGTACTTACATAGTGTATAATAAATGTAAGGTTTTTTTACAAGTTGAATTTTCTTAGTGTATATACGTAATAACATATTAACATAGCTTAACACTCTTTTCCCTGAACGGGTAAGACAGTGTATTCAACTAACAACAAGATGTGGTAATTGAGATACAAATTAACTTTAAAACAATTAGTATTGTGTATATTGCTATGTTAAAAAAAAACTGCCAAGTGTAAATAATAAGCAAAGCAACAAGTTATTTGTGGAAGGGTTATGGTATATGCTACATAGTTATTATAAATCTAACATTAAACCCTTGCTCTTGAATGCCAGCTTGCCCAAGCACTGCAGACACTCCAATGATTGCCACCGCCCTCTCCTCCAAAGCAGTTAAACTTGTCCTGCTGCTCGGACCACCACCAGTGCCACTGGCTTGTAGCCTTAGGCTTAAATATTTCTTTTTAGTTTTAGTCTTCAAATCAGTTCAAGCCTAAACAAATGCAGTTATTTCAAGCAGTGCCAAGTATGCAGTTATTTTAAAGCAGTGCCAAATATCATTAATTTAAAATATAAAATTAGTAAATGCTATAATAATTTCTTTTTTCCATTTGTCTGTAGATTTTTGTACACCACCGCCAAGAGAATTTAACATGATAATTAATTCTTGCCACAGCCGGTCACCTTTAATTCGTCTTTGAAGACCCGACTGTGGTCTTGAGAGATCCCCATGTCTAAAGGGGCTGAGCGCTCGGTTGGCAATTGGCATTTGATTACTTTCGCCGCCACTCGCGGGTGGTCGCCGGTCGGCCCTACGATGAGTCATGAGCCATGCCATTTATAATTCATTCATAGGCCATTCATGATAATAACATCGCGCGCGTGCCTATCTATTTTCTCTGTCTACTATGGCCTCGCCCGTGCATACCCGTAGTTTTGTAAATTTCTCTGCATGCAGGTACATAAGTAGCTCTTACATTTAGTAAATATTTTACTATATTACTTTTTGTCTAGTACGGACGTAGCGCTTGGCCTCGGAGATATGTAATTGTGTGTCAGTGTTGCCAACCCGAAAAAACTAAAAAACAAAAACTCGCCAAGAAAAAACAGTAGGAAACAGTGCGTTAAGTAAAAAAGGCAGATTTCATACTTTTGCTCATATAATTAAACAATAAACATATTTCTTAGTTACATACCAGAACTCACATACATTGTTATATTAATAATCGCAACAACAAAAAAAAATCAAAGTAAAATTTTTTTTCAGTTTCATTCTCAATTGCCCCATTTTCAGTATTTTCACACTCATTATTATTTTTAAAATCATACATATTTTGTTGAATTTCTTCATGTGCCTTTCTGTGGCTTCAAATGAATAGCAATCGGTTATTTCGGAGTTAGTGTGTAATACTCCTTTAACAGTTGTTGTGGATATTCTGTTGCGTAATTTGGTTTTCATAATATTTATAGCAGTAATAAGCTTTCTACGGTGGTGCTGCTAAGTGGTAGGCATAAAAGTTTTTTTACCAATTCCTACAATGTGGGGAATGTTTGAGATGATTCGTCTCCATTTCTTAATTCGTATACACATTTCCAAAAGTCGATAATAGCGGGAATTTTGTTTTGGTCAAAAGACAAATCAATATTTCTTAACATTCGCCACTCTCTATCTAGTTCCGTTATATTATTTGGACAAATCTTTGGGAAGAAATAATGTAAGTAAAGCTGCAATGGAAAGGAATTTCTTTTTTATTCCGGGATCCAGAATTGCTTTACGATTTGCATCTTCAGACATTTTAATGCTTGACGGTCTTTGTCGTCAAAAGGTTTCTACCTTTTTAATATCTGTTTTGCAGCCTCGATATAAAACTCCTTACACTTTATGTAGAAATTTTTCAGCTTTTCTTCCTCTAGTTCTCCAATTTCTCTCTTTCTTCTGATCAGATTTGGCACCATTCTACCAACGTATGTATTCTTATATATATTATATTTTAGTTTCTTTTGCGTCTAAAATATTTTGTGCGTCATGTTTTTCTTGTTCAGTGAGATTCAAATATTCAGTTTGTACAAAGCATTCCAAAATATTTGTGTATGCGGTCAGTATTTTGTCGTATAGTAAATAAAATTTCGAAGTCTCGGATTGCATTTCTTTATTGAGATCGGTAAATATAGGCAATGCAAGTTTCAAAAGCTCCAGGTACAATTCTGTTGTCGGTTCGAGAGCCTTGGAGAGAATTGATTGCGCAAAAAGTAATCTATCTACATGAAATGCAGCTTAAAAATAAAATTTTATCGCTGGTACTTGTTCCAGAAGCCTATTTACTACCTCAATAAGCGACAACCATCTGGTTTGGCTAGGGTGGAGTAATTTGTGTGGTTAAATTTGTGGTTAATATTTGTGAATGCTTGAAATGTTTTGAAATCTCCAATACGTTTTGGAGAATTTTGTACATACGTCTTTGTATATACGTCTCTACCGAAGTTTTCCACGCCCCTTGGCAATTTCTCACATGCGTATGATGCGCAAAGGTAAAATAATGACAATGCACTTTATAGTAATAAGGTGAGGTATGTCATTTTTATTCTACTATATTACCATACAACGCTGTTGCTGTACTATCTACGATTAGTATTAAATTCAGAACTCAGTCTGAGGTCGAGATGATTGCTGACAGAATTGATTGAAATTTAGTAAAAAATAAAACCGGCCAAGTGCGAGTCGGACTCACGCACGAAGGGTTCCGAACCATTATCTATAAAAACGGCAAAAAATCACGTTTGTTGTATGGGAACAAATAGTTTTATAGTGAATTCATAGTGAATATATAACTAAATATTCTGTGAATACTTAAAGCGTTTATTTGTCGCCGTTATCAATAAAAAATGGGAGCCTCCTTTATTTGTTTAATTCTGTTTTTTGGTGTTTGTTATTATTACCCGACTGCGAAAGCAGGAGGGTTATGTTTTTCGAGTACATGTATGTATGTATGCATGTATGGATGTATGTATGTATGTATGTATGTATGCATGTATGGATGTATGTATGTATGTATGTATGTATGTATGTATGTCTATTCTTTTGGCACGCCCTAAACTGGTTGTCGTATTTTAAAGTGAATGGTGTCAATAGATTTGTCTCGTGAGAGTGTCACTGAAATTAAAAAAAAACAATAATACCAAGGATTTTAAGTGCCAAAACGTATTCTTAAAAAATTAGATGTTTTCAAAATACATCGAGTGTGTGGTATCAAAATAAAGGATGTGCCTTCAATATATTGCTCTGACAAACTGAATAGTTAAATTGTCTGATTTATCTTTCATTTTTGCTAAATGTGATATTGCTGGTTTATATTGATAGGAACCTGTTAAGTATAAAAATAAAAGTTTCAAGTCTTTTTCGGTCATTTCGGGAAAATCCATCAAATCACAGGATAGGACAGTCTCAAATGGAAGTTTTTTTTCGCTGCCAGCTATTTCTATCTACTTCATCAGCCAAAGTATTATCAGTATTCCTTAGAGATTTTATCATCTCAACAATTTCATCTGAATACTCTACATCAGAAGTAGTCAGAAGAGAACGTTTGTTATACTAATTGTGAAGAAATGATGTGCCAAAAAATTCTATTAAAAACTACCGATTCTGGGTAACATTTTGCTGTCGAATTTTTGGTCAAGTAGATGATATTTTCTTTTAACATTCCATGTGTTGCTTCGACCACCCAACGAATTTTTGTGACAAACCTTGACGCATTAGATTCAACACTTGAGAACCTTTTCATTCCAAGTGCGCCTTAACGTCACGAAACCCTCGATCAACAACAAAAACATAACCAGACTAATAAATTGCAAACACCGTCAGAGGTATAATGTCTTTCATAATAATCGTAGCGTCATTATTATGACGAACATATGTTCCATCGCAAATCAAGAAAAGCTTATCACTGAGATCTACGTACAAACTTTTTATTAATTTGACGGCTTGTTTGGCTCAGTTGGTGACCCTACTTTCTGCGCCAGCGGTCGCGTGTTCGAGTCCCGCTGGGGGCATTCATTTGCTAATCACGAATGTTTGTACTCTAGTCATGGGTGTTTATATTTATAATATGTATGTATTTAAAATTTATATGTGTAGTATATCAACTATCTGGTATCCGCAACACAAGCACGTTGTAAAAAAATGTACCAACATATTTATTTATTATTAATGCTGATGAATTATTTTGTATTATATCATCTCGGAACATGGATCGAAAACCGAAGTAACGAGGCAATATATCTTTTTCAAATGATTGTATCACTTGTTCACAATATTTTGAAACCAAATGCTCATTTTCCAATTGTAAAATCGCTGATATCAACTTGTTTGAGTTTGACCAGTAGCAGCTTAAATAAAAATACAATGAAAGCTTGAATGACCGTACGAGAATCTGTATTCCTCATAGTATTAATAAATCTCGCAACGCAATTATGCTTTCGCCTTCGTTTTCTTAATTCCGTAAGTATATAAAGTTTTTCATCAGGTATTTGAATATCATCCATTATGTCCATCAGTGTTGAGTCACATTCAACAGCCAAGCTTCCCATTATTTTTGTTATCTCTGATGATCTTAAAATAGTCCAATTAAAATAAACTTTTAATAAATGCATATTCTCAATATCAAAGCGCTATTTAATGAGATGATCACTGCAGCATCGATTTCCATACGGTATGAAAATTATTTTTTCATAAAGCATTGCATACGAGCAGCTTGAGGAACAACTACTAGATTTTTATTTAAAACAGAACATATACAACAATATCTGTAAGTCGCAACTGTTCTATTTATTTGAACTTCAATACACTCGTCTGTATCATCACCATATCCAATATCTAAATTAAATGGTGGATCATCTGTGCTTGACTGAGACATAGTTACCGATGATAAGTTCAATTCAGTTTTTTCTAACAATTCACTCGTATCTGAAATTAATTCATCTCCAAAAGATGTTTGCTGTTGCTCGTTATGAAGTTTCATTTTCTTATATTTCTTTCTACGGCAACACGAACATAAAACATCACCAACTACAATCGTACACTCTAAAATAGTTGAAAACTGACTGAAAAGGAGCACCCGATATTTTTTATGAATTTTGAGCAAATGCCACACTTTGAAATATTAGTTTTCGATGTATACATGTTTACACTTAAATAATAATATTGCTGAATAAAATTATTAAATACATAGAAAGTACGTACAATACTTGTTGGCAATTTCAAAGATAAATTATTATGAGGTTATGCACTCTGGCGCTAAGGTACCTCAGAATAATATAATAATATTGTATTTATTGTAACTATAACTTTCAATATGTAATTTACAATGTTTCTCAACTATTTTTAATCTACAATTATAATGACATGTATCATCGTTAAGCTTATCTTAATATATATATTTCTTGTGTGCGTGTGTATGTGACTGAACTCCTCCTAAACGACTGGACCGATTTTGATGAAATGTTTTGTGCGTGTTCGAGTGCATTCGAGAATGGTTTAGATTCACAATTCGGTCCACTACAACATGTATTTTTTGAATTAATTAGCTATTTATACATTTACACAATAAATGAAATATCTAATTATAAACAAGTCGTTGCTAGGCAACGTTGTTTTGCGCATGCGGACAGGACAACGTCTGTCGGGTCCGCTAGTAATTAATACATTTTTAACCGATCAGTATATATAACGTGTATTCTCCATTCTACGCGACATTGGCGAAGTCAACTGTGCCCAATCGGCACTCCTGGAAGCCATAAAAAGAAATAATTGAATTGAATACATTTTTAAATAGTTAATAATTAAGTATCAATATTGAATTCAATAAATGATATGATATGATATTGTTGATATTGTTTTTATATGAGATGATGATGATATTGTTTTTATAAAGTAAGTTATAAGTTTTTTAATGTATAAAAAATCGAATTTGTCATTTTATTCAACATCGCGTACCGTTTTTTAAAATTTGAAAAAGACATGTTTTTATTGCAAATTGAATGAAGAATTACAAAACAAACAGTTTCATTATTTTACCGTAACTGTAACATGGTTTAAATTAAAATTTAAAAAAGAACTCTTTTTTTAAGATCTTATGGACCGATATAGCTCTTTTTTTTCCTAAAAGCCAACCATCCATCCCCAAAATCATATCCAGCATTCAAATCAATCGATTCTCAAGGGATTGAGAAAAATATTTTTTCCTCATTTTTAGTATTTTTCAGACAGACAGACAAAAATTTGAAAAAAAGACAGAGAAATATACCTAACCTAAAGTAAACAAAATTTTCTACCATTCTATCGAGTATGATATAAAACAATTATAATATACATGTGTATGTATGTAACACACGTTATACATGTATGCATGTATAGACAAAACTATATAACACATTGTTTGGAAAAAGAAATACTAAAAAACCTAAAGAGATTGAAATAAAAAATATTATTTAAAAAAAAACAACTGCGTCAATATCTGCAATCTTTATTAAATTAATTAGAAGAACTGAAAAGATAGAAACAAGATTTTAATTTGAATATTTAATTTTGTTTAGCGATAACAGAAATACATCATCTGTGAAAATTTCAAAGTCAAAGTCAAAGTCAAAATATACTTCATTCGAATAGACTTTTACAAGCACTTTTGAATCGTCACTTTTACATTATTATACGAATTTAAATCAAGTGTCAGTCTGTAAGTCTGGGGCTTGGGAGTAAACTACCACCGACTCGGAAAGCTGTTCTGCCGAGAAGAGCCGGCGAGAAACTCAGCAGTTGCTCTTTTCAAAAAAATATTTGATTACAATAATTATTGGATTACAATATTTATCTATTTATCCTACGTGAGACACAACAAGACATTAATCCCACACATTTACATCTTCTAAGTATTCCGTGATGGTGTAATAAGCTTTATTCAATAATGTATTTTTAATTTTAGATTTAAATTGTTTTAAAGGCAAGCTCAATATGGACTGTGGAATTTTATTATACATGCGTACACCTTGCCCCATAAACGATCTATTTACTTTTTGAAGGCGAATACTGGGTGTTATAAGTTTATCCTTATTTCTAGTATTTATACCGTGTTTGTCGCTGTGTTTTGAGTAGCAATTAATATTTTGTCGCACAAATATAATGTTACAATATATATATTGCGAAGCAACCGTAAGTATACCAATTTCTTTAAAAAGTTCGCGGAGAGTATCCCGAGCGCCAATGTTATAAATGGCCCGAATGGCCCTTTTTTGAATTATAAATATGGATTTAATATCCGCTGCATTACCCCACAACAAAATGCCATACGACAAAATGCTATGGAAGTAGCTAAAGTAAACAAGTCTGGCAGTGTCAACGTCTGTCAGCTGCCTGACTCTTCTGACAGCGAAAACAGCGGAGCTTAGTCTACTCGCAAGAGACGAGAGATGGGGACCCTATTGCAAACCCGAATCTAATGTCAATCCCAAGAAAACCGTGGAGTCTACCGTATTTAATATGTCGTTATTAAGATACAAGTTGAAATTTTGCCTTTTTACATTAGGTAATAAAAACTGCATATATTTTGTCTTCTTGGCATTTAAAGCCAGATTATTAATGTTAAACCAATGAAGTATATGCGACAATGCACTATTCACTTCGTCGTAATTATTTGACTTTCTATCAACTTTAAAAATTAAGGACGTATCATCCGCAAAGAGTACAATATCACAAAACTTGTCGGCATAAAATGGGAGATCATTAATATTAACTAAGAACAAAAATGGACCCAAGATAGATCCCTGTGGAACACCCATCTTAATAGGAGATCCAAAAGAGTTAACATTATTTACCGCGACCTTCTGAACCCTACCACTAAGATACGATGCAATGAGATCAAGGGCAATACCACGAACTCCGTAATGAGCAAATTTAAGCAGAAGAGTTTCATTCTCTACACAATCAAAAGCTTTAGATAAGTCACAGAAAACACCAATTGCATTCTGTGATTTTTCCCAAGCGTCATAAATATGTCTAAGAAGTGCTATCCCCGCATCAGCTGTAGTCCTACCTTTAGTGAACCCATACTGTTCACTATGGAAAATATTATTTATGTTAAAATGGTTCAATAGTTGACTTAACATAAGTTTCTCAAAGATTTTACTCATACATGGCAATATAGAAATAGGTCTATAGTTGCCAGGATCATTTTTAACGCCATTTTTAAAAAGAGGTATTACTTTACTAATTTTCATGAGATCAGGGAATATACCAGTGTCTATGCATTTATTGAATATAAGAGCTAAATAAGGTGCAATGTTTGTTATTATTGTATTAAGTAATTTAACAGACATGCCCCACAAATCACCAGTTTTCTTTACATTAAAAGTTTTAAATATTTTAATTATCTCATGTGCATCTACATATAAAAATTTAAATTGGTGATTACAGTGCCTTGTATGATTTCTCAAGAATTTGACTGCCTCTATAGGGGAAGATTTTAGAGAAGATGTGACCACTTCTGGGATTTTCGAAAAATAACTCTCAAATGTATTTGCGACATCTTCATCGGAACTTACTGTAACATTATCAATTAAAAGTTGGACAGGTTCGCTGGCGGGCTTTGATCTTCCAGCCGTACGAGTAATCACGTCCCAAGTTGATTCAAATGTCTAACTATCACGGTTCATGTGATACAGCCTGGTGGTCCCGTTTTTTACCCTTTGGGTACGGAACCCTAAAAAATTATCATCCAATAGAATCGTCAATCATCGAATCTATCTCTCATTGGCAGTTTGCGTGGGAAACGTGGGTCAATTATTTCTGGCAGAACACATTTGAAGTAAAACTGCGTCAGTTTCAATATTTTATTTTCGACCAAAAGGTTGGATCTTTTTATATCTTTTCATACAAGAATCCCTTTGGCGTCCAAAGAATTTCGCTTATCAATTTTCATTAGGGCTTGGACCTGGTAAAAGTAATTATGGTTTCTTTTCGATTTGATACCACCTCCATCTTCTGTACAGAAGAGAACTTTTTTACTTTTTATAGCTTCTAATGGCGTCAACGCAGAAGCCGAGGATGGACATTTTATTTCGACAATCCCATCGTCTCCAATCAAACCATCTGGACTTGCACCAAGAAAACAGTAGTCATCATCAACAAATAACCCACAAGGAGTGATAGCCATGTTGAGCTCGTTCGCAAATTCTTTGAAGGCTGTATTACAATTCATATCTTGTAGAATCATTTCCATTAAAAGTCGAATATAGCATTGTTTTGATTATGAATGTGCAAGGAGTCGTGGTCTTCATTTTACCGCTATTATTAATGGCTTTAAGAATTGAGTCCAAAGTCCGTTAAGGCGAGTCGAAATAACAGGTAATTTTAAAATCTGATCGACTTGAACATCCGCTAGCCGCCTAGTATTTTGATAATGTTTCATCAAAAGATTCCGTGCAATACCGTATCCTTGATCCGAAATTCTAATTTCTGTGCAGGAGATAAATCCATCCGCCTATCTACCATGCTATTAAAAGAGGGGATTTTAAAAAAAGGACCCTTAGGAGAGGAGCCGAAGTCGCGAAAATGCTAAAAACAGAAATTGAATTTTGATTATTTTAACCCATTAGAGGTCAAACGAAAAGTACCGATAATTTTTTGAAATTTTCTTTAATTACATGTTAAAATTAGATCATAGAAATAAAAAAACAAAGAAAAAAATTAAAAAAGTTATTTTTCAGCAAATTACAGGGGTGTACCCAAATGAGTACACTGACCTCTTATGTGTGGAAATTTTCCAAGCAAAATTTATCGAAACAAAGTGTTTGTAGGCACTTCTTACATTACCAGCACACTCTTGAATGGCAAATAACACATCACAGTGGTTTTTCAATTTTTGCGGGATAGTGTCCTATTCCATTTTGAGGTAAAACTTCAACCACTGACGCGGATTTCCCCTATTTTCTTTGCTCACCTTGGCGTAGATGGCGTAGTACCATTGATCTGTCTATGGAAATACTATCATAAAACACCCCACTATAAAAAAATCTGCACAAGGAGGTCTACCAATGCTCTTTCCTTGAACGTTTTATTATTCTTATGCTAAGTTGTTATCGAATTACACGACCTAATTCCCCCATCCCCTTTCCGTTATCGGACGACCCAACGAATGGCTGGTCTCCTTCCTTACGTCTTGGACATTCCACCCGTCCGGACAAAGCGTTTCGTTTCGTCATTTATTATACGTGCAAAGGATTGAAACAATCTGCCTGCGTCAGTGTTTTCGTTTGATTACAATGGGGTGTCTTCAAGGCAAGAGTGAATAGGTGGCTACTGAATTAGTGCGACTTACCATCTACGACTACGTTACCACTTACCATCAGGTGGAACGTAGTCAAGCACTAATTCAGAATAGTATAAAAAAAACTTCAAGATGAAGGTATCTCTTTATGTCTCGAAACCTTTGCCTTGATATAGCTTTGGCAATAAGTTCCACGCCAACACCTTCGTCTAAGCACCAATAGGTTCACGAGGTAGCTTGTGACATCCAGATAATAACAAGACACCTATAAACTTTTCAAATCGGAGGAACCCAGTTGAAAATCGTGGGTGTTTTGATAGTTAAGTATTAAGCAACACTACTGCAAATTAAAAATAATGTTAATCAAATCTTTTAAATTACAATTTATAAAATTTAGAATTTAGATTGAAAAAACAAGATTGGCTACATCCTAAAGCGTGCTTCTATCAAAACATATTTCAAGCCGCCAAAGAAAATCAGTCAGTTTCTACCATGCATCAGTCAAGTGCCATATTCCTCTCCAAGCAGGAGTATACAAACTTGATTGTGACTGTGGGCTCTCTTATATCGGACAAACAAAGAGATCTATTAGAACTACAACCCGTACGAGTTAACTTGAGACCTGAGCCGATGACGTCATTTTCAATGTACAATGTGACAGCACAGCAAATGAAGTTTCGAGCGTAGTACTTTTTTATTTACCAGTACCAGTTTTATTTACTTTGGGAAATAATATTTTGCAATGTAGGTATGTATAAGGAAAATTGGAAAAAGGTATCTTATAATATAATTCAATAAAATACTGCACATTTGTTTTTAATAATTATTATTCATTGTCACTGTAAACAATTGTTTCTATTCCGTCCATTACATCGGCATCGTCTTCGCTTTCACTCTCTGAGCTGGTTTCTTCCCCTCCGAGGGATATAATTAGCTGCCTCTGTTGGATTTCTCCCAGTCTAGCTTTCTCCCAGTAATCATTTTTTAACCTTTCGATGTGGTTAACTTCTTTCTTCCAATCGGAAGCCGTAATACGTCTGTACTGTATTGCGTCTCTTGTCAAACGCTCTATTTCCCTTGCGGACTGGTTAACATTTTTGGCTGCCACCCTTTCTTTTATTAAATTCCATACGTATTCGATAGGGTTCAAATCGCAGTTGTAGGGTGGCAGCCGTAATACCTCTTGTCCGTGCTCTCTCATGAGTTCATCCACTATATATTTTTTTGGTGGTTTATTGAGCAGTATTTTGTGGTACAGTTCCCGTTTCGTCATTTTTTCATCAAACGGAATGTTGTTTTTCCTAAGCCAACTCTGCATCTCACCTTTCAGGGACGAGCTCACGGGTGGTTTTTCAATCTGGGTTGAGTGGTAGGGAGCATTGTCTATTACGACGAGACAGTTTTCGGGTAAGTTTGGGATTAATTTTTCTGTCAACCACTTCTTAAAGTTTTTGGTATCCATTTCGTGATGGTAGTCCCCGGTATTACTTTTGCATTTGTACAGCAATTCGGCACCGAGGATAAAACCGTTTTCACCGCCAGCGTGCACCAAAGGCCACCGCTGTCCTGGATTATAATTTTTTTTAATGCTTGCGTCATCGTTATTTTGCCAGCATTTGCGCACGGTATAGTAGGAATGAATCCACGTTTCGTCTAAATAAATTACGGGCCTTTTGTCCGCTCCAAGAGCATTGTTTTTTCTTTTTCAACGCAAGTAACGGGCTCTCCAGGCGGCAATATCGGGTTTTTAGATTAAGACTTGTCTTTTGTTCTTGCATTTCTTGAATTTGTACCCCAAGTAGTTCACGAGTATTCCTCGCAACGTGGTCTTTTCACCTGTGAATAGAAATTATTATTAGACGAGTGTTTCTTTACTAATATTTATAGTAAGTAAATGAAATAGATATTTAAATTATATTGAGAACAATGACGGCTGACACATGATGTCACAAATATAGGCTCCCGTGAATTTTTAGTATTTTTACATTTTTGGAATTGTTTATTGCAGATTTAAAGTTAACTACAATAAAAACCTTTTAAATAATGAGGAAAACCACAAAGGCAAAGAAAAATGTGAGAAATATGTAGTGTTTAATAAAAATCAGCCGCGACACAAGATGACAACGAAGTGTCACCCCAAATAAACAGGACTAAGTGACAAAAATACCAATGATCACAAGGAGCCAGGCAAGAAAAACAGCCGCACACACAACGAACGCACGCCCAACACCCCCGCCCGTCTCGTCGTCCTCCTCGCCATCGTCATCGGGTGATGAGTTCGCCACAGCGCCCGACACTAGCGAGTCGAGCGACGACGAGCGCGGGCCCCCGCCCTCGCCGCCACGACCACCTGCGCGACGTGGACGACCACCGCTGCCGGCACGCTTGGGACCTACGGGGCAACCTGCCCCAACCATGGCCCCCGCTACCGGTGGTGTAGTGCGTAGCATGCGATGGACTCAAGTAATGAACGACAACTGCATGCGCGCCTATTACGGGGCTACAGAGGGGGGAATCAACCTGTCCGCGTACCGGGACAGGATGCTGCCTCTGTTTCTGGCATTTGATCCGACCATCGCCGTATCTGCGCAACGCCTATCCGATCAGGTGCGCTTCATCCAGCGACGCAAGTTGTACTACAAGTACTGGCCGCTCGCGCGGCTTCTGCGCCGGCTCTGGGTCCGCCTGCTACGTCCCCGGTTCCGGTGCCAATGCCCAACCTGGTGCCGGGGGTGCCGCTGGCGGATCATGGAGCCGATGAGGAAGAATGTGCGAGCGGCGTAAATACGCAGGCCAATGAGCAGCTGAGGAGGCCTTTGGAGGAGGCGATTGGGCGGTATCGATCCACACCTGAGTCTAGGCCACGAATACCACGCTTGCCAATGCACAAGCGTAACCTAGCGTTAATGGGAGCCATGGACGCTTTGCTAGACCCGTACCTCCGGGCTAGCGAAGATTTAACTGATACCCACTCGATCATGTACTGTGGGGCCATCGCGGTGTGCCGTGTTGCTCGTGTCAGATTCCCGGACACTGATCGAGCAACGCGGACCACCGGGGGTGTTCCTGCCTGGCAAATACGGATCGAGCGGCGTATCGGTTCGTTTAGGACTCTCATTGCCAAGCTAATCTGTTTTAGGGAGGGCAACAGCCGCCCCCGTGTGATGCGCTACGTGACACAGGCCTTCGCGGGGACTGGTACCAGACCCTGTGATTACATGGCATGTGTCACTGAGCGCATCGACTACCTAAAGCAGAAAGTTTGTGCATGGGCAAGCCGTATTCGTCGCTACAGGGTGCGTGTGGATCGATTCCAGCAGAATCGTCTCTTCCAAAGTGACCAAAGGAAGGTATACCGAAGGTGGGAGGGAACCAACCAATGTGTGAGTGACGGGCAACTGCCGGATCCTACTGCCATTACTAACTTCTGGCGTAGTATCTGGTCGGTGCCAGTCGAGCACACCGAGGGCGAATGGATGAATGTTGTCGGACGTGAGTGTGAACCGATCGAAGCCATGGGGGCTGTGACTATCAGCCCCGATGATGTAGGGTGTGCGGCCCGTGCGACCCAGAACTGGAAAATTCCTGGGCCGGACGGGCTGCACAACTTTTGGATCAAGTGGTTTCGATCCTCGCATGAACGTCTGGCAGCACAATTTCAAGACGCCCTCGAGCTTGGTTCCCTGCCACCTTTCATGACTACTGGCGTTACCTTCCTGCTCCATAAGTCCGGTAGTACCACGGAAGCGAAAAACTATAGACCCATCACGTGCTTGCCCACCTTATACAAGCTTCTTATGTCCATTTTGAGAACAAAAATTAATACGCACGTTATTGCGAACAATGTTTTGGCCTTTTCTCAGAATGGATGTAGAGTTGGGTCCCGTGGTACTAAGGAGCTACTCCTCATTGACACGACCATTTGCCAACAGGTCCGGCGGAACAGGGGGTCCCTCTCGGCCGCTTGGATTGACTATAAGAAGGCCTATGATTCGGTGCCTCATTCATGGCTAGAGAGGGTCTTAGTGCTGTATAAAATCGATACAGCTCTAAGATCACTCTTAGGCGCATGTATGAGGCAGTGGACCACAGTCCTCCATCAACCAGGTGGTGGGGATGGTCTCCCTGGCCCGCAGGACTTGATAAGGATTAAGAGAGGTATTTTCCAGGGTGACAGTTTGAGTCCTCTATGGGTTCCGCTCGAGCCTCGGCGGCGCGCGGACGCGTCCAACGCAGAAAACCGCACTCCGATAGCTCGCTCCGTTCGGAAGTTAGAAGAAAAATTACAAAAAGTGGTAAAAGTGACAGATTAAGACCTAAAAAGTGACTAATATTGTGCAAACAGTGTCGATAAACATCGTGGTGCATTTTGAATTTTCAAAATCGGACGTTTTAAGCCGATTTTAGACGATAAACTGTTTTTGACACGCCCTAAAAGCAGTTTTTGGTGAACGCTGCCTCCAAGTGATCTACAACCCCACATTTTTATTTGTGCGCTGGAAAGTGCTCAGTGAGATCTATCAGTGACGTAATTTTCAGATTTTTCTGAATACGAGAAGTGGGCTAAAAAGCCAGAAAAACAATCTGACGCAATTTGCTCCTTTCGCAGTCGAGCAAATTGCATTCACCAAACCTCGTCACCAGGAAAGCCAGCATCACCAGGAGCAAGAAAAGGTTTTTCCCATCAAAAAATACCTATTAGTTTTAGAGATATCGAACATGTAAATTTTAGAAAAATTGTGACCTAGATTTGGAGCTAAATATCTAAAGATTTTCAGTGACGACCTATCCTGGAAAAAATATATATTGTAGGAAAACTCTCGTAGAATTTTATGCAAAAAGTTTCATCAAAATCCGTTGAGCGGTTCCAGAGATACAGGTCAAAATATAGATCATAGTAAAAGTGCAGATAAAACTTAATGTAAAACTTAATATAAAATATTTTACGTAAGATTCTCTATATGTATTGGTGTTGGCGAAATCGTTTGTCCGTTGAACAATAAATTTTTATAGTAAAATTCTCAAAATTTCGAAAAGTTTTCAAAAATTGGTATTTTAACATTTGGAATTAGTTGTAAATAAATAATAAAAATTACTGTAAAAATTTGGATTAGTAAATTCTCTTTAGTTTTTGAAAAAATCTACTTTCAAAAATTCCAAAATTTTCAAAATTTTCGAAAATCAAAAATTTAACTAGTGTATATAATTAAGAGTAGTATTAATTAATTGATAAAAAATTTTGGTCTAATAAAATATTTCAAAAAACCGGTTTTGCACACACTAGTATAAATATAAGAATTTTCAATAAACAAACTTGTACAATAAATTTTATATTAGATATAAGTGGGAGGAGCTTGTTCGGTAAAGTGCCAAGACAGAGCGGAACTGCAGGCTTACTCTTGAAAACAATTCCGATCCATTGGAATTGGGATTATGACGTTTCGTACTCTTGAATGCAAGACTAGCGCCCAATTGGCTCAATATTGAGCGGTTATTTAGTAAACTAAACATGATTGACAAATTCCACAAAAACCGTACTCTTGACGTATTTTGACAGCTCCGTATTGAAATTAAAATTGAGTGTGAATTAAGTGATTATTGGAATTATCACAATAGCCTAGAGACAGTTACTTTTTTGATATTGTGAAGGTGCATATAGTGTGTGAAAATTGTTGTGTTCCACAAAAATGGCTCGACTAGCGCTTCCATACCTCATACTTCATACAGCTCATAAACATAAATTAAAACAAAGAAGAAATGAGCGTCGTATTGCACGGTATATGGACAGTGCGCTTTCTATGGGTGACGATGAATTTATAGCAAATTAAAGAGTAACCAAAGAGTTATTTGAACAAATATATAATGAGTTAATGCCACATATGAAGCACCCCAAAAGAAGAAGCGATATATCACCGAAATATAAAGTAAGTATTTTAATAACTCATACCGTGTGTTTTATCATTATACGTAGGTACTAAGAGTACGCCCTACGACTTCGTTTGTTTGTATTTTTTATAAGTATTTGTACATTAATTTTTTTTTTACATTTTCAGTTACTAATAACACTGTCATTTTTCGCCACCGGTAGTTACCAAAGGCTCGTGGGTGGTGGCTATGGAACACTGATGTCCCAACAATCTGTGTCCCGGGCTATCAATGAAGTGACAACAGCACTAAATAAAAATGACATATTAAATAAATGGATACAATTTCCTCAATCGAGAAGTGAGAGAGACAGTATTAAAAGAAGGTATGTATACCTACTTTATATTAGAGATTAAAATCTGAATTTACTATGTACTCCTACTTGTCTAACTACATTATACATTTTCAGTTTCTATGTAAAGTTTGGCATTCCAGCAGTTTTGGGTTGTATAGATGGCACCCATGTAGCTATTGTGCGGCCAAGTGAAAATGAAGAACGTTTTTTTAATAGGAAACATTTCCATTCACGGAATGTGATGATTGTAAGTCATAATTTTATATAAAACAAATTAATCAAATTATTCATTGTTTATTGGTGTACAAGTTCCATCACTTCACTTTTGTTTCAGATATGTGATGCTGATTTAAACATTCTATCAGTAGATGCTAGCTTCGGAGGAGCATCACATGATAATTTTGTGTGGAATCAGCATCCCATAAAAAATAGAATGTTAGAATTAAGAGCTACAGGAGAAAATATTTACCTCTTAGGTAAGGCAACCCATAATCCATGACCTATAATGAAAGATAAATAAATAAAATAATATAAATACTTTTTTATACTAGGATTTGTGATTATTTATGATTAGTATTTTGTAATTATTTTCTATATCAATAATCTGTGTATAATTCTTCACAGGTGATTCTGGATATGCTCAGAGGGAGTACATGATGACTCCCATTATTGACGCTACTGTAGGCTCGTCTGAGGAATACTATACCAAGCTCCATACTTCAGCACGTAACACTGTAGAGCGGACCATTGGGGTTTTGAAGAATAGATGGAGGTGTTTATTAGTGGACCGCAAGCTACACTATCACCCAAATGTAGCTGCTAAAATAATAAATGCATGTTGTGTCTTGCACAACATCTGCAACAAGGCCCATCTTGATTTAGAGATAGGTGGTACCAACAATGATGTCGAAAATGATATAAACATAGATGACACTACTATTATTCCTCATACTCATAGTGGTGGATCTTCTGTTGATCTAAGAAGAGGAATTGCAGTGCGAGCTAATTTAGTTCAGCAGCTCTGGGCGGCTCGAAGATAGAAGGCATGTTTGTTTGTAGTCCCTTATACCAGTGGACTAAAGTAATGACACCTAGCTTTTATTAATTGATAGTTTTGTGAATGATTGAATAAAAATAAGTATAATTATAAATATTTATTGGTATCATTTGTACATGTAATTAGAGCAGACTAAATAAAAAAAAATTAAGTTGGTGGTGTTCCCCTTCTGGCGATTTCTAAAAGAGTTGCGCCCTCCCTCACTGCTTCGGACAATTGCTCTAACGCAGCAGCATACCGGTCCAGCCTCACAGTTGCATCTGCAAATGCCTGAGCAGTTACAGTCTCAGCCGCGACTCGTCTTTCCTCTAGGCGTGTCATCCGATCTAGTTCTTGTGACATTGGTGATGGTCGTACTACTCGACGCGGACGACGCGGGCTGCGAAGTAGGCTGCGTCTTGGTGCTGTAAATAAGTAATAAGTATGAATAATACAAATTTAACAAATTCAACAACAGTAAAGATACACAAAGTCAGGTAGAGATCCACTTGAGTGGCATGCATGAATTAGACCCAAGTGATTGTCATAAAAAAAGTGAGTGACATTTAGAAATATCACATCACGATATGTGACTAATAAATTACTATAATTGAAAAATATTAACAAATGTTTTATTGTATGACAACTTACATTTTAGTGGTTCAGGCTGTGTTGGTGTAGGTATGGGCTGAGTTTGATGAGTTGGAGACCTTTGAACTTTCAAAATAAAAGGTTCTTCTGTTCCCCCTGATGATGCTGGGGTAGCCATTTGAGATATCTGTGAATTAATTTTTTTCATTCTACAATAATATATATAATGAAATTAATGAAGTCTCTCAATTTTATCCTATAAATAAATTTAAACTATTTTATAATTTATTTATAAGATAAAATTGACAAACTGATTAAAATAAATCACAAAGTTTTATGTTTTCTGTACCTACCCATGTATATTTACTGCTTTTCTAATTAACTGACAATAAAACATATAATTTAAGAAGGTAGGTATCAAAATGTTATAGTTATGTACATACTGACTGAGGGAAAGGTTCCACAGCAAGTTCACTGTCCCGTACAGCAAAACCATAACCACCCATGACCTCCACCAACCTTAATTCTAAAGGTGGTAGTGGTGGCAAATTATCTAAGCCACCACCAGTACGCCTCGTGGAGGCAGCATGTGTGCTACAGTTCTTTTTCAATGCACACTTTTTTTCTGCCCAATACTGAAATAATGTGGCAAATGGAGTTGTTAATAAGCACAGACAGTTAGCCAAAGTGTGAGAGATTAGTCACTGAAAATGTATTGAAAAATTGTTTACCTTGGCCCATCCAGCACCATCTTTATTTGCTCCACCCATAACATTTAATGTGCTGGCTAGAGAGGCCCACTTCCTCTTCGTCTCTTGTTTGGCATGTGCCGTCCTAAGCTGACCCTTCGCTATTCCTACATTTTGCTCCAAAAACTCTACAAGGGCTTCTAATTGTGGAATAGACGGACGACCACTCATTTTAGCTGTAATAGTGTAAAAAATTCAAAATGAAAGCGAGAGATACCTTATACAATCGATAAATTAATAATAAAATTACTTAAATTATAAACAATTAATCAAATTATCTAATAATAATAACAAAATATAATAAAATCAATCACAGCTAACATAATTTAAATTTTACATAACATTAAATTTATATCCACTTCTTCATTACACTTACTAGTTATTATTATTTATTATTTATTTATTATTATTAAAGTTTACATCTTTTTTTTTATTAAATGTAACATTGTAAATCTCTTAGATTTGTATAATGTTACTTACATAATTCATTATATAATATTACATTATTAATATTAAATATATTATATTATTAAATACAATATTGTTATAATCTAGAATATTATATTTTTATGAATATTAAATATTAAATAATTTAATCTAATTAATAATAGAAAAGAAAGTAAATAGGTATTCGCTAAAAAACAATAATAATTAATTCCTTGAATACCTACTTAAAAAAATAATAGTTAATAAACATTTAATATAGTACATACCTTTCTCTTAGTACACTTTAAATTCGAAATTCAAATCTTGTACCTACTCGTCACATATTTTTAATTTGTTTGCAGTAGGTAGGCAAGGAACGCAACTCATACAGCCAACATTGTGTTTCATCTTATAGTTTAAATCTTTTCTAATGAAATTCAATAGAATATTAACAATCACTTTTTATTTAAGTAATTTTTAAATGAAAATATCTTTAAGTAACCGTATTTTTTAATTTAAATTAAAAATAGTAAAACAACTTTTGAATCGATCTTTAGGGCTCGCCACTACTGCGGATCTTAGCATTGCTAACTTCATGTCGAATGCAGCCAATTCTTGAGCGATTCCGATTTGAATCCAATATCAACGACATTGGTTTCTAGAGTACGACTATAAAATTAACCTTGGATTTGGATTGGAATTTTATTGCTATTGCAATTGTTTTCAAGAGTAAGCCCCCTGTTAGTTTTAATATATTTTAGAAACTTCTCGAAGGTTTTTGCATAATTTTGAACCTTAATAACATTAATAAAATTTTTAGATTTTTATATAATAATTGGTAGAAGTTTCTCGAAGACAAGGCCCAAAGTGCCAAGACCGAGAGTTCTTAAGACATTATAATATATTTAGAATTAAATTAAGCAAAATTCGACCTTAAGTCATTTATTATTTTTTAGTACAATAGGAAAAAATTAGAGTTGGAACCTTCCAGAAGTTTTTCGTCAAAGTGTCAAGTCAGAACGTTATCTTGTATAAAATAATTATTTTTCTTTTAATTGACAATTTTCGATCTTAAAGACAGGATTTTTATCATATATATTTTGTATGAAACTAGGACTTAGAAAAGTTTTGCTAGAAATTTCTTTTTTGACTCTTGAATTTTTGACCTTTTTATTTCAAAATTGACAACTTTGACATTATATATAGGTATAGGTCTGGGTCGGGAAGCGAACTCACGACTCGGATTTTTGAAAAAATTTGAACTTTTTATTTTATGCGAAAAATAAAATTGTTGTTCTAGACTGAGAGCATACCCCCCAAAAGACCCTCCCCCACCCTTTTCCCAAAATTTTCAAATTTTGGGAGTGCATCCCCCATCCAATTTCCTGCATTTCCTCCCCTCCCCCCCTCCAAAAAAATCTTGACCCCCCCCCTCAGACTAAAACGCAATTTTCTCAGGAAGTACTTAACCGATTTAGACGAACGACGTATCATATGAAAGCTCCTTAAGAGCCGAATCAAACCCACCCCCCTTTGGAATTTTAAATCATCCCCTTCAGGGAAAAAACCCGGAAAAACCTGTTTTTTAAGGAATCTACTCCTACGATTTTCGGTCAAAAAATTAGTATCATAAATTACCCAGTTAGAGCCCATAATCGGAATTAAAATTTTCAAAATTATTAAAAACAACCCCTACAGTGACCTCGGAAACTAAATCGGATGTAACTCCTCCAAAATTAGTGATAGACATATCGACCTTGGGCTCAAATTAAAGGGCTTAAAGAGACCTAGCACCCCTATACAGCGTTGGGTCTCCTAGATTTGTACATATCGACACAGACCTAGAAAACTAGTTTTTAAGTTAGTTTTTAAGTTAAAAATTAGCAGAATGTATAGAACGCCTCCTAAATCCTCTGATCCTGCCACATCCTCACACTTACGCCCACACACACAGATAAGCACATGGATCCTCCTACACACTCTAGTACACCAAATTTAACAGAGCAACAACTTGAAACAAGCATAAGTGAAATAGCAGAGAAACAAATTAACGAACATATTAAAATGACTATACCTATATTAAAAGAATCGAAGGAATTCGTGGCAAGGATCAATAAAGGCCTGAACGCGTCGGGTAATTTAAAGCGTACCATCAAAGAAGAGATTTTGGAATGCACACAAGGTCTTTATGACTTAATTAGAAAGTGCATAAACATACATACAGAGCAGAATCAAGTATTCTGTGATGAATTACTATCGATTTCGGATCCTGACCATGCGGCCTCGCCCTCTGATAAGCTCGTCGAGTCCATGCACCTCATTAATAAACTTACAGTTAACTTGCGTCAAGAAATAGCCTTACTGAAACCAGACATCATTGAAAACTTTGTTAACATGGACGAACGATTAAAGAATATCGAAATAAACTTAGCATCAGACACACGCACACCCCCTATTGAACACAACCTAGAATTAATTTCAAACCATTTTAAAAAACAGGAAGAGTTATCTGAGAAGAATAATCAAGTAATACTAGAGTTAAAAGAAGAGCTTAAAAATATCCAGTCGGAATGTGGCGAGACCTGCAGCCATAAGCATGCAAATCAAGATCCTAAAACATACGCAGAGGTTACATCCTCTCTCAAAACACCTAAGACGACCCACTGCCTACTTGTAGGTACGGAGCACTCATCTGACTCTAGCGAGGAAGTAATTAATAACATAAGGCAAGTAATCAATGCAAAAGAGAATGGACTCCAAATAACGAAATTAAGAAAGATCAAAGACAAAAGAATACTCATTGCGAGTGAAAATAAACAAGATTTTGAGAAAATAAGGTCGACTCTACACAGGGAGAATTTTAAAATAGAAGCAAAGGCTAATAAGGATCCTCTCGTCATTTTACGTAACGTTAATAAATACCTGTCAGATGACGAAATAATTAACTCAATTCGTGCGCAAAATAAAAATTTATTAGAAGATATTCCCGATGAAGAACATAGATTCAAGTTCAGGCATAGGCGTAAAGCAAAGCATCCCAATGAAGAACATATTGTCCTGCAAGTCTCTCCCATGGTTTGGAAGAGACTAACAACAGCACAACGAATATTTATTGACATACAGTGCGTGCCGGCATACGACTTGTCACCATTGGTGCAATGTTCCCGGTGCCTCGCATTTGGGCACGGGAAAAAGTGGTGCACAGAAAAGATCGACCTGTGCACCCATTACGGAGGCCCTCATATGAGGGACCAATGCCCCCATAAAACAGCTGGGGAAGCTCCTACATGCAAAAACTGCCAGCACGCGAAATTGCAAGATACGGGGCACAATGCTTTTGACGCAAAGTGTCCTGTGAGATTGAGATGGGATGCGCTTGCTCGAGCAAGTGTGTCCTATTGTTAGCTGAGAAAGTAATACGTAAGAAGAAAATTTTTACACACATTGTACATACTTTTACACACTCTGTTACATATCCTACACATAAGTCCTTATATGATATTGTTAATTAGCTTAAGAAAAACATAAGATTAAAAGAAAAGAAAAAGAAATAAAAAGATTATTTAAATAAAATAAAATACTGGAAAAAAAAAAAAAAAAGGAGAGAAAAAGAATAAGAAGTCCCCAGTACAATAGCTACTTCCTTAATATTTAGAATATATTTTAACTTTTAAAAACTTTTTACTGTAAAGAAATAAGGATAGTATGATTAACATTTTAATATGTCATTATGTAAAACCTAGATATATAAGAAGTTACATTCACTAAACCTTTTAATTGTGATTAAATTGGGATAATAGTATTAAATAACTTCATAATGTCAAACCTTCATTTTAATAGATTTTTAAATATAAGTATAATTTGTAAATAACTTAAATCGCGAATACTCGGCACATATACAATATAGTAAAATCTAAGTATGTATCGATTACATTTATAAGCATAATAGTAAAAAAAAAAAAAAAGTTTGAGTCCTCTGTGGTTCTGCCTGGCCCTGAACCCGCTCAGCACTCTGCTGAAGGATTCAGGACTAGGTTGCCGGCTTCGAAGAGGAGGTGAGGTTATTTCTCATCTGCTGTACATGGATGATCTTAAGCTGTATGCATCAAAGCGCCAGGATCTGGTGGAACTACTGAAAGTAACAGAAACCTTCAGTAGCGCTATCAAAATGGAGTTTGGTGTAGACAAGTGCGCGGTCATGCATGTGCAGCGGGGGAAAGTCGTAAATTCCGCGAATTTACAACTTTCCGACATAATATCCCTCAGGTCTATCTCCGAAGCTGAAACCTACAAGTACCTTGGTATGTCACAGTCATTGGGTATTGCGGACGGAGACATTAGGCAGGCGTTGAGGCAGCGTTTCTTTTGTCGCTTGACAAAAGTACTTAACAGTCTTTTGTCCGGTGGCAATAAGGCGCGTGCCTTCAACGCTTGGGTAATGCCTCTGCTCACTTACTCCTTTGGCATACTAAGGTGGACTCAGACTGAGCTGGACGCCCTGGATACGAGGGTCCGTCAGCTTCTAACTGCACACCGCATGAGGCACCCACGCTCGTCAGTTATGAGACTGTACATCCCGCGTAAGTGTGAAGGCCGTGGCTTTTTAAACGCTAAGGACCTCCATAACCGCGAGGTGTGCAGTATTAGGGAGTATTTCCTAAACAACGAGTGTGGGATTCATCGCGATGTTGTAGCAGTTGACAAAGGCCTCACCTCTCTCTCCTTGGCAAACGAGAACTGGCGCAGACCAAAGGTGCTTAGCACCGATGACCGTAGGACTGCGTGGAAGTGCAAGGAGCTACATGGGCGATTCTACAAGGCCCTCACGGGGCCCGATGTAGATCTGCTCGCGTCGGTGAACTGGCTACGCTTCGGGGATCTCTTCGGGGAAACCGAAGGTTTTCTCTGTGCAATTGCGGACGAAGTAATGATGACGAACAATTACCGGAGATATATCCTGAAGGACGGTACGGTCGACATCTGTCGGGCATGCCGCCGTCCCGGTGAGTCACTCAGGCATATAATCTCCGGTTGTTCTCATCTTGCTAACGGCGAGTACTTGCACAGACATAACCAAGTAGCCAGGATCATTCACCAGCAACTTGCTCTTCGATACGGTCTTGTGGGGTCTGAGGTGCCATATTATAAGTACGCACCATTGCCGGTTCTTGAGAATGGTCGTGCCACGCTCTATTGGGATCGATCTATCATCACGGATAGGACTATTGTAGCCAATAAGCCTGATATCGTGCTGGTAGATCGATCAAAGCGCCAGGCAGTGCTCGTCGATGTCGCCATCCCGCATGACGAGAACCTCGTGAAGGCTGAGAAGGACAAACTCAGCAAGTACCTTGATTTGGCTCACGAGGTAACCGCCATGTGGGATGTTGACTCGACGATCATTGTCCCGTTGGTCGTTTCGGCGAACGGCCTATAGCGAAGAGTCTCGACAAACATCTTAAGAGACTCTCGCTAGATGGCTGGATCAAGGGTCAGATGCAGAAGGCGGTACTTCTGGACACGGCGCGCATTGTCAGGAGGTTCCTCTCTCTGCAGCCCTAACCACCGGTAGCCTGGGCCCTGCCCCGCTGCCGGCGGCACCCTAGGTTAGGTTTTTTATAATGTATTTATATTTTGTAAATTCTTTAATGTACTTTACTTTTGATATAACTTTATTGTAAAAAACCTAACTTAAGAAATGAAATTAATAAAAGATAATAATAATAAATTTTTATTTATGAAACAGGTTAAACAAATACATAACTTTGTGTGTGTGTGTGTGTGTGTGTGTGTGTGTGTGTGTGAGTAAGAGTGAATGTCTGCGGGTGTGTGTTCAAAAGTAGTAGATTATTTATTAATTAGTCAAAAGAGCCTCAGTTTCTTCATAATTTAATTTTGAGAGCCATTCTTTTAGTATTATTTTTGCTTCATATGTATTTAACGTATATATTTTTATTGAATTATTTATCCTATTGTATAAGTCAGCTGATTGATTTGTATATTGATAACTAGCAAATTTAGTTTTAACCAAGCCTGTTTCTACTATGATGTTTTTCCTTCTATTATATCTCTTGCTCATATCCACTTTTACTTTTTTGTGTCTCAGTAATATTGTTTGTAAGATGTATATTTTTCTCACGCTTAGCAAGTTATCTATGGAATATAATTCTTTTGTAGGGTAACGATATGGTTTACGGTACATAACCTTTAACAAAGCTCGTTGACTGCGTTCTAGTTCTATAAATTTTGTTTTCGATGCTCTCCCCCATATTGGAATGCAGTATGTAAGGATTGATTCGATAAGAGCTAAATAGACTTGGGTCAAAATTTTCTTAGGTGCAACAAAACTTAGGTTTTTAAAAATCCAAATGAGTTTCCGAATTCTACTACATAGTAATTACAAATGGGGGTACCACGTTAGCCTTTGATCTATCGTTATGCCTAAATATTTAGTGGAATCAATTTTATCAATCGAAGGACACATACAATTTATACTATGGACATCACACTCATGTATTTTTAATGTTGATGTTGTAGGCTGTGTTTTATTTTTTATTGCGAAACATATGTAATTTGTCTTATCCGTGTTAAGTGTCAGAGCGTTTGATTTAAGCCATGAATATATTTTTCTTAGACCATTTTCTGCAGTGTTATGGACTTCTTCCCATGTTTTCCCATAGAAAACTACAGCAGTGTCATCTGCATATGAGAAGATATGTCCTTTGTCTATTTTGAAATTACAAAGGTCGTTTATATATATTAGAAACAAGGTAGGTCCTAAGACAGTACCTTGTGGTACACCGAAAGTCATTTTGAGATCATCACTTGTATAATCTCCTATTTTTACTCGCTGAGTTCTATTATTGAGATAGTCAGTCATAAGATTGAGTTGATTACCTCTAATACCAATATTTTCTAGTTTTTTTAAAAGAATGGGAATAGATACTGTGTCAAATGCCTTTTTTAAATCCAAGAAAACAGTCAGACATTTGTTTTTACACTCCAAATGATCAGTAACACGCGTAGTTAAATCAAGAATGGCATCCTGCGTACTTTTGTCTTGTCTAAAACCGTATTGCGAATCTGATAAGATTTTAAATTTGTCAAGGTATTGAAGTAGTCTATTATTAATAAGTTTTTCCATTATTTTAGAGATACCAGTTAAGACTGAAATTGGCCTTTAGTTATTTATTTGAGTTTTATCTCCATTTTTATGCACTGGGGTAATTATTGATTTTTTCATCAGCGAAGGGAAGACACCTTTAGAAAAACAGAGATTACACAAGTATGTGAGTATGGGAATTAATAAATCTTTTGAGCGTTTTAGAAATTTTATAGGAATATTATCAAAGCCAGTAGCACTGTCTGATTTTAAATTCATGAGGATGGAAGTGACCTCCTCGTGATCAGTATTTAAGATAACAAAAGATGACATTTGATAATTTTGGTTATAAATTGGTTTGTTATGCTGTAGTAATTGATTAGACTTTTCAATTTCTTTAGCAAGATTTGGTCCAACACTAGCAAAGTAGTTATTCACAAAATTAACTGCCTTAACAGGACATGGCTCAATATCTAGTAATTCAATATTTGTTGTTTTAGTGTGTTTTATATTTGATAAATTTTTAATGTTGTTCCACAGTACTTTAGGGTTTTTAGTTAGCAATAGTTTCCTGTCGTAGGCGCGTTTCAACTTTTTAATTAAATGATTGCCAAAGTTATGATACCTTTTATATGTGATTTTGAGTATTTCATCATCAGGATTACATTTAAGTCGTTTCTGCATTTTATTTCTATTCCGTATACAGCGTAATACACCTTGAGTTATCCAAGGTTTGATTGTACGTTTATTCTTAGGTATGTTCATAAGATGCGTATTTTCTTGTAAAGATTCTGTGATTTTTGTGGTTAGCTTTTTAAGTAGTATGTTTGGGTCATCACAGAACATTAGCGTGGATAGGTTTTTGTTTGCAAGTGAAATAAGAGCCTTGTCAAAATCTATATAAATTTTCTTTTTTATAACCTCTCTAATGACTTTTATGTTTGCCAGACTGCAGAATACCATAAGATGGTCTGTTATGGATGTGTGCAATACAGCTACGTTAGCCTTATTCATTCTCTTATGCAGTTTTAGCATGAAGTGATCTAAGCAGCTATTTTCTCTGGTTGGTATCGTATGACCTGGTAGTAGGCCAAACGTAGATAGCATATTTAGATAATTATGTCTATTTTTATGATCTAAAGAAGTTTCATTATGTTTTTGGATAAGATTAATGTTAATATCACCAGTTAGTACTATATTTTTGCTAGATTTGATTGTGTCAAGGTGCATTCTAAGTGATTCAATGAATCTGTCAGTATTAGCATTGGAGGGGGACCTATAAACACCTAGCACGATATGGTTAAATATGTCAATCTGTAAACATGTCGCTTGATCAAGGTTAATTTCTTTTATTTTAGGGTTAAGTTTGCTTCTTGCATATACAACAACTCCATCATTTTGATTAAGGTTGTTAGCTGTGGTGAATGATGTGTAATTGTTTAATTGAGGTAGATTTTTACTTTTGTCAAGTCTACATTCTGTTAGTATTAATATGTCAGTTTCATGTTTTAGGTTTGATAGAGTTACCTGTAGGTCGTGAATATTTTTATATATACTTCTAATGTTCTGTGTAATGATAGTTAAGTCTTTTTTATTTATATGTATTAAATTACTCATATCTTCAATATCTGTTATGTATGCAGACAGGTACGAGTGAAAGGCTTGGTAGTTGGATACGCACTGTTTTATTAACGGCGAATAGCGTGGTGGGCGCAGCCACTACATTTTAAGATTACCCACTTAATAATACATAACAATCCTCCCCCTTTAGATACATATACACTAATTAAATTAATTGAAATAAATTTAGACATTTAAACAAAAAAAAGGGTTTGTAATTAACTCTAGGCACCGGACGCAACGACATTTCGGATGTTCCCGACCTGAGCCGGTTATCCCCACTTTGGGATTCTTCCTCATGATTCATCCCATCGTTAGACGAAGCCTCAAAGAATTCCTCTCTTTCAACGTCCTGACCAGATGTATCATTTATCGACGTTTGAGTAACTTGCGCAGAGTTATCGCGTTCTCCTTTTTCTTGGTTCGGCGCCGTAGTTACCTCGGAAACTACCGAGCTTTCCGGAGTTGAACTGGTGTGAATATGGTCGTATTCGTAGCTCCTCTGAATCAACTGAGGAGTGGCGTTGTCATCCGTGCCTTTATAAGGAATAAGCTGATTTTTATGTTTTTTTAAAACCGTTGCACTTACAAAATCTTTTATCAAATACACAGTTTTTCCTATCTTTCTTATTATAATTCCCCTATTCCAAGAAAATTTCTTATTAATAAAATATTTTTTATACACTATATGATCACCCGGCTTAAAACATTGGTGATTATTACCTCTGTAGGTTTTACTCTGTAAACACTGATTACGTTCAATTTCCTTAACGACAGTGTCGGATGAGAGCGTCTGAGATGGTGAAGGATTTATGAAATCTAAGCGCGAACGAAGTTTCCGTCCATACACCAATTGGGCAGGTGACAATCCCGTCGTAACATGAATTGAGTTACGATAATCAAAAAGATATTTTAGTAAATCATTATGATTTTGTTTTACATTATTATTCATTAATAAACAAGATTTAATACCTCTTTTGACAATTTTTACATAGCTCTCTGCCTGCCCATTTCTGGCCGGATGATACGCGGGAGATGTTACATGCGATATTCCGTTAGACTTACAAAAATTAACAAATTCGTTTGACAAAAAACATGTTGCATTATCACTAACTAAGGTATGAATAAGACCGAATCGTGACATTAAATCATATAAATTATTTATAACACCGTCTGAAGTGGTCCTATTCATAGTGTACACTTCTACCCATTTAGTATACGCGTCTACAATTACTAAGTACATCCGATTATTAATAGGACCCAGGAAATCCACATGCACTCTATAGAACGGTTGCGGTGGGCACGGCCACGGCGCCAGCGGCGCGCGCGCTGGTGATGCCCTTAACTGTGTGCAAATGTCACATCTACCAATCATTGTCTCTATAGCCTTGTCTATCCCGGGAAACCAAAACCTACTACGAGCTTCAGCTTTACACTTAATAATACCTAAATGCGTTTTATGAAGTTCTTCTAAAAGTTTGTTTTGTAAATTGCTCGGAATAACGACCTTATGGCCCCGCATTACCACCCCGTTTTCATACGATAGCTGTGTTTGACATAAAAAATAAGGACGAATGTTATCATGTGAACATTTCTTAGGCCATCCATTTAAAATGTATTTAATAATAGAATTTAGCACTACATCTTTTTTTGTTTCTTCACGCAAAACTTCAAGAGTAACAGCCAAACTACCATCTACTACAAAATTTATATATGACGCCCTATCGTCAAAATAATTTGAGTCTACGCTCGAATTGCAGTTCGCCCCTTCTCGTAGATGCTTATTAACGTTCGCGCGCGATAAATAATCAGCACAGTTGTCACCGCTGCGTATGTACTCAATTTTAAAATTATATGCACTTAAAAACATTGCATACCGTTGTAACCTATTAGCTGAAACCTCAAGTACGCCCCGATAGGGGCCAAAAATAGTAATTAAAGGCTTGTGATCTGTCCGTAGAATAAAAGGTATCGACCTCCCGTATAGGTATTGGTGAAATCGACGTACCCCAAATATAATAGCCGTAGCTTCTTTTTGTATTTGTGAATACCTCATCTCCGCTGCATTTAGGGTCCGCGATACTAAAGACACCGGCCTTTCAATATTATTATCGTCGACCTGGGACAATATCGCGCCTAAACCGTTCGGTGAAGCATCTACGGTTAAAATAATCGTCGCATTCGGATTAAAATGAGCTAATACTTTATCTGAACACAATAATTTTTTTATTGTGTTAAATGCTACACTATGTTCCGAATTCCAGTGCCACTTACTATTTTTATGCAATAATTTATATAATGGAGCTAAAATCGATGAAGCGTTAGGTACAAAATTTCTATAATAATTAACAAGGCCCAAAAATGATTTTAATTTTTTAATATTATCTGGTATCTGTGCATTTAATATCGCGTTAACTTTTTCTGGTGATTTTTTAAGGCCGTTCTTATCAATCACATAACCTAAGTATTCTACTTCATCCTTAAAAAAACCGCATTTATTTTTTTGTAATGTTAACCCTGCATCCTGTAAACGTTGCAGTACTGCATGTAACCTTGAAAGATGTTCGCTTTTACTAGCACCTGTTACCAAAACATCATCTAACATGCACAGTACCCCTTCCATACCCGCTAACACACCTTCCATAACGCGTTGAAAAATAGCAGGCGCACTAGCCAAACCAAAACTTAAACGTGTATATTTAAATAACCCTTTGTGAGTATTAATCCAAGTAAACTTTTGAGATTCGTCGTCTAAAACGCACTGAGCGTAAGCTTGTGAAAGATCTAGTTTACTAAATTGTTGTCCGCCGTGCAACTTAGAGAATAACTCTTGCACCGTGGGCAATGGGTACTTATCGACTAACAGCTGTTTGTTAACAGTCACGGAGTAATCCGCACACAAGCGAATAGTTCCATCCCGCTTCAACACGGGCACAATAGGTGACGCATACTCTGAATACTCAACTGGTTTCAATATACCGACGCTCACTAACCTATCTAACTCCTTATCTATTTTTTTACGTAGGGCGAATGCAACCGGCCGCGGCTTAAAAAATATGGGTTTAGCATCTTTATTAATGTTAAGTTTTACTTTATATTTATTAAATGTACCTAATTCGTCCGAAAACACTAAGGGATCTTGAGATTGCAACATTTCTATTAACTCTGTTGACTGATTGCAGTAATTTAAAGGCAACATTTCTAATTTAAATAAACATATAAAATCCCTTCCTAAGATTGGCGGTCCGCCGTCAGGAATAATATAAACATTTAACGTATGGGTGAATATACGCTATTTGATTTTTTTGTGTTCCTGGAGGAAATTTAATCTGTTCCATTCAATATTGATAATTTCTCTATTTGACACTATTTTTAAATTTGTAATGACGAGGGCCAGAAGATTTTTCCTTTTTTTTGAATCTTATAAGCACCAGAGGAAAATGTGTTACCAGAGGAGTGACACTATTGGCAGGCCACGAATTATTAGCTAAGGACAGGGAGTAATATTAAATAAAACATAGATAAATTATAGTATTTGCATATTTTTAATATACAAGATACATTCATTCTTCACAGTTTCTAAATGCAACCTTATTTTTAATAATAAGTCAGTATCAAATAACAAAATTAATATTTTCTATTTATCAGTCTCATCTGAGATAAAAATCACTTTACTGTTTAATAGTTGTATAACTTAAAAGCCACGTTTAAGGCGCTTTAATAAAAAAAAAATCTAAATGAAACAAAAATATAAACTTCGTTCACAAAACAAAACAATAGTACTATCTAACGATACACCTATCAGTCTTAAGGCTATTAACTTAAAAATTTATCAGTGCAATCAATATTTTCAACGAAACAAAATATTTTTTACTTAAATACTAAACAATAAACAATTTACTTTTCAAACACATCAATTGGCTTTGGGAACTTGTAAAATACTCTGTTACCCTTCATGCGTATATTTGGCACTGGTAGTATGGTCAAGATCTGTTCCCACTTAACGTCAGACATGTCGTTGTCATTTATTCTAAAAAGAGTACCATCTTCATTGGAGATCTTTAAAAAAGTTACTCTGATCTCTCCTTCTTCTTCATCAAAATCTGACGAACATACGCCAGCATATCTATATTTTTTATTATTAATATTATATTCCACAAGTACAAAATCTCCGTTCTTGACGGTCATAGCAGTGTCTGCATTGTCTGTAGGATTAATAAGATAAGTAGATGCTTGTGCAACCATTTTGTTTTGCACATCTTCCTCAGAATCGTTGTATACTGCATCAACATCCAATTTGTTTTTTCCATTTTGGGGGTATTTAATGTCGCCTAAGTGGAAGTGAGTACAAAAATTGCTACAAAAGCAGCTGAGGCTCTTCATGTACAACGTATTGCTTAGATAGTTTCCTCGTACTTGATGTACTTTTAGTGTACCAGTAAAAGGTTTGATATTTGGTCGATTATTTTCCATAATCTTCTTTTGGAAATCAATTTCTTCTTCGGGTATCATAAAAATTTTAATGCCTGGACAATATTTGTTTAATTCTGTAGCAAAGTCGTCAATCGTAGCAATGTCAGTTCCTAAAGCTACAATTTTGTCAGCGGTTCGTTTACATGTCCCTCCGATACCATCTGGAGCTCCTTTACCATGCCCCGCTTCATGATAGTTCCAGGTAAAATCACAAATATTTGGATAGGCTTCAGTCAATTTACAAAGTAAGTAATAAAACATATCTTTGTTACGGTACTGAGTAACAGGGCCATCGCTTAAAAAATGAACGTTCTTAACTGAGGACGGAAGGAGTTCCATGACAGGTTTTAGATGAGCCCAGATTACAGGGACATTATGGTTTAGGTTTTCTGACATTGTGGCAAAACATTTTATTTCTCCCTTAGTATATAAGACCACAGTATGCAAACTTATTTGTGTACGTGACCCACCAAAATGGAACGATTGAACTTCTGAAGAATATTTTGTATTATAATTTTCGGAAAAGTCCATATGAATCACAGCATCTTTTTCAGTTAAGTTATCTTTTAGATTTTTAATGGTTTGATATTGATGAACTATATTTGCTTCATGCTTTAAAAATATATCGAGATTTTCTTCAAGTTTCATCACAATGTCTTTTGGAGCACAGTTTAATGTAATTTTTTTATATTTTCGCACCCTGCGTTTTCTCGTGGTTTTAGTATCTAAAATGTCCTCTGCTATACATTGCCATGAAGAGAATTTGATCATAACAGAATTGTCAAACTCATGATAATATATGGAACGTGTTTTACAGTCAGGACATTCTCGCATAAGACATTTTTCATTGTATCGGTCGCAACATAAATAATTAAGCATTCCCTGATAGTTTGAGAAATTTATGATGTTTGCCTGTTTTAAGGAAGCCAAGGTTAGCTCCGTGTTTGCATGAGTTATACATAAACAAGTTTCTCTTTGGTGGATATTTGGGGTTACGACCCAAAAAGGTCGTAGGCGGCAAAATAGTGTGTAACTCAACTTTATATTTTTTGTTTTTATAAACTTGGTGTGTAGATTTTTTAATGTGTCCTGTAACAATCTCTTCTGTTTTTTTATTTTACTTTTTGTAATGCAATCTTTTTTGCCTGGGCATAATCTACTATTGCAATTTTTATTTTTATTTTATTTTATTTATTCTAAGAGAAACAAACAGTGGTATAAAACAAACAATAAAAATACAATAATAATAGTAGTACATACACCAATAAAGTTTCTACAGACAAACAATACACATAGTATTAGAGTAGATACTAGAAGAAAATTAGGGAGAAAACATTTCAATTACATATAATATATAAACAAAACAGAATACTAAAACACTAACAATAAATATATAAAGCTAAATTACGGATTTATTTGAGAAAGAACATCTCTTATTTTCCTTTTGAAATTTGGTAGCGAATAATACATTATATCTATGTCGTTAAAGTTAGCATTATAATCGCGACAGGACCTATATGTAAATTCATTTTGAGCAAATTTAGTTCTGGTAAAAGGAATGTGGAATAGCTCTCTACGACGAGTGTTAAAGCTGGGACATCTGAAATGTAAATTATTTAACAGGTATGGGGAGTCGACAAGGTTATTAATTATTTTATATAAAAACAATTGGTCTTTAAATCTACGACGGCTTGAGAGAGAAGATAGAGCAGGACAGCATTGGTATCTAAATTTTAAGTGCTTTATAAATTTAAGTTGAACTCTTTCGATTTCCTCTATGTATGAATTATGATAGGGGTTCCAGATTATTGAGCCATATTCCAAGATTGGACGAACCAAGGTGTTATATAGTAAAAGAATTGTGGAAATATTTCTAAAGTCTCTACTCACTCTAAGTATGAAACCCAGCACTTTATAAGCTTTGGCAGTTATTTGGTTTATGTGGAACTTGAATAACAATTTGCTATCAAGAAGTACACCCAAGTCACGCACTTCATTAACCCTTTTTATTGTTTCACTACCAAGTGAATATCGGAAATCTAAAGTAGCTAGCTTCCTAGAGAAAGAAATGATAGAACATTTCCTAACGTTTATATGTAAATAATTATTAGAACAATACAAGTAAAGCCTGTCTAAATCTTCCTGTAATAGAGCACTGTCTGAGAGGCATGCAATTTTTCTGATAATTTTTAAGTCATCAGCATACAGAAGAAATGAACTATTCTTGAAAATAATCTTAATGTCATTTAGGAATATGTTAAACAGTAAAGGTCCAAGGTGAGATCCTTGAGGAACGCCCGAGGTAACAGGCACAAAGGATGAAGTATATCCTTTAATAGTTACCGCTTGACTTCTGTTCTGAAGATAAGAAGTTAACCAACGCAGCAAATCACCATGAATACCCATTCCTGCAAGTTTTTGGATAAGAACATGATGGGGAACCTTATCAAACGCTTTCGCGAAGTCTGTATACACTACATCAACCTGGTAGCCCTGATCCATAGACGTAGTAATACAATGGACTAATTCCGCGAGATTTCCTTCTGTTGATTTTTTGTTGACAAACCCATGCTGTTCATTAATCAGAAAAGGTCTTAATTTTGGAAATAAACTATCATACACGATCTTTTCAAAAAGTTTACCTATTATACATAATTTAGAAATTGGTCTATAATTTTGAACCTCGTGTTTGTCACCAGATTTCAATATAGGAACCACAAATGATTTCTTCCAAATACTAGGCATTTCCCCGGATGTAAGTGATTTGTTAAATAGTAGGAAAATTGGATAAGCTAAATGGTGACTACAGAACTTAAGAAAAACAGGAGGTATACCATCTGGACCCATCCCTTTTTTAATATCAAGGGATTTTAGATATTTCTTAACTAGCTCCGGTGTAATGTAAATTGAATTGATTATTGTATGAGGCATATTAGTCTCAGAAAATTGATGAGGATTTGAATTATTGATGGAAGTCTCAAATGTTGATTTAAAATAGTCACTGAACAGATTGCAGGCATTTTGTGGATCATTAACAGATCGGTTCCCAAATTTCACTGTATCGGGAATTCCAGTAGAAGAATTCTTTGACCTGACGAAAGTCCAAAAATATTTACTATTAGACTTAATTTTTAATTCAGAGTTATAGATATATAAGTTATAGTCGTAAGTTTGCTTTGTTTTTTGACGTTCACGGAGTAAGCTAAATGAATCATAGTCAGAAGTAAGATTGTAAATTTTCCATTTCTTGTGAAATCTGAGCTTATCGGAAATTATTTTTATTAGAGAACGGGAGTACCAACAGGGAAATCTATTTATAGACTTTACTTTTTTAACTGGAATTAATTCATTAATAAGCTCATTTATTTTATTGTAAAATATATCTACTGCCGTTGGTAAATCACGATCATCTAATAACTCAAACCAATCAATAGATGCTAATACATCATTTATTGCATCGTAATCGGCTGCATGAAATAATCTTATAGTCCGTGGTGTAGAAACGGACTTACATAATGAGATACTGGACAAAATTAATTCCAATGCAGGATGGTGTGCATCTTCAGGTGTAAGAGGCAAGCAGCTACGATTAACTGAGCAGTGACAGTTTCCTATGACCAAATCAAGAAGCCTATTATTGAAATTCAAAATATAATTAAATTGCTTAAAATCTGTAAAATTAAGAAAATTATAAAGAACATCGACAAGGCCATCCTCTACGTGAGAATTAACTATCTCCATGTAGTGACCAACATTAGACCAAGCTGCTGCCGACACGTTAAAATCACCAACAAGAAAGAAAATATCATTGGGCTTAACAATAAACTCATTAGAGACAGATTCAAAAAAATCACAAAGAGCTTCTCGTTGAAAGCGATTATGAGGAAAATAAGAACAGTAAATATGTAGATATTTTATATTCATAGGCGACGTAAGGGCTAAAGTGACTTTTAAAATTTCACCTGCATAATTATCTATCGGAATTAGAGAAGAAGCATAAACAGATAAGCTAGATTTAACTGCAATTAACACGCCTCCGCCCAAAGTCAGTCCGCTGGTATTATAATTTCGATCATACCTATAAACAGTGTACCGCGAATCGAAAAGTTCCTCACTATGAATCCCATCACACAACCATGTCTCCGTTAAACAGATAACGTCGTAATCAACCTGCATTAAACTCCTGAAGAACAAATTTGTTTTAGTTCGCAAGCCTCGAACATTTTGATAATATAGTGTCAGATCATTATTCATTATTAAATATAATATAATAATCATTTATAGATAAATTCATAAGGGAGACTCCACATACACTATAAAATAACAATAATAGTAAAATAATTATGTAAACATTGCATCTGTTATTATAAAAAATACTAACTATTCGAATGGAGATGTCCAAGCCTAAACACAAAACACTAAAAACACAAATACATGGAAATGTACTTATAACAGCAAGTGAAATATATGTAATACTTAAGCTATTTTTTTTAAATCACTAGTATTTACAATATGGATAACTGGACTAGTATCATTACGACGAGCCATAATTGAACAATTTTTAACCCACACATATTTAAAATTCTTCTCTCGAGCTAATTTTTTGGCGGATAATAAGAGGCTCTTATTATAGCTAGTCAAATGATCGTTAAAGTAAACAAAATTATTTTTGCTAGCAAAGCCTATATCACAACACTTCAATTTAAGTTTTCTGACTTGTGCTAAAAATTCATCCTTTTTCCAACGTGATAAGAATCGTACAATGATTGGTTTACTCCTTTTAGGTTCGTTATTTTTTGCAGCAACACGAGTTACAAAGTCAATATCAGTATTAATATTAAGTTTAAACTCAGTCTTGCTTACAATACTTTCAATGATAGAGAACAGGTTTTCACTCTTCTGTTCCGGGATTCCATATATTTCCACGTTAGACCTTCTGGCCCACTGTTCCCGATTACGATTATCAGATTCGATAGCCTCAATAGATGTTTTTAAGTTCCCGATTTCCAAAATTTTAGTAGAGAATTCCTTAATATGGACCTCGCAATCACCTATTCTTTTGTTAAAATCGTCCAAGTTATGATTTATAAATTCTAATGACTGTTTGACACTAAGAAACTCGTCCTTGATAGCCTTCAGCTCATTTTGGATGGGCGTAATAGAATTTTTAAGGTCTAATTTTAGATTATTTAATTCAGAGGATATTATACTTCTGACGTGTTCAAGAATTGAGGGCGAAGTTAGCGAATCATACTTGGTGTCTGGAGAATAGGGTTCTGTATTAGATGCACCTCTGCGAGTATTGACGTTATCTTCCGAGCTCTGTTTATTGCCAATATTTCGACTTCGAATTGGCGTGTTGTCCTTAATAACTTGACGCGGTTGTGATAAAGAGCACTCGGGACATATCCAATTTTTCTTAATGTCAACTTTTTTTGCCGACGGGTAAAGACACATGTAGTGATAATTGCAACTACATTTCATACACTTAATACTATCGGAGGCGCCATCTAGTGTGGATGATTTACAGCACGAATATTTCGTCATTTTAAGAAATTAATCAGAAACTTAAGAAATTTAAAAATTTCTGTGGCGAAGTGAGATTCGAACCAACGACTATTCGATGAAACCGTCTTACAGCAGTAGCTTCAAAGCTGAGCTATGCCACTTGTACGTCATTCAACGAAATATGTAGTCAGATTGTGATATTCGTCGGTAATTTTCTAGGAATACCTTAAAGTTGCGAATATTGTTAATTATTAGAATACCCCAGTAAGAAGTATGCAAATTTAACACTGCACTGATAATTTTAGATTCATAGTTAGCACAGTAACAACAGATCACACGATTACTTTATTCATTACGCGTAGAGAAGTAAAACTAATAAAGTAAAACTAATAACCAAAAGATTAAAATAACATTAAATTTGACAACAAAAAAGAGGAGGGACAACTAGTACGTCTACTCTGACACAATCTCAACTGTCAACTGCAATCTTCTTCAAAAAACGCTGTGACTATTTTCTCTAACTTCGAATTAGTTTTATCGTTTCTTGTCTTCCGTGTCATATCTAACAAACTTTTATTTGCAGTAGATGACTGTCTTACAGGTTTCATATTAATTTGGTTCAACACTTTATACTTCTTGACTATTTTGCCACTTAATACTTTTTTAAATATCTTCTTTTCATTATCATTCGTTGTCAAATTTATATTTTCTTTTAGTTGATTTTGGATCACCTCACTAAATAATAATTTTTTCTTCACCTCTTCTACATTCTCTTTATTATTATTAAGTAAGAGATCGGCCACTTTTGACTGTGGAGTCATTTTCTGTTTTCCGATGCGCTGTAATTTCTTTTTATAATCACGTACCTTTTGACGTAACTGTTTAATTTCATATTTTTGTTTTTTTATAAGTTTATTTCGTAGTTTCCGCTGAATTTCTGATCGCCTTTTAGCAGCCAATGCGATATTGTTCTGTGGAAGTAGAGGTTGGGCTTCATTATCAGACGCAGGTGGTGTTATTGGATAGTTAGTAGATTGTTGCTTTACGCGATCTCTATGCTTTTTAGTCTTTTCTCTCCATGCTTTTCTAACAGCCCTTTTTTCCCTTTCAGTCATATGATTTATACTCTTGATTTGTCCCTTTTCTTTTTTCTTTTTATATTGCTGCCTTTCTTTTTCTTTCAATTCTGCATTTTTAACTGGATCGTTTTTAATTCTTTGGTAGCGTAATTTTTCAGCTTGACGCTTTTTTTCTAACCTTTCTTCCCTTGTTTGTTTCTTTTTAATATTCGCCATGATGTCTGATTATACTTAAATATCTAGAACAAATAAAATGAAGCCTATAAACATTAAATATTAACGAAAAAAAGTGCGTGTGCACTTATGTACACGCGTTAGAAGTTATACTTATTTGGCGTAACAAGATAAAAATCTTTTCAAAATATAATATCACATATATGATCGGTTTTCCGATACTCGACATTGCGTCGGCTTGATAAATATCCCGTCCTACATCCCGTAGGAAAAAAGATATTTATTTATTCCCTATCTTTGTATTCTTCTTCTTCTTCTTCGAGTCCTGCTTGATGCTGTGTTTGATGTAGTGGATTGGTGATTTTCAGTAGTTGGAGAATGTGTGGTAGACGAATGTTGGGTAATAGATGAGTGCTGTGTGTGTGATGTTTGTTGTGTGTCTGGCGTGGGCTGTGTATTTGGTGTACTATTTACGAACACAGTATCTCCTAATACCTTGCTGAGTATGGTGACTGTGTGTATGGCTGCTTGTTTTTGTAAGATTGTTATGTCTATATATGTGTTTAGTTGGTCTATATATCTATGCAAACTTTTACTTATTATGCCTGTCGCTCCTATTATTATTGGTATGATGGTAGTTTGTGTATTCCATAGGCGCCGGATTTCTGTCTTTAATAGGTGATATTTACTAAGTTTCTCGATTTCTTTAGCTCCTATATTGTAGTCTGAAGGTACTGCTATGTCTATTAAAAATGTGTTATTGGTGGTCTTGTCTACATATATTAAATCTGGCCTATTGTGCGTTACGGTAATGTCAGTTTGTATAGGTATTTCCCACATTAGCTTGCTTTGTTCATTTTCTTTAATTAGTGGCTGTGTTAGCGTTTCTTTCCACCAAAGATTTGATACCTCGATGTTGTGTTTCTTTGCCAGACACCAATGAACATACTGTACCAGGCTGTTATGTCGCTTGACATAGTATGTGCCTGCTAACTTTTCGCACCCCGATATAATGTGTTGCGTCGTTTCGTCTTTGCTTGCGCATAAGCGACATTTACCATCTACGTCCATCTTTAAAATGTCGCGCTGATGCTGACGCGTCATAACAGCCTGGTCCTGTATGGCGAATATTGCTGATTCGATGGAGGCTGATATTTGCTGTTTCTTTATCCATTTAAATGAGTTTTTAGTTTCTATATTAGTTTGGTCCAAAACTGCTTTAGGAAACTGTCCATGTAATTGTTTGTTTCTCCACTTATCTTTTTGTTTGTTAATAATCGCTTGTGTGATTTCTTTGTCTGTATGTATAACATTTCTTGGTAGTTGTAAGTCTCTTTCTACGTCTATGGCATCTTTTATAATTGAATATTTACTTTTATTTTTATCATGATGAAGTATTACTCTTAATAAATCGTCACTCTCCGTTTCTAAATATTGTTTATATTTAAGTATCTGTTTTATATACATATTTTCTATATTTATTAGCCCTCTACCTCCCTCTATTAACGGTAAGTACAATCTTTCTACATCTGCTTTTTGTCGTTGTGCTTTTTTAATCGATAATAATTTTCTAGTTTTTATATCTATTGCCTTTAGATCACTATGCTTATAATTAATTATTCCAAATGAGTACAGTAAAACCGGTATTGCATAGGTATTTATTCCTTTTATGATATTTCGTGAATTCAGGTGTGTGTTCAGTAGTTTTTTAGTCCTTTTAAAATATTCCTTTGTAACCTGTTCCTTAATTTGACTATGATCTATTTTCCCTGATTCGTGTATTCCTAAGTATTTGTATTTATTACCTATTCCTAACTGTTCAAATGTATCTCCGCTCAAAAGTACATGTCCTTGTCCTATTGTATTATTTGTATGTCCAGATCTAATATGTATTATATTGCATTTGTTTAAGCCAAAGCTCATGCCTATATCGTTTGTGAATATTTCTATACTGTCTAATAAAACTTTTAAATTATTTCTGTTGTTAGCATATATCTTTAAATCATCCATGTACAATAAATGGTTTATCCAGAATCTATCTTTCAGTTTATATCCTTTCACTTCATATTTGCCAAGTATCAACGAGAGCGGGTTAATTGCCAAACAGAACAACAACGGCGACAAAGAGTCTCCCTGAAATATGCCACGTCTAATGTGAATCGGCTCAGTAGTTAAAGATTCATGAGTTCCACGGGCTGTCATAATTACTTTCCACGTAGGCATAACAATTTCAAGAAAAGCCCTGATCGTGGGTGGGCATTTGTAAATATCAAGAATTCTCAAAATCCACTCGTGAGATACACTATCGAATGCCTTCTGATAATCTATCCACGCCATACTCAAATTCTTCTGGGACTGATGTGCGTCCTCCAAAATTGCTTTATTGACCATAAGATGATCTTTACAACCCCGAGCTCCTCGACGACACCCTCTTTGTTCAATCGCCATGATGTTATTCTCCTGGCAATGGTTGTAAAGTTGGTTAGCTAATATGGATGTCAGTAGTTTGTAAATGCTAGGTAAACAGGCTATTGGTCTCCAATTTTTTGCATTTTCTGTATTTTCATTCTTCGGAATTAAAATGACCTGTCCTAGAGTAAACCATTCTTCTAACTGCTCTCTACCCCCTATAATATTTGTTAAGACTATAGCTAAATATTTATGTGTACTAGTAAGATATTTAAGGTAATAATTATGTATTTTGTCTACTCCCGGAGTCTTCCAGTTATGTAGTTTTCTAGAGGCTATTTTTACCTGTTCTTCTGTGATTTCCTGTGATTCTACCGTGCTTATCCTGTCCGAAAAAACTTCTATTTCCTCTATCCATTTAGCTTCTTTATTGTAATGTATAGGTTTAGACAATACCGATTTCCAAAATTCTTCTATGCTATCTTTACTAGGTAGTTTTATATCATTAGTGGTTTTATTGTTTCCTAAGCTTCTATAAAGTCTGTGTTCATTTTCAATAAATAACCTGTTTTGCTCTTTTCTATTGTTAATATCTTCATATCTTTTTATTCTACCAGCTAGTGCTTTTATTTTCTGCTTCAGTATCTCTTCTGTATTCATCCTTTCATTTTCATTATGTATGTTGTATTTATTATATAACTTAGTTTTTACGTTAATCATTCTACGAGTAGTCACGCCTCTCCCTATTTCTACTAACTGTCCTACCTCCTTCCTTAATTTTTCTATTTTATTTTTTATTCTTTTCTTCCAAGCTGGATCTGAAGTTCTTTTAACTATATTTTTAGGTGTAAATGGTTTTTGTTTATTATTATATATTATTTTATAATATATTATAATATTATTTGAGAAAATATTTATTTATGTATATTTGTATATATTTTATTCGGACTGATACAAAACACGTATACGGTAGGTTCAGAAACACTTGAAAAAATTAATATCCTGATTACAGTTGTCAGTTCTCACGCAAACATACATAGATGTCCTTACTTTTACAGTGTTGGTAACTTTTTTTGAAAATCTAAAAAGTTGACTATAGCTAACTTTAGGGTGTCGGTTTAACATGACGGTGTGCGCGCGCATCTTAAAAATTTACTCTCATAATTTTTCCCTAACGCGCCAAAAGAAGTATAACTTCAAAAAAATTGTCACTTCTCTGGCGCTTTTGAATTTCCTCTGGCATGAAATATGCCAGAGAAGTTACGCCAGAGAAGTGACAAAATCGCACATAACCCACAAAAACAATATCACTCGCTTATCTGACCAAAGTTTTATGTAATACATGACATCTACACACATTAAACATTGCATTGTGCAAATATTAAATTTCGTGACGTAATAATACATCAAACATATACATACCAAAGGAAATACTCCAACGACTGGCACAAACACGCTTTCCTACAGTGAATCGCAAACTGACGCAATATTATTGAAGTTTTGCTCAACGTCGTTAGCTTGCTTCTAACTTCACACTATTGTGCGCGCATAGTTCATAGACAAAAACATACCTTTGCGGTTTGAAGTCAAATTTTATTTCTCTAAGTTTTGCCAGATGAAGTGACATTATTGTAACATGACATGAAAATAAGCAATTTTTTTGTATATTAATAAATATTTAGACACTGTATTTAGATAAAATACGTTTCCACGGTTATAAAAGCATATTATCGTATTTAAAAAAAACATAATGGTATACGTATTTAAAGTATCTAGCTATAAAATCATTATAATCTAATAATTGGGGAGGCCAGAGGAGTATACATTTATAACTATTTCAAACTGTCAATGCCTGAAATTAAACAATTATCGCGAATAGACTTTGTGGGCCAAATAAAAGACAATGTTCTTTATTGTTTAAGTATACAAAAACAATAATATCATAAGTTTAACATAAAATTTGTCTATAGACCATTGGAATTCAAATAGCGTATATTCACCCGTATGCGTTTTGTTCATATAAGTAAATGCCAACTTAGCAATGCCTACGTAATTAATGTTGTTCCCGTTATACGTCAATAACTTCCTGTCACTTTTAATCAACTTTACGTTAGTAAAATATTTTTCGTACGTTCTTTCGGATATCGCTGTAACAGCTGAGCCACTATCGATTTGAAACTTCATTTGCACTCCTTGAACGCAAACTATTTCCGTCATGGGTTCCCCGTTATACGTACGAATATTATATAACTCACCATCATCGCCGTTCTCATTCGCACTGTCATGTACAATATAATTATTTTTTTTACACATACGACGCAAATGACCTTTTGTGTTACACTTTCTACACCTATAGTTAGCGTACCGACACTGCTTCACCGTATGATTTTTAAACCCACATATTGAACATGGCACTTTATCACTATCTGCCACAGCCAGTATCGGAATACTTGGCGTCGACATTTCGAGCAAAGTCCAGTTCCGTGGTCAATTGGAAGATAAGGCCAAATTGGCCTAAAAGAAGCTTGGTGTGCTCAGTAAGGCGAGACAGTACTTCACGTCTGGTCAGCGCCTTAACCTCTATAAGGCGCAAATTCGGCCGCACATGGAGTACTGTTCTCATCTCTGGGCAGGAGCTCCCCAGTACCAGCTACTTCCATTTGACCGCATTCAACGTAGGGCGGTTCGACTTATAGACGATCAAGCTCTTTCCGATCGGCTTGATACTTTAGCTCTGCGTAGAGATGTTGGATCACTCTGCATCTTCTACCGCATTTATCACGGGAAGTGTTCTGAGGAATTGTTCGAATTGATCCCGGCCGCAGAATTCCATCATCGGACATCGCGCCAAAACCGTAAATTCCACCAACACCACCTCGATGTCCAGCGTTCCACAACAGTGCGATTCCTTAGGCATTTTCTGCCTCGCACAACCACTCTGTGGAACCAGCTGTCGCCGGCGATCTTTCCGAACCGTTACGACCTGGCAACCTTCAAGAAGAGAGCGTATTCTTTCTTGAAAGGCCGGCAACGCATTTGCAAGCCCTGTGGTGTTGCAGATGTCCATGGGCGGCGGTGATCACTTGCCATCAGGTGGGCCTCCTGCCCGTTTGCCCCCTTTGTCCCATAAAAAAAAAAAAAAAACTTTTTGTGTTACTAATCTTGAACAGCTGTTCGCCCCGTGGTATGCCGGCTCCCTCCACCAGCGCCGGGGCCTCAACCAGCAAGGCCGCACCAGCGCGCGCACACCGCACGCTCTCCGCCAACTCGACTGCCTTTGCCAAGGTTAACTCCTTTGGATCTTGAGAGAATAATTTCTCTCGCTCTGCTCCTGGTCGCATTCCCATTATAAAACGGTCCCTTAATGCTTCCTCCACGTTCAAGAAACTACAGTATGCGGTCATCCCGCGCAAGCGTGCCGCCCATTGTGAATAAGATTCTGCTTCGTGCTGACTCGCATTGTAAAACTTATATCTTTCACCAAAACCACATCTTTTCGATATGAAGTGATTATCCAAAAGATTAATTACGTCTTCAAACGGTACTGATTGAAGTTCTTTGGGTAATGCCAAGTCCACGGCAAGCTGGTAGGTTTCTTGACTGAGTGCGCTCAACAAGATCGCTCTTCTCTTGACACCCAATACATCCTGTGCCTCCGTAACATCGTTCGCAATAAACCATTGCGTAAGCCGACCTTTATATACTTGCCAATTTTGTGAGTTATGATCGAAATTCGACAAGATTCCAAAATGAGACATTGCAAATATAACGACTATTTTTAAAAACGATAATTGAAGGTAGCTCGTCGCCACTGTTATGTATGCAGACAGGTACGAGTGAAAGGCTTGGTAGTTGGATACGCACTGTTTTATTAACGGCGAATAGCGTGGTGGGCGCAGCCACTACATTTTAAGATTACCCACTTAATAATACATAACAATATCACAGTTGCTTGAAGTAGCTATTTTTGTTTTGTCTATTTCTTTCAATGTTGATAGTGTACTATCCATTTTGAAACTTCTTTAGGGATAGGCGGGTGAGGCTTATAAGGCATAAAAGGTGTAGTATGTGTGTATGTGAGACGTGTAAGCGTGGTAAATATATGATTATTGAGAAGGTTTTAATATTTTTTGTGAATGGTGAAATATATGTTTTGAGCAGCATTTCGTAGACGAAAAGTGAGATAAACCAGATAGTAACGTAGTTTTTGGAAGTGCAGGTTGCTTCAGTATGCTCAAGTGTAGGGTGTAAAACAAATTTAGGAATGTGAGTTATAGTAGAAGTGTGTAATTTTGTGTAGGTAGTGTATATGGTAGGAACACTTAAGATGATATAGTTAAAATAATGTTTTAAAAATACAAGAGTGCTTAACACAAAAATCACTAGGCATAGTCAATCTTCCTGAGATAATCTTTAAATTTGAGACTCATTACTAACTAGAATCACTAGTGAATTATCATCTTTTCTGACATATACTTTTCCATAGGACGTCCAGCAATATTTATACATCTTGGACTTTGTTAATTCTCTGCCAAGGAAATATAGGCGGGAGGACTTCGGTGTTAAGTTTTCAGAAATAAAAACAGGTGTGTCGGGCTCATTCGGTAATCCTAAGTGTCTTGCACAGATTTTCGATTTATGTTTAATGTTGAAGGACTTACTCATTTTCAGGAAATTATTTTTAGTTATGGTTGACATTGTTTCTATTATTATAGGTGTATTTTTTTGTCCATCCTTTCTTGCACGAACTCTATATATATCTCTTATTTCTGACCTATTTATTTCACAATTAATATTTTTAGATAAGCACGTAACCATGTCAAGCAAATCTTCCTTAGTTTCATCATTTTTCCTTGGCACATTTTTAATTTCAAAACTAGTTTTCCTCATCCCTTTCTGCATGTCTTCGATTTTGTCCTCCAAAATCGTGATGTAATTCCTATCCTCCTGTACTTGCATTTCTAATTTTTCAATTTTCTTTTTATATTCTTCGTTTTGTGATGTCAAAGTCAAAGTCAAAGTCAAAATATACTTTATTCAAATAGACTTTTACAAGCACTTATGAATCGTCACTTTTACATTATTATACGAATTTAAATCAAGTGTCAGTCTGTAAGTCTGGGACTTGGGAGTAAACTACCACCGACTCGGAATGCTGTTCTGCCGAGAAGAATCGGCGAGAAACTCAGCAGTTGCTCTTTTCAAAAAATATTTGATTACAATATTTATTGCATTACAATATTTATCTATTTATCCTACGTGAGACACAACAAGACATTAATCCCACACATTTACATCTTCTAAGTATTCCGTGATGGTGTAATAAGCTTTATTCAATAATGTATTTTTAATTTTAGATTTAAATTGTTTTAAAGGCAAGCTCAATATGGACTGTGGAATTTTATTATACATGCGTACACCTTGCCCCATAAACGATCTATTTACTTTTTGAAGGCGAATAGTGGGTGTTATAAGTTTATCCTTATTTCTAGTATTTATACTGTGTTTTGAGTAGCAATTAATATTTTTTCGCACAAATATAATGTTACAATATATATATTGCGAAGCAACCGTAAGTATACCAATTTCTTTAAAAAGTTCGCGGAGAGTATCCCGAGCACCAATGTTATAAATGGCCCGAATGGCCCTTTTTTGAATTATAAATATGGATTTAATGTCCGCTGCATTACCCCACAACAAAATACCATACGACAAAATGCTATGGAAGTAGCTAAAGTAAACAAGTCTGGCAGTGTCAACGTCTGTCAGCTGCCTGACTCTTCTGACAGCGAAAACAGCGGAGCTTAGTCTACTCGCAAGAGACGAGAGATGGGGACCCCATTGCAAACCCGAATCTAATGTCAATCCCAAGAAAACCGTGGAATCTACCGTGTTTAATATGTCGTTATTAAGATACAAGTTGAAATTTTGCCTTTTTACATTAGGTAATAAAAACTGCATATATTTTGTCTTCTTGGCATTTAAAGCCAGATTATTAATGTTAAACCAATGAAGTATATGCGATAATGCACTATTCACTTCGTCGTAATTATTTGACTTTCTATCAACTTTAAAAATTAAGGACAAAGAGTACAATATCACAAAACTTGTCGGCATAAAATGGGAGATCATTAATATAAACTAAGAACAAAAATGGACCCAAGATAGATCCCTGTGGAACACCCATCTTAATAGGAGATCAAAAAGAATTAACATTATTTACCTCGACCTTCTGAACCCTACCACTAAGATACGATGCAATGAGATCAAGGGCAATACCACGAACTCCGTAATGAGCAAATTTAAGCTGAAGAGTTTCATGCTCTACACAATCAAAAGCTTTAGATAAGTCACAAAAAACACCAATTGCATTCTGTGATTTTTCCCAAGCGTCATAAATATGTCTAAGAAGTGCTATCCCCGCATCAGCTGTAGACCTACCTTTAGTGAACCCATACTGTTCACTATGGAAAATATTATTTATGTTAAAATGATTCAATAGTTGACTTAACATAAGTTTCTCAAAGATTTTACTCATACAAGGCAATATAGAAATAGGTCTATAGTTGCCAGGATCATTTTTAACGCCTTTTTTAAAAAGAGGTATTACTTTACTAATTTTTATGAGATCAGGGAATATACCAGTGTCTATACATTTATTGAATATTAGAGCTAAATAAGGTGCAATGTTTGTTATTATTGTATTAAGTAATTTAACAGACATGCCCCACAAATCACCAGTTTTCTTTACATTAAAAGTTTTAAATATTTTAATTATTTCATGTGCATCTACATATAAAAATTTAAATTGGTGATTACAGTGCGTTGTATGATTTCGCAAGAATTTGACTGCCTCTATAGGGGAAGATCTTAGAGAAGATGTGACCACTTCTGGGATTTTCGAAAAATAACTCTCAAATGTATTTGCGACATCTTCATCGGAACTTACTGTAACATTATCAATTAAAAGTTGGATAGGTTCGCTGGCGCGCTTTGATCTTCCAGCCGTACGAGTAATCACGTCCCAAGTTGCTTTAATTTTATTATCAGAATTCAAAATTTTATTTCTAATGTGAATAGACTTAGCTTGGAGACAAACATTTTAAAAAATTTTAGAATAGGTTCTTACCCGGCTATGGAACGTTGGGTCTTGATTCCATTGCTTCATACTGTATAATTCGTACAATTTATCTCTACTTCTGTATATGCCGACTGTCGCCCAGTCGCTAAATTTCATTTTAGTGTTTTTTAATACAGTACGTTCTTTAAATACGTTATTGAATGACTCCAAGAGTATATTGAATACTTTATTGTAGTAAGAATTGGGACTGTCAACGGTCATGTTCATATTAAGTAATTGCTGTGTGACTGTCTGTTTAAAAAAAATAATTTTATTTATATTGACCGGTCTACATTTGATTTTTTGTCTAATATTAACAATATTATTACTTATAGAAAATTTTTGACCAAAGTGATCTGAGCTCAAGTTTTTAATGATAGATTTATCAAGCACTTCTCCTTGATAAAACACATTATCTATACATGTGGAAGAAAAGTTAGTAACACGAGTTGGTTCGCAAATAATATTAAATAAATCGTAAGATCTAAACAAATTTAAAAGGCGATTACTAAGAAGCGTTACTTGAAGTATATCTACATTAAAATCGCCGCACACAACTACTGATTTTTTGTTATTACAAAGATTTCTAAGAACATCGTCCAATTTATTTTCGAAGATGTCAAAGTCACCCGAAGGGGGCCGGTACACGCATAATATAATATACTGTTGAGTCTCAACGCAGGATAGTTCTATAGAACGTTCGACAGAGAGTGCTACTATGTCCTGTCGGCCCTTGCAAACTACATCGTTTCTAACTAATACAAGAGAGCCACCGCGAGTAGCGTTCACTCTAACAAACGAACTTGACAAATTATAGTTTTCAAGATTTAAAATATTACAATGTTTTTTAAGCCATGGTTCAGTTAAGCATATAACATGAATATTGTATTTCACTAGATAAAGTTCCAGTTCAAGTTCTTTGCCACCTAAGCCTTGTATATTTTGATGCACAATATTTAATCCATTAGACTTAGGCTTTGTCTTAATATCTAGTTTAAACTAGTACAAGCACTTTCAATAGAAACATTAGTTTTGTCCAATGAATTATTAATAATGGCAATGTTCTTAGTTGTACAATGTACAACTGGATTTTGTATATTATAAGCTACTAAAGTAGCAAGTCTCTTCTTATAATACAAAGGTAGATACAAAGTATCCCTTGTCACCTTAAGACTAGAATAATTAATAAATTTATTAATGTCAAAATAAAAGAATGCGTCACTATGACGGTGAGTTGTATTATAAATAGCCATATTAAGGCTATATATGTACCTATTTTGTTCATCTGTGAGGGAAGAGGAATAAGGAAAAGAGCAAATAATAAATTTGCACTTAGTCCTATTATGTAAATTGAGTAAATGTTCCATACTATTTATAACATCCTTTTTCCTTACAGATGAACTATCCCCTTGGAGAAGTACCACAGTACTATTTACACACAATTCCATAGAGGATATTTTCCTAATATTATACTGGAAACTGGCACCAGGTGAACATATATTGTGTACATTATTTATGTGCTTTACAAGCAAAGCACCAAAGCCTTGACCTATTTCGTCAGACACTACTATTACTTTACCTTGGACAGTGGTACTGGAGGAATTATCCGTGCTAAAATGATTGTTATATTTTATACTTTGATTTAGCTCATTTTGTGTAGCCGAGACACAATCTACATCCACAGAATCATTTTTTTTAAGAATTTTTTTTTTCTTAACCTTAATAGTTTATTATATTCATTTTGAATTATGGATCAATTCGAGCAAGAATCTCATTAAGTCGAGCGGATCTTATTTCTTCTTTCCGTTTTGACATGAGAGTTTTGATATATAATATAAATTGATAAAGAATCCAAATAACTATAGGGATTTGGATTACAATGAGTATTTTAACAAATAGATCGTTTCTCTCAGCTCGAATTAGTAATTCCTTCGAGATATTTGCTTTAGTCATTGCATCTTGAAGGAGATTATCAATCTGCGATTTGAGGTCAAGGATATCTCTATTATTTTTGATAATAGACTCTTCTTTCTTTAATGTTTTATTTACTATATTACGTATGTCGTATGTAGGTTCTGTTACTTGCAAATACATATTACTAAGATCGCGTTTAGATCTAGTTGTCATCTTGTGTTCATTCGTACAAATTTTATTGAGAGATAATAATGGAATACTATCAAGAATGGAATCAGATTCACACATTATGTAACCTTCCATCATACAAGATTCTGGATCAATTAATAGAGGTTTTGGAATTGAGTTGCTTGCAGTATATACAGGAGGATATGCTAATAGTAAATATTTGATAGGCGAAGTATAGCAAATTGAATTGTGAATGACTTTAGGTTCCCAGCTTACAAAATTTAATATTTGGAATTTTGAATCTATTCTCGGAACAGATACTGTTAAAACTATTTGATTATTAATTTCATCAATCGCTTTAAGTTTAACTTCTAGATTTGGAGTTATTGATCCTATGTCATTTAATAGAGCACCAGGAACCTTTTGCTCGATCCAATTCCGTTGTGTCTCCAGGGTAACTAAGCTAGAAGGAATTTTGCCATCGATTAATAACAGAAATGCTGTATTAAGTTGTTGAATATAAGAATTGAAAATCTGAGAAATGGAGAATGTTATATCGATTCTATCAGTAGATTCTATCAAAGCACTTTTTATTTCTTGACTCAGATCCTTAATATTATTGTTCGAATTTATAGCCATAAGAGTAATGTTTTTCATGATTTTCAGGTCATTAACTCTCCCTTCGTGTAGTTCCGCTAGTTGTCTGGTGACCTCTTCATATTTCTGATCAGGTATTGCTCCAAAAATATCAGCTAGTTCATATGCAAAAACACCCGCACTTGCAACGTATCCTGTGTATTTCAATCCTTTCATGAATTTCCCATACTTAGTTAGTTTCCCAGCAACTCGAGTCACAGGTCGTACAGCTCTCAAAAAAGATACAATTAGTCTCCATATTTGTCTCCTTTGCCTCCTTAACCCCGTTACATTCAAAATTTGGCCATTACCTGATTGGGATGTCTCTACAGGATATGGGGTTGCTATGATTTCTTGATAAGTATTTAAAGTTGATTTGAATTGACGTTGATAATGTTTTTCTAGTGATCCTAAAGTGACAAGTAATTGGTTGTAAATTTTTAAATTCATTTTCTCTTTATCTAGGTTAGCTATAACATCCTTGATCACGTCTTCAGGAGATTTAACACGAATGATTAAAACTTCGGTCTTATAATCATCTACTAATGCACCTTTCATAATAGGGGATGACACTTTTATCAACTCAGATTGGTCAGAAATCGGAGATTCATCAATGATTGTTTGTGATTCACTAATGTCAATTCCTAAACTAAAGAAATAAAGAATCAGATTAAGACTAAAGAATAGCTTAAAACTAGAAACAAAATTGAAAAAGAAATGAAACATTTTCAAAGTTATTTTAAAGGAAATTATATTAATTATAATAATTGATTATAGTGATATTTATAAAATCTTAAGAACTATGTAAAATTTATTTGAAAATATATGACTTTAATTTAAATTAATTACAATTAGAATTAATGTAAAAGTTCAATAAAATTTGATATTAAAATGAGAATGATAATAATAAATGGGAATAAAATAAAATAAAATTAAAACTACACAAAATTAAAAACTACTTGATAAAGCCTTGTGTGATGTGAGAAATGCAATAGAATTTTCAATGTTTCGATTTGACTGCTGAATGTCTGCTAGTGTCGGTGCGATTTTTTTTTTTAAGATTAAGATCTGCTTTTGCAGCCGCCAAAATCTTTTTCAACGTCGAAATTTCTTTTCGCACTGTGTAGAAGCACTAGGTTTCTCAGAGCACACAGATCAAAATTATCAATTTCAATTTTTTTGAGCTCTTTTTCCTTTTTTTTCCGGGTGTTGGCAGTTTTGGTTCTGGTCTTGCTGAAATACTTGACCTTGGTTCCGCTTCCGATGCTATTGTCTCATCATCACTTTGGTCTTGAGAAATTTGCAGAACTTTGTTCGCCTCGTTTTTTATTCTCATGAGTGTTGCTTTTGACATGCCTGTTGCTGCGCAAGCCCTCTTTAAAGCTTGGTCCACAGGAATGACAAACTTCTTATTAAATTTTTCATCCTCGAAAAATTTTAACACTTTTAGAGCAAGTGTCCGTGCTTGGCTGTGTATTGTCTTTCCACCCATTTAAAAAAAAAGATGGCGCGTACAGCGCTTGATAACGCCTAAACTCCACAACACAACGTCCAAACTTAACAATAAAACAATACAATTAACAATAACAGAAAAAATAACGTCCACGTGTAACAAAAATATGTGTAACAAAAACAAAAAACAACTTTAAAATTCGAACGAGAGCGAGAGTAAAAGACGCGTATCCGTAACGAAGGAAGATGCTATCGGTACTGAACGCGAAAGGCCAGCGCGGGACGTGGCGCGGGGAGTCGGGAAGGGGGTCGCATTCCAGCCGAGTCTCAAGTTAACTCGCACGGGGGTTGTAGGGTCATTGTTCAGGGTCTAATTATTATTTACGTTTCAGTACCTTTATTTTGAAGTCAGTAATTTTTTTAATTACTTTTTATGAATTTTATTTTAAACTTTTTTAACGCTTTAAGCTGCATAGGCGGCAATTCTTTACCTAATCTCATTATATCGCTACCTTTAATAATTTTATTTATTGAATTGCACCAATAAAAAATTGCGAATCGCAAGGTGTAATCCAAAAAATTTTCTTTGAAGTTTTCGTGTATATCACACTTTAGGAAATCCATAGAATACGTCTTGGATTTGATTGCAGCCTTTATTTTTTAAGGATATTTTGTTTGTGCGGTTGATATTCCAAATATTCTATGGTCTCCTGCGTTATATATTTAAATAGTATTACAGCTCGTTCTGCAGGGTAGGCTAATTTATTTATTTTGCGGTTGAATTCTCTTATAGATATTCATTTGTGAATCGAATTTGCTTGACTTGATAATAAATTCGATTCACAAGTGGAACACTCAATATTTTAGTATTTTTCTTATGACCCACCTTGCAGTATAGGCGTGCGAGTACATTAATTATTTCTTGACCAGCTGTGTCATAAGAAATAATTTCCGAATAACTCCGAACAGAAGGCGAATTGGAAGACTCGGGTGACTCCTTTGACTTTATATGACTTGTACTTTTATTTTAAATAACATTTCCATATTTAACAGTTGGTCACCCGAATCTCCTTCACAATCAAAAGTATTTGAGTGAAACTTTATAAACCTTGTGATTAGCAAACATCTAAAGGTATTATTGAATGTGTGGCAGTCTGGATTATTGTATCTGTAATAATACGCCCGCACCTGACCAAAGAAACTTGCTACCACGCCAGTATTAAAATAACGTGGGCGCATAATTTTTATATTTTTTTTACTGAACATCTGCCATCATATTCATTAATGAAGGTACCGATTTTTCTTTTCCTAATTTATCAACAAATGTCATTTTTGTTAATTTTTCAATTGCTTCCTTCCAAAAGCTATAATATTTTGAATCTTGCGTCATTAGGCTTCTCAGTGGCTTTCCTCTTCTTAAGCCGACGAAACTAGCTCCATTTACAGAGTCAAATAACTGATCTAGGAATTCCGTTACTTCACAATCTATCTATAATAAAATTTATTACTGTAATTAGGCAGTTGAGTGAAGCGAAGTAGGTTCAAAAAAACACCTGTAATATTTATATGTGCGAATCATTCACAACATGATAGTATCAAGCGTGCCACGTTCAGTTGCTGATTTGAGCAACTCTCTTAAAACCTGTGTGGGCAGCTATCTTTGGTGCATTAGTGACCGTCGTGCACTCAGTTTCATCCAAATTATATGTATATCACACTTGGAGGGAAATTATGCTTTAAGTATCATTTCTCTAAATAATTTAAAAAGGTTTGAACATTGTGTCTATTAAAGCGTAGTTCTTACTAGAGAAGTATTCTCTGGTTTTCTTACGCTCAGCGAATCTTGTCTTTTTAAGAAACCCTTAAGCCAATCTTGACTAGCTGTATTATTTTCCTTTCAAGAAGATGGTATAGTACGATTTAAACGAACAGCATACTGATATGCTAGTTCTCTGACTTGTTTAGTAGTCAAGCCATGACACATTTTTGCGGGGTTCTTTAAGTACTCTACTAGAGAATATTCTTGGTCTTCATTAACCGCTTCTTCAATTTTGTCTGCATCGACACGCGTTCTTTTCTTAAGTTGCATTTTTAATCTGAAAAAGAAGTAAAAAAAATATTGCAAACCTAGTGCAAAATATCAGGCTTGAAAGGGACAGTTATGAAGGAGACGTCTCATTCATAGCCGTTTGTTGTGTGTGTCCCTTTCATAAATATCATACTCGTACAAAAATTTAAATCATAACCACAAAATCTACAATATTAAATTAAAGTTTACTGATCTTATGTTCTTGCGTCTATGGATGTCCAGCCTATCTTAAACAGTTACTCACACAAAAATAAGTGACTTGCAGCACTCGATAAAACGTTTTACTTTTAAAACATTGAGGAGCAACATGACTCACTTTATTACATATATTACACTGTTTTATTGAATTTTTCGAGCACGTTTGAAGATATGTAGTAATTGAACAGATTCGTTTTAAGTTGCAGGATTTCTACACCTAACAATATTGGAAATAACTGGGTTTAACCCGAATAAAAATGTATTTAATGCTAGATCTTCTATGGCGACTCCATGGGCTTAAGTTGTTTTTTTTTTAATGTTAGTATTTACTGTGAGTGGGGGAGCAGTAGAACCTGTTTTATAATTTTCAGCAATCAAATCTGCTACTAATTTTTGCACCTTTTCTTTTGTTTTTCTTTTCTTTTGTGTTTGATTGCTTCGGATTGGTCGGAAAAACGTTTCATTTTGAAGCGTGGTTTCATAAAAGTGCACAGCGCAAATGTGCAACTTGTTTCGATATATCTAAATCTTTCTTCCAGTCCCAATATTACCAGGAGCTAAAATTAGGCAAGGAGCCGTATCACTTGCTTCGGTTAACAGATCGGTTCTGTTAAAGTGTTTTTCGCATCGACACAGGAACTGATAAGGGTAACACTTTTACTGTCTAACTACTTTACCCCTGCCAGTTTATTTTGGTTACAAACTCCTTGCGCGAAACTACCCCGTGGTTTCTTTTTTAGGTCTTTATCAGAAGAAAGTATAAACTCACAGCCTCTTGGTCGGTTTCCTCTTATAGTACCAGTGCAAAATATTCCGTAGTTTTCACGCAAAATGTATACGAGCTCAGGTGAAGTAAAAAAGTTATCAAAATATATCAGGTTTCTGGCAAATTGTTGTACACATAGCAAGAACGACTAGCCCTCCCAAACCTATAGAAATCTCATCCTGTGTGAAAGTATAATTTCGAAATTTATCCTCCCCTCCACATAAAATTAAATCATAGGCTAAGTCTGAAGCTCCCGAGCAAACAAAGTTTTTAAAACCCTACCTATTTGGTTTATTTTGTATATATTGTCTTCTGTTTCCCGCCTTAATCATCAATCCCTTTACAACCGAAGTTTTTTTTGTAATCCTAACTATAAAACCTTAATAATGGCTTTCTACTGGGTCTGTAGAGTCCAGAAAAATCAATTAAAAAAATCTCATGTTCACAGTTAACCCACAAATCTACCCGCACGATCGTGAGTCGCAGGTCGTACACGATATAGTCACGATCGTGAGGGTAAATTAAACTAACCACATATTTTGGTAGTTTAAAGAAAAATTTAAGATGTTTTATGTAATTAGCTTCTTTATTAATTAGGTCTTGAGTTAATGAAATCATTCAGTCTCGTACAATGATATTTTAACTATAGATATGTTATGAGCGCGCAATCGTGAAAACTCGAAAACATCCTAATTAGGCCTTTAGTCTGTGTCACCGCATGGCGACGAGTGGTACGCTGTTACAAAATTAAAAAAATGCCATCCTGTGTATTTAGGAAATGCACCAATTATGATACCAAAGTTTACCAAACACAAGGGATCTCATACCACATGTAAGAACGCAGAATACTTCGATTTATTAATATATTTCAATTATTTGCCTAATATTCTGATATGTCATCGGTCGCTAGACTAATGTTTGTTTACATTGACGCGCAATTGACAACATTAGCTGTCTCTTTTTTTCTTATTGATTTTATCGACTATCCCCTTTCTATCATTTTGACATGTACCTTGAATGAAAAGTGTGTATGTGTGCAGCGCGGAACACTTTTTTCGGTTGTTTAGTGAGCGTATAACATATCTATAGTTAAAATATCATTGGTCTCGTAGATATATTTTTAAATCTAAATATTATTTTTTTCAAGCGTTTGGCAACATGAAACTAATTTTTCTGTAAAACAATTTAAATATTATCATAAAAAACTTCTGAAATTTTACGTTACGTTATTTTAATCTTAATTATGCTTTTCAAGCAAATCAGTAACTATGAAATATATATATATATATATATATATATATATATATATATATATATATATATATATATATATATATATATATATATATATATATATATATATATATATATATATATATATATATATATATATATACGTATACTTTCGTATGGTAAGACTTGAAACAATCTTTGCCACCTGCGATGCACAAGTACGTGCATCGTACTTTTGTGCGACTAGTACAATTTTCTTATCTGCATATTCGAGGAGCTTCTAAGCTTCTAATTCTAAATTAATATCTACTTCTAAATAAATTTAAAGTTAGCTTTCTTATGTTTAAAAGACCATTAATAGAATATAGAAATAATTACCAAATCAATGAATGCAAATACAAATGAATTTATGAAAAACTAAGAAAGAATTCAATAAGTTTAATACGATTTAGCGATTGGACAGCAATTATTGTACAATTTTCGCTATCGCGGGTGGATTGCTAGATACGTAATAAGCCTACAGCACTGGAAAAAATTAGGCAAAACTATCTGAAGGTGTACGAGGAACAAAATTTTAGTATCCCTTTACACTCGGGCTGATACGAGGGTGAGTTTAGTTTTTTTTTTAATTTTGACGCCAAACGGTTTACTTTTTCCGAACGCAACCGGCGTCGATCGTTTGTGAGATATATTTTACGCTCGGTAAATACACACGGGCGGATGGGAAGCCAGTTAGTCGCCAGTGAATTGAGTTTAAAGATGGTTGTGTTGGATGTGGAAGCATTTTTCGGTCCTCACCGCGCAGCGGTGTTTGTCTGTTTGTCTGTATTTTATAGTTATTTTAAAGTTAAAAGATATCTAAATACCTAGATTGTTTTAATTTTGTGCTGATATTTATGGTTTAGTTAGAATTGCGTCGTTAATTTCGACCGCTACGATCGTGCGGCTCCGGTTGTACTGCCAAAATGTTTTATGGTTATTTTTACGTAGATTTTATGACTAAGAGTTCTTTTTTTTATTTTTTAGGCAGAAGTTTGAACGAAAATTTACCTGATCTTCGTTCAAACTTCTGCTGGACGACGGGAACTTATCTGACGTCGATGAATTTGAAGACGATGACGACGATATCCAACCCAGCGTTATGGAAGATATGTCTACACAGAAGCCGAGCCTGAAATACAGCTGTTAGCAGCACTGGAGCTGGAAAATATTCCTGGATCATCAAAACCACCTTCGCACCCTCGATCTTCGCGGCCACCTTCTCGAAAGAGAGTTTGGAAGCAGATACCTTTCGAAGATCGTAGTTATGACTATGCTCCATTTCCCGTGACTCCTGTCAAAACTCTAATGGAGTTTTTCGCAGACTATTTCGAGAGAGGTTTTTTTGATGAAATTGCCTGGTGCATAAATATGTACCATCATAAAAAACTGGCCTGGAACTGAAACTTTCGTCGGTTGAAGTAGCCAGAGTTTTTATTTGTTGTGTCTTGTTCTGTTCCAACATATAGGGGGCGTTGATGTTCTGGCCCAGCTGATGTAGTATTACCGGACATTTCTCAAAACAAGACATGGACACTGAAAGCGTTGATACACTTCTTAGACCTGGCTATTATCAATGGTTGGCGACTCTATTATAATCATTGTTTTGCAAATAAACTGAGCCGAAGGGATTCTACCCTTGTAAGACTTCTGAATGAACATTGCTGATGAATTGTGAAGCATGAAAGCAAGAAACCGGCCTTCTACGAGTAATATTGAAAATGAACCGCCGCTGGATGAAAACGAATGTTCACTTCCAGAAGGACAATACAGACCAGCAAATAGGTTGTCTGAAGCAAAGCGGTATAATGGATACGAACATTTCCCAGAGTTTGACGAATTAGAAGCTTAGAAGCTCCTCGAATATGCAGATAAGAAAATTGTACTAGTCGCACAAAAGTACGATGCACGTACTTGTGCATCGCAGGTGGCAAAGATTGTTTCAAGTCTTACCATACGAAAGTATACGTATATATATATATATATATATATATATATATACATATATATATATATATATATATACGTATATATACATATATATATATATATATATATATATATATACGTATACTTTCGTATGGTAAGACTTGAAACAATCTTTGCCACCTGCGATGCACAAGTACGTGCATCGTACTTTTGTGCGACTAGTACAATTTTCTTATCTGCATATTCGAGGAGCTTCTAAGCTTCTAATTCGTCAAACTCTGGGAAATGTTCGTATCCATTATACCGCTTTGCTTCAGACAACCTATTTGCTGGTCTGTATTGTCCTTCTGGAAGTGAACATTCGTTTTCATCCAGCGGCGGTTCATTTTCAATATTACTCGTAGAAGGCCGGTTTCTTGCTTTCATGCTTCACAATTCATCAGCAATGTTCATTCAGAAGTCTTACAAGGGTAGAATCCCTTCGGCTCAGTTTATTTGCAAAACAATGATTATAATAGAGTCGCCAACCATTGATAATAGCCAGGTCTAAGAAGTGTATCAACGCTTTCAGTGTCCATGTCTTGTTTTGAGAAATGTCCGGTAATACTACATCAGCTGGGCCAGAACATCAACGCCCCCTATATGTTGGAACAGAACAAGACACAACAAATAAAAACTCTGGCTACTTCAACCGACGAAAGTTTCAGTTCCAGGCCAGTTTTTTATGATGGTACATATTTATGCACCAGGCAATTTCATCAAAAAAACCTCTCTCGAAATAGTCTGCGAAAAACTCCATTAGAGTTTTGACAGGAGTCACGGGAAATGGAGCATAGTCATAACTACGATCTTCGAAAGGTATCTGCTTCCAAACTCTCTTTCGAGAAGGTGGCCGCGAAGATCGAGGGTGCGAAGGTGGTTTTGATGATCCAGGAATATTTTCCAGCTCCAGTGCTGCTAACAGCTGTATTTCAGGCTCGGCTTCTGTGTAGACATATCTTCCATAACGCTGGGTTGGATATCGTCGTCATCGTCTTCAAATTCATCGACGTCAGATAAGTTCCCGTCGTCCAGCAGAAGTTTGAACGAAGATCAGGTAAATTTTCGTTCAAACTTCTGCCTAAAAAATAAAAAAAAGAACTCTTAGTCATAAAATCTACGTAAAAATAACCATAAAACATTTTGGCAGTACAACCGGAGCCGCACGATCGTAGCGGTCGAAATTAACGACGCAATTCTAACTAAACCATAAATATCAGCACAAAATTAAAACAATCTAGGTATTTAGATATCTTTTAACTTTAAAATAACTATAAAATACAGACAAACAGACAAACACCGCTGCGCGGTGAGGACCGAAAAATGCTTCCACATCCAACACAACCATCTTTAAACTCAATTCACTGGCGACTAACTGGCTTCCCATCCGCCCGTGTGTATTTACCGAGCGTAAAATATATCTCACAAACGATCGACGCCGGTTGCGTTCGGAAAAAGAAAACCGTTTGGCGTCAAAATTAAAAAAAAAACTAAACTCACCCTCGTATCAGCCCGAGTGTAAAGGGATACTAAAATTTTGTTCCTCGTACACCTTCAGATAGTTTTGCCTAATTTTTTCCAGTGCTGTAGGCTTATTACGTATCTAGCAATCCACCCGCGATAGCGAAAATTGTACAATAATTGCTGTCCAATCGCTAAATCGTATTAAACTTATTGAATTCTTTCTTAGTTTTTCATAAATTCATTTGTATTTGCATTCATTGATTTGGTAATTATTTCTATATTCTATTAATGGTCTTTTAAACATAAGAAAGCTAACTTTTTTTTAATTTAAGAATTACATTAAGCATTCTATTCGCATCCACTTCATTTCAAAATCAAAAAGAGCTATTTTTTATAAAATATTAGTCTTCGTATGTTTAACAAACCATTAATAGAATATACAAACAATTACCAAATCAATAAAAGCAAAAACAAATGAATTTATGAAAAACTACGAAAGAATTCCATAAGTTTAATACGATTTAGCGATTGGACAGCAATTATTGTACAATTCTCTCTATCGCTGGTGGATTGCTAGATACGTAATAAGCCTACTGGTCGAACTTTTAAAGTATCTATCATCCTCGTCTAAACTATTATCGCTACGTAACGCTTAAATGGCATGAAACCGGCAATATTTGTAAATCTAAGCCTGTGGTTCCAATAATCAGTGTAGCTAGGCCTATTTACAACTCCCATTAAAATTTGTATGGCAAGAAAAGTTAGAAACTCTTCATGAGTAAGTTGTATGGATCTTCCTTTGCTGCTACAACGTGCTGACGCTACGGTGAGAGTCGCCGAATCGATAGGGAAGATAGTTGATTTGATTAATAATTTTCAAAATATTGTCTTGAAAGAATTGAAAGGTATGAAATAAAAAGTAAGAGTCAAAGATATGAATGTTATATTTCTTTAAATTTGAGCCTAATAATTAAAATAAAATTTGTGCACTCTTTTAAAATGTTTATTATTTAATTACATTTATTAATAAAAAAATTAGGTTTCTAAATGCCACCTTTTCCATAACTTCTGCACGAGACGTCGTGCAGCGAATCCAAGCTCGAGTAAAGCGGTATGATTGCGGGATTCCATAGCAATATCACTTTGGGCTTCTTGCAAACCACTTTTATTGCTTAGTTGTCGAACAGGAATGTTGCACATGTTGTGTAATATAACACATGCATTTGCAATAAAGTCGGCTTACTAGTGGAGAGAATAGAATTCCTCAGTCAGCAAGTAAGCCACGTAAACGTGCTTTTAGAAGACCAATAATACGCTCAATCGTATTTCTGGCATGGACATGTAAATTAGTGTAATATGCCTCGGGTGAGTCAGGTGCTGCTTCCAGAATCGGTGTCATCATGCTTTTCCTTCATGGGTATCCATAATCACCTGATGAGAAAAACCTATATACGTATGATAGAATTCTAACTTGTGATGTTCCGGATATCGCGGATATCCGCTGGAGAAATGAGATCCGTGTCCGTATCCGTCACTTTTCTGACTAATGTTTTATTTATTTTCGAATTAATTTGACAGGATAAAATGCGGCATAATAACTTAGATTATGTGATTAAGTAGTGTAGTTAAAAAAAACATTCAGAGTATTTTTTGTTTCTTAAAATCAAATATTTGGCACCTTTAATAGCAAACATATAATGTAGTAAATTACCATAACAATATTATATAACTGGAAGATACTAAATCAGCTATTTTATGAGATCACTATTACTAATTGCACGTAGAAAGTTATGACATTACTTTTATAAATGTCACCGGAAGATAAAAAGATCCGCAAGTTTATAAATTTCCTAGGAAAGGGTCTAGCCTAGTACTTCCATAGCAAAACTGCCCCCAATAGGAACCTATATCGTAACCTATGCTTTATTGTAGAGGATGCTAATAGTAGTTGATCCAGTAGATATTAGTTCTATATCTTAATTATTTGAGGAGGTATTTAAAGAAAGTGTCCAGAAACGACATTTTTTCAAAATGATATATCTTTGTTGGTTTTAAAGCTAGGAAGATAAAACCGATTTCAGTGTTTATGGTACACTTTACAGTTTATTCCATACTAGTTTCCTATAATCTTAGCCTGAATAAAAGTATTAAAAAACAAATAAAAGTATTAAAATACAAATTAATATTTTGTCAATTGTTTTCTATTAGATCTAATTGAGTTACCACTTTAAAAATATATATAATAATTGTATTTATCTTGTCTAACAGCGTGCCAAGTTTCATTAAAATCCGAGAGGTGCAACATGTCAAAAACAATAATAATGAAAAGTAACTGGACCACCTTATGACTACCATGTTATCGCTTTCAAATTCTTTTAAATTAATCTTTTGAAACGTTGTGTTTTGACAGCATATAAAGTATATCAACAGTTAATAGTGTGAAGTAGCCTACTACAATATTTTTTGATCGTCTTTTATTGTGACTAGCTTTTCAGTGTATACGCGTGTGATAGAATTATAGAGATTATGAAGATAATTATTAAGGAAAAGAGAAAGTTTTGAAAAGCTATTACTACCCTCGGTTACATTAATATTAAGGGAACTATAATGTTTATAAGAATTATTACTTTGTATATTGAAAAGCTTCAATTTACCCTCCATTACTCTAAATATTAAAAGAACTACATTCAATTTATAATAATCATTACTATATATTGAAAAGCTTCAATTACCTTCTATTATTTTATATTAAAAGAATTATGTCTATCATAATTATTACTTATTTAAAAAGAACTGCATTTATAACAATGATTACTTTATACTAGGTAACTTCAAAATGGCGGGTCCATTACTGTAATATCAAAAGCACATTTATGATAATTATTATTTTAAAGATAATGTATAGTTAAGAATGAGATAAATAAGACAAAGGAGATGGTAACCATTAAATTATATTATCATTGTTATATCATCATCATTACACAATTACAGAATCACAAATAGTTATAACTTATAATAGTTACAATATGGATAACTTGAATTATAATATTACATTATAAGAATTAAGAATATGTATATATATTATGAAGAAATATATAACAGCTTACAAAGGGAAATATCAGCAGAACAACAGTACTAATTAAATACTGGAAATGTAATAAAATACCTTATTGTACTTAACTCTGTCCTGGCCGGCTGCTCGTCAGAGAAAAAGTGATTCGCCCACCGACATGCGATATTTATAACCTAGTATAGCCGTAATGTCAAATCACCATCTACATTTTACTTTTTAAAGATTATAAATCAAGTGAAGTGTTGCCATTAGAAAAACTAAGCATAATTATTTAATTAAACAACATTATAAAAATAATATTATATAAGGAAAATATATAGTAAAATTAATTATTATCTATTACGTGCATGTTTTTACATGAAACAATCAACTCACAATCGTGATACGCTTAGCTCTCGCTGTTACTATCTACGCAGTTTTATAAATTCTTAGTTCAGGGACGTATTCATTACTTTAAACAATGTATAATAATAATCAGTGTAAAAAGCAATGATTTAAAATTATGTCTAGGAAATGTAATAATTGCGGCTTTATATTGCGGAACACTGGGAAACGAAGGAAAACATTGCAAACCGAAGATGAAGTTCTTAAATACAACGTTCCTCAAATGAAAAGACTTAAAGTTGGAGATGTTCTGTGTCATAAATGTCGATTTATTCCGTATGCTAAATCATCCGCTACTGACGATACACGCGCAGGACCTTCTTATAGTGATATAGAAACAGACGAGCGTGATATTTTACAATATGAAACAACAGACGAGGAAAAATATTGGTGTGATGATGATAAAGATTTTTATGTACGTTACAGTTCTGATGAAGACTTTGTAACACTTCCGTTAAAGAGGGTTTTCAACTCGTAAATACTTTGATGTATGTAACTCCAAATCCAACATCAAAACGATAGCAATAGAGGCTCAATATCAAGCTTTTGTCCAAAGAAAGATTTTTATCCCGAATGGGGACCGTTCTTGCTCACAACATTTAATAAAAAACAAGTTTTTTGAGGATGAACTATCACGCTTGCGCGTTCACTCGAATTACAGTATTTTATCTCTAAAAGAAGTCTCAATATTTTTAGATTTTCTTTCAGCAAAAGCTGACGCTACTCTGTTCAACCAAATAGGTGATTTTACCATGCCTGAAGAAAAATTAAAAGTGTATATTGGACTAAGTTGGGAAAACGTCATGGAACTGTCAAATCTTTTAACATCATCAAAGCCTTCTCCTTCGCGTAATGTTATTCAGGCATTAGTGATTTTTTTGATGAAATTACGATAAGATATTTCAAATAAAATTATATCTTCAATATTACAATTTGAACGAGATCAACAAGTTTCAGATTATTGCAAACAAATAATACGAAGCTTTGAAGAAGATATTTCACCATTTCATTTTGGGTATCGCAAAAGTTTCGGCTCTTAGATTATGTTTTAGACAGCAAAATCCTATCGAAGGTAAGGTCTCTTTGTCGCATCGCTGGATACCTACAAAATAAGTATGGTAAGAGACATATTTCCGATAGAAAACTACACGATAAGATCATTAGAAATATGAATGATAGACAAGCAATAAAAAATACACTTGCTGACGAGGTGCTGATTAACCAATGGAATCGGAGATTACAACCTTTCAATCAACTGCTTATTTCAGAAGTTCCTGATTTTCCTGAGCTTTCTGAGGAGGAGTTAAAAATACTTTCCACTGGTACTTACCAGCTTTCACAAACTAATTCTTGTTTAGCTGAACTCATGAGGAAAGAGAATAATTTTCATGTGCTGTATGTCAAAAAAGCACCTAATGTTTTAAAGTTGCAAGTAAAATCGCGACACATTAATAACAAAACCTACCGATGTTATAATATTGACTACAAACCGAATGGAAAAAGTCACCAAGACATTCGGCGTTATTGCTGTAACTGTCCAAATGGTAATCGAAAAGTTGGCTGTTGCTTCCACGTGGCAGCAATTATATATTATTTATCAAATGCAAGATATAAATCTCATATAGTTCGTCCAGATAAAATATTATCCAGTCTATTAATAACGATCATGTTGTAATTAACGAAGATAGTGATGATGATTAATAAAAGTTTTCATTTATAAATGAGAATGAGAAAATGAGTTTAATTATTATTGGAAAACCATCAATTCATTTTCTTTCAAACTTTTCATACCCATTATTAAAAAAAGTAAAAAGTTAATACAATTTAAAAGCGATAACATAGTAGTCGTAGGGTGTTCCAGATACATTATTTTTTTTTTGACATGTTGCACTTCTCGGATTTTAATGAAACTTGGCACGCTGTTAGACAAGATATATACAATTATTATATATTTTTTTAAAGTGGTAACTTGTTGAATGCCTACCTCCTGCCTAGGTGTGATGCTGGGGGTCTAGACTAGTAAATAAAATACTTCGGTAGTATAAAAAAGACTGTATTGAATTGGTTCGATAGTCGTGGTGTACACGGCGAGAGGTGGCTAGCGAGTCCCCGTAGGCGTAGTGCGGCGCGGCGTTCGCGGCTGCAGTCGGCAAACCGGTTTGAGTCCCCACTTGTCGCCGGGCCTCGATGTGACGTAGGAACATATTCCCCGGGTTGAAGTGACGAAGGCTTCAAGAAGTTCATCAGGACACTGGAAGAGGGCAGATGTTATTATATGCTCGTTTAACGGTTCCTTTCTTTGTAAGAATATCTGCAACTCTGCTGTGTCCATCCGATCCAGTGTTGACAGCAACCACTCTGCCGAGCAACCATAAAAGAGGAGACAGATTGGGGTCTTTTACCAAGACCATAGTCCCTGACGACTAGAAACGACGTGAGAGTTCGTCCAATAAGGAAATGAGAAGGGGAAAGATAAGTCAAATCTGAAGGATCTGTGGAAAGAGGCAAAAAGAATGTAAGCCCTACGGAGAAGAGACGGCACTCCATACAAAAAAAAAGAAAAGTAAAATGTATGAGTTTATCATAAATGTATTGACAACGTTTAAATATTATAAAATTGTTTCTGTTAGGTTGCCTAGTTTGGTATATGACAGAACCTAGTGAAGTAAACATGCTCTTTGAATTATCGATAATAGTGATGTCCACCATCAAATATATCGATATCGATTAATTATTCGTGAGGCTATACTTTGCTAATAATTTGCGATAAAATTTCTAATTTTTCAAGTTCAAATTCAAGTGTCCATTTAATAAGCATATTGTCATTGACAACTCATAAAAGCCAATAAATGAACACCTTTGATTTTAGAGGGAGGAAAAAATAAGACAATTTGTTTTAATTTTATTTATTTTTAATAAGCTGTTTATTTAATATACTATAGTTTTTTTTTACTTTATCAATGTTAACTTTATTTGGCCTTGCTCTGCTGTTGAGCTTTTTTAACAGCATCAGCCAAGTCTACTTCTTAAATGGCTATTCCCAGATTCAGTCATTGGCACTGGCGTCTTATTAACAACTGCCACAATAATATGTATGACTTCAAAAATATGAGTCTTGTGTAATAGACAGTCAAACCATGCATTGTCACATTGTGCTATTAATGTTGTTACAGCTAGTTGACTAATATCATGTGTGTAAAGAACTGTTGCTGTTTGTATTAAGATACATAATTTATTTGAGGGGTACGTGAGCGATTTTTTGTTCTCCCACCATTCTCTCAAGCTAATATATTTGTATGTCGGATCAGAGAGCTTCTCAGGATCCACCTCACTGTTGTTTTTCTCTTTTGGTTTTTGCATGCTGAGATGACTATATCTTTTAATACAGTGGATTCAATATTTTCGATTATGTTAGCGCTTTTGCGCATTGATTTTAGTATGCACCTGGTATTTCTAAGTTGCTTTAGTAGTTTTTTCTGCCTTGGTGTCATTTCTGAAAATGGAAACACATAAGTTAGTAAGCATATATATTTAGCTGCAAAATGTCCCAACTGTATCACTATAGTATCAAAACAATTTGTTCAATTAAATTTCTCTAATAAATATTAATAATTATGTATTAGTTTTAGTGCCAAATTTAGTCCAGATCTGTTCAGCTGTTCTGACATGATTGAGTAACAAACATCCAAACATCTCAACTCATATCTAGGCTTTGCATTAATGGAAATTGATTTTATGACACTTCTTTGAGAACTACTAGGTAAATAAGCTATCTATAATATAAAGTAAATAAGATAGCTATAATATAAAGTATCTTTCCAGAACTTCAAAATATTATATACCAAAGCTCATCAAAAATATGTTCAGCCGTTTCTCCACAAACAATGATTTATTGGCCTAACTGGAAATTGTATTATAGTTATATGCTTACCTTTTTTTGTCTTAGAATAATGAGTTAAACCCATGACTCTACGCAACAAATGCTTACATTGTTTTACTGCTGCTTCCCAAATGCCACCAAAATGTGGGGTGTAGGCAGGAATAAATTTGAATTCAATACCCTGGTTCACAATGTCAGACTCTATGGGAACAGAGGAGAGTTCATTGAACGCTCCAACGAATGTGGTGCCGTTGTCGGAGTACACCCGCTGAGGTTTACAGCGACGGCTGATGAAGCAGCTGAAGGCTGCAAGAAACGCCTCTTTCGTGAGGTCAGAGACCAGCTCGAGATGCACAGCTCTGACTGCTCGATGTGACGTAGGAACATAACTCAATTAGATCTAATAGAAATCAATTGACAAAATATTAATTTGTATATTTTTAATACTTTTATTCAGGCTTAGATTATAGGAAACTAGTATGGAATAAACTGTAAAGTGTACCATAAACACTGAAATTGGTTTTATCTTCCTAGCTTTAAAACAAAGATAAATTTGAAAAATTTATCTTTGTTTTAAAGCTAGGATTTAGCTACATTGGATTGTAGATTGTAGTTGATAGGATTTAGGACATTGAAAAAATGTAGTTTCTGGACACTTTTTTTTAAATACCTCCTCAAATAACTAAGATATAGAGCTAGTATCTACTGGATCAACTACTATTAGCATCCTCTACAATAGGTTACGATATAGGTTCCTATTGCGGGCAGTTTTGCTATGGAAGTACGGCTAGACCCTTTATCAACTTTCGTAGGATTCTAAACGAGAGATAAATTGTATTATTTTACGCCCACATTTTTACAAATTTATCAATTTGCGACGTCTCGTGGTAAATTTATAAACAAACGTGATGATGACCGGGGACTTCCAATGATGAAATGAGACACCAAAGAGTATATAAACACTACGTTTTAAGAGACGGCACCAAGTACTTTCAGATTTAGCTAACAGAGCTACGCGATTTAATACCAACTACAGAAAAATAAACTAATTTTGTGTTTGTTATGTTGGCTCTGCTGAAATTGTCAACTGTGAATTGTGGTCAGAATAGCGTAGTGATGGGAATAAGTCGATGATATTTAACGATAAACATTAGTGCTGAAATATGTCGATATTAATATCGATAATTTGCCTGGGGCAACCCAGATTTAAACTTTCTATTATTTAAAAGGAAATAAAAGGTGAATAAATAAATAAACCAGATATACTTGAAATTTTCATTTATTAAGCTTTAGATTGTATTTGTGCTTTTTTATATTTATCAGTAATTTCATTTTTTATAAAAGAGGAACTTTCATTTTTAATTTTACAAAATTTTCTTATAAATAATAAGCACATTTTATTTAGCAATGTGTCTTTTACATCTAAATGTTTTTGCACAAAAACCATTTAAGGTCACAGTTGACATTCTGTTCTAAATGACAAACTTTACTTATATTATTTTCATGAACACTATCTTTACTTTCGACCACAGTTTTTGCTACATATACTGTTTGACATAAATCAGAACTGGGGTATGTCAGGGATTGTTTTTCTTTCCACCACTCGCGAAATCTAATATAATTATACATTTCGCTTCTTGGGTTTTAAAGGAAAAAAGGAAAAAAGAAAAAGGGTTGGGTTAAAGATTCTGTACAAGTAATGCAATGATTATCTTTTAATATTTTAGCTGCTAAATAACCACTGACATACACCACAGGCTGTTCCTCAAAAGTTCTTAAATCCGTGAGAAAGTCGTCCATTTCTTCTGGCAACGACAACACGGGCAAATTTTCAGTGCTGTCTTCAACGGATGTAGTAGGTCCTACCTCTTCATTCATATTATTTATATTTTTATAATCGAAAAAGAACTTGTTTCTGTCTTCTTCACAGTTAGATCCACGACTGTGGGGAGTGGTTAATCCCGACAGTATGCATGTCTTTAATCCCGACAGTATGCATGTCTTTAAAGCAGCAGTAAAATGCGTACATGTTGGATTTTTGTTCGTAGCACCGTGTTGCCGTATCATTCCGAATAAATTTTCAAGAGAGTCTTGGTTTAGCTGGCGTAAATTTAAAAATTTGAAGCCATGATTTTGTAAAATTTTCCATATATCTCCCAATGACTGTAATGAAATTTTGAAGCTGTTAATTTGAAAATGTAAATGCGTGTCAGATTTCATAAATTTAACATATTCTATCTTTTTCAAAAAATAATTGCCACCTTTCCACGTGCTTTGTACTTTTGTGTACATTTTCCCTAATGCCCCTTTTAATATCTTTTGGGGACGATGGACCATTACAGCAATCAAATAAGCTATCTAGTTCTTTAATTACATCTGCCGTTTCTGTTATTTCTGTGGATCTTTCACTATTTTTCCAAGATAACATCTTTAAAATTGCTGACATAGTATTGCTTTAGGCATGTGCTGCGTATTTCACGCGCATTTTTATTTTGTACATTGGATTAACAACATTCTTATTTAATTTTGGAAAATTTAAAAACTTCTATTATTTTCCTCAGCTTCAACCAAATGACTCCATTTTCCTGTTTTTTCTCCCCATACAATCTCACCAGCATTACGCAAAACCATTACCTAAAATTTTTCAATGTTGTGGCTTTCAACAAAATTTGTGACGCAAACACATAATATTATGTATGATACAGATCTAGTGGAGGCTATTTTTTTACATTGTATTATATTATATATTAAATTTTATTTGTGCAAGATTATATTCATTTTGCGCCTAAGTGCAGCAGCTGATGCTTCTTCGGAAAATGTGTGATTTTTGACTATGCAAAATCGTTTCATGCATATAAAAAACTGTTTGCACAATATTATTTATATTTTCAAATTTATGATCCGTACATGAATTCAGGAAATCAAAATTTATTGTGCTCTTAATATTATCTGTTATATATTTTTAGGAAGGTTGTGTGCCCGTTTTCTTCAAGGTACCTATTAATTAGGGAGGCACAGCACTCCACACAGGTAACCATACCAATAGTTACATAATTTAAACATTTTTTAACCTCTGTATACTCCTGGAATTTGACAAACAAGTGATGCCTATCTATTTCTTTTGCATATAAAACATTTCGGCAATTTTCACAAGTTGTCGGAAACTTTTTTAGTATAAACCCACACACAAGCACATGCCTGAATTTCTGCACTATCTTCATTTGCTTCATTCACTTCGTGTGGCAAATCATTTATTGAGGTAAATTCAGGTTTTACACATATGCGTCTGGGTTGTGAAACTGATACATTTTCTCAAAGTTATTAATAATTACATTGTTATCATTTTCACAATTCCCTGTCATACCAATGTGGGATAAATTACTCAAAATGGCTGTTTTAAGACCAGCCACAAATTGACCACATGTTGGATTAATATTCGAACCACAGTTCCCACGAATACAACCAAAAAGGTTTTCTAGAGCATCTTGCTGCAGTAACTTTCCTGGATCTCATCATAGGTTTTTTCAATGCGCATATCAGAGGAATAACGTCAGATATACATGTGTTATGTGAGCTCAATTTTTTTGTAATGTCTTCCATAGGCTTCAGCGCTTTTACTAATTCTCGAATTAAAGTCCAGTCATCGGCACAAAATTGTTCAATTTTTATCATTAGCAGCATAAAGCGATAGGGAATCCTTAATACAATCAAGTCTTTCCAACATATAATAGCTGGAATTCCATCGTGTTGGTGAGTCTTGCAAAACATTTAAAACTTTTTAATTGAGTTGAACTTTTATTTTTTCTAGTTCTTGTTTTGCCATTGTGGAATGGTTGAAATGTCCTGCATTTTGCGAGTAACACGGAGATTGTATCAACTTTTTTGTTTGCTTCTTAAACCATCAAATGTAACTGATGAATAGTACAATCGATATTTTCTATTTCTGATAAAGAACAGGCGCGCTACATATTGGATCCTAATAGTTCTACGTGTTGAAATGGCAAATCTAATAAAACTAAAATTTCAGCGAACAAAAGGTCAATTTTTATTGATTTGGGGTTTGTATTATCCCACATTCTAGCTTTTTCTATATAATCATTGAAAAAAGTTTGTTTAAATTCTCTTTTTACCGTTTGCTAAGTTGTTCCCGGCTGTAATATTCAAATTCAAATGCAAAATATTTTATTCAGCATAAAATTATTACAATTTTTTACTGAACGTCATGAGTCTACTACCAGTTCGGAAAGAAGCCACTGACCTGAGAAGAACTGGCGAAAGAAACTCAGCGAGACTAATTTTTTTTGTCTGTTTTAATATTTTTTTTTAATAAAAATCGAAATGAACAATAATTCTATGGGTTGAAATAGCCTGGAGGCGATCACATCATTCCCAAGGCGTACTGTCTTCTAAAAAATCGTTAATCGAATAATATCCTTTACTACACAAACGTTCTTTCACAATTATTTTAAATTTGGCAATAGGAGCTTTTTGAACGTTTTCTGGGATCCTGTTGTATAAGCGTATACATTGTCCATAAAAAGAATTACTGACTCGGCGTAAACGAGTCACAGGCATTACAAGTTTATGTTTACTCCTAGTATTAATGGTATGCATGCCGCAATTCCTGGGAAATTCGTGTATTTTTATGAACATACATAACATTTTCGTACACGTATTGAGAAGCAACAGTCAATATTTTTATTTCTTTAAACTTATCTCTTAATGATATTCTAGGACCTAAACTATAAATTGCACGAATAGCTCTTTTCTGCAGGACAAAAATTGTATTAATGGTAGCTGCATTTCCCCATAATAAGATTCCATATGACATAATACTATGAAAATAACTAAAGTATACTATGCGAGCTGTATCTACGTCAGTAAGAAGTCTAATTTATTTAACCGCGAACGCTGCAGAGCTAAGCCTATTCGCTAGCTCCTCAATATGGAGATCCCACCGCAATTTCGAATCTATGATAATACCTAGGAATTTAGTAGACTGTACCGGTTTTAATATTTCCCCGCCTAATACTACACCATTATCAACAAGTTTAACATTAGGTGTTGTAAATTTTAATAATTTTGTTTTTTTGTTATTTAATAATAAATTATTCGAATCAAACCAATAGACAACCTTTGAGAGAGCATCGTGTACATCGTCATACACAAGTAATAATATTTTATCGGTACTCTTCTTAGCTTCTAGCTTTTTAGAAAAAATGTTAAGTTAAAAAAAATGTAAATTATGTTGTATATTATTTAGGTTTAATTAGAAAAAAATAAATTGTTTATTTGTATTAATTTCTAAATAGTCTTATTTTAATGACTATCAACTTACAATGCTTGCGACAATACTAGCGCTCTTCATGTTGTATTGAACGTATAATCGTAATGTGAGTGCATTTTATACACATAGCACCCCAGAAATACCATATTTATTGTAAGAACTACAATAAATCATTAATTTATGCAATCTTCATTTATAGGACGTACTCATAGTCAAATCTATACATACATATAATAACATAATTGTAGGCTTATTTTAATTTATTTATTTATTTATTTAACACCAACAAAACATACACTAACAATAGCACAATATTATTTAAACAAATTGTTATTATATAGTTAATATTACCGATACAGAGGTCGAATCTACAGTTTTTAGAATTTTTATTTATCTGACTATCAATCTGGGAACGTTACGAAAATACCACTGGACAGATTTTAAACTTTTAAACGAAATTTATAAAAATGATGAAATTTGGTTTATCCTTTTATTTTGTGAATAGCTTGTTATCCGAGTCAACAGACATATAGACAGGATACTTTATACTGATATAAGAAAGGGAAAATATATAATCAAGAATATACTAATCGTACAAAATATGAAACCTACAAATAAACCGGAATGGTGCGAAAGTGAGTCGCTAATAAAAAATAAACAAAACCTACACTGATTTGATTTTGTTGCATTCTTCCCTCGTATTTGGGTATTTGATGATTTTCCTCGAATTTCCGGTTTATTCAGACACTCAGTAATTTGTGTGATGAGTTGAGGCCACTTATTAAAGTCCCTAAAAAATCTTAAGACTTGTCTATAGAGACTAAGTTAAGTCTTTGGTAAGACGATAGCGATTAACAAATTCCGCTTCATCAAGGATAATTATTAGATCGTAATGTTTTCGTGGCACACAGCGCCTCTTTCGCAAAGCTTGCTCGGCTTAAAAAAAAATGAAAATTTCATATTAATTAGCCATCTATAAATAAATGAGACAATAACTAGGCATATACTAAAATTACAATATATATATAGGTATATATATCATAAAAAAAGGACAGCGGGAAGTAATGTGTTAAAGTCTTTTTCGAATGATGACCTCATAAAAAGAGAAAATATATTTTCCTCTTCAATTTTGTTCCTTTCGTATGTAGCCAGTTAATATTTTATTCGATTATATATGAATCTAAGACCTTAATAAATCAGTAGCCTTGACATTTTCACATATTTTTCTACAAAATAACAAATTCTCACACACATTTGTTTCTTGTATGTCGCACGTATCATATCAATTGAGCATCGCAATTACTATCAGTGGCCTCATCAAGTAGAATGGCAAATAGACCTGAAAATTTCTCCACAATTTGCTCATTCATCTTCTGCCGTGTCATGAATACGGCGGCTAATTGTATTGTTTTTTTTGTAAGAGGTGCTGTGTGGCTACGGTTGCTGTGTGGCTACGGCAAGTAGAATATGGCCACCCCATATCTTCCCATGGGTGTCGTAAAAGGCGACTAAGGGACAAACTACCGAACACCATGGTAGTCGTGGTGGTAGGCTCCAACATCAGCCGACGGCAGAGTTACCACCCATCAGCAGAAGTCGTGCCGCCAAGCGCCTAACAGCGTGTTCCGGCATGTAGGGGCTGATGAAGCCGTATGGGGAATGGGTCTGAACAGTTGTGTTGCACAGTAGCCGTGTTGGTGGTGGATCGTTGCTTGTTGTGTCGGGAGCTTAGTCATGGAGGGTAGCGGGATCCGAAGCACGGCATGCCGCTGGCCGACCGCAGACAGTTGGGGGCCCAACTAGTGGGCTAGCCACCCATGAAAGGCTGCCCCGCCATCTGTGAAAAATCCCAGGGTGGCTCCATCGTGCTGGTTGGCGACCAGAAGAGGGGGCCCGATGGCGATCCTTGGGGGGGTTCGGGCGTCCCCGCAGTCTCCAGACTAAGCCCTCTATGACATGACAGCATCAATATCGCTGCCGGGCTCGTGCAACACCTCGTTCAACTGCCGTTCTCCATCCTATTCACTCTTCAGTTATATATTTAAATGACAAGGCACAAAAAGAGTAAAGTTTTTAAGCGGCTGCACTCCCCCTCACTTAACGTGCATCTCACGAATATCCGTGGATTGCACACTAACCTCTCATCAGTCCACTACCACCTCGAGACTGCGCAGCCGCACATGCTCTTTTTAACGGAGACGCAGATTCAATGTCCATTGAACGCTGCGTACCTGGACTATCCCGGCTACACGTTGGAGCATAACTTTAGCTCGCGGGCCGGAGTCTGCTTGTACGTGCGAAATGACCTCTGTTTCCAGCGTCTCCGCCACCTTGAAGACCCCACATTTTCTATGATTTGGGTTATTGTAGACACAGGAATCGAAAAGATCCTGTATTCCTGTGTCTACCGATCGCACACTGGTGACCAGGAGACAACTCGATTGTTTGAACATCTTAGTGAGGGCGCTGATGTGGCTATGCAACGGTACCCTTCCGCACAGCTTGTCTTTCTGGGGGACTTTAACGCCCATCATGAAGATTGGCTGTTTCCATACCAGAAGACGGACCATGCTGGGAGAGAAGCGTGGAAGTTTGCGGTATCACTTGGACTCTCCCAGCTAGTTGAACAAGCGACGAGGGTTCCCGATGTAGACGGCCACTCAGCTAATTGTCTGGACCTTCTGCTGACAACTGATCCAGACAGATATAACATCAAGGTTTCATCCCCACTGGGTAGCTCTGACCACTGTCTGGTAAAATCTGTATCGTCTTACTCTCCACCAGATAACGACCCTATTGGTGTTAGACGAGTATGGCAATACAAGTCAGCAGATTGGGATGAGATGCGACACTTCTTCGCATCCTTTCCTTGGCGGCAGGTCTGCTTCTCTTCTTCCGATCCGTCGAGCTGTGCGGATGCTATAACCGATGTGGTGCATCAAGCGATGGAATATTTTATCCCGTTCTCTGATGTACCCGTCGGTCGCAAAGCTCACCCATGGTTTAATGCCGAATGTACATTTGCTGAAAAGCGTAAGCATTCGGCTTACCTTGCCTGGGTTGATGCTCGAGACCGCAAAGCTCCGGATGTAAGATCCAAGAAGAGAGCCTTTAACTTAGCCGCCAAGTCCTACAAAAAGACATTAAAGAAGGCTCGTCTTGACCAAATTACACATATTGGCGCAAAGCTCTCTGCCCAACCATCTGGCAGCAGAGCTTTTTGGTCCCTTGCCAAAGCGGTCGAGACGAACTTCTGTCGGCCCTCACTGCCACCGCTGGTAAAACCTGACGGATCCCTGGCTCATACGGCAAAGGAAAAGGCGACTTTGCTTGCTTCTCTTTTTGCCCAAAATTCATGTCTAGACACTGGCAATGCTACTCCACCACATCTACCTCACTGCGGAATCTCAATGGCAGATATCCCTATAACTAATAAGGAGGTCAAGAGAGTATTGTGTCGTCTAGATGTAAATAAAGCCAGTGGTCCTGATGGTATACCAGCGATAGTGCTAAAAACATGTGCTCCCGAGTTGTCTCCGATATTGACTCGTCTGTACCGCCTTTCTCTAAGGACTGGAATAGTGCCTAAATCCTGGAAGCTTGCCAACGTGCAACCAGTGCCCAAAAAAGGTAGCCGTGCCGACCCTGCCAATTATCGTCCGATTTCAATCACCTCCATACTCTGCAAGATTATGGAGCGTGTATTGAATAGTCGTCTAATGGCATACCTAGAACAGAATGATCTCCTCAGTGATCGACAATATGGGTTTCGCCGGAATCGGTCGACTGGGGATCTTCTAGTGTATGCCAATCACACCTTTGGCGAAGCTCTTGAGCGAAGCGGGGAGGCGATTGCCGTCTCCCTCGATGTCTCAAAGGCCTTTGACAGGGTTTGGCACGCTAGCCTTATACGCAAGCTTTCAGCTTACGGTATATCTCCTGGCCTGATCGGCTGGATTAAAGACTTCCTGACCGACCGATCACTTAGAGTTGTGGTTGAGGGTTATTCATCACAACCCTTAAAGACCAACTCAGGGGTTCCTCAGGGGTCTGTTCTCTCTGCAACCTTGTTCTTGCTGCATATCAACGATCTGCTTATACCCGGTATCTATGGGTACGCAGACGACAGCACTGTTGTAGAGAGATACCTGCCGAATCCTCGGGCTAGTAGAGATCAAATTCAGTCCGAAAGAGAGGCCATGGTAGAGCGGTTGAATCTCACACTCAGGGCCGTCTCCACTTGGGGCGATGCCAATCTTGTGAGTTTCAACGCCACCAAAACACAGGCGTGTCTGTTCACCACAAAAAGGAGTCCTTTCACCTTGACTCCTACTTTCCGAAATGTGCCTCTGGAATACACTGACCGCCTGCAGTTACTGGGGATGGACATTACCCCCAACTTGAACTACGGGCGGTTCATCGAGTCTAAGGCTAACGTAGCAGCGAGGAAAGTTGGCATCCTTGCAAAGGTCCGACAGTATTTCACGCCGGGACAGCTTCTAGATTTATATAAAGCTCAAGTCCGGTCGTGCGTGGAATACTGTAGTCACATTTGGGCTGGTGCTGCGAAATGCCATCTGTCAGCCTTGGACTCGATTGAGAGGCGTGCCCAGAGACTTATAGGTGACCCTACGCTGGTAAAAGCCAAGCTACACAGCCTCGATCACCGACGTAGGGTTGCCAGCCTCTGTGTATTCTATAGGTTACATTTTGGAGAGTGTGCGCAGGAATTACACGATTTAATTCCCCCATCCCCCTTCCATCATCGGACGACCCGACGAACGGCTGGTCTCCATCCTTACGTCGTGGACATTCCACCCGTCCGGACGAAGCGAAACGCTTCGTCATTTATTATACGTGCAGCAATGGATTGGAACAATCTGCCTGCGTCTGTGTTTCCGTCCGGTTACAATATGGGTGTCTTCAAGGCAAGAGTGAATAGGTGGCTACTGAATTAGTGCGACTTACCATCTACGACTACGTTACCACTTACCATCAGGTGGAACGTAGTCAATCACTAATTCAGAATGAAATAAAAAAAATAAATAAAAAAAAAAGGTACATTTTTATTTCATAGTCATCTTTTAGCAGCCGATCCTCCAATCTTGATACAATATCAACTGCTTCTGGTAAAATAGCGGCTGCAGATGGCAGTTTACTCCCTTATTACGTTGTATACAAAGCGCAACATTTATATGACACCAGGACCGAACAAGATCCTGAAGGTTGTAGGTACAATCGAATGACTTCAGGTTGGTTTAACGCTATAACTTTCGAAGACTTGGTGATCACCGTGGATATCCCGTATTTTGACAAAACAATAATAATAATAGGCGGTAACCTTTCATCTCATTTATCAATTAATTTAATTCGGGAGTTTAACCTCCACGAAAGATATTCATTTTGTGCCATTACCCAGCCAATTGATGTGGCGTTTTTTAGGCCTACCGAAGATGCATGATGGCATATACTACTCACTTGGAAGAAAGCAAAAAGACGGGCTCTCGCAACTATCTCAAAAAGTATATTTCCACGGTTTGTAAAAAAACTTATTTGCGAGTTTAAAGAAAATGCTTTAGTTATTATACTCGCCGGGCTTATGAAAGCGAATATTAACCCATTAGATAAAAACAAAGTATTAGAGAGACTACCCGGACATATTTCACGCGAAGACGAAAACTTCACTAAAGAAGCTATTAATGCGACGGTTATGTCGATGCGGCATCAGGATCAGCCATTTCGAAAAACTCATCGGTCAAGACAACTGGAATCTTGTCCTTGGAATCCCAATTAGTCAACCAGTTGCTTCACTTACTCCGCTCGGATAGGTATTTCACGGCGCATATAATAGAAACATGAGCGTGTGAGCGAGCGCACTACGTAAACCACCTGACAAATAGAGACGAGGAAAAGTCCCAAGCCGCATTCAATAGCCAACACCGGCGGGAGTCTTATAGCCGAGATCGTCACTTTCAAAGAGAGCGATCCAGTGCTCATCATATTTTCGCAAATACCACGACATACCCAGCCAAGAGGCCGAATCGAAACAGTATATTATCGATATCGATAGTATAATCCAATTGTACCCATTTAATACTAAGTTTTTTATATTTACGCGAATGCAAATTCGAAATTTAATAACATTGCATTCGCTTAACTCTTACATATATAGGAATAAATAAAACTATTTTTATTTTTTTTATTTTTTATTTTTTATTTTGCACATCCGGTTTGTTGTGCTTTTTTCTTAATATCTGCAACATTTTCCTCTTCTTGCGTGAATTGATTATTAATTATTTGGCATTGCCTTCTAATAAATAGTAATGCAAGATGGTTGTACACAGCTTTTAAAACTTTATCTCCATGTTCTGTACATTTGATTGATGTAGCATCACATCTTGCAATAAAATATTCTATAATTGTTTGTTTCAAAATTATAGATTTTATACGCTTATTTAGAAATAAATCAAAGGAACTTCTAATGTATGTGTTTATGCGATTAGAAGCATACTTACCTGGTAATGCCTGGTGTAAGTTTTATTAGGTTTGCACTACTCAAACGACCTCAAATTCACCATTTTTTGATAGCATTTGGATTTCATTATCACTGGTATTGGTAACGTATCTTGAAAGAGGCTCCTCATCGCTATTTGCTTCGTCACTACTGCTTTCACTGTATAAACTGGATTGAATATTGTCGGTAGGATTTTCACCCAAACTATTCTCCGTTTCACTAATTATTTCGTCTTCGGAATTTATATCGTAGTTTAGGATTTGCGAAATCGCAGAATCAGTTAAATTGTGAGCCATTTCAAACACCAACGAAACACATCAAGTCGAAACAACGAATGAATCAAATAAAAGTAACTGTCACACGTAAATAACGTAAGCTACCGGCATACTAATGTAAATAAACAATTATTCTCAAAGTACCTTCAATAATAACACGCTAAGTAATTAAGATATTACTAACATTTATAAATTGTAAGTATATTCATAGAATGCAACAAAGCATTATTGTTTGCAAAACACGGGCTTTTGTGACCCGAGGACCTTTTTCATACTCGGGTATTATTGACCCGAGGAATCTAAGACGGAAAAAACTTAATTTTCTTAAGATAAGAGACTTCACCATAATTTTACAATAATAATGTATAGTGAATGCATAATTAATAATTGTCATAAAGTCTTAGTAAATTATATTAATAATTACGACTTTTATTGACAGTTAAATTTCAGTTTCGGGTCAATATGACCCGAAGAACCGAGGAAGATTAAAATGTATTTGTCATTCATTGCATCTTTGTGCTAACGATGCTACCAAAGAATTTCCTTACGCGTGTGAAACACTGACCAGAAATATATATAATTACTTCAAAAACAGCAGCAAAAGACAAAGCGAGTTTGTGGAATTTCAACAGTTTGCTGAAGTATATGTACATCGAATTCTACGGCCCGCACAAACTCGTTGGCTATCATTAAATGCTGTAATTGACAGAATATTGGAACAGTGGGACGCGTTGCGCCTCTACTTTGATAGCAAATGGCTTACGGATCCAGAGTGCCAGGAAATCCATATCCAACTCGATGACCCTGAGATAAAAGCATATTTTTATTTCTTGGGATGGATGCTGCCTAAATTCATAACAGTAAACACTTACTTTCAAAGTTGTGATAACTAAACTTAATCAAAAAATTACAGCCTTGTATAAAGAGTTGATAGCGCTGATTTTTCCCATTAGTTATATAAGTTCATTACCGATAGAAATGATTGATCCAACAGAAGAAAGAAATCACAAAGATTTGAAGGATATTTATCTGGGACTCGGAGTTCAAAAGCAGTTCGAACTAATTGAAGAAGGCCGAAAAGAAATATTTAGGCACAGCGTTTACAGATATTCGTAAGAGATACCCAATAAATGACGCAGTAATGAAAGCTATTTCAAACTTAAGCCGATAGTCCACTGCCAGCTAAACTAATAGAGAACTAAGCTCAGTGAACTAAGCTCAGCTAAACTAGAACTACGTTGTCCGTCCACCAATAAATAAGCTAAAACTACGTTAGTGAAGGCCAGTTTGTGCTAGAACGTCGAGTTAACCGGACGCGATATAGAAGACGACACGAGCAATGACAAGACTTTAGAGGAGGACTATCGTCATAGGAGAAGAAGATTGATTATTGCTTATTTTATGAAGAAAAAACGGAAACATAGATACTGGATAAGTCAACACATTCAGTCCTGGAAAACAAGCAGCGAATTTAACACTTTGTTTAATGAACTTGACGACGAAAATTTTAAGATGTACTATTGTGTCTGTGAAGTATGGATTATCTTGGGAGACTGGATTATAGTGTCTTGGGAGCGTGGAGTAGATTGAGCAGAAGATGTTGCATATCCATATGAGAACTGACTTCCGTATAAGTAATTGTCATACTTATCTTCCGCTTCAGACATTATGGTAAAGATTTTCCTTTTAATGTCCCTTTGCAACCACTCTGGAAACTTTATGGCTGTTTCGCTCATACTGTCAAAAAACAGTTTTAAAGGATGTCTTCTTGATTCCCTTCCAGCTGTCTCTTTCTCTTTTATCTCACGGCGACGCTTCTCATAATCTTCATTAATGTCTCTCAGTAAAATATGTAAAGATTCATCGTTCTTTCGCTTTCTTTGCCTTTGTTCAGACAATGAGCTGTGAGATGTAGATGGTATAGATTCAGTGTTAGAAACATGATCAGTATTTTCCTGTGTCTCAGTATGTGAAACTGTAATATCCTGGCTTTCACTTGCATTACCAGCTTCCATTGTACTGTTTGTTTTATTATTCTGGCTTTCATTTACGTTACCACTTCTTGAGCGGTTTTTCATATAAGGCAATAAAAATTCAAGTAGACTGGCATATTTCCAGGTGTTTGTTGGTGATGCAGCTTGGCCACTTGATGAGCTTTTAATTCTTTTTATTGATTCTCGATGCCCATCACGTAATTTCTTCCATTCGTTTTTTGCCGTTTTAACTGAAACAGTAATAAAAAAGGTAAGGTCTAACTTTCTTAATTTAAATTTATAATCATTTAACTGTAATTTTATAGTGCAATAAAGTATGTACATATATGCATTCATTAAAAAGTGTTGCCTTTTGCAGGTTTTTGGCAACAGGGGACTCCTACAAAACAATTGGATACAATTATAGAGTGGGTGACAGATCAGTTTCTAGGATTGTAGAAAACGTCTGCCAAGCACTTTGGAATCATTTACAACCAATTTACATGTGTTTGCCGATTGAAAGAGAATGGAAAGAAATTGCTGAAAATTTTATGCTGAAATGTCAATTCCCCAACTGTATTGGAGCAGTCGACGGCAAGCATATATCCATAAAATGCCCATCTCATTCAGGTTCTCAGTATTTTAATTATAAACATTTCCATTCTGTAGTATTACTCGCAGTTGTTGATGCAAACAAGAAGTTTATTATAATAGATATTGGTTCCATGGGCAGATTTAGTGATGGTGGTATTTTTTCTGACAGTGCATTTGGACGAAGGTTACAAAATAACGAATTAAATTTGCCTAGCGATCAGCCTTTACTAGAAGGTGGTACTGCAATACCTTACGTATTTATAGGTGACCAGGCATTTCCTTTACAAAAACATTTTATGAGACCATACCCACAAAGCGCATGTCGTAACAGTAGAGAAAAAAGGAACTTTAATTATCGTCTCAGCAGAGCGCGAAATGTGGTAGAAAATGCCTTTGGTATTTTGTCAATGCGATTTCGGATATTTCGTCGGCCATTGAAGTGTAAAGTAGAATCAGTTGATTTAATAACAAAAGCTGCTTGCGTGCTACACAATTATCTTTCAACTAATCAAACAATAACAGCTTTTGATGGAGCAAGTGCTGAAGACGGATCAGTTTTACGATCAGTGGGACAACTACATGACAATGTACGAGCAACAAGAGAAGCATTTTATGTAAGAGAATCCTTATGTTATTATTTTAATAATAACGATATAAATTAAACTTACTGTCTGATATGTTCGGGTTTTTCATTTCATCCACTATCCTCTTCCATAAACCGTCTTTTTTATTTGTGTCACGGTAGTCTTTATCCTCTGGATTATACAACACAGGATACTGCTTGACATATTCAATAAACACATCCATGCTGCTAAATACGTGTTTTATCAACCGCGTACGAACGCTCACTGTACAAACACGTTCGAACAACACTATCGGTCGATTTAAAAATTTTTTACAAGTTGCAAAATGTCTTCATTTCGGCTCCGGTTGACTGAAGGCAATTAGTTTCAATAGTCCTCGCAGTTTTCAGCAGCTCTCCGCGACCTGAAACAGAAAAAACTTAGAATTTATACGTAAAAATCACATTTTTCAAAATTATTAAATATTTTTCTATAGAAATTGTTCGCGTCTTTTGGCTTAAATTTATTGTTTTTACTCATACAACAACCCCCCATAGTCGTTTCCCCCATTTTCAGGCGGGAAATCGAAAAAAAGGCCCTCCCACCCTCCCTCTTTTCATTTACCATATAGACTTTAGTGACCTTCGGACTTTAAATATTCATTTTACCCCCTAAACATTAACTTTTTTGAAAATTTCTTTTGGAATCATAGCTTTTGAACTGAGAGGCACACACTAAGAACAAACAATTTTCAAAATTGCACTCGTAAAAAATTTTCGACATATCTTTTTTTGAAATCGACAAACTTGTATATCTGTTTCTACATACTCTACTGTGAGGCGCTCCAGCGGCTGTTAGGCAACTGTCGAAGCACCACCAGCTAGAAACAAAACATATATAGCAAACAAATAACTTAAAGCGAACTTATACATCGCTTTATAGACGTATTTTTGAGAATAAGTATATTTATATAACTTATTAAATATATAGTAAGTGACCCTTAGAAGACATACAATTGAGCACTTTACACTCGATTGTAAATTATAGATTTTACTGTTACTGACGCGAACCGAACCCCACCAAAATGTATAGAACACCAAAGAACGTAAAACCGTCATCATCCAGAACATCCACTGACATGCAATCACCCACGGACGTACAAACATCCACACCAAAGTCATCTTTAGAGGCTTTGGTTAAAGTACAGGTACAAACGGCAGAGGAGATCTTAGCTAAAACTAAAAAATACGTGAATATAATCAATACAAATTTAAAAATGTCAGGTAACATAAAGAGATCTATAAAGGACGAGATAGCCGAGAGCACGAAAGGCCTCTTCGAAATGGTAATGGAGAGTCTCAAAACCAAAGCAAAGGAGACCGCTGAAAAATGTGAAGCGGAACTCAAAATTTCAGACTTAGAACATAGCGCCTTGGAAGATATGACTAAATTGTTGGGAATACAACTTCAAAAATGTGAAGACACTTATAACGAAGTATTAGAATTAAAACCTAAATTTGAAGAACATTATAATACATTAGATGATAAAATACAAAAATTAGAAGCACAAAATTTAAAGACACAACAACTGACAATAGAACTTAACGGAAACATAACTAAATTACTAGACGAAACCAAAACCATTTCGGAGAGAACGCAACAAGAGCTAGTAAACCTGAGAGAGGAAGTGAAGGAGATGAAGACTAGACCTAGAGATGAACCCGACAACCTATCACAAGAACCAACACAGAAGACATATGCACAAATAGCAGCAACAGAACGACCTAAGTCTACCCTCTGCCTCTTAGTAGGTACGGTAAACGAAATAGACACCAGCGAAGATGTGGTCCAAAAAGTTAGAAAAGTACTTAAAGCCAAAGAATCTGGATTACAGATATCTAAATTCAGAAAAATTAAAGACCAAAGGATATTGATTGGAACAGAAAGCAGAGAGGCTTATGATACAATGAAGACAGTTTTACAAAAAGAGAAGTTCAGAATAGAGGAGAAGACTAATAAAGACCCGCTACTTATAGTAAGAAATGTAAATAAAAGTATCCTAGACGAAGAACTATTACAAGCCATTAAAGTGCAAAATAACGACCTGGTACAAGATATACCCGACGACGAATATAGGGTGAAAATCCGACACAAACGAAAAGCCCGGAACACTCAAGAAAACCACGTAGTTTTGCAAGTCTCTCCACTGGTGTGGAAGAGACTCAAAACAGCAGGAAAGCTTTATGTGGACATGTACCGAGTGCCGGTGTTCGACCTGTCCCCACTAGTACAGTGTTCGAGGTGCTTGGGATTCGGGCACGGGAAAAAATGGTGCACTGAAACCATCGACCTGTGCAGTCACTGCGCAGGTCCACACATGATGGATCAGTGCCCCAGTAAAATGGCAGGAGAACAGCCAAACTGCAAAAATTGCCAACACGCGAAGATGCAAGTAACCAACCACAATGCCTTCGACACTGTATGCCCTGTGAGGCACAAGTGGGACGCCCTTGCGAGGTCAAGTGTCGCCTATTGTTAGTGTGAAATATTAGCTTCAGACTCAAAATAGCGCAGAATATCATGAAGATATTCAGGAAGTAAGATACTTAAGTCCAGTCGCAATAGTCGAAAAAGCAAAAAAGACAACTAACACACCTATACAAAAACTGCATTATCATCCACCATTCACCACACCATACTTTCTCATTCACAATTCTTACACACACGTATAAAAACCAAATAGAGTAATATTAATAGTATAGTTAAGAAACGTGCTGCAAAAAAAATAAAAAAAAAAGGCATTATAATAATAATAATAAAAAAAAAAAAAAAAAAAAAAAAAAAAAAAACACACAAAATCAAGTCAGTACGAAATTAGTATATAAGTAATAGCATGAAACAAAGTATACGCATATATTGTATGTAATATATGTCTTATACATTTTGAATAAGTATATTTAAGTATAATTACTCTGTAAATTTACTATTTAAGCAAAATATATAGGAAAAGCTATTAGTCATCCTAAACAGAATTGTACTTTACAACAGGCAAATTTTGCATTATATTTCTATAACAACAATGTACAAATATTCCACAATAAAACTAGTAAATATTTATAGTTGATAAGAATAATTATAGGAAACAAATTAGAATAATACCGATAGCATAAGTAAAAAATTAGCATGTATACCATAGATTTATTGTAGCGATAAACGACTTCTCTAAAGTAGTATTTTCTTAGATAAAGATTTAAAAAAAAATTGTATCCTAGCACTCAATGTCATAAAATTAACAGTAAAATGAAAAAGATTATACATAAAGGTCATCTCTACCTGTGTAAATTATAAAAATGTAATAATCAAATCATGTAAATAATCAAAAACCCTTCAGGTTCAAAAATTCGTTAGCACAAATAAAAAACTGTAAAAAAGGTCCCAGAACTCTTTTTGGGGAAATCGGTTCAAAATTTAAAAAAAAAAAAAAAAAAAAAAAAACAACACTATCGACAGGCGTCAGAGGGGTAAGGCAAGGGGGTGAGAGGCGCTTAGTTTAACTCAGTTAGTTACGGATCGGCCGTACAACTAAGTTAGTTCCACTTAGCTGGGTAGCTTAGCTGGCATAGTTTGCGGTGGACGCACATGTATGAAAAACTGGCTCAACTATGCGAGCTAAGCTAAACTAACTTAGTTTAGCTGGCAGTGGACGATCGGCTTTAGATCCAGAACTTTGTGTTTCTAAAGAAAGACTCAAGAGCCTTGCGCCTATATTTACACTGTTACCTAGATTGACCCCAAAGACGTTAAATGAACAGCAGAATCTGGATGACGAATGGCGCAGTTTACTTCTTTACTTACCAAAAAATTTTGACGCAAGTCAGCTTCCTCCTGATAAATTCTGGCATCAGATAGCGCAAATAAGCGAAGAAAACAGAAAGGTTTTCCAGCAGCTACCTTCATTCATGCTCGGAATGTTATCATTGCCGCACTCAAATGCGGAATTCGAGCGTATATTCAGCAAGGTCAACGAAATAAAAACAAAGAAACGGAACAAATTAATAACCCGCTCTATAAAAGGGAATCTTCTGACCCAAAAATCGATCAAAAGACATGGACAAAACTGCACTAACTTTAAGCCTGATGATGAAATGCTAAAAAGACTAAATCAAAACATTTACAAAAATGAGATGTTCGTATCAGATTCAGACTGATTTTTATTAGAGTACCTATCTAAATGTTCTGAATTATAATAACATTCTTATGGTAATATTGTAATTTTTCCAATAAACAGTAATTTGAGTAATGTTATTGTGGTTTTATTAAAAATTAGTACACCGTATTTTACACCGTATTTTTCCTATAACAATTACCGTAATTTCTCAAAATCTACCCTTTTTTTTAAATGGAATCGCCGTTGTCCTGATTTTTGACATGGCAACACTGACCAGGTTCGAAAACCAGGTTTTAAAAATACTTGAAAGTATTTATTAGTTCAATTTTGATGGAACGTTTTTAAAATAAAATCTTTCCTTCCTACTTTTTAAAACACAGGCTTAAGACTGGACAGTCTAAATATTATATATCCTATGTTTTTACGGAATTTCGAAGTGAGCTAGAATATAAACTAGTATTAGCAGGCGTAGTTAAAAGATTTCATTTTATATACATAGGTTTTTTTAGTATTTTTATTTTTTATATAATTTTTTTAATTTTTTTTTCTTATTTATTTTTTAATATTGTGCTTTATTTTTTATTTTGTTGTAAAAGCAATAACTGCTCTACTTTACGACTCCCCAGACGGGTCCTCCTCTCCGTTAATATGTTCCCTGCTACAGAAAACAACCGCTCACAAGGCACGCTAGAGGCCATTGCATTTAATTTTATTTTGGCCAATTTAGCTAAATTTGGATAAATTGTTTGGTTTATTTGCCACCCCTCTAAAGGATCCATATCCATATCCATCTGGAGACAATACTGTGTCATCTAGATATCTTTGGGTTTCAATAATTGCCCTGCTATTGGCGGTTCCAGATGGTCGAACATTTTGCATAACCTGTTGTAGTGCTTCTACAATAAGCTGTTCGATTTTTTTCCCTAATTATGGTTATCTAGATCATTAGAAGTAGATGCTGCAGATCTTTCAGTTTCATGAATCATCGTGGTTACTAGACCAATGATATGTTTTTTTTGTGAAGTCCGCAACGTTTTCACTCTCAAAGTATAACTTATATCTCTGGTCTTAAAACTGTTCCAAATTTGAAAATCTCGTGCTTATTTCTGAGAGAAGATCCTGTCGGCACATTTCAACTTCATCCACATGAGGGAAAACATCAATGTTATTTTCTTGCCGATATGTCAGACTTGTGATCTCGTTGAGAGCGCTGATGAGACCAATTGTTAAAGGAATGACTGAGCTTCCACTAACATATTTTTGGCCGCTTATTTCTCTTGTCACTTCTTCACAAGGTTGTGTAACACTATGATCAACGATTGGCATACATCCCATTCATAACTGGTCAACATAACTAAATTACCGGTGTCTAAATTACTGAGTGCACATTTAATTTCGTCTTTTAGTTCCTCAAACCTGTTTCGGTCGGTGTGAGTGTGAGAGTGAGTGAGAGAGATATAGCTTTGTGATCGCGCCACCACTTCAATGGACAATCGGCTCTACATATTATTTTGTCCTCATAATAGCGTTGGACTTCTACAATAGCACGTAATTGCGATGTGCCCTCGGGTTGAATACCTTGCATTTTCTTTTCAAAGTCTTGCCATATAGATTTTGATGGCAAGGATGACGAAGCGGTAGAATCTATAAGTACAGTCTCCATTTGTGTATCACATTGTGAATGTGCTGATGCAACCAAAGCAATAATTCTTCGCCTAGTTTCTTCAGCTACATGGGCATCTTCGAAGTAAAATTTGACGCTGGGGTCCAGAAACATGCAGTTGCCAAACGTCTTGCTTTGGTTTATATTAGCAAATCTTCTTTTTATATTGCCTATTAAATCCTGTCGTAGGCTATCCGTGACAGGCAAAAAAATTACATTACTTTCTAATTTTTCTAACGCCCTTATCAATCCTATTGTAATCGGTATCACTAGGCTGCCGGTTATATATTTTTGACCACTTAATTCTGTTGTCACTTCTTCACACGGCTCCAGTACTGTGCATATTTCTTTACAAATGGTCCACTCATGATGTGTTAATGTATCCGTACCTAAATTTATCATTGCGCTATTAAGAGGCTCCTTGAGTTCCACACATCGTTTCAACATATTATAATATGTCGAGTTCCACCTCGTGGGTATGTCCTGTATTAGGCGTCTAGCTGTTGTATTGGCCTGTTCTTGATATCTCTTAAACTTTTCCCAAGCAATACTGCTGTGTTTGAAGTGCCTCACAATATTTTTGATTTTATTAATAATTTCAGCCAGTTCAATATTTTTTAGTGCGTCGTTTACAACCAAGTTGAGGGTGTAGTCACACGGCACGGAAAATGCTTACATCCTAGCTCTCTTTCAATGGCGCTCTTGATGTTGCTCCCATTATCAGAGACAGCCAGAAGTATCTTACTCGTAACTTGCCAGTCATCACAAATGGTCTTGATGACCCTAGCTAGATTATGGGTTGTGTGACTTTCAGTTAGAGGAACACAATCTAAAAGGAAAGATTTCATCTCGAAACCTTCTTCCCTGATATAATTTCCGGTCACTGCCAACATTGATTCATTGGTTGTGGTCGACCATATGTCCGAAGTAATGCATAGCGATTGTACTTCACTAACTATTTTAATCTTCAGCTCAGCCCTTGTCTTCTCGTAAATCGCCGGCAGCATATTGTTCGCAAGTACTTCCTGGTTGGCAGTATGTATATAATTTGGGAAAGCGAAATTAATTAGATCTCGAAATCCTCGATCTTCCACAATTCTAAATGGCTGGAAATCCATTATAAACATATTCATAATTTTCTCATCAATGGCATGTTTAGCCGTGTTAGTACGTCTCGGCACAAAGTTTGTTATAGGCTGATGTCCATAAGTTCGACTTGACTTCTGTGATGAAGCCGTCGATACCATCGACGGCTGAGCTAACTGCGGTACAGATGATTCAGCTGACGCTTCGATGGCCGGCTGGGCTGATGATGATGGCACAGCTAACTGTACCACCGGTTGGGTAGACAGAATATTCCTCCAGCTTTATTTACTAGTATAATGGTTGGATGTTTTTTTTAAATTAGTGATAGAGGATTTAAAAGATAGTTTAGTTTTACATATATTGCATGTTGCTAAATGTCCACCGATATCCATAAAATGGTCCCAGACAACACTCACTCTTTTGAAATTATTTACACTCGTCATCGTTCTAATCTTAATTATAAACAAAAAGAACAACACCTAGATTATATATATACACGCTTACACTAAAAAATAACACAAAAAAACTATATTTACACTGAGATATTTGAAATAAAAGACAGCGAGTTGTCGGTAACACAGTTTATTCACGACTGACGAGTGACGCGGACATCGAGCGAGACAAACTATAAAATGCAACGATCGACCGTTATATTACACCTTCACCCTTATTTAAGACAGACAATAAAAAAGTTTAAATATATATACAGCATTTACATAACGTAACCAGCATAACAGGTAGGAAGTAAATAACCTACAACAATCTAGTTAAGTACAATAAATAACTTATTACATGCTTAAATAATAACTTATATAATACTTATTTAAATCCTAAACACTAATTACTATACTACAAAAAACAATATACTACAATAAACAACAAAAAACAAATAATAAAGAAACCAGTATGTGTCGGAGGATGATATTATTTCATCCTACATTTACGTATGGGACGAGACCGGGGCGGTTCGATTGATTCTACGCTTTTCTCGATTATCTCGTGTTCGCGAGTCAGGCTGAGTGCTGATGCGCACGCATCGTCCCCGGGGCCATTCGTGTCGTGTGCTTCGGGCTCGGTGCTCGTCACGCTCGTCTCCACGCCGACAATCGCTGGGCTAGAAGGACAGATTAGTGAACTCCGTTTACGTTGTTTCAGTTGGTCAATATGTCTGTGCGTTTCGCGTCCTACTGCATCTACCACCCTATAATCTGCTGTCCCTATCTTATCCACTACCTTCCCTGACACCCATTTATCGTTCCCCCTATACTGACGTAGCCATACATCGTCCCCTGGAGACAATTGGCGCGACTCATGAGTACTGTACTTTTGATATCGTATAATGAATTAATTAACTTATAAGTACCGAGATGTTTTAAGAGTAGGCGTATAGTTTCTTCTAAATTGACTTTTTTATTGGATATTAAAGAGACAATAACCAGTTCAGTGATGGGAGTCCTCTCGGAACCTTAAACGCGGCTTTTTGTTGATGGGTCCTGTTAACAATTAAATTGTCGGTATTATTATCATATTGTATGTTGTATTTTGTATCAGAGAATCTAATGATCCAGTCAAATAGTGCTTTAATTTGGAATTGACCGATCTTACCTTCCTCCATTTTTAAGGATATGTCATCTGGATGTGTGTTGCTCTGAATCAACTCTTCAACATTTCCTTGAACGTAATTACTTGTAGATGCTATGATGGGATCTTCCTCACAATCCATGATAGTTACATCATGGTCTGCATTGTCTGGTTTTGGTTCTTGTTCTCTTTCGGTTATCTCTTCATCTTTTGGCTCTTCGATTTCATATTCTAATTGCTCTGCTTTTTCGTCTGATGTTTCCTCTAACCATTTTAACGCTTTTTTCTTCCCCTTTTGTCGGGTAGTTATTTTCTGTATTTCCGTCGGATCCTGCATCCCCGCAGTCTCGTGTCGTACACATCATGGTCTGCATTGTCTGGTTTTGGTTCTTATTCTCTTTCGGTTATCTCTTCATCTTTTGGCTCTTCGATTTCATATTCTAATTGCTCTGCTTTTTCGTCTGATGTTTCCTCTAACCATTTTAACGCTTTTTTCTTCCCCTTTTGTCGGGTAGTTATTTTCTGTATTTCCATCTGATCCTGCATCCCCGCAGTCTCGTGTCGTACGTAATTAATGTGTTCTTTCTTGAGTGATTGACCACACCCTTTCTTGTCCAACTCCTCCAGACGCCTCCAGGGGACGATGTATGGCTACGTCAGTATAGGGGGAACGATAAATGGGTGTCGGGGAAGGTAGTGGATAAGATAGGGACAACAGATTATAGGGTGGTAGATGCAGTAGGATGCGAAACGCACAGACATATTGACCAACTGAAACGGATTTAAAGTAATTTTATAATCAGCACATATACGGAGTCCACCATCCGCCTTACGTACCGGTATCAGCGGGGTAGCCCAGTCCGCGCTGTCAACAGGCTCGATGACTCCCGCACGCAGCATGTCAGCCAGCTCCGCCTCGACTCGCTCGCGCAGCGCATACGGCACGGGCCGCGCGCGGCATAATACCGGCGTCGCCCCCTCGCGCACCCGCAGCTGAGCCTTACCGCCCGTGAACCGTCTCAGTCCCTCCGAGAATAACTCCTTAAATCTGTCGAGTAATACATCAATAGACTGATTAAAATTATTATTTCCGCTGACGACATTCATATTTTCTATGTATTGATATAATGGTATTTTTATGTTAAATTCCGAAAGCCACTGTCTTCCCAATAACGAAGTGGTACCACCCTAAATTACAAACAATTCCACAAATTTACTTATATTTCTATATTTGACGAGTGGCTTGATCACCCCTAGGGGTCTAATCGTAGAACCATTATAAAACTTAAATAACATTTGCGATTTTTGTAAATGCCTACATTTAAAAAAATTATCATAAGTATTTTTACTAATACATGATACTAATGATCCAGTATCTATTTCCATGGGTAAAACTATACCATCTATACATATTTATAAACTCACCGGCTTGTAACTATCTAGACTAAGTTGGTGTAAATCTTCTACGACCGGCTCGATCTCGTCGTCCGATACAGGAGATTCGTCCACGCCTAGCAGCTCCGATCGGTGTGTTCTTTCGTCCGCGCAGCGAGCCACCAAGCTATTAGTTGGAAGCCCTTCTCGCCGAGGGATGCCGCCTGACCGTACAGGACATACACGACGTAAATGTCCTCTCTGTCCACATCTACTACAGATGAACCGGTTGTACCGACACCTATCACTTATATGATCCGTAGATCCACAAGCCGCACAATTACTGTTCATTTCTTTCTCTCGTCGTCCGCGCGCCGCCGCCGAGCCCCGTACGCCACTCCGGCCACGCCCGCCCCGGCTATTCCGCATGGCCGCCTGCACCACATGCACGGAATCCGCTAAGCCCTCGCTGCTCACACGGCCACTGCCGCTTGTCTGCTCCACTGCTGCTGCATCCCTTTCCGCCGCTTCCATGGCTGAGGAAATTTTTACCGCCTTCGCGTATGGTAAACTGTCCTCGGCGAATAAGCGTTGTCTAGTAGCTTCGCTCCGTAGACCGCATACTAGTTGATCCCGCATATTCTCTTCCAATACCGCCCCAAAGTCACAAAATCTTGACATTTTTTTTAGTTCAGAAATATATTGCAAAACTGATTCACCCGCATTTTGTCTACGTTGGCGGAATCGAAATCGCTTTGCCATAAAAGACGGTTTCGGCTGTAAGTGGTCACCCATCAGCTTCACCACCGCTGCGTAAGTCTTTGTACTCGGTTTTTCGGGACTCGTCAAATTACTCAGTAACTCGTACGCTTCATCACCCATCGCCGCAATTAAAGTGGGTAGCCATAACTTTTTTAACCGCGTTAACTTTGAAGAACATTTCTGTTCTTTCAATGTACATCGACCAATTTCCCGATGTTATGTTAAACTCCGATAACTTCCCGATAGACATCTTAATAACTTAATCCTCGTTCGCCAATGAGATATTTGAAATAAAAGACAGCGAGTTGTCGGTAACACAGTTTCTTCGACTCGACGACTGACGAGTGACGCGGGCATTGAGCGAGACAAACTATAAAATGCAACGATCGACCGTTATATTACATACATTTAGTAATGAAGTAAAAGAATTTTTACTTTGAAAACCGCGTCGAAAGTTGAAACGAAAATTAGCGCCTACAATTTTTTTTTTTAATGGGACTAAGGGGGCAGACGGGCAAGAGGCTCACCTGATGGAAAGTGATTACCTCCGCCTATGGACATCTGCAACTGCTTGCAGATGCGTTGCCGGCCTTTCAGGAAAGGGAGGGAGGGAGAGGAAGGGAGGAGGGAGTGAGGGGGGAAGGTAGGAGGGATGGGGAGTGGGCCTCCCGGACTCTCACTTACCGCACGAAACGCGACAGTATAGCTGTCACTTCACGCAGGTTTTCTGTGAGAGAGTAGTACTATACGGGGCGTGCCGGCCCATTCGGCTGCTACCCGAAAGTAACAAGCATGGCACTACCACTACAAAAATTATAAACGATAGCCGCCTGATTTTTGGAATATGATGCTAAATATTTAACCAATCCCAGGCACGCAAAAATATAAGGTACGCTTGGATACATTCATCAATTTTTTAAGGTATTCTTTTAGTACAACTAATAGCTTATTACACTTATTTGTTTGGAACAATAAATAAAATAGGCACTTAAATACCTAACTTTGCATGTAATAATGTTCGTTAATTTTATTTTTTTAATTAAAGTAGGTATATTATATACCAATGTTCATTTTATTTTCTTTAAAAAAAACTTAATTTAAATAGTGTATCCGAACAGGTAACAATTTGAAGGTGAGTTTAACAGATAATATAACCAATTACCAACCAACAGTTTCAATAAGATAATTTTCAAATGTATTTTATTTATAAAAATACTAGATGCCTCTTTATTTAAAATTCTATGTGTGAAAACGAGAGCCAAACAAATAATAACAGGTATATTTTATTTTATATTTATATTCTGTGGTAGGAGTTAGGAACTAGTATGTAGCAAAAAGTTATCTGTTATTTTATATCGCGGGTATTTTTGTTGAAAGTAACAGTTGTTATCTGTTATTTTTCACTGTGGCGATAAATACGCCTCAAGCCTACTCTCAGTTCGCTTCCGACCGCTAACAACGCGCGACGCTTACCGCTTTGTATCAGTTATTTATATTACGTGTTCTATCTAAGCTTATTAACTTCTCATTTCTTTTCTCTATAACGACTACGCTACTCTCAAGGACTCTGATTCGCTTATTGCTAGGCACATAGGCTTTATATTGTAGTGGCGATATAATTTCCCCATCGCTTTATGGTCTACACTGGTGACCTCTTAATCGAACACGGACAGTAAAAAATCGTAAAATGAGTGACAGCGGTGATTCAGCAAGAACGGCCGGCTCACAAAATGACGGCCAAGTAACAATACGCCGAGCACAAAGAGTGGCGTAATATTAAAATAAAGGTGCCACCGTTTTCGCCAGAAGACCCGGAACTGTGGTTTGCGCTCTTAGAAGGCCAATTTGTTAGCAACGACATCCACGACGACAACGTGAAATTTATCAACGTGACTTACAATTCTGGACATTCAATACGCGAAGGCTGTAAAAGACATTATTATCAACCCTCTCGCTAGGTACAGGTACGAAAAGCTAAAAGCGGAGTTGATTAAGCGCCTCTTCACATTAAAAGAAGGTTATGCAACTTCTCACTCACGAGGAGCTTAGCGAAAGAAAGCCTTTACAATTCCTGAGGCACCTGAGAGACTTAGCCGGACCTTCAATGCCAGATGACTTCATCAGATCGTTATGGAGCAGTTGCCTTCCTCAAAATATCCAAGCGTTGTTGGCATCACAGCCGACCCTTAGACTTTGTTGAGCAGTTGGCGGAGCTGGCGGACCGCATTCAGAAGCTGACGATCCCCTGTAACGTCGCCTCCACGTCATCAGACCCTGCACATCTTTCTCATCTCTCTGATGAGATAGCGGAGCTAAAGCAGGAGCACACGCATAGTAAGGCATGCTACGCTTTCGAGCGCGGCAGACGTTGATAGTGTCGCCCTTCATCACGGCACAGGAGTAGGTCCAGCTCCAGCCATCTGAAATATCCTACTTGTTGGTACACTTCAAAGCCGATAAAGCGCTTAAGTGTGTGATACCGTGTAACCAACCATTCGGGAAAAGTGTATGGCAGTCTGTCATGGCGGCCGACGCCTGCCCTAATAGTGGTCGCTTATTTGTGTCGGATAAACGTACAAATTTAAGTTTTTTAATCGATACCGGTAGTGATGTACATATGTGTGTATCCACGTTCACTGCTAAGGGGACGTCGCGAACGTTACAATTATAACTTATGTGCCGCTAACGGTTCCGTCATAAGTACCTACGGTTATATAAATTTATCTTTAATAGGTTTGCGTCGCGACTTTCCCTGGCGATTTATTGTAACCGACGTTACGATAGCTATCATAGGTGTAGATTTTCTATCTTATTATAATTTAATTGACATGAAAAATTGTAAACTTATAGATGGACATATAACACTCGCCACCCCGGCTTCGCTTGCAAAACATTTTGATAATGTGTCATCGGTAAAAGTTATGTCTGGTGATTCTGTATATTATACAGAATCGCCAGACATAACTTTTACCTGCCATGATGGTAAAAAACCACTGCCTGAAAAAGTGGAAGCTATTAAAAACTTTTCTCAGCCTAGAACGGTCGAAGAGCTACGTAGGTTCCTAGGTATGCTTAATTTTTACCTCAGGTTTATGCGAATTAAAGCAGGTAACTGGCAGCCCCTTGCATTGTTTTCGAGAAAATTCAGCCCCTCACAGATGAAGTACTCGCCATACGATCGCGAGCTCTTAGCCATTTACGACATTTCTAGAGGCAGTCGGGTCCTAGTGTCCAAAAGTAGTTGGTAATAGTATTATAAAAAAGTGGTCATCGAATAGTAGTCGTTAGAAACAATAGTATTTGACAATAGTAATCAGCAGCAATAGTGTTCGACAATAGTATTCGGTAGTAGTGAGTAGTCGACTTTGGCATTCGCGACGACTATAGAAGAAAAGTAAGGGAATAGTTATAGAAGAGCGGCAAGTCACATGCCGTTTACTTTGAAAAACTATCGGTGTTTTACTTCGACGGCATCGGTGCACCCCAAGATCCGAACCTATAGTGTACAGGGCGTCAGCGGCTCTTTGAACAATTTCATACACTTTGCCCTTGAGTTCCCGCCCGTCTGGTACAACTATTTTCCCCTAAAGTAATGTACTCATTACAGGCTCCAATAACTTTTATCTGTGAACCATCAAAATTAGTAAGTTTGACATTGTTATCCCTATACATACTTAATCCTAATTTTTTGCACAACTCTAAGCTAAGTTTTATTAACCAGTCTCTATTTATTTTACCAATGGAGTTCACTGTACTTATTTTAAATGAGTCCTCGCTCTCATCACTATTTAATCCCACTAAACCACACTTATAGCACTGTGCTGCAAAATGATTATACTTTTGGCACTTCACTTTTTATTAAATGCCGGACATCTCCCATAAAGATGCTTTTTACCGCATTTTCCACACACACTCTCTTTTGATGTATTACTCATGTTAGTCTCACTAGGTTTTTGCTGCTTCCCTGCCTTACTCCAATTGGTCCGTGAACCAACCTGGTACCTTGTCTTTGGTTCACATTTGGTCCTCGATGACTTATTTATCTTTGCAACCACATCAGTGTTGTATTTTTTCAGCTCATCAACCTGCTTTTTTGTTGTTTCCGCAATCCTACATGCTGATATGTACTTTTTCAAATCAGTAGTTTTTAATAAACTTTCTTTTAATTTTGTATCTTGTATATCTATGATAATTTGATCCATAATTACCATCTTTAAGTGTTTCAAAGTTACAATCTAAACTTACTTCCTCAACTCAGTGATAAACTCATCGTAAGTCTCACCATCTTTTTGTTTTCTAGAGAAGAACACTTGTCTGTTAAAAGACTCATTGCTCGGCGGACTGCAATGTAATTCTAGTTTCGTAACTTTTCAAATGTTAAGCTCTCTTTGTCCTCTAATGTATTATACAAATTCAATCCATCATCCCCAATAGTATGTAGTCCCTGTTAGGTACGGCGCAGGGGAGTAGAATAATGTACACGACACCAGAGTTAAATGCCAACTGTATTTAGAATAATTACATTGCCTTTTATACCTATACTAGTTACATGTGTGTGCATGCGTGTTCCCACAGTACTCCCCCCTTTTAAAAAATTTTGAATACAAGCAAAAAATATTTCGAAAAACTAAACAAGTTATGCCTAATTTATACTAAATACATGGTTATAATGTGTTCTAACTGTTGAACCAAAATGATTTTTGTTGTTTTACATTGTTTTGCTTATATGTACTTACAATACTACTTACTACTATATCTTAATGTTTACACTTGAAATACACTGATCTAAACCATTACTCGTTGCTTCATTTAACACTTATCACAAATTCATTATACAATGTTATTAATGTGACGCGGTTGCGGCTGTTGTTGAGCTATCGGAGGATTCGTTGAACTATACCATACAGTAATTTCTTTTTGCAACATTTTCTTAGTACCTTTTTTACATTTCTGGTATATCATGTGTGAACAATATATGATGATAGCTATTAATATGACAAACATTATCCAACTGTACTTGTCTAAGATTGGTTCCAGATGGGAATTTGATGCACTGTTCGCACCATTTTGAGCTATAATTACTTCTTCAGATTTTTTTTCGACACTATATGTCTTGCCCATTATTATAATAATATAGTAAAATTTTATGTATAATTAAATAATGCAAGTGTTCCACGACTGTATATAAAATTGATTAACAAAGTGGCATTCACACCTTAATATATCATCAGTTAGGCAAAAAGTAAAACAGACTTTGTACTGTTGCTACATTGTCTCTAATTACAGTTCATTGTCTTATTACTATAACATCGCTTAGCATCTAGTCAGCGTATTTTACATACTAGTCAATGTGCACGAGTTTGTCTTAATATATTAATTAATTATGTTATACTTATCATTCCTATGTTGCGGATACCTATGCTTCGAGGGCCGACTTAAAGTTGATATATATGTGTATAATATTATTTAAGGTAGCTGCCTCGAAAAGAGTATACCCTGCTATAACATAATAACATCCCTTAGGATCCCCATGGTAACCCTTTCCGTGACAGCGCCAACACACAAAAATACAAAATATAAAATATAAAAATGTTATACAATTTTTTTATTACTTAACTAAAGTTTGAATCTGACTGGAGCTTTAATAATTTTACCACTTTTAGTTTTCTTTACGCTATTTTTACTGTCTATTACTACATTTTCATTTAACAAATAAGCTGGTTTTAGTCTGTCTATGGAAACTGATATGATTCTGTCTGTTAATTGGATTTTATATACTTTGTCTGATTTCTCTAAAACTTTGTAGGGACCTTCATAAGGACATACTAATGATTTCTTTATCCTGTCATTTCTTAAAAATACATGTGAACAATCTTTAAGGTCTGGATGTACAAAAAATGCTTTAGAATTACTTGATTTCATACTAATCGGTTTGAATTTTTTTATGGCGTCATTAATATTCTGAACTACATTATAAGGATCGAGATTACTATTGCTTACGTCTACAAAAAATTCTCCTGGCAAGCGTAGGGAACGACCATATACCATTTGAGCGGCACTTACTCCTGTTTCTTGCTTAATGGCTGCACGAAGTCCTAACATTACACTAGGTAACTCATGCGTCCAATTTTTATTATCATTTAACCTTGCCATTAAAGATGCCTTAATACATCTATGCCATCGTTCGATCGTACCGTTGCTTTGGGGATGGTATGGGGTTGTCCTTATCTTTTGTACACCTAGATATGACATTAAAATTGCGAATAATCTACTTTCGAATTGCCTGCCCTGGTCACTAGTTAGTTTAACAGGACATCCGAATCTGCATATCCATTCCGTATACATAGTTTTCGCTACTGCTTCGGCTGAAATATCCTTCAGAGGAAATGCCTCTGGCCAGCCTGTACCTCTGTCAATAATTGTTAAACAATACCTATAGTCATTCTCGGTTATGGGAAGTGGTCCTATTAAGTCTATATGTATGTGATCAAATCTATCAACCGGTGCGTACTGACCATAGGTGGAATTAGTATGCCTATGTACTTTGGATTTTTGACAACTAATGCATGTTTTTGACCATGTACCTATATCTTTATTCATATTTGGCCACCAAAACTTTTCTTTAATCATCTGGCGTGTTGTACGTACGCCTGGATGACTAAGGTTGTGTATAGCCTGAAAAATATGTTTTCTAAATCTCTGCGTAATATATGGCCTTGCACTTTCGCTTGATATCTCACAATAAATATATTTAGTGGAATTCGGAACTAAAAATTTTTTAAATTGGTATCTAGAATTATTTAAATAACTTTTGAGTTCTAAATCGTTATCCTGTTCTATTGCTAACTTTTCATAATCAACGACATTCGAAGTGCATTCCACTGACTCTATACGTGATAAGGCGTCTGCTACAATGTTGTCCTGCCCACTCACATGGCGTATGTCCGTCGTGAACTCGCTAATAAAAAGTAATTGCCTAATGCGTCTCGGACTTTCTTTTTTATTATTTTTACACAGTTTTGAAAATGCAAACGTTAAAGGTTTGTGGTCCGTAAATATTATTAGTTCGCGACCTTCAAATAGGCTTCTAAAATGTTCTATCGCTAGAAATATAGCAAGTAACTCTCTGTCATATGTGCTATAATTCTTTTGTGTGTCCGTCAATTTCTTAGAGAAATAACCTAAAGGATGCCATTTACTGTCTATGTATTGTTGTAATACAGCGCCTACACAGTTATTTGATGCATCAGCAAATAGTGCGATTGGCGCGCTCGCCACAGGAAACGATAACGTGGCTGCGTTCGCTATACTCGACTTACATTGTAAGAATGCTTGTTCAGCATCCGGTGTCCATTCTATCAATGTTTTGTCGTTCTTTTTAGCCTTATGAATATATTTATTTAATAACTCTAAATATTCTACTGCTCTGGGTAAATGATTTCGATAGAAATTGAAAATGCCTAAAAATTTTCTTAATTGACTAATGTTTTGAGGTTTGGGATAGTTAATAATTGCTTGTACCTTGGCTTCTAATGGTTTTATGCCTTTTGTAGTGACTTTATATCCTAAGAATTCGATACTAGTGGCTTTGAAAGTACATTTCTCTAAATTTATAGTAATACCAAATTCGTTCAGCCGTTGAAATACTAATTCTAGTTGTTCCAAATGTTGAGTCATATTTTCTGAGCTTACTAAGATATCGTCGGCATAACAATATAAAAAGTCTAAACCTGATAACACTGTATTTGTCATGAAACGTTGAAAAGTTTGTGCTGCGTTCCTCAGACCGAAGGTCATGCGTTCAAATTCATATAATCCGAACGGCGTAGTAATCGCTGTCTTACAAATGTCGTCTGGATTAATTAATATGTTATGATAAGCCTTTTTGATATCTATTTTTGAAAATACTGTCTTGCCAGCTAAGAGGTATGTGAAGTCTTGTACTCGCGGTATGGGATACCTATCCGGCTTAGTTACAGAATTCAAAGCTCTATAGTCGCCGCAAGGACGAACCTGGCCGTCTTTCTTTGGCACTATGTGTAAAGGACTCGCCCATTCCGATTTGGATGGTCTACAAATACCTACATCTAACATGTTTTTAAATTCCTCTTTAGCAATCCTATATCGCTCTGGAGCTAAAGGTCTAGGCTTACAAAAGATAGGAGGACCCGTGGTATCAATATAATGATAAACCGAGTGTTTCGGCTTTTCTTTGAATGACATAGGTTTAAGAATGTCTGGATATTTTATTAAAATACTATAAATGGGATGACCTTTATGTAACGCGGAAATCGTAGGTTCCCTATGGTTTACGATCGTTCCGTGCACTGTCAGGTTAGTTATTTTATCAACTAAACATCGACCATTAATATCTAAAATCAGTTTAAAATGATTTAAAAAATCTGCGCCTAGTATCGGTTGCTTAACGTCACATACGACGAAATTCCACCGAAAGTTACGTCTAAGTTTTAAATTTAATACAAGTGTCTTAGTGCCGTATGTTTTAATTACTGAGCCATTGGCTGCAAAAAGTTTGAAATCCGAACTCGTGCATAATTCACTTTTGTTTTTTACTAAAAATCTAGGTAATACAGAAATACAAGCACCTGAGTCTACAAGAAATTTTATATTAGATTTGTTATCACTTACTATTAAGCGGTAGTCTTTGGTTGCGCAGCTTCCCGCTACCGGCTGCAGCTCTGCTAGTTTTCCGACTTAGAAGACTGGTCCTTGTCCCTCCAGCTGCACGGGGCGGCACATTTTCGTGCCCTGCTCCGGTACCTCCAATGATATGAGCACAGCCAGTCTGGATCTCGAGGTGTTCTGCGCGACCTTGCTCGGGCGCGGTGACTGGAGAAGTTTCTGCGCCTACTGCTGCTCCTCGCTCTGGATCTTCCTCGCTCGCTGCTCATGTCCTCTATTTTCATGTTAATCTTCGCGATCTCTGCCATGACTGCTGCTATGTCGTATGCGGTCGTGGTGCATGTACTTCTTCGAGCTACCTCATTGATCTGTGCTTGCTGGTGAGTATCCATGATCTTGTCTGCGATCACCGCTAATTCTTCTAGGTTTTTTGTTGATGTGACTGTGAGTACTGCTCGAACTGATGATGGTAAGTGACCTTGCCATAAGATTTTTAGTGTGTCATCTTCTATCTTGTCTCTTGCTAATTCTTTCATTCGACGCAATAATTGACTGGGTTTTTGATCTCCTAGTTCCATTTCAGACACTAATTTCTGGATTTGTCTCGTTTCAGATTCTTCATATATTTGTAAAAGGCGTTTCTTTAAGGTTTCGAATTTATTATTTTCCGGCGGGTTTGCCAATATATCTGCGACTTGTTGTATAGCTTCCTTACTCAGCTTGGCTACAACCATGAAGTATTTATTCGCATCCGATGTCTTTTGTGGCGATAAAATTGCTTCTGTTTGTATGAACCACAGGCGTGGATTTTCAGGCCAAAAATTAGGGATTTTATTGGCTACTGATAATGTAGAAATGACTGCCTGCTGGTCTTCTTCCTTCACGCTCGCGGTCGGAGTTGGCGGTGTTGACGCCACGAGCGGAGCGGACGATGCGAGTGCGCTGTACTGTGTATTCATTTTTCCTTGCGCTATGTGTACGCAGCGTGCAACGGCGGACGCGTGACTGTCGTTCGTTCGGGGTCACCAATGTTAGGTACGGCGCAGGGGAGTAGAATAATGTACACGACACCAGAGTTAAATGCCAACTGTATTTAGAATAATTACATTGCCTTTTATACCTATACTAGTTACATGTGTGTGCATGCGTGTTCCCACATCCCCATATAATAATGCCTTCTTTTGTTCCGGACTTTTTTATCAGCCCTATTCGCCAAGTAATATAACTCAAATTTTTGTTTCCAATTATGGAACGCTTGTTTTAAATTGCTCGCTGCCGCTATTTTAAGCGGTGAAGGCGGCTTTAACAAATCATTTTTAAAAAGATAAAATGAAATTTCACCTTTGCACTTTAATGGCGGTCGAATGGCGTCGGTGTCTTACCGGAAATTTGCAGATCTTTTTTCCCTGTTAGTTTTTAGTAGCTGTCCTCAGCGCCATGTTATATTCTTTGGATTGAAAACACTTTTATATTTAACCCTCGAACCCTACCCATCCTAGAAGATACATTATTCCTACCCAGGGGTTTCATAGACCCCAATATTTAAATCATTAATACTAAATAAATTCAACACAAATTAAATGAAAATATTATTTATTTATTTAGAAAGCTTAGCTAGAATTATAATAAAATATTTTTTTTTGGGTGACACATTCCTCACATCTTGTTGCAATATGTCCACAGAGAGGTTTACGGCATATGCCACAGAAAACCTTTGTTTTACGGTCCTTCCCCCTTGAGCAGACAGCCACAGACAGAGTTTTTGTAAAATCCCTCTGAGGAGGTCTTGGACATTTGTGGGCAAAGAAGGCCATATTAATCTTTCCTCCATTTTGAGGGGTTATCTGTTAAATATTAAGTTTACAATAGTATAGTATCTGTGGCATAAAACTACTCTGTCTTATCCGTGTGTCTATGGTGTGGTCAATTGTTGTGAACAAGTTATTAAAGTATGTAAATGATTAGTATGGCGTAATCATCATCACCTCACTTGCTACTCCAAATAAAGAGTATAAATTTATCAGGTTATGGGCTTATCGAGGTGAGTGAAGAAAATTTTGTATTTCGTAAATGACTAAAGAGCGAATTCGAAATATAGTAAAAAAAAACTGAAAAGTAATGTTGCGCAATATGGCGTCGTGCAGCTCATATTCAATTGCAATAAATAATTTGAAGTCCGATAACTTTAATAATTGGTTATTTCGACTGAGAGCAGTGCTTGACGAAAAAGGAGTATTATATTGTATCGAGAATTTGAACTCTGAAACAAAAGAAAGCAAGTTCATTAAAGATGACGCAATAGCCAAAAATATTATTATTTCATGTCTCAGCGATACTCATTTGGGAATAATAAAGGAATGTACCACAAGCAAGTTAATGATTGAAAAATTAAAAAAATACTTTTCAACGAAAGTCAGTAGTTTCGAAACTTTACTTAAGACGTCAACTTTTAAGTTTGGAATGTATGGAAAACGAAAAATTGGAACTATATTTTCAAAAATTTAACAGTATTATAAAGGATCTAGAGAACAACAATGAAAAGTTAAATGAATTGGATAAAAATTTGCTACTTACTAATTGGATTACCACAAAAGTATGAAACTGTAATTACTGCAATAAGAGACACTCAACAAAGATGATTTATGGTTTGAAAATGTTGCTTTAAGTGTCATAATAGAGGTCACAAAGCAATAAATTGTAAATGTTATGGTCAAGGATATGGACAGGGACGGTCACAACGTTCCAACAGAGGTCAACGAGGTTATATGTCAAGAAGACCCCTAAGAAGAGGACGATGAACTCAAAATTTTTCAGGAGCAAGTACTAATGTACCAAATTCATCAAATGATAATAATATGTTTTATGCGGGTATTGAAAATAAGGACTATAATATGGTATGTGAAACTTCTTATAATAATGGTTGTAAAATTGAGTGGAGTTGCTTCTGGATGCACGGAGCATCTTATACAAGAAAAATATAGTAACTTTGTGAATAATATTATAACATTAGATAAAGAAATTAAAATATTTGTGGCAAATGGGGATTTTGTAACAAATAAAAAAGGTTCTATTGATTTGTTGTGTAATGGGATTACTATAACGTTAGAAGCACTTATTGTTAAAAACTTAGCATTCAATTTGTTGTCTGTACAAGAAATGTTAACTAATAATACAGTAAACTTTTGTAATAACAGTGTAAAAATAAGTGAAAATAATTCAAAATCTTATATAATGGGATATAGGAAAGGTTTTTTTTTTTTATGGGACAAAGGTGGCAAACGGGCAGGAGGCTCACCTGATGGTAAGTGATCACCTCCGCCCATGGACATCTGCAACACCACAGGGCTTGCAGATGCTGACTCCCTCAAAATTAGTTTAAATGTAAGATATCCCTGTCGTCAGGGTCAGCGAGGGCGCGAAGAGCCACGTCAGCTTGCTCACTTATAACTTTTATGCCCTCAGCAAGGGGGATCATCGGCGTCATCACATTCCGCGGGGAACCCGAACACACGTCTACGATGCAATGAAATGTCGACGGGATTGTCCATTTCTATTTCACTACCGCTATCGTCCGGTTCTGTGAGCTCGCGCTCAATGTCGACATCTGCAAAAATTATTTATCACTCATTTGTGTGTGGCGAGACAAGTGACTTACATCGTGCCTCACAGTTACATCATACAACGCAAATATTCTCTTTCGTACGCAGTACGCACACTACGCACACGAGTGGGTGGTTTAATATCCAATAGTGTAAAATTGGTGCGGAATTTGGTCACAACTGCTTGAATAACTCGTTTCGGACCAGATAGTTGGCCGGTCTAGATCGCGCGAATTAACGCCCTTGGACTATTTTTTGTGGGGTTACGTGAAAACTCTTGTTTATGCAGATAAAACAGCATCAATTCGAGCTCTAGAATACAACATTACACGTGTTGTTCGTGATATTCCAGCCAATATACTTGAAAAAGTAACTCACAATTGGACTTCGCGTATGGGTCATTTAAAACGTAATGGAGACTAGTATTTGCATGAAATATTAAAAAAAAAATTACAAGTAATGATTTTTAACTTGCCAATGTAAATTTAATATTTAACACTATATTATGCTTTGTTTTTTTTTTTCAAATAAAAAACCAAACGCACTGACCGATCTTCTTCACCGATAGTTGATTTTAAATAATGTTACTTTTTTTTAATTTAATAAGTGATACATGCAAATAAATTAATTCTTAATTTACAAAAAACGTATTTCTTATCGGAGTCCTTTTGATCCTCGATACGATGGCGATCTATTCAATGCAATAACGAATCCGACTCGATTGGACCATATTTTTATTGCGTTAAGATTTATTATAGCATGAATAGACTAGCGATGCAAGATAAATAAAAGAAACGTGTGTCTAGTATTGTGTTTAATCTGCTACTAACTTCTAAAACTACATTTTACAGTGGTCGAACGGGCGCAATAATAATATAGTCGTTAAACAAGAAGGGTTTAAAAACTTTGTTCTGCATATTAACCCAAATTACAGAATTCCAGATAAACTATCGATTCTTTATGAATTAATGTCCAAAATATGTAACGAAGCGAAGACAATGCAAAGTGTCTTAACTGAAATTGAAAACATGTCACTGACCGCAGATGTTTGGACAAGTAATTCCATGTAGTCATACAACATCATGATAAAAAGAATTGTAAAATTAATTGACAGTATAACCACGGCACAACGGAAATTACGCCAAACAACTCATAGTATTAGTCATGAAGAAGAAAAAATATTAAGAGATTTGGTGCTTTTGCTAGATGTTTTTGAGCAAGCTACTCAAATGATAAGCGGAGACGAATACTCTAGTTTAATAATCCCTTTTATTTACGGGCTGTTCGATAACATTCAAAGTTTCGGTCCCAGAACCTCTGCAACGGTGAGTGAAGTAATGTTTGCAAAAACTAAAAAAAAGTAGTTCCTCAAAATATTTGTTTATATATTTACTTATTCTTTTGAGGGATATACAAGCCACTGTTTGTTGTAATATTTTTTTTCTAATATAGATTGATTTTGAATAAAATTTTCTTTATCGATTGATTAGCTTTGACAAGATTTGCATGCTTTACATATATGTCCTAAGCATTTTGTCAATACCCAACCACATACATAACTTCTCTGCTGCAGACCTTTTTGTGAGTATAATTATTCAATAACAACAATTTATTTATAATTGAGGAGGTTAGGACCAAAAGGTGTCATTTACGTATTTGGCTATTCTTGTTTTTTTTGTTTAATCCAACTCAAAAGGTTGATTTTTATCCGAATCTGCAATGATAAAGATCAAAAAGAGCACGTTTTTCATAGAAAAATCAACCCGAAAAGCTTCTTCTGGAACAAAAAGTAACATTTTTATTCAACCACGGTAGGACTTAAGAGTTCAATATTACCCGATGGTATCACTCCCGCCGTGAGGAAACCATTATATTTTTTTAATAATTTTTTAAATTCATGTTTTTGTATGCGCATAACGAAACGTTTTTTTTTTCAAGTAAAAATGGTTTGGTAAGTAAAATGGAACGTAACTAAGAGTGAAAACATTATAAATTTGTAAATAAATAACACACAAAATAAATTTCAAATCAATACAAATACTTAAAAAGTTTGAGAATTAAATTAAAACAAAGTGGTATGTAAAAATTATTTTATATTTTATATGGGTCATAGACATATTTTATTACTTTAATTAATTCCATAAATTGGTCTCTTTTATTTTCTTCTATAGATTTTATCCACATGAATTCTACTATTACATCTGCGAAATTTTCCGGGTGGTTATAATTATTCTTGTAAAAAAATCTTTTAACCACCCGCCACTGGGATTTAATTCTTTGAGTATGTGTCCCATCATCAGCCACAAATGGATTATGGGGGTCTCTGTGATTTACTTTTTTATGTATATATCCATGTTCACTTAAACAATCATATGTCCACCAATAATCCGTATATATGGTTGTGCCCTCTTTAACATGTTTTTTAATTAAGGGCACCGATACGTCTGCCGATCTTATATTATCTGGACACACCTCCAGGTCAGATCCTCGGAGCCATCTTCAATAAGACCAAGTATACAGTGTCCCCCCTCAACTCGCCTTCCTAAAACAATATAAAAGCAGGTTTTAGATAAACAATAAGATAGCAATACAATTACAAGTTCATTTTACTTAATACTTTTTAAATATTTACCTTTATTATATTTACGCTTCCCGAACTAGCTTTCCTCTATTTGCACAATTTTTCCAACACCACCATTTTTTCCTTTAAATGTTTGTTTATCTAGCTGGTATATAACCGCAGTAACTGTACCAATCCGATATGGTAGCGGATGATAAACATGTATCCTCATTCCTCTCGCACAATGTCCTTCCAAATTACTTTATTGTGGGACCACCCATGTGCAAAACAGTATGTTAAATAATATACATGTGGCAGTCCCAATTTCACATTGGCAAACCATGTCCCTTCCGGATGTTTTTGATTTTTGACATCACCCCCTTGCTACATATAAATGATCCCACATTATTATTATGAGAATATGTAATGTTCATCATGTTTTCTGTGCAGCCGACATATTTTTTTTTAAATAAGACCATGCTCTTCAGCAAGGGCCACTCCCTGGTCCCTGGTCCTTAATTCACTAATCTGGCAATATTATAATGCCTAATATCTCACTCTTATTTAAGCGATGTTTCAAATAAGACTCGTCCTCAAATTGACCTAAAACAAAAAAAACAAGTATTTAGTATCGAAACACTACGGTGTAAATGAATTTTGATCAGAGTGTCGTTGTAAGGACGAGATAAATAATAAAAATAAAATTTATTACCTCTACTGGTAGAAGCCAGTAGAGGTAAGTAATTTAATTTTTTCCGGTTCATCAACATCTCTGCTTGTAGTAGGTTTTAGAAAATCGTCCGCCATTTCAGTCGTCGCCAGGGTCAACAGTTGAGCAAGAAATTGCTGTCCGGTGTGTAAAAGCCAAGTAAAACGTTGTAGGAAGAGATCGGAGTCCAGGGAGTAAGCAAAAGTCTTCGAAAGAACCACGAAAAGCAATAAAAGGACGGCGTAAGGCATTCACGAGACTCGGGAGAGAAACGGAATGAAATTAGAGATCTGCACCGGAGCACTGTGTACCGGAGAATCACCGGTGACGTACCGGTAAAAATACTCGATTGAATCAATCGGATTTTAACCGAATAATCTCCGGTGATTGATTAAAAAATCTTTTAATGTAATGAGAATTACACAAATAAAAGAAAGATTCATTAATAAATATTTTTCATTATGTACTTAACTACATTTACAATTATTTACAAATTTGTTTTTTTCGAATAAAATAAATAATAAATATTTTTTCGAATGAGATTAATTATTACGGTCATTAACTTGCTACTAGCATTCCAAATAATGTGTAGCAATGTACATAAACTTTTTTTTTCATTTTCTGTTTGAGTTCTTATTTCATTTTTTGTAACAAGTAAGGTATTTTGATTTTTTAAACTATTTGTAGGACACCAACCCTCTTGTTCTTCATCTGAAAATGTTGTCATTCTTTGCGCATACTCTTCAAATAGATCTAAATAGAAACAAAAGGTAAGTTACAATGTTATGTGGATTGTATCATACGTATAAAAAATACAAAACGATGAAATAAAAATTGTAATTTTATTTTACCTTGAGTATCCATCTTAAAAGCCAAGCAAAGTTTTAATATTGGTAAAGATATGATATACGAATATTATATTACTTAGGCGCTAGTAAATCAACTGATTGATATCCAAGATTATAAGATTTTATTTAACTACATAGTGAAACAATTCGATGTACGCATAAATTCGGATATTTTTTCCGATTAATAAATCGAAACATTGTATCGAATCTTAACCGAATAATCTCCGATGATTGTATCACAGATTAAAAAATCTTTTAATGTAGTAAGAATTACACAAATAAAAAAAATATTCATTAATAAATATTTTTAATTATGTACAAATACAAAACGATGAAATAAAAATTGTAATTTTATATTAGCTTGTAGTCCACCGCAGTTAAATAATAAATAACGAGCGACAAACGTCACATAGATATGGTGAGACAAAGATAACGCTCTACGGAACCGAAATAGGCCGAGGGTCTCTTTCCAAAGATCGATGCAGCCTATCGACACTGCCTGTAGGCTGAATTATGAACGTACTTTGTACCAACTTTCTAATATAAAAATAAACCTACTAAATTAAAACGAGTACCTACTCGTTTGGGTAGCAAGTGTCTTAATATCTATTTGATTTAGACGTATTATACCTGTTTTTACTGTTGGTAGACCTGTTGAGTTATTATAACCTATGGTTTGATTTGACATTTTGTGTTTTGTTGTTATTGTGAAATTTTACAGTGTTTTATCTCCTTTTCGAGTCTAATACGCATCATGGGAGGGAAATCCCTTAGAAAATGTGAAGTTTGTGGTATTAGGCGTGTCAGAAGAAGACATTCCGATATATTTTTAGCCCGATATCCACTTGACCCGGCTAGGTAAAACTTTAATATAGCTTGTATTTGTTAATTGTTTTTACTCATATTTGTAGCAGATATCATGTAAATTATCAATTACATACGTAAACTGAACTATTTTCACAAAAATCATACTTTGCGCAAATACAAATAGTGATGTGATGTGACTGATGTGAGTGAACCATTTATCGATAAACTTTTTTGTTTTATTAAAGGTGCCGTTTATGGGTGAAGTTGACAGGAAATGAGGATTTGGCGTACTTACCTATTCAAAGACTCAACGAAAATAAATTCATATGTGGCAATCATTTTGCAAAAAATGCTTTTAATAAAAAGCAAAATAGATTGAAAAGGAATGCCATACCATCTTTAAATCTTAATACGCCACTAGCTGATGAAATCCTTTTGTCATTTCCTATTTCTGTCCCAACGCGTGAAAAGTCGCCAAAAGGTATTTTTAACAATACTCATCCATTGTTCAAATTGATTTTATATTTTAATTCACTGATTTATTTTATTACAGAGTGTTCTGCTGAAGTTCAGGAAGAAGTTATTAGAAGAAAACGAAAACAAGGAGGTAAATCTTTTTATAACTTTTATTTCCTATTCTACTTTTATTCGTTATTGATCTTGTAAAATCTGTTTTAGTTGAAAATGATCTCCAGAGTTCAAAACGACTGCGTTACGCTGAACATAACACACAAGAGTCGTGTACCGTGAGAAACGTAGAACAAAAAATAAATAACGCTCCAGATTGTGCACCATCAACATCAAAAGAGACAATTTGTGAGAAATCAAACGAAACAGGTTAGTTTAGTTCTTTTTTTTAATATGATTTATGACTTTGTTCGAAGTGAATTTATTTTTGACTTATTGTTTCTTTTTATTTTAGACTTGCCTGTTGAAGTTCAGGAAAAACTTACTAGGATAGAACGAAAACCCGAAGGTAATTCTTTTTAATAACATTATTCAATTCAATTCATTTATTCATATCTGCTTGCACTAGGTAATATGTTAATATGTAATATTATAATATGTTACTATTCTATTCTATATTCTATGACACTATCCTATTTATTTTATATCATTTTCTATTCCATTCTATTCTATGTCATTCTATTAACAGGTATTGCTAGATTTTTTTTATCAATTGTCTTTGCGAAGTCGCGCCGGGCTGTAAGTGGTAGATAAAATTATTATTTTTGTTTGTTACAGCAGATACCCAACTAAAATATGGCTACAGCAGTGTTGAAATGACTCCACGCAAAAAGAAACTGATGAAAAAGTTGGAGACGACACAGTGTTTATTAAAAACACTTTCAAAAACATCTGTTAATTTAGAAAAAATGAATTCTGATTTTCTGAAAAATGTTATTTCAGACTCTTTAAAAAATCAAGCCCGGAAACCTACTGGAAAGCGATGGGATCTTAAGAATAAAATTTCTGCGTTGCAGATTTTTAAGAGGTCACCTAAGACGTATCGTTTTCTTCAGCATACAATGCCTTTGCCAAGTGTTCGGACAATTCAACGCTTATTGAAAGCTGTTGATATAAATCCTGGTCTTAATGCATCGACATTGAAACCATTAAAACAGAAAGCATCGGAAATGTTACCATCCAATAAAATTTGCGCTTTGATCTTTGATGAAATCTCACTAAAAAAACGACTTATTTACAACGAATATTCGGATAAAGTTGAGGGTTATGTTGACTTGGGTTCTGGAGAGAGCCGCGGAAGGAAAAGCGAAATCGCGAATAAAGCGTTAGTTTTCATGATTCAAGGAATTCGAAAGAAATACAAACAACCACTGGCATTTTATTTTGTAAAAGATACTATATCTTCACAAAATTTGGCTAGTATTATCAAGGAAGTTATCAGTGCTGTTGAAGAAATAGGTTTTACTGTCCTCGCTACAGTATGTGATCAAGGACCCACTAATTGTGGAGCATTAACTCAACTGAAAAGGTTTTCCTACTTACCTCCAGATGCTGATCACTTTATAGTAAATGAGAGAAAAGTTTTTACACTTTTCGACGTCCCACATCTATTCAAATCCATCCGAAACAATTTTTATGAAGCAGGGACGATGAAATTTGACGGCAAAATTGCTAAATGGCAACATTTACGTGATGCAGAAGCCATTAATACTGGAATGTTATATTTCCACAAAATTTCTTCTACATTATTAGATCCTAAACAAAAACTTAAAATGAAGGTGAAGTATGCCGCTCAAACCTTAAGTAATACATTCGCAGCTATCTTAAAAATGATTGCTGAAAAACATCAGGATACAGAGTATGGTAAAGTAGTGGCACAGACATCCGAGATAGTATGAGATTTAAATAGTTTGTTTGACGCGACGAATGGCCCAGCAAATCCAAAAGATATAATCAAAGGTCGAAGAGAAAATGTATCCAATAAAACTTGCCACATAGGTGTATGGAATATGTTTTTGAAAAAACTAAACTCTATGGAGTTCGTTAAATCAGATAGCAGAATAAAATTGAAAAATGTCAGATGTATTAAAGGTTATATAATGACCATCAATGCACTTAAAGACATTTGGAGTTATTGTCAAGGCCAAGGATTCACATATTTAAATTTGCGGTCGCTTAATCAAGATGCACTGGAAAACCTGTTCGGCCTTATACGACAGAGTAGCCCTACAAATCAAAACCCGACCTGCACGCATTTTATTAGTGCACTAAAATCTATCCATATTTCTGGAATGAATGCACCACATAGCCGAGGGGCTAATTGCGAAAATGACATGAATAAGTTATTATTTGTTAGTTCTATACAAGATCCAGTTTCATGCGATGACAAGTTCTTTACTTGCATTAAATTAAATATTATTTTTGTTACGATTTTGGACTTTATCGACCTAAAATTTTTATTTTAATTATTTTGTATGAAATGTTGGATTGTTCTAGAAGTTTTGACTAAAAGTGCCAAGACCGAGTAGTTTTTACTCAAATTTAATTAAATTAAAATTTTTGCGCCATTTTCGACTTTATTGACTCGGATATTTTTATAGAGAAGTTTTTAAAATTTTCTTAGTTTTTAAGTTAGACATTGACAGGTCTGGGTCAGGATCGAACCAGCGCCCCCTTTAATAATAATTTCGAACCGAAATTAAAATTACAATTTGACAAGTCGGGGTCAGGACCGAACGCGGTACCACTTGACAGTATATAGTGCTATATAAATTCTTTTTCTTTTTATTTCTTGGCTATTTTGTGTTTCTGTCTAAGTGTATATCCTCTATAACTAAAATATTTCATATACTTTTTGCATAAATCTTAAAAAAACCCCATTTTTTCGAAAACCACCTCTACGATTTTTGAATTAAAAATATATGTCAAAAAGATTAAATAGTAAGCACATAATCTAAATTAAAAATTAAAAATTTCTTTCAAACTACCCTCACAGAATTAAAAAACTTAAAAATTTATGTAACTTTTTCAAAATTAGTCCTAAATACCTCGAGTTTGGGCTCATTTTAAAGGGCTCGAAGAGACCTAGCACCCCTATACAGCGTTAGGACTCCTAGACTTGTACATATCGACCTAGACCTAGAAAACTAGTTTTTAAGTTAAAAATTTATTAGTTCTAAGCTATTTAGAAAAAATTTTGACTTATATAAATAAACAGTCGAGCCCCCTACACTCGACATTTATTTTTCCACACAACTGACACAGACCGAACCCCAATCACCTTTGAATACATATTGACGAGGACCGGAACCTCAATAAAAATGTATCATACACCAAAAAACAAACTACCTTCCACATCCTCCAAACAAACACACACATTTTCACGAACCAGCACACCAGCAGGGTCAACACTTACCCCTGCATCCACGAGTAGAACATCCTATTATACTACCTCATCCTTAGAGGAGAGAGCTACCGAACGTAAAAGGAAAGTGGACGTCAGCTGGAATGAAACAAACATTTATAAATCAAGGATACACAGCGAATTGAATTTAGCAGGTAACCTAAAGACGTCAATCAAAGCTAACGTCATCGACCTTGTTGACAAAATAGTAAGAAGGATGGAGTGGATCCTAAAATTTTATCATGAAGAAATAGACTTAGAATATAGGGAGGTTATGGCAAAACTAGAAACAGATCACAACATTTTGGAAAAAATTAACAGCTATTTCGAAAATTTTGAAATTAAGAACACAGACCAAAACATAGAACAAACATCAGAAGCCCAAGTAGAAACCAAATTAGAGATTCACGAAAAATTAGAGCAAGAATTTTCAAAAATAAATCCCAAAATTGACCAACAGATAGAAACCAGCATAAAATTAACCCAGGACGTACACGATTTAAAAGCCAAACTAGAAGAGCAAGCAAAACTTTTAGATGATAGAACAAAGTACCTGCAGGACCAGTATGTGGAGGGCCTGGAAATCCATTGAAAGAGACCCAAAAAATTATACCCAAATTAGACAAGCACTACACATCGTTAGAAAACAAACTCAAAAATCTAGAAACCCGAACACAAAAACTTACACCAGAACCAAATAAAGAAGAACTAGGGAAAATTTTGGAAGAAATTAAGACACAGAACACAAAACAGGAAAAAACACATCAAGAACTCACAGACATAAAAGAAGATATAAAAGACCTTAAGACCAGTAGAAGCGAACAAATAACTTATAAACCACGAGAGGAAGCATCAGCAAAAACCTACGCCGAGATCACAGCCTCACAACCACTACCCAAACCTACCCACTGCCTACTCATAGGCATGGAGTCTGGACAAGAGACTAGCGAAGAAATAATCACCAAGGTAAAGGGGGTGTTGAGAGCGCGTGAGACAGGTCTACAAATCTCTAAAATAAGGAAAGTGAAGGATCAACGTGTTCTGATTGGAAGTGAGAACAAGGAACACTATGAGAAAATTAAAACAACGCTAAGAAAAGAAAATTTCAAGATAGAAGAAAAGGTGAATAAAGACCCATTGATAATAATCAGAAACGTAAATAAAGCATACACGGACGACGACATCATACAAGCAATCCAAACACAAAATGAAGAACTAATTCACGGCATACCTAAAGAAGAAATCAGAATTACACCACGACATAGACGGAAGGCACGAAATCCTGCAGAGAACCACGTAGTTTTCCAAGTGTCCCCGACAGTATGGAAAAGCCTCACCAGTGCCGGGAAAATCTACGTGGACGTATATAGAGTCCCAGTGTTTGATCTTTCGCCATTGGTACAGTGCTCAAGGTGCTTGGCCTTTGGTCATGGTAAAAAGTGGTGCACCGACAGTATAGACATATGCAGTCACTGCTCAGGGCCGCACTTGGTGCAGGAGTGCCCTAGCAAACTGGCAGGGGAAAAACCACAATGTAAAAACTGCATACACTCTAAAGTACATGACACAGGCCACAACGCCTTTGACACAAGGTGCCCAGTCCGGCTTAAATGGGACTCACTCGCCAGATCAAGCGTGGCCTACTGTTGACAAGATAAAACGGCAGCAGACTCAAAGTAGCGCAGTATCATGATGATACTGGAAATAAATGTATACATTTACTATCCAGTCGCAAAAGTCGGAAAAGCCAAGTTAATTATCACCTAACCACTACACTCACAACCACATCACCATCACTATACAAACCGACATAGAGTTGTAAATAGCATAGAAATACGTACTGAAAAAAAAAAAAACAGTACGAATATATTAGCACGTAATTAAAATGTAAGAAATTATGTACATTTATATATTGTTAACAATACATAGAATGTACAAAACGTAAATTAGTATTTCACATGTACTCTTAAAATATATAATAAGACCTGTGGGCCTACCATGAACTCTTATAGCATGAATACTATAATCTTACTTTGGCTTTTCGTACCATGACGTCCTTATAGCAAGGGTATTAACATTCTTACTTTTCTAGCCATTTTGTGACGTCACGACACCAAAACTGCTAAGAAAATGATAATATCATTTATTCAATTCGTACCATGAAGTGAATTTTGACAAATAGCATTTTTACTCTTATGTCATATTTAGGAATCTTATAAAAGTTGCGAATACAAGACGGATATAATATAATTTTGTAAAATAATTACATAAAACAATTATTGTGTTCAATAAAGTAAGTAAATCTATTAAATAAATGATATATATGCCCATAAATATTGTATTTTAGTATATGTCTATAGTTATTGTCTCATTTATTTATAGATGGCTAATGAATATGAAATTTTCAATTTTATTGAAACCGAGCAAGCTTTCCGAAAGAGGCGCTACGAAAAAATTACAATCCATTTATTATTCTTGATGAAGCGTAATTTGTTAATCGCTATCGTCTTAACAAAGACTTAGCGCTTAAACTGTGTGATGAGGCCACTTATGAAAGTCCCTAAAAAATCTACAGACTTGTCTATAGAGACTAAGGTTAACACTCTTTTTTATACTACAAATGACACACAAGGACTATATAAATAATAATAATAATAATGTCCTCCCGGCCGATTACGGCCACGGCGGCCAATCTTATTGAGACTAGCCAACGGCGCGGGACATATTATAGTGCACGAGTGTACGCGCAAACACAAGTGCACTCTCTGTTCCTTATCACTCTCATATTCCGGTGGGACGAAGACTATATAAATAATACGATCTTAACTATTTTACAATTGATTGCCTAACCGTCAACATTTTACCTACTTTTTAAGGTATTAATTGCACTGTCATTTTATGCCACTGGATCATACCAGCGTACTATATAGACATTAATGAGGGCCTGCATGTTGCTCAGCGGACGGTATCCTCAGTCATCGCACAGATTACTCAGTGTCGGAATAAACCGGAATTTCGGCAAAAATACGTTAAATTTGTAACTTTTGCTTAAATATCTTACATGAAGTAAGCCCTAATCTCAATGATGAACACTATCGTGTGACGAAGATAACGCTATACAATATATATAGCGATATTTCTTTTTTTTATAGGAGGAAATAGAAAAATCAGTCGTTCAGTCGCATCACTAAGCAGTTATAAAACAATCTTGTTTTTTAAAGCTCATGGTACGAATTAAAGTAAGTTTATTGTAATCTTGAAATAAAACAGTCTTGAAATAAGAATGTTTTTAAATAGTTCATGGTACGCCCCCAGAGGTTGTTAACCCAAATACTGTCACAAATAAATAACACAGATGCACTATAATTGTATGCAAAATAAATACCTATATTATAAGTAACGTCACTTTATAAAGTAATTAAGTAATATAACTGTAATCTCACTTCTATATAGAATAAGAATGTGTCCCTAGCTTAGTAGATAGATAGATCAAATGTATATAATAGTAGAATACTACATTGTAAAGTATATAGAAAATATTATCTAACATAACACCATGTAGTGCTTAAAATGTAAAAGTATAAGTTGAACACTCTTGTAACAGAAAATATTGTAAACAAAAATGAAACCCTTCAGGTTCATAACTAAATTGAAGTAGTCATAAAAAATGTAAATAAGGTCTCCCCCATAACATAGGGAGGAATTCGGTCCAAAAAAAAAAAAAACGCCTGTCTTGCATGCCGTGATCATTATTTTGTTGCGGAGTTATGTTCACACTATGATATCTCGTAAAATATTCATTGAAATCAAATGGGACCAAGAGCAATTTTGTTCAAAATTAAATACTTGTGATGAATAACTTATTTATTTAGGTAAGGATTGATATCATGTTTATAAAAACACCTTCGCAAGTACCTAATGCATTCTCTTAAACAAATTTGATTACCATAAAAACGGTTATAGCGGATTAACCCTAAAAGATAGACATATTATGCTGATATACTATAATACTTTCTTAGGTTTTCAAATATTTGAAATTATAAATGAAACTCGGAACTATCGTTTCGGATTTTGTCGCGGATTTATTTTGATTTTTGGTTCCCGACTTTTCGAATGCCTAGTACGGCAATCATGGTGGCGTGAGACAAAAATCTAAATAAATCCGCGACAAAATCCGAAAAGATAGTTTCATTTAACCGTACGATATGTCACATATATCGTTATTATACGAGTAATTTATCGACTTCGATAATTCGATATATTTAATGAATGTTTTCGATTTATATCAAGCACACTCCTAGTGCTTTCCTAGTTTTTGGTTACGGAATTTCCCGAAACTAGTAATTAACCCTATATAATGCTAATTCGTTGTACCCTTCTATTCATTCGATCACGATCAGTTGATGATATTAAGTTTACTTGTGAAGTGATAATACTAGCTGCGTTACCGTACCTTATTAAAGTAAAAGTGAATATATTTAGGTATAATTATCCCCTCCAGGAGCGCTAAAAAATCTTGGCAATTTACCAGAAGAGACTACCTAAAATTATAAAATAAGATTTATTATTGTAAAGAACAATCGGATTTTACGTAAGTAGCCACGTTTTTTATTTTTTAATTCTCTATTCGACGTTTGCGCCCTGCCAGTACTTACAAAATTAATCAATTTTGTATTCAGACCTTTTTAACGTCCCACTGCGGGGTCCGAGCCTCCCTTCGATACAAGAAGTATCAGGCCATAGTCCATGCTGGCCGTAGACAGAGACTAGACGTACTTTACTCAGTCTACGATGCTGGCCAACTGCGGGTTGGCGGACTTCACATGTCTTTTGAAAACTTGTTAGGTTTTCTCAGACATGCAGGTTTCCTCACGTTGTTTTCCTTTACCGTAAATCAAGTGATAATCGTGATAGAAATGATTCGCATAATAAAATATCAAAGGTGCGACACCCGGATTTGAACCCGCAACACTCGGTTATACAAGCGAGCGCGTTACCACTGGGTTACCACTGTCATAATAATCATCTCATAATCAATTTTAATATTTTTTAAATATTATGGTATTAAAAGTAATTCCTTTTTATGAATTTTCAGAATGCCGAAAGTTCAATCGAAAACTAGAGGCCACTTTGATAAAGTAGACGAAAGCGGTAGCAAAGTACGATGTAAATTATGTTCTGCCGTGCTTACAACTGGTGGCGGAACATCAAATATGTTATCACATTTAAAAAGGAAACATTCCGATATTATGAGTCTACAAGCAGATTCTTCTATGTCATCATCTGGTGATACAAATGATAATATAATATGTACAGATACTATGAGGCAGTCTCCGAGATCAAATTTTAAAAAAGTGGACGAAGCACTAACTTTGATGTTAGCTACAGACTATCAACCCTTTTCAATGGTGGATGATAAAGGTTTTAAAAACTTTGTTATGCTTTTAAATCCAAATTATAGAATTCCCGACAAGCGAACGATTCGTTATGATTTAATGCCAAAAATATTTAATGAATCAAAGATAAAGCTTAAAAGTATTTTATCTGAAGTTGATAATTTGTCACTGACCACAGATATTTGGACGAGTAGTTCCATGGAGTCATATATCACAGTTACTGTACACTTTTTCCTTAGAAACGGCCTTAAAAGTTGTGTACTGACTACTAGACCTTTAACAGAGCGCACACAGCAGAGTACTTAAAAGATATTGTCCATCAAATATTGATAGAATGGGAAATCCGGGATAAAGTTATTTGCATCACGACAGATAATGGGGCCAACATAATAAAAATGGTTGGACTGTTAGGAATACGTAGCATGCCTTGTTTTGCACACACTCTAAATTTAGTTATCGATAATTCCTTAAAAATTCCTGAATTAATAACCTTAATAGATAAATGTAAAAAAATTGTTAAATATTTCAAAAAATCTAATATTGCCACTCTGACACTTCGCAAAGAACAAAAAGAAATTAATCCAGACGCAGAACCTTTACAATTAATACAACAAGTACCAACACGCTGGAATAGCATTTATTATATGATAAAAAGAATTTTAAAACTAATAGACAGTATAACCGCCGCACAGAGAAAACTACCCCAAGCACCTCAAATTATTAGCCCACAAGAGGAAAAAATTTTAAAAGATTTGGTGCTTCTGTTAGATGTGTTCGAACAAGCCACTCAAATGATAAGTGGAGAGCAATACCCAACATCGAGCTTAATAATACCTATAATTCACGGGTTGTTCGATAACATTCAAAGTTTGGTCCCAAAAATATCTACAACGGTTGGTGAAGTTTTCTTTCAACAATTCAAAAAAAATATGAACGATCGTTTTTTAGATTACGAATCACGAACTGTTTGCCGAATTTCCACTATGCTGCATCCCGTTTTCAGAAATAGCTTCAGACAAGTACAAAATAAAATGGCAGCTAAAGAAGCCGTAAAGGCAGAAATAAACAATATTATGCGTGTGAGAAACGCACCTCAAGAAATAGTCACGTTAAATGATAAATGTACGAGTACAAGCGGAATAGATCGCCCGGATTTGCTAGGCTTTCTTAAAAGGAATACGAATAACGCAGATGTGACGTCAGCTACGGCGATAAATTTATTTCAAATGTATACAGAAACACAATTTCCAGAAAAAAATCATAACTGGGAGGACGTGGTGCAATTTTGGAAATTTAATAGACATTTAAAACCTTTAGATGAAATTGCTTTTAAATACCTAGCTGTGCCCGCAACTTCTATTAGATCAGAAAGAGTATTTTCAACAACAGGTCAAATACTCAGTGAAAGAAGAAGTATGTTGCACTATGATGCTATTGACATGTTGTGTTTTCTAAATCAAAATCAGCATTTATTATCTTTGTAAAACATATGTTTTTAATAAAATTTTAAATTAATGAATAGTGTTTGTTTACACCAAAATTTATTTATTTATTTGCTATAGCATACTATAGTAGGTACACTTACAAAATACTTACATAAATAAAATTTTCAAATTAATTTATATAGTATTATAAATATACCTTCTATGCTTGTCAATTATTACAAGTGTACATTTCCAAATTCATAAATTAAAAGTACCTAAAAAGTCATAATTACAATTAATAATTATCAGTAACTGCAAACAAGTAAAATTGAAGTGTCTATTTTTAATTTCAAATTAACATCTTTTTACTAAATGCATAATATGAAACTAATACTTACATCAACATTTTTTTTATGTACAGATTTAACTCGGATAGCATTTTATTATATGTAGGTATGTATCAAATAACAATTAAATGCACTACGCTTATAACACTATGAGCTTCTATGAGTTCACCTTTTTTTGTATGTTTGATGGAATAAGGATAAAAATGAACGCTTGGTGGTAAAAATATGTTTATTACCAGTTAATATAATTATTAAGTTTATGTTGAGAAATATTATGTTTCGTAAATTCGTTTATTGAGAATAAGTTGTAATAGCCCAGTCGGTAAGGTTATGGATTACATTGTGTGAGCTTGCGGCAAGAGTTCAAATCCAATGCGCTTTAATAAAAATCATTTAATTAGTTCAGTGTACATTTTTGCCCTGTCGCAAAAATCTTTCTTAGCGGACGACTACTCACTATTAAATATTTCCCTGCCAAATTTAAAGTTTGTAGCACAAAAAATGAAGGACTGTCATACAAACTTGCGAGAGCCCTTAGACCACTTTAAACCGGCCCTGTCGCATTTAAAGTATCCTATGTTACTTCTAATACCTTTAAGAATATGTGTACAAAGTTTCATGATGATCGGTTCAGTAGTTTTCGCGTGAAAGCGTAACAAACAAACTTATATTTTAATTCTCCGATGATCACCGGTGAATTACCGGAGATTGGCCCAATCACCGGTGAATTCAATCGGTTGCCAAAATTCTGCTCCGGTGCAAACCTATGGAATGAATGCAAATCAAATGTCATTGTGATCAAACAAAATGGCGATTTACGTTCCGTTTCACTTTGACGTTTCAAAGACAACTTACTTACCAAGTTTTACTAAGAAAAATCCTAGGCTCCTAACATTTCCAAAAAAGTTTTCGATTGGGTCTTAAATTAAATTTCTGGTAAGCATAGTGTCAAAGACATGTGTTTGATTTTAAAAGTTTCCATAGTGCTTGCGTTCCCTTAATTGTTTTTATAAAATTATTTATAGATGGTACCTTACGCTCAATCAATCCAGTTTTGTTTTTTTTTTATCCTTTATTTCAACACAATTCATATTTTTTAAAATACAATTGCATCTTGGCAAAGTTTATGACTACGAGAATTCCTTCTTGCTCCTGCTCTATAAATTTTTCCATTTAAAACATTAAATGTGTTGGAGTTTAAGGAATCAAACAATTTGTCTATTAATAATATGAATGGTATTAACGCACGACATTCTAGATCTAATTTTGGAAAATTATCACAAACATATTATTTTACATCACAAAGATTTTAGTTGAACGGCAATAAAATAAATAATAAAATAATAATTGAGCCGCAAGTTTTACTCGCGTTTTTATATTTTTTTCATGTATAACATGTGCTTCTGTGAATTTATGGAGGATTTTAAGTGCACCATATGATCTGTCACTTTGATTAAGTTTAATACAGTACTCCCATTTGATATATTTTTTCATTTTTGTCATTCGGATCTATATACTTAAGATTTTTGGACATAAAATTATTTCTCGTTCCTTAAATATGATGTGGAACATCAAAGGGATAACACTATGCTGGTCAATTAAAAAAGCATCAAAACGCCACGGTTGCTTTACAATTTCTTATGTATAAAGCTTTTGATTTTGAACCTTTAATAAAACTGTCAATAGCACCAACATTAACGGCACTTTGATCGGATACTGTTGCAAGAACATGGAGTCCAGTATTAATAACAGCTTTTATTACAGTTTTAATTACAAATTTTAACTCAAATTTTGTCATTTTTTTTACTGAAATAGTATGCCACAGGGGTAGGGATGTACATAGCGTGTCGTCGTTTTTTGATAAAATTGGGGGTGGAGGGGGGGGGATTAGTAAATACCCCCCCCCCCCCCTAAAAGGGAAATACTCGGAGGTTAATAGTTTTCGTAATATTTAATTTTAAAAATTCTTACCTTTTGATGTTATGTTTACATGAAATGAAGTTTAATGTGTTAAAATATGAAGTGGAATAAGTTGCCACAGATTAAAAATCAATATTTAAAGTGTTATATGCAAAATATAAAAAAAAATAACCCTAACCTACCGAGCTGAAATTTTGCAGGATATATCCTACTAATATTATAAATGCGAAAGTTTGTGAGTATGGATGTTTGTTTCTCTTTCACGCAAATACTACTGAACCGATTACAATGAAATTTGGTATGTAGGTAGCTGAAGACCCAGAATAACATATAGGCTACTTTTTATCCCGGAGTTCCCGCGGGATTGACTCCTTATATTTAAAAAATTAACGCGGGCGAAGCCGCGGGTACTGCTAGTGCAAAATATAAAAAAAAAATAACCCTAACCTACCGAGCTGAAATTTCGCAGGATATATGCAAAATATACAAAAAAAATAACCCTAACCTACGGAGCTGAAATTTTGCAGGATATATGCAAAATATAAAAAAATAACCTAATATACCGAGCTGAAATTTTGCAGGATATATGCAAAATATAAAAAAAAATAACCCTAACCTACCGAGCTGAAAATTTTGCAGGATAACTTAATCTACATACATGAAATGAAACAAATAATCTTCTTATTATACATAAAATCAAAAGAAAAAAAGAAAATAATTTTGCAATAAATCAACAATATAAGAAAAAAAACAAGTAATTTCACAATAACAAAAAAATAGTGATTTTTATTATAATTAATAAATCAACAAATAATCACAAGAAAAAAAAAACAAGTAATTCTACAATACTCTACAACAGACAATATCTAATGATGTTATTAACAAATGATTCTAAGAAAAAATTAAAACAAATAATTTTACTATAATTTAAATCAAATAAAATTATAAAAATCTAGTTACTCAACATATAATCAACAATTATAGAAATAAAAATAGTTTTTATCTAATATAAAATATAATTATTAATCTTTATTTTCTAATTTTTATACATATTTTACAACTTGAAGTAATTCCTCAAAAGGATCTAAATGTTCAATTTTTATTTTTCTGCGCCATGTGAACTCCACTAACCATTCTGTAAAATTTCCTTTGAATTGCTCCATATGAAACACTCTTTTTAATACCCTCCAATGGCTTTCTATGCGTTGTGTATGTGTCCCGTCTGGTGCCACAAATGTATTTAATGGATCGGAATGATTACATTTTTTGTGTATATAACCATGTTCAGCAAGGCAATCATACGATTTCCAAGAATCGGTATGAATAATAGAGCCTTGCTGAACATGCTTCTTAATGAGTGGCACCAGTACCTCAGCCGACCGCTCATTGTTCCAACACACCTCCAGTCTCAAGTCCTCACGCCCATATTCAATCATTCCTAAGACCCCTTCTATATTTCTGCCTCTATTATACTTTCTTTTTCCAAATTTTGATTAAACTAACTATTTTTTTGGGCCCACCAATTTTAGGCCGTTCATATTCATGTTCCAAAACGTATACAACTATTCCTTCCAAACTCATACATTAATTTGAATACAAGTATTAATGGAAGGTGGACATTTTCGAACCAAGTACCAATACTTCTGCTTATGGATTTGCTACGGCACTTGCTTTTGCGACAGCGAAATGCACCTAATTGCCCTGTTTGCACTGACAATGTCATGGGCTGTCTATGATATGGACATATTTTTTTTATAGGCAACAATCTTCGCTCTTCAGCAAACTGTATACATTGCTCTTTGGTACTCAACCTTTTTATTATTTTGTTTATGTTCCATTGCGCTTTGATTTCTTCGACATATAAATTAATTCTTCTATTTGTAGAACCACTGCTAACACTGTCACTAGTCTCACAAGACACCAACCAATCCTTAATTTCCGAAGAAGTCGAAGGAACGGGCGCGGGCAGTTCACATGTACCTTCATTCATTGCTGATAAACAAAAAACAACAAAAACAAATAAAACTCTGTCTGCGATTTCGGAGATGCTGATGAAAGCTGTGATAGTCGCAACTTGCACAATCTCAAACAGGAGTACGTTTGGTAATTTTTTTGCTATTGCATCATAATTAATTTTAGCCTTATTCAAATCATATTTTATTTATTAATTTAAATTGTAATGATCCTAGTAATTTTGCAAGTTTATTAATTGCTATTGCATCATTATTAATTTTAGCTTTATTTATATCATAATTTACTCACTATTTTAAATTGTAATGGTCTTATCAATTTAGTAATTTTTTTATTTATTGCTATTGCATCATTGTAGTTGCTATTGAGTCAAATTTAGCTTTATTTTTATCATATTTTACTTATTATTAAATTGTTATTAAACTCTTAAATTGAAATGACCTCAATAATGTTGTAATGTGATAGTCATCATATTATTAGCTTAGCTTTAAATTGCATGAATTGTAAGCTTGTAATGGCATCCAAGATTTAAAAAAAAAAGACAAAGAATAAATGATGTTTATCTTGAACAAATAAGGAAAAATGTATAAAATACAGTAATAAACAGAAAAAAAAAGAAAAAAAAAACGGAGCCGTTAGTATTCTAAGAAAATTGTAAATATAAATTGTAATTACTTACGTTGGGTTAGGTTACCACTGTATTTAGTATATAATACGCGGTAACAATAAACACTGTCATGGGGCGGGACTCCCTCTACAGTGTTTTTATCCTTAAAAGGTTAAACTTAAACCCCTCAGGTTAAAACGTCACAAAATAAACAGTGACGATAATAAAATTTAAATAATAAAAAAAAAACAGGAGTACGAAAACGCTCTCAACTGTGAGATGGACAAATTGCAACTGGCACTTTTAAAATTTTAACTGATTATCTAAGATGGCGTAAATTTTTCATATAAAAAATATTAATTTAATTAATTTTGTTATTCGTTTTAATAATGTAATTGTTTTTAGATAGATACGAATAAATCGTGATTTTTAATTTTTAATAAAATATTTAAAATACAATAGTAATTTAAGATAATTCTTAATATAAAATTAATATATAAAATTTCTAAACTGATATCGCAAATGGCGTCGTTTTTATGTCAAAAGTAGTCAGTTTGACATTGTCATAACCGATATACCATGGAGATTAAAGACCAGGAGGACCATCGCTTCATACTAAAGCATTACCCGCCTGTCTCTGAAAATGTGTAGAAGTTACAACGCGCTGTCGTCGGTAAGTAGTATCTGTGAAGTTAGCTATTTATGAGTACTGTCACTATTGTGACAACGTGAAGTTAGGCATTGCGACAACATAGCAATCGCAGCGCCTCCTTGGTTTGACAATATTTCTGAGACACTACATTCTAGGGCCTTGGTTCTCCTGGTCTCTAATCTCCATGCGATATACTATGTACCTATTGAGGAGCGTCAGAACAAAATCCGATAAATCACATATGTGTTTTTTGTGGAAAAATGTAAAAATATGGCCAAGTTCATAATTTTCTAATTTAGAGTTAAACGAAATCTACCAATTTATTGGTGTTAGAATCACTGTTTTGGAAACTCAAATTCTGCATTCGTGACTGTAGTACCTGTTGGGTTATAAAAAAAAATAACACTGGTAGGAATATGAGAGCTTGATAAAATGCAGCTGAACATGCGTCAGTGTTTCTAAAGCCAGATTAGGTGGTTTCCAATCAAACAATTTTATTTAAAATCACATCATACTTTAATTAACTAAAGCTTAATAATGGCTTTTAGGTTAAATGAAAAACTTAAACTATTATGGCTATTTCTGGTTCCAGACAATCGCAATAATTAGAATCATGATCATGTCGTTCATGGTTGTCAGGAACATCTGCTTCTGTATCAACAGTTTCAGTAGAATTTTCACTCAATATTTTTTTGTACCAAGAAAAAGTTTCGTCTGTCTCCCAGTCTTCACCAAATTGTTTGACCATAAGAGACTTTCCGTCTGCTTTCTTCAGAGCACTCAGACATTTATTAACATTAAGTGCTGCCATTGACTGGGGATGTGTCTTTCTTGATTTTAAGATGCTAAATCGTTTTCTTTCCTGATCAGACTCGTTAACGAAATTGCGGAAGGTTCTCACCTCGTAGAGTTTTAGTTTGTCTCCTTGTTCCTCGTCCCTGAATAACATTATATTTTTTCAAATGAATACGTTTTAAGTCTCTCATTCCTTCGAGTTTTATATAATTTGTTTCTAAAGATTTGACATCTATCAAGCCCCAATCTTCTTCCAGCAATAAAATAACCCCATGTCTCTTATAAATCGTTTGATATTCTTCCTTTTGTGTAATTACAGCTACAGGCTTCAGAAGCAGGACTCTTAAATCCAATATTAAAATCTTCAGAAAATACCTTCTGGAACATGGTCTTTGTCACACGGAGGTCTTGAGGAACTGAATCATTGTACATTTGCTTTAATTTTCGTTGATTCAAGTCACAGGATAAATAAATTCTTCGAGATTTCGCTCTATTAAAGTGACTTTCGCTTGCAGGTAATTTTCTTATAAACTGACTTAAATTTTCTTTTTTAGCAGCTGATTTTGCTGACTTGCGGTCGCCACCGCGATTTTCTTTGGGAATGTTTCCATCAAACACCGTTTTAGTTATGTGATGCAAGCGGTCTTTTTTCATAGAAAAAGTTTTCATAAACATAGCCTTACAAACTTTTCTATTTTTATTACCTTTGTCAGTGAGAAAATATATCGTGCTTATGAGGCGAGTCTTGCGTTTTGATGGTTCCACTTTGCTGTGCCGACGTCGCTCTGGAACGTACGGTGCAATCAGGCGTGTCAAATAGACATTCTGATCGATTTTATTACGCTTATTAAAAAAATGTCGCCTATTTTTTTAAAATATAGCGGACAGACATCTTTTTGCATTGCAGTTTATTGGAATTATGCGAACATGGCCACTCGAAATTTATTGCCAATGGATCAGTATCACGGTACCTATTCTCCCGTTCCAAAGCAGTTCTGCGCTTGCCCTTTGTGTTTTTTCGAGCTCCTTGATTGATGTCTGCTACAACAGGATTATCTAAATCTGCCAACATCGTATCTTTACTTGCGAAGAAATTAAAAAAAAATAACTTGAAAGCCGCCACCACAAAAAAATACGTTAGATTGTTTTGACAAGTAACTGCGACAACGTCAATGTCAAGCTACCACCTGTCAAATTAAAAAACAAGGCTTTTGAGGGGCCATCTAGTTTTAACTTATCGGTAGTTAATCTATTATTTTCTTTATTGGCTTTCCGGTACATCTTTATAATTTTTTGTTTCATTATAACACTATTTAGTTCAACTATCACAGTTTTATTTGCAGAGTCCCTCGATCCAATACGAAAAACATCCTTTACATCACTAGGAGCTAAAGGAACATTTAAGTTCTTCCCTGTTGAGATGACAGTACTTAAGAGGCTCTCTTTCGTCTCAGATCTAACGACAGGAATATTTTTGATCTCTAAGCAAGTGGATCTGGACAGGCGTTCCAGGTTGTCTAATCTCTTCTCCAGTGTCTGGATATAGTTTAAGTTGCTGGTATGATCAGTTTGGAGTTTAGTTATTAAGTTATTAATAGTGTCATACTTTTCAGATAAAAAATCTACTGAAGCACGGATTTCATTATTTTGGTTTTTGATTTCATGGACCGTTTCATTTATTTTCTCAATTTTTCTATTTTGTTCCTTTTTAAATGAGGAGAACATGTCTCTAAGTTCATCTATGAATGTTAAAAATTGCATATCCGAATGTGAACGTTTGTAGCGTAAAGTTATGTTGTCGTGAGTAGAACTGGAACTAGAATCATGGTCGTGTTTTTTTTTTATACTAGGTTCGGATATACATGGCTGTAGCGGTGATGAAGACTTTGGTCCAGATGTGGGTGTACGTCTTCTTGGGTCAACAGAGTCATACATTTCTTGAGACATTTTTCATTGCACCCAGGCATCTCAGGTAATGTGGAACAATAATTGCCATCAACGGTATTGCTACGTTTGCGGAGGAATGGCCGTTTGGGCGTAGTTTTCTCACAACAAATAGCACCAATTGAGTCTACGCTCCAAAGTTTGTATTTTGTTATTCATAGGAGAAGTTAAATTCTTCGTGACATCAGTTAACAATCTTGTTTGCAGCCTGTAGGTACTTCTTTATTTTTTTTTCCTTTCAGACACTTCAGGGCTTTCTGAGGAATCAGATGGAAAGTAATCTTTATCAAGAACAGAGTCGTCGGAATCAAAATCATGTGGACTATTTTCATACGTTTCTTTTGTATTCGACAGGAATTCTATCTCAAGCGGAGAATCCTCCAGTGGCATTGATTCATTGCATGTTAAATCTACTTTTACGGGCGTCTTGGCGACATATTTTGTAATAGTTTGATGGACTCTAGTTTCGTTGGATAGAGCCTGTTTTAATTTACTTGTATCTAAACTTAACAAATGGTGCGAGTTGTATGTAGTTTGTGTCTCACAGAATGTGTCAAAAATGCTGCCTGTCATTGAATAAGGCCTCATATATATACTGTTCATAACATGTTCAGTCGAACCCGGCTTAGGTTTGTAGGAGAATCACTCACAATAAAACACTTACTTGTATAAAAATATCGTTTATTGGCAGGACTTGCACTTTGTCCAATTACTAATATTTGAAGAAACATTTTTTTTTAATTTTATGCTTTCTTCGTGTGTGTATAAGTTATAATATTAGCATTAAAAATCTTACTTTTGCACTTGCTTACTTAACAGTCGTTGAACACCGTCCAATGACTATTATTTACATTTATATTCAGTCATTGGACGCTTCTATCTAATGACTATTGCATGACGATGTCTATTGCATGTCCAATGTTTGATTATAGAAATAGACAAGATGCCGAAAGTTAAAAACATAGAACAACCTTACAGTTCTGAGAGCTTATATAAAGCTTTGTATGAAGTTCGAAATGGCGGCAAAATTCGTGAAATTGCACGAAAGTACGGAATTCCGAAATCCACTCTTCATTTTAAAATAAAACATCCTGAACATAATTAATTTCATATTATTCGAATTGACATTTCGAACGTACAGACGTGTGTCAAAGTAAAAAAAATTTATTTAATCAAATTAACATATCTTTTGGATAAATTTCGTCAAAATTGTAGTATATGTTAGTTGTTTTGGTGACCTACGCTGTAATTCATCACTAATTATGAGCATCAAGCATTCTCAGTCAAAAAAATACTCGGGTCCTACACTCGCCAGTCCACGTTCTGATCACACGGATTATGACTCTGCAACCTCAGACTCTCGAATAACTAAAAGGAAGCGAAAACAACCTGATAATGACCATGTTCGGAGGGCTGACTTTGAAGATTTTAGGAAGGAAATAATATCTTACCTTGAAAATATAAAACATTCTAATGATGAGTTTATACACATTATTAAATCTGAAATTACCGAAATTAAAACTCAAGTAAGTACTGTAACAAAAACTATTGATATATTATCGCAGCAACAATTTCAATTTAAAAATGACCTTGCTGACCTTTCTAAATCATTGGACTTTCATACAAAATCATTCGACGATCTGAAAATTAAAACGCACGCAATATCTAAGGAAATTACTGAAATGAAAAAACTAGAAAATGAAATTGAGACGTACAAATGCCGTCTCTTATACGTTGAACGAGAATTTAATATTCAACAGCAGCGTGACCGCCTGTATAATATCGAAATATCTGGATTACCTGAGAAAAAAAATGAGGACCTTCCACAGATACTTTTATCCATATGCAAAGTTTTAGATGTTCAGGCAACGAAACAAGATATCATGAGTATATACCGCATACCACAAAAAATTACTAACTCGAAATTACATAAAAATATTGTAGCCAAAATGGGTAGTCAGCTACTGAAAGATAAAATCATATCAGCTATCCGAAGAAAAAAAGGGCTCACCACTGCAGAATTGGGACTTATCACATCCAAAGAACCTAAAAAAATTTATATAAACGAGCACCTAACTCCATTTTACAAAACTCTACTTAAAAAAACACGTGAAGCTGCAGCCATCGCCGCTTTCCAACACGTTTGGATCCGTAACGGAAAAATTTTTGTACGAAAAAACGATACATCATCTTCTTTAAACATCATGGATACAAAGGACTTAGGAAAGATAAAATGATTGTTTTCGTTATATTTCTTTTCTCAGAACATACTCGTATAATTGTGTTACCCAAGGGAAGTATTAATTTATATATCTCATATGTTTTTAATCACTATCTACTATTAAATATGTAAACGACGGGTGTATATATGAACACTCAAACTGTTATACACTAAATTATTCCACCTTTCTTATGTCGTTATACCACATATATCACTTTATACCATTAATAACGTTACTTAATTATATAACAATTCACTTCACGGCACTTTAATACTTTACGCACTGTCACTAATAGCTAAAAGCACTACAACGTAACTCGCACAGGAATAACCCGCTCTTAACGACAAACTTCGTATTTATGGAGAGTAGTCAAAGTGGGGGATGACAGCTAAGGTGTCATGACACTGTTCAACTTCCGGGCTAAAGATATTGCTGACAAATATTTATATATTATACTCGATACATAAATATATACATTTAATATATGCATATACTTTTTACTACATCTCTCTACTATACTTATACACAAATGTTTTTATTAATCCTACAACATTAAATTGTCTACACTATTATATATTATTATTAATATATAATGTCTTTGAATGTGTATATATTTATATGTACGAATATTTAATAATTAAAAATATTTCTTACACCTTAAAATGGCTAATAATAACAATTTTTTGAATAATTTATACCTAAATATCTACTATCAGAATGTTCGTGGCTTACGAACCAAATGTTTACAATTATATAATAATATACTAAATAATGATTATGATATCTTATCATTCACAGAAACGTGGTTGCAAAGCGATATTTTAGACACTGAGTTGTGTGACAGTAGGTATATAATATTTCGTTCCGATCGTGATGGCTTAACAACAAACAAAAGTAGAGGAGGTGGTGTCATGTTACGTGTGAGACGTGAGCTAGCTCCAGCACCGTGTGTGGAGTGGCGAAGCACCCGAGCCACTGAGTCACTGTGTATATCTATACCAGCACATGCAATAAACTCACGCCGCACACTGCGTATTATTCTGGTTTATCTGCCACCTGACTTAATCGATTTTAATATTCGTTACGAAGAACTTGAAAAAAGTGTGCAACACATAATTGATACGTTTCCTCTCGATAACTTATTATTGCTCGGTGATTTTAACTTACCTTGCTTATCCTGGACCAACAATAACGAGTATATAAACCTTTATTCGGGCTCTAAAATTGTATCCGACAGTGCTAACTCGTTTGTAGACCTCATGTACTTTCTAGGGTTGAAACAATATAATTTAGTTCATAATGATTATGGGAAAGTATTAGATTTATGCTTTAGCAACACTCCGTGCTCCGTATCACGTATAGTATCTAGTACAATCGTCGAGATAGATAGATATCACCCAGCGTTAAATATAGATGTATTAGACTTACAGGTATCCCATTTACTTGAGAACAAAGTACAATCTCCCAATTTCTATAAATGTAATTATGATGACATCAATACTTACCTCAAAAATTTCGATTGGAAAGATTTAATAGCCTGCGATTCGGTTAATGACGCTGTTGAAATATTTTATAGTATCATTAGATCATGTATTTCTTTATTAGTACCAGTAAAAAAATCTAATAAAACTTCATATCCTTCGTGGTATAGTCGAGCCCTAATAAAAATTAGTAAAGTGTTGGGGACAAAACACGACGAGGCGGCGGCAAAGACACCCGACGACGAGGCGGCGGCGAAGACACCCGACGACGCACGGTAGCAGCCGACGACTCGCGAACATTAGATTTAAGCCCCGCCCTCTTTTGTTTGCTCATTAAAGTCTTATCTATTGTGCGTAGACATAGTTAGGCCACGCCCCCTTTTTTGTGTATATATTCGGGCATTTTTGTATGCGGCAGTCATCCCCCGCATCTACGAAATTCAAGAGCTCCTGTACATGCCTGGGGTGATAATAGAGGCATGGAGGGGTAAGAAGGGCCCTTCCCAGTGCCACCGTTGCCAAGCCTTTCGACACTCGTCTCACCATTGCCATCGGCCTCAGGCATGCGTCAGATGCGGGTGGGAACATCCCGCCCGCGATTGCCCACGCCCATTAGAAGAACCTGCCACCTGCGCCAATTGCGGTGGACCGCATCCGGCTAACCACTCCTCCTGCCCGCAGTACAAGAGGGAGCTGCGGAACAGGAGGGCTGGAGCCGTTGCAATCACGGAGGAGTCAAGACGTCCCAAGCCCACCCAGACCGCTGAAATAGAACATCAAGGCAGTTCGCTGATGGCGCCAGCGAACGAACCTACGCGAAGAGGATCGCTTCCCCCCAAGAAGAAGAAGAAAAAGAAGCGAAGCAAGAAACCGGCAGCCGAATCGGCGCAAGAGCCCGCCCCGTCAGCAGACCTGAACAAGGCTCCCGCGACAACGATTCCGCTAGCTTCAGCCTCGATACCGACATCCACTATTCAAAAGCCGGTACCTACACAGATACCGGAACCAGGAAAACCTCAACCTAACCCTACACTACAGGCGGCAATCGAAGTACTGAAGGACGTACTCGTCGCCCTACAGTCGGGAGGGGACCCTATCATGGCGGTCCTCAACGGAATGGCATCACTCATCCGCAATGCTTGACTTCAGAATACTATATTGGAACGCCAGCGGGTTGAAGAACAAAGTGTCGCTACTTAAATTCACACTTAAGGAGCAACACATCGACATCGCACTAATCAACGAGACTATTTTAAACCCCGCAGATACCATCAACTTCCCTGGCTTCAATCAATACCGACAGGACTACACAGATGGCGCACGTAGCTGTAGAGGCCTTCTGGTGCTGATTAGAAAAGGCATTATCTATACAGAGCTCCAAGGATCAAACTCCCCATCGCTACAAACTCTCGGAGTGGAAGTGTGCGTAAACGGGGCGCCTATGCACATCCACGCCATCTACCGACCCCCGAGAGCACAAATCGACGTAGAAAAAGTGAGAGCGCTCATGAACACCCCTATCCCGTCCTTGGCTGCGGGAGACTGGAATGCCAAGAACATCGCCTGGAACTCCGCATCTACCTGCCCTATAGGCAGGCGACTTTTTGCGGAGGCTGAAGCTGGCCGGTTTAACATATCCGGCCCGGACGTCCCTACACACTACTCGCGGACAGACCGTCACGTCCCCGACGTCATCGACTTAGTCGTACACCGTGGGATTCCGCAACTTTCGTTAGAAGTGCTCCCGGACGACCATCAGTCGGATCATCAGCCAGTATTAGCCACAATAGAGTCCGCTCCGCTCAAGCTACGCATGCTTCCGGCCCGCGGCATGATTGACTGGGACAAGTTTAGTAAATACTTGACCATCAACACACCACCGAGGACGGAGCCCCTAGACAGCCCGGAGGGAATAGACAGGTTGGCGGCTCGGCTTGCCGACACCATAACCGAAGCCACAGTACAAGCTACACTCCCAGCACATACCTCAAGACGCCTCTCACCACTCCCGCCGGAAGTGCGCCGCCTGCTGGAAGAGAAAAGGAGGACACGGAGGGCATGGCAAACCACCCGAGACCCAGTGCTCAGAACTCGCCTCAACCGCCTCATCGAGGACGTAAGGCGAGCTCTAGAAACCACAGCAGCCAACGAATGGGAAGTGCGACTCGAAGAGGCCAGCGACGACTTCACTTCCCTTCACAAGTTATGCCGGCAGCTATCAAAGCGAAAACCGGCCGCTAGACCCCTTATTCACGAAGACGGCACGCGGATATATGACTCCAAGGAGAGAGCGGAATTGTTCGCCGAACACCTGGCGACTCAATTCACTCCAAACGACTGCACCGACGTCATATCCACTAGAGAAACCGAGGAAAAAGTCGCTGAGTTTCTTCAATCGCCAGCTAACTGCACTGAAGCCATCACCTTTTTCTCGCCTTCGCAGGTGAGAAAGGCGATAGTCCAACTACAGCTACGAAAAGCTCCCGGACCGAATAATGTGACGAACGGAGCGCTGCGCCACATTCCGCGCCAAACCGTCGTCGCGCTAGTCCGGCTGTTCAACGCAGTCATACGGATAGGGCACTTCCCCGCGCCTTGGAAGGAGGGCACTATTATTATGTTGCCAAAGCAGGGCAAGAGCCTACTTTACGCCGCCAACTACAGGCCGATCACCCTGCTCTCCGCGACGTCTAAACTGTTTGAGAGACTATTACTACCCCACCTTCGGACGCACTTCACGCCACGTACCGAACAGTTTGGATTTCGCAGCGGACATTCTACAACACTCCAGCTGGCCAGGGTACTACATTTAGCTGCCGCCGCACTCAATAGAAAGGAGAAAGTTATAATGGCTTTCCTGGATCTGGAGAAGGCCTTCGACAGGGTCTGGCACACAGGCCTTATCGCGAAGCTCCTCGACACCGACACGCCAAGACGCCTTATTAGAGTAGTGGCGTCGTTCCTAAGCGAGCGTGTTTTCCGTGTGCGAGTCGAAGACAGCTACTCGCGCGAGACACCTATAGCAGTCGGAGTCCCTCAAGGCAGCGTGCTCTCGCCCTTTCTGTACAGCCTCTACACCAACGACATTCCGTCATCTAAAGATGCCACCCTCGCACTCTACGCGGACGACGTGGCGCTCGTTGCGGCATCCCTCAACCCTACACACGCGGCCATGAAACTACAGAGAGCTCTGGATGTCATTCCAACCTGGTTAGCTACTTGGAGGCTAACAGTAAACGTCCAGAAGACACAAGCCATATCCATAGGCCCAGATCGCAGTCTCCCGCCACCTCTAATTATTAACTCGACGCCAATACCATGGACGCCTAGAGCGAAATACCTAGGGGTTCATATTGATTACAGATTGCAGATGCATCTCCAGTCAGAAGCCGCCATAACGAGTGCCAAGGCTGCAATGGCACTACTGCGACCCGTCATACAATCTTCTCTGCCACTGCGTACGAAGGTTGGGATCTACAAGGCCTATGTTAGATCCCGACTGACGTACGCCGCCCCCGCCTGGTTTGGTTCAATTCAGTTCAATCGATCGCCTTAAGAAAAATCACCGGCGCTCCGCGCTATGTCAGGAATGCAACAATTCAAAGGGACCTGCACATAGAGAGCATCGATGACTTCGTCCGTCGGCTGACATCGGCTATGTTCGGCAAGGCAGACGTATCGGAGTTACCTCACATAAGGAATATCGCCCCTTGGCATACTCGCCCGCCAGACCGCTTCGCATTACCACGGGATCTACTCGACACCTAGGAAGCCGGAGTGCTGCACACATGGTCGCAGATCGCTTAGCTGGGCCTCCCTTAGGGTAACTAAGGGTCTCACCCGGCTGGGCTGATCGCCCGTGCAGCGCCCCACACTAACTTCGAATCTTAAATGGGTCCCGGTAGGACCCTCCCAGTGACGCGCCCATATTGGTGGGCGCCGTAAGCACCCACGGCCAGAGGGCGATGCCCTGACGCCGTTTCCCCACTCCCCTTGCGGGGAATGTGAGATGATCTCCGAGCGGCAGTCATTCCGAAGACAGCCAAGCAAGAGGAAGCATTAGAAATTAAACTTTTAAATAAATGCATGTGACACTTTATCGGTTTCTTCTAATTTAGCTCCCGCTGCTAGTAATTCCGTGATTAGCTTATCGAAAATCGTGAAATGTCTTATTAATGGTGTATCGCCCTGCAATTTCAATCCTAACAATTTCTTACGTAATGCTAATTGCGTAGCAAGACTTTTACGTTCATATATAGCATCCAAATTCCTTAAAATTTCTCGAGCTGAGCTGTCTTCTTTGGCAAAACAGAGATATGAATCGGAAAGATATTCAACTATAATACTCTTAGCTATTCTATTATTCTTCTCCCAATCATTGTACATCACGATTGGCCGTTCTTCATCAATTACCTTCAAAACGTCCATTTCGTTAAGTAATGCGCGGATTCTAAATTTCCAAGTACTATATTTTTCTCCATTAAAGGGCGTAATATTCCTCTTCATTTTCAAATTTTCCATGGTTAACAATTTTTATTTTATGTGGGTAGTCGAATATTACGTAATATCACTTTTAAACAGAATTTAAAACGTTGAAGACCCTGGGCCCATAACCTATTGGGATATGGGTTTAATAAAAGAACTGAACACTTTATACTTTATATATTTAACTATATGAGCACTAGGAAGGAATCAAAAATACTCAATAGCGTTACGACCGTTAACTTTCAACTTTGAAAGACAAGCAATGAAAAAGAGGGAGTAGCGGCGTCACACAGCTTATATACACTATAGTATTAGTCAAAACAGCAACTAATTGTTTAAGATTAATTTTTGTATAATAAAAGAAGTCAAAATACCAACACTTTTGCTATAACATCAGATAAATACAAGACAATGTATAAAAACCAAATCCATATAAAAGAATCAGAACTACGTAAAAAAGAGGAGAGGAAAAAAATCAGAGAATAAGCAAAAGTTAAGAAAGAAAACTGTAACAAAGAGAAGTTAAAAGAAGGAAAAAAGTCAAAACCAGCAGGAAGCAATACAAACGCCTGTAAAATATGTTTAAAGCCGACAAAAACGATAAACTGCGTTGTTTGTGATATTTGCTCATCAATTTTTCACGTTAAATGTGTGCCATATAAACACAAAAAGCATATACCCGAAGATATTAATATAGATTTATTTGTTTGTCATACATGTGTTAAAGAGGATAATGATGAAGATGAAGAAAACAATAATTAAAAAGAAAATAACAGTGATGATACGACTATGTCTATTGAAGAAAATAGTGAAGAGGCACATCACCTGTATAAAATGTTTTTAGATTCTAAGAAAGCTTATTAACGTTATAATAATTACCTATTCTCATAGTTCCTACATATAATACACTTGTCTTTATGTTGAGTTATGTTTATTATTTTAAAGTTCCCTTGTGACAAAAATCTAATTTAGATTTGTTTTTAGTTAACAAAAGAGCATTTGAAAATCAATTAACACCAGTATACGTTCTGTCCAATGACTGTCAATTAAATGTCCAGTGACTGCGAATGCTGTCCAATTACTATATATTTTGCTACTTTAAAGAAATAATTCTTTTAAATATATTATAAGTTACAATATTGTGTAATAACAACGAAAAATAGAGAGACCAACTTTTCAATTACTGATTTATGGTATGTCTCACATTTCTATACTTTTGGAGTAAAAAAAAAGAAAAGTTAAAATTCGCTTAACTGTCCAACGAGTAAGTCAGTGACCCTAATATAATGTTAAAGCTTAAAATACTTTTTGGAACGTTTTTGCAAAAAGATTTGGAATGAACGGTCATACAAAAAGTAATTTTTCAAAAATGTTCCAATACCATTTTTTCTAACCATTTTACCAATCCTACCGTTTTAACGTAAATATCCAAAAAAAATGGTACATGATTATGTGATTATTATATTTTACTACAGTAAAACCCATAGTATTCGTCTGTTCTAGTTACGGCAAAAAAGTGTTGGTACACTGAAACACAAAATTCTGTTTTCTCAAATTGCAGTTTTTATGTAATGGAACGTTTTCGCATAACTACGTCCAATTGTAAACAGCTTATTGTTATTTGCCGACTTCTGGTCATAAAACTATAGTAGTGTTATTGTCGGAAATTCCTTAAAGTTAATCTTTGAAGTCGCAATTTTGTTTTGAATTAGTTATTAAGAAATAAACACAAGTAATATATAGAATAACTACTACGAATATTTTACGTTAGTTATCTAATGTCATTTGAAGTGTTTTTTTTTTTATTAAAATGGGTAAAACTAAGGAATATTCCCAAGAGATCAGGGGCATAATAATCGGCCTTCATAAAGCCGGTAAAAGTAATCGTGAGATTTCAAGACTACAGAAGATACCATAACAAACTCTTGACTACATCGTTAAGAAGTTTGCGCTAAGAGCTACAACTTCTAGTAGATTTGAGTATAGTTATTAATAGCAAACGGAATAGACGATTAACTGCACCGGAAATAGCAGCACAGTTTAATGCAGATGCAGACGTGATAAACCAGTCAGTGTATCCACAATCAAAAGAAGGCTTTGTCTCAAAACCACTTCTTAAACCTATTAATAAAAAGAAGAGAATTGGGCAAGAGAACACAAGAATTGGACAATATCAGATTGGGAAAACGTTCTCTGGACGGATGAATCAAAATTTGAAATTTTTGGAACCAAACGAAGAGTTTTCGTAAGACGGCAGTCCAACGAAAGGGTGAATGACGCTTGTACTGTGGCTTCAGTTAAACACGGCGGAGGGTCTGCGATGGTTTGGGGTTGTTTCAGTGGCTCCGCCGGTGGAGATCTTGTGCGAATACAAGGAATATTGAAAAAAGAAGGTTACAAAAATATATTGAAGGATAATGCGGTACCTTGTGGAACCCGTTTAATTGGTCCGGGATTTATATTTCAACAGGATAATGATCCGAATCACACGTCGAGACTAATCAAGGACTTTTTAAAAAGAAAAGAATAACAACAAGTGTTGAAGCTCATGATATGGCCCCCACAGTCCCCTGACTTAAACCCCATAGAGATATTGTGGGATCAGCTGGATAGACAGGTGCGAAAACGTTGTCGCACATTTGAGGAAGACTTGTGGAACAAACTGCAAGAAGAATGGCAGAAGATAACGAAGACAACATTGGAAAAATTAGTAGCCAGGTTGCCGAAGCTTTGTGAGGCTGTCATTAAATAAATAAAGGGGGACACATAGATGAGTCCAAAATTAAAAAAATATAATTTTGTTGTGTCTAAAAATGATTAATAAACATAGTAAAATAATTATAACATCGTTCCACTTAGTAAGACTTTTACAATATGTTTTTTATTAGGTGGCCAAATACTTTTGAGCGGTAGTGTATCTTATTACATTTCCAATTTCGATCCGAATGTCAATGATATCGAGACCTGGTGCGAGGAGGTAGACCGTGCTAGGTCTTCTAATCACTGGAGCGATTATGAATGTCCGTCTCGTATTGGTAATTGTTTACAAGCGAATGCTAAAACGTGGCTTAATGAATGGGTAACGAACGACCGCAGTTGGAGTACCTTTAAAAAAGAGTTTAAACCTTTGTGTCCTAGAAAACCAGACATAGCGAACATTTTGTACGAAATGATGAGTACCAATTCTGATAAGTTCCTTACATATGCAGACTATGCTCGTCGGACCCTTTTATCGGTAGAAAGCTGATATCGGCGATAGTAATTCGGAGCATTACTGACCCGCAGATCCGCGCGTCAGCTACTTATGCCAAATTAATGCCAACAGAGTTAGAGTTGCAGTCAATGCAAAAGCAATTAGGCGATAAACTAAAACAAGATGTCGTCACCAAATGGAACTCGACCTTTGAGATGTTCCACAGGATACTCGAGACTAAACAAACCTGACGTCTACAATCGTAGTATATTACCCTGAAATGGATAACATCAATAATGCAGACTTAAATGTAATAACACACGCCTGCAAAGTATTATCTTTCTTCAAAGATGTATCCAAAGAGATGAGCTCTGAAAGTTACAATTTCTCAGGTAATACTAATTTCAATGCCCTTATGCAGAAATGCCGAATCTTTTTATCTGATGAAACCTTCCCAAATACTGTCAAACGAATGACTGAAACGAATGAATGAAAGTTTTATTAGATGAACTTACATCGAGATTTCACAACGTTAAGGACAATAACATCTTTGCCGAAAGCACACTTCTAGATCCACTGTTCAAAAAATTTGGCTTCAGTAATGAGTTCTCGTATCCGAAAAATTATTCAAATTTAAAATCCTTGGTGAGTAATTGACAGTAAGTGAAGCAGTAGAAGAACCGCCGCTCAAACGAATTTGTAGCATCTGGGATGATTTTGGCAGACAGTAGGAACAGGACAGGGGAACTCATTAAGAACACCAACCCAACAGCTGCTGGTATCGTATAGAAGTGGACAGGTTTCTACAGGAGTTTAAGTGCTGGCATTACAAGAAGGATGCCTATCCACGACTATATGAAGTCGTGAAGAAAAGAATTTGCATTTCTGCTACTTATGTTTCGTCAGAAATAATTTTTTCAAAGTCCGGGCAAATTACTTCTGAATGGCGTAACTGCCGGTTTACACTTCGTCAAGTTAACACTGCAGATGATTAGTGCAGGTGTTTAGTAATCAAGGTGTGAACGGAAGCGTGAAGTGATTAGTGTTAAGTGTCAAGTGCGATTTGCTTATTGATTAGTGCCAGTGAATAGAATCAAAGTCCATTTTTGCTGTTAAGTGACCTCCCTCCTTGTACTGTTTCTACTGTTTATTAATATGCAATAATACATATTACGGTATTCATTGGTGACATCATAGAAATATATATTATAGTTACGTGTGCGGTCGCTTGAATATTTGTATAGAAAATATATCGTAATATGCCTTGCTATAATTTATATTAATATATTTTATAGCTACGTCTGTGACGGGCTTGAGTCTCCATATTTAATGCAAACGGTAATATGCCTAACAGCCTCATTTTGCCAAGTAACTGCCCCTTGTGTATTAAAATAAGTTTTAAAAGTGTCTCTAACTGTAAAATCTTGTCTCGCTGACCTAAGCCTATTTCTTGGTAATGTCAAAAGTTGTACTGCGGGTGAAGTTTCTGTAATATGTTCATCTACTTCTTGTCTTCTAGTTTCTTGTTTCAAATAATTATGAAGAACACATGTCGCCTATATAACTTTATCGACGGTATTTACTTTTATTTCGAAAGGCTTCCTACAGACTCTAAAACGACTGGACAGTATTCCAAATGCACATTCAACTGTTTGTCGGGCACGATAAAGCCTATAGTTAAATATTTTTTTTGCATAATCACTTATTGCCTGTGGTTTCGGATACGGACGCATTAAATTTTCCATTAATGAAAATGCTTCATCACCTACTAATACAAATGGCATGTGTTCATCTTGGCCCTGTAACGGTTTCGGGCTTGGCAAATCTAGTGTATTATTCTCCTTTCTCTTTCCAAGTTCACTATTAGCGAAAATGAATCCGTCACTAAATCTGCCCATTGATCGTACATCAATCGTTATAAATTTGTAGTTCGCATTCACATCACATTTGCCAAAAGCACGACAGAGAATGTTTTCTTGTAGTTAAAAAGAATGAATTCGTTTTCCTGGGTTTTATTATGGTTACGTGTTTACTGTCAAGAGATCCGCAACAGTTTGGAAAGTGCCATTTTTCTTCAAACTGTGCTGCAATCGTTTTCCATGACTCTTGAGTTGGGACTGGCATGAAGATGGGTTGCATATGTTTCCATATGCATCAGATACGTCGTTTAAAATATCTGAAAAGATAAAAACTTTATTTAGTAATAAGCATATCATTTTTAATTATAATTTATTTTCAGGAGCATCTGCAAAAGATGCGTGGCAAAAGCTACGTAACTGTCACCGAGATGCAATCAGGAGGCGCAACAAATTAAGTAAAAGTGGTTCTGCAGCTACCGTTACTAAACCATGGAAATTCGAAAACCAGATGGAGTTTTTAGTGACACATATGACCAACCTACCTACGACAGGGAATATGTCTACTGGAAATCCGAGTTCCGAGGGCGAAAATCTTATTCAGCCAGCAGATTTGATTGAAGAACATGAAACCGAAGAGAGAGAGCGCTCAAATGAGCGCTCCGTACCGTCTTTACAATTTTTGCCACCTGATATTACTGGCAACAATTCAACTGAGGACCTTATAACGACTCAATTACTGCCATCTCCTAGATCATAAACACGAATTCCTCCTGTAGCGCCACCAGCAGTTAAAGAGTCGACGGCAAAAAAACACAATCTCAATACATTAATTGCTAATACGCTACAAAACCATGAAAATAGAGCCAAATAAAGGGCTGAGAAAAGATGTCATCGTGATGAAGGGGACGAACTGCAACACTTTTTTAATACAATGTATGCAATATTAAAAAAAATGCCAGCATTAAGTCAACATAAATTAAAAAGACAAATATTTAACCTAGTATCTGACGATAAAGAGCATTTACTACATCGAGGATCAACTCCATTGCCTTCTCCTGCAACTCCAATGCCTTCTCCTGCAACTCCAATGCCTTCTTCCTCAATTGACTGGTACAATGTATTTTCCGAACAAAATCCATGATTTTTGATTACCTACATACTTAAGGAAGAGTATACCTATAATTTGTTTAATATTAAAAATAACGGGTGATATAGTGTTAAATATAAATTTTACACTGGCAACTTAAAATTCATTACTTGCCATTTATTTTTTAAAAATAATTTCATACAAATGTTGGCCTCCACTACGTTTAAAATGATCCATACGCGAAGTCCAATTATGAGGTACTTTTTCAAGCATATCGGCTGGCATCCGGCTTCAGCTTAAATATTCTCTTCTTTACGTACCCTATGAGTAGTGGGTGGTTTAATATCCAATAGTGTAAAATTGGTGTGGAATGTGGTCACAACTGCTTGGAAAACAAGTTTCGGACCAGTTAGTATGCCACCTAGATAGTGCGATTTAACGCCCTTGGACTATTTTTTGTGGGGGTACGTAAAAACTTTTGTTTATACAGATAAACCAGCATCAATTCGAGCACTACAAAGGAACATTACACGTGTTATCCGTGATATTCCAGCCGATATACTTGAAAAAGTACCTCACAATTGGACTTTGCGTATTCAATTCTACTTCACAAATAATATAATATATAAAAATTTATAATCTGCATCCACCAGAGCGAGCAGCACTATGGGAAAAAACTTGTAATTAAAATATATCTCATCTAGAGCCCCAATACAGTTCGGATAATTCCATTTCTCATAAAACCCTTTTTCAATTATCTTCCATTTCTCTTTATCTGGTATGGGCATAACTACCCTGGATAATACTTCCCACAAAGCAACACTTTTAGTGTATACTATTTTTTGTACGGTTGTGTATCCCAAACGAAAAGAATCTGCGATAGTCTTAAACTAATCAACAGTAGCAAGCTAGGAACCTGAAATAATGCACACTATATGCAATGAAGAAAATGGAAACATTTAAGAGATAGTTACTACAGAAATTAAAAAAAAAAGAAAATGCAAGATTGGAGATGGTAGCACGACAAGTAAAAAACGGAAATACGAACATCAGATGAAATTTTTAATACCCTATCTTCAAGTAAGAAAAACGAAGACATAGAAAACAATGAATCAATCATAAGTGATGATTCCGAGCTAATGCCGTCTCCTGAACCCGTAAACTCACCGCTATCTTCTTCTTCAGCAATCTCATTAATGAATAGAAATATTACTACGAAAAAAAAACCGACACAGGCGTTATCTGTGTTATAAACCGGTGCTTTACAAAAAGTATTTGGCTCACGGCCCACTATAACTACTCCAACAATTGAAACTCGAGATCCGATACATACTTTTTTTAAAGTTATGGCTGACGCGACTGAAAATTTGACGAGATAGCGGGACCTGCGCCGGTCGAGTCAGTCAGGATTATATCACGACGCGGAGCGCACGCTCGATGTTTAGAATTGTGTATGCTTACAATCTATATATATATATATATATATATATATATTATGCTTGTGTTAAAAAAAACTTTCCTATTGTGCCTTCTGCATCAACTTATGTGTAAGGTGGACAATATACTTTTTTACCAGCAATTATTTATTACCAAAGTATATTAATGTTAATATAAGTTTATTAATGTTCATTTACGATAGTGGCAAATGATTATTTAAGAATTGCAAACAACTGACAACCCACATAATGTCAATTTAGTCTCTGATACAGAATAGGTCTGAGACTTTCTTTCCGTTTCCGAAGTGGTGGTAGACTCATTATAAATATGTTGACTTGAATAATTAATATATATATTTTTTTCTAATAACAACACTAAATAGATTGTGACACAAAATATATAATGAATAAAGTTTTTAAAAGTGTAATAATTATAATAACAACTAAAATTAAGTTACAAATAATATTCCATTTTCATTTATTATAAAATTTATTGTTATATATGTGACTATGGTTTTTATATTTGTATGTGGCAACAATCTCCTGTCCATACTTAAGTTGTATCTGTCATGTCTGTGTCATTACGTTCAGTTATAAAATAAACGTTATATTGTGTACTCGCTGTATTATTATTTATCAGTGGCGACGTGGGTAAAAATTAAAAATGTTGATCGGTCGGCTTAGTGAGTTCGACGTGGACGCTGGTAATTGGGAACTGTATTGTGAGCATGTAGAAATGTATTTTAAGGCGAACGCTATTTAAGGACGAATTGTAATTGCCAATACTAATCTCGTCTATGGCAGATGTCGCATATGAACTGTTAGTGAATCTTGTGATTCCCCGAAAACCTGCAGAGTTGTTTGTTGTTTTGTGACTTTGGCGCAACACAAAATGACAATCTGAGAGATCAATTCGTGTGCGGGATAAGATGTGACGCTATACGGCAACAAATATTTGCGAGTGGAGACATTACATTCCATAAAGCAGTAAAAACAGCATGTGTATTGGAGGCAGCGGAACGAGACGCGGCCGCGGTGGAGGGGCCGGGCGGTGAAGCAGCAAGCACTTCACGACGTAGTTCGGCAGGCCTGGACAGTGGTTTGCATAGGGTGCAGATCAGTGGCTGTTCGGTATGCGGTGATTATCGGCATAAGCGTGCAGACTGTAAGTTTAACAATGCTAAGTGCAGTCGTTGCGGGCAAATAGGTCATTTGAGACGAATGTGTGGAGAAAATTCAGTGATGGCATCGGTTGCTACGAACAACTGTGGTAGCGGGAAAGGGGCAACACGTAGTCGCGGGAAAGGCGATTCGGTTGCGACGCATGGCGACCGAACAAAATGGCGGCCGGGGGCGATGGCGAAGTCCAATAATCGACGGGCTGCCCATACGTTAATTTAAATATTTATGGTTTTTTGATTACTTATAATAAATAATTCATTACATAGTCTATATTTTTATTATTATTATTATTTTTTAAGTATTATAGTTTTTTTACATATAGATTCAAGCAGAGAAACACATAATAATCGTATTATAGTAAAGCGAGACAATATCCTAATACATACAAATTTAACTTTGTCCTCACTGACTCAAATTGTAGTACCTAACTAGTTTATGATAGATGGTAGTTCAATTGTAATATCGTGTCACTGTCGCGACTCATTTGAAGCGGTACATTGTCCCGCCTCATATCTAGAAATGAGTCGCTCATACAAATACATTCAAAATCATTTGTCCTACTCATGACAAATATAGACATAAACAGTCGAATTGTTTTAAAAAACCTAAGACAGCCCTTAGTAACGATACTAAGGGCCGCTTGCATAAGGAGCCTTTATTAATTTTGTTTAGTTAAATACGTTCAACTGCCTAAAATCGTTTAGGACTAAACATGATTACATTGGCTTGCATATGTCTTCCCCCCTCCTATTTAACAAAACGTATTTAGCGAGACTGACAAATAGCGTGTTGCGTTCCGTTCGACGCGCGTTTCAACTTTTCCTTCAAACCAACGTCAATCATTTGAAAGTTCGAATAAAATTTTGCGTAAATAGGATCTTTTTTGTGCCAAAGACGAAAATGAAATGACGTTAGAAATTTGAATGTGGTGTTTACTGTTTATATTTTCGTTTTGTTTAATTTACAAATCATGGTAAATTTTTGTTCATGCCTCGTGGTCAAGTGTGTGTATAAAGTGGAAATTAGAAATCTAAAAATAAACAACGATATTATTTATTATTACTTATTAGTGAATAAACATGGCTAAAAAGAAAACAAGAACCCGTGCACCTAATTTTTCGAAACAAGACCAAGCATTGCTCTTCCAAGTGATGAAGCCCTATACTAAAATTATTGAGTCCAAGCAGACCGACTCCGTCAAACAAACTGACAAACAGGCTGCTTGGACAACAATAACCACAATGTTTAATGCAAATTCAATTGGTCTTCCAAGATCAACAGAAAATTTAATTGCTTGTTATAGAAATGTAAAGAGCAAGCTTAAAAAACAACATTCAGAGGCTAAAATGATGCTTGTTGGTAAGTACAGTCATAACTCATAAGTAAACCAAATGAAAACCCTAATTACTTTTATTTACTTAGATTTCTGTAACATTTTAGATCCTGCACAAAGAGGATCTTTAATAAAGGCTATTGTAGATGATGGAGAAAATTGGGAGATAGTGGCAGAAACATCGAGCTGGAAAGATCCACAGCTATGTGAACAAGGATTCCAAGAACTCAAAAAGGAAGTGAGTAAAGAAGAAATTAAGAATAAAAAAAATCGTCGCCGTCAGTGCAGGACCTTCTAAATGCAAAAAAGTATTTTGTACAGTAGACGATAAAAACTTTCTTAAAAGCGATGCGAACAATTTAATACAACTTTTTTCACATTATTCGTTTATTTATTTTATAGCCATGTTATAAATAAGGATTTGAGTTGCAAAAGCAAATTAAAGAATTCAATAATGCACTTACATGGAAACGCAGTAACTAAATTGATAGAATTTATGTAGATACAAGGTAATGTGTTACTCATAGAAATAAAACAATATTTTTTTAAGTAATTTTATTATTAATGAAAGAATATGAACACATAATACTTTCTTAGATTTACGCGAATATTCGACATTATAAATGAAACTACCTTTTCGGATTTTGTCGCGGATTTATTTTGATTTTTAGTTCCCGACGTTTCGAATGCTTTACAGCAATCATGGTCACGGGAGAGACTAAGGTATTTGACGTCTCATAGGTTTATATACTTGTTACAGACAGTGCCTACCCACAAAAGAAGATCCCAAGAAGGTGGTAATACCCAGCCGTCCTCTCTATTAAAGTTAGGATGTTTTTTAATTTCAATTGCCTCGCGAATCATTCTAGGTCGATAACGATTCTCTTTCGCGAGTATTTGAGGGTTACCAAAGCGAATATAGTGGCTGGGGCGATCCAGACAATGTTTACAGACAGCGGATGTAGTATTGCGACGGTGCTTCACATCAGCTATGTGTTCTTTGATCCTAGTTCTAATAGATCTCTTTGTTTGTCCGATATAAGTAATACTGTAATTAATATAATAAAATCTAATAGGAATAAAAGTAATCATAATAGACAGTCGGATGTAGTTAGCTCATACTGTGTGGATCTTGATACAAGTAGTCAAATTTAATATTATATATAATTATTGTATGTATTGCAATATTGTTAAAATATTTTTAAAAAGAGCAAGTGTAGAGTTTCTTGCCGGTTCTTCTCTGCACAAACTGCCTTCCGAACCGTGCAGTAGCTTTCTTTCAATCTAAATTCAAAAAAATTTTAAAAATTATAATTCAAAAGAATCTGTCAAATCTAAGCATATTTTGATTTGATTAAATTATTTTTAATTTTGCAGTAGTGTTGCTTAATACTTTAAAATAATCAAAATTCAATTTATACTTTAACTTAATTTTCTTATATCAAATTAATACTTAATTTAAATAATAGAATGCAACTTAGCATAAACAATTTATAGGTAAGAAAATATACATATTATTAGAATAGCAACACTACATAATACTTTTGAATAACTAATATTAAAATAAAAATTATAATAATTATAATAAAATAAGTTAATAATATTGCCATAATTATAAATTATTTTTAAATTATTTAAATTTAAATATAAATGTTTAGAATTAAAATTTTATAAGGTACTCTGATGCCATTTTCAAAATTTTTGTAAATTGTGGGTAGGCACTGTCTGTAACAAGTATATAAACCTATGAGACGTCAAATACCTTAGTCTCTCCCGTGACCATGATTGCTGTAAAGCATTCGAAACGTCGGGAACTAAAAATCAAAATAAATCCGCGACAAAATCCGAAAAGGTAGTTTCATTTATAATGTCGAATATTCGCGTAAATCTAAGAAAGTATTATGTAAACGAATTTAGTAAACCTTCCACTGCAATTGTGTTCAGCTCTCAGAAAAAAGGTAGACCCATAATTATGATGCTATTGGAAGAATGGTGTGCTATTAATTACAATTGGTCTGAAAAGACGTTGATAAAAATAGTTCATGAGTTTGTATTTCGATTCACTAAATTTCAAAACGGTTCACTAATTGAAAACAATCGAAAACTTCTTATGGAAAAGCACGATAGAATTTTCAAACGAATTGAATACTTCAACAAAATTTGCAAATTTTAAAGAAAAAAGTAGATAAACATGATCTTTTTATTTTATTTTTCTTAAAGACAGCACTTGTAAAAAAATTCTTTCCAAAGGTCGAAGTGCAATATTTATTGCCGGGTACTATTATTAAATAGTCATCTCAGGAACTTCGTCATCATTTGGAGAACGTTCCGTCAAGTACGGGAACGTTTCCGAAATGACCGTTCCTGAAATGACTTTTTCAAATAAACTCGCTTTTTTTAGACGGCAGCCATCTTTGAACTCATATTTGGCTTGGTTAATGTAAAATACTTAAGATTATTGTTCGTTATAAGCACTATAAAACGTATTTTTTCAATATTCCGAATTAATAAACGCATTCCCGGTATGATGACCTATTGATGTACGCTCTGTAAATAATAAATAGAAAAGTACTTACCACTTATTTTTAATTATTTTGGCGAGAAAATTTCTTGACAGCCGCTTTGTTTACATCTTTCTCTGTTCTGTACTAGAGACATCTACAGGCCACGTACAAAAACACAATTTTTTTAGGCCATCAAAACAGCGTTCACTCAACTGACGCTCACATTGTCGGACATAACATTTTGACTTGATTTTCTTTAGTTTTATTTTATTTTATAATAATGCATATAATTACGTGATATTAGATAATATTGAAGGCCAATAAGTAAGAAGAACCGTTAAATTAACTTTATTTTATGTATGTTTCCGGTGTTAGTTTCTAAAGATTGTTACTTAGGACGCGTTCTCGAAATGATTTTTGCCGTTATTTCTCCAAATAATTATGAATCTGTTTTACTTTTGAAGTATAATATATTAAGTATAGTCAATATGAACCCTGTTAAGTATTTACATATGATAATTTATTAAAAAAAAACTAAACTTAGGCATTTATTTGCTAGCAAAGCTGATTTGCCACCTTGGTGATTTTGACCTATTAATGTTTATTCTACATCTGGGTGATTATCTATACATAAGTATGTATTTAAACAAAAAATGTATGCATATCAGTTTCAGTCACTATGTGATAAGATATCCCAAATATATATTATCCATAGGTATGGTGTTTTTAAATTTTTCACATAGTATTTCTTCTCAATTTAAAATACCTGAAACCTAAATATTGCATGATCACATTACAAGCATTAATGTTTTCTTGGCTAGTTGATGCTCGCAGCTCTATCTACATGGGTTTTTTATATTGTGAAACTCCTCCATAATCTCAACTCTACATCAAGCTAAACAAATATACAAAGAATGAACAGATTAAACAGTCTGTATATTGTTTCTCAGTCAGCCATACACAGCAAATATAATATGTAGACATAGTACAATTCAATTCAACATAGTATGATTATGGCCAATGTTTTCTAGGTGGTGGTCCTGTTATCATATCCGATGATAATGAATTATCAGAAATAAAAAAACTGATCGAGCCACAAATGGATGGAATGTTCTCCATATATGATGGAGATTCTAAGCTGATGAAGCAATATCAGGAGACACTTCCTGAAGTTCAACGCAAAGAGCCCGTAGAGGCACAGTTTATTGAATATACAGGTAATTTAAAAGTATTAATAATAGAATCAACTACAAAGTTAAGTTGGTGATTCATTTTGACTTCTCTTGTCATTATAGCATTTTTAAATTAATATCTTTAAATTAATAATTATAGTTTAATACTTTAAATTAATAAATAATTTATTAATTTAAAAATAATAATAAATTAATATTTTTAAATTAATAAATAGGCCATATCACCAAGACAGACAAATATTATTGGTAAACACTTCATTCATCATCACTACATTGATTGAATAATAAGATAACATTGTATTGACAGATAACCAGGACATAAAAATAGCAGAGCTGGAACTGGAGCAAACCCCAAAAATTAAATCGAGGTTAGACATTCTACGCAAGAAAAAAGAGCCTTCACTATCTCACAATGGTAATATTTACTTCTATTTGTCAAGAATATTTTATACTGTACCTATGTTACATTTTTTGTGATAATAATTCATCTAATTGTTTAGGGTTTACCAACAAACATGTTCATGTCATCCCATGTGTGATTGCCCAATGGCTCAGTTGATAGCAAACCTGTTTTCTGTACTGAAGGGTGTGGGTTTGATTGTACCTAGGGCAATACTTTTGTTAGTTTCTATGTAGGTGTTAACTATATAAAATATAAGTATGTATAATTATGCCTAAATAATTATCCACCTATGTAGGTTTATCATTCTTTGGCTCATAATGTTATGTGTATTTAGGGGTCATGTGACCATATCTAAAAACTGTCTAAAAACAATTTTATATTTATTTCTTCACAGTTATCTATGTGATTTTACCTTGTTTTGTAATAAAAACTTCAATAATAAATTATTATAATCAATTAATTTTTATCTGTTGCAGGAAATACATGTAAGAAACCCCAGCTTAATGAGAGCTATATTAATTTGTCTCAGGCTAAACTTGAACTGGTAGAGCTACAAAAACAAGTAGCTGAAATGGACATACAACATAAAAGAAAAATGCAAGAGTTACAAATTGAAGAGATTATGAAAGAAAATATTTTCAAAGAAAAAATGAGAGAAAAGGAGCTTGAATTAATGAATATAAAAATTCAAAATGCTAAAAACCTTATATAACTATGTTGATGTTAGGGTTTGAAAAATAAAAATTTTGACTTAGATGTACAACCTTAGTTTGAATTTATAACATACCAAAAACATTATGGCGCTAAACATATTTATGCATCGCTAAACGTCTATTTTCGAGCGTTTAATTTTGACAGTTTGTTAAATGCGTTTAGGGGCAAATTTTACGTTGTGCAAGACATTAATCTTATTTAGTGCGCTTAATACATTTAGCATTTCACTAATTGTGTTTAAGAATCCTTATGCAAGCGGCCCTAAGTATTATGTAAAATGATCATAAAAAGCCAAAAAGATAAATTTTAAGTGCAATCTAAAAAATAAAACGTCAAAAATAAATAAGTTTCATTTGTAACTGTCGAATTGATATTAATTGTTAACTGTTAACTTTGGCCTTGAGTGCCTCCACAACTTGCCTCACAGGCCACAGCTCTTGAGTCTTGACAGTCTTCTGTGATATATTGTGTAGGGCACTCTGCACAACTGCACAACTAAGGTCTGGTAATATCCAGATGCATAAAATGCTAAGGCTATTAGAAACTACAACAGAAATATGTAGATATATATTACACTAGCGACTCACTCTCGCTTCGCTTGGGTTCGTCTCTGGGTATCCCCTTTAGCATAAAATTTTTACAATCTTTGAATGTTTACTAATTTATATATAATCCAAAGCTTAAAAAAAAAGGTTCAAGCTCCTAGCTTTAAAAATGAAGTAATTTCCATCCAAACTTTCATCCTCTATTTCAACCCTTTACCCTCTTTTCGCCTTAAAAAGTAGCCTATATCCTTTCTCAGGCTATCGACAACATGTGTACCAAATTTCATTACCATCGGTCTAGTAATTTTTGAGTTCATTTCATACAAAAATACAAATCTATCATCTTTATAATATTATTATAGATTAGTATAGGTTAATATGAAAATCAAGTATTCTTAGACTATAGCTATGCCTTTAGTGATAAGTAACGAGTGAAGCAATGGTTCACACACTTCACAACTTAAGAATATTGGTTTATAAATAAAATAAATAAATAAAAATAGCCTTTTATTATTGAAAAAATTGACATTTTTACATTCACTTATTGAATTTTTGATTCAACTAAATTCTTTTTTAATATTAATTCACAACATTTTACATTAATTTACCTTACATTATTAATTTGTCTATAACTAATATTAACATTAATTCACAACTCTTGTTTACATAGTATTTATAAATAGGATAATAATGCTAAACTTATTTTATTAAATTAAATACAATGTAATCTGTTCTTTTTGTTATAATTATAGGAATATTATATTAATTATAGGAACCTATGTGTTTTTGTTTACAACTTGTTAATTGAAAATTAAGAAAATTTTTTTTCTTTAAGAAACATCTTTAAGTTTCTTCAAGTACCTATGTAATTACTTAACTTATTTATGTAAATAAGTTATTACAATTAAATAACAATTTCCTCATTATAATTAAGTTGATTACAAATTACAATAATGTAAAGTAGAAATAAATTTTTATTATTAAAGGTAATTAATGTTACTAGTCAAAATTAGTTATTAGATTAAATTATAAGTTTTCATTATTAATTTTATTAGTAGTTTAATTTTATATATGTATCTATTTTGTTTTAACTTTTAGTGTTTCTCTATTTTTTTCAGTTTGCATATGGGCAAAGGCCTCCTCTAGCTCCTACCATTGTTGTCTGTTGTGTTGTGTTCTACTCTGTAACTCTTCACCATTATGATCCTGCTGTGTCTTTTGTAGCTAGAAGGTGTTGGTCTGGACGTCCCGCGGTGACCAGCCGTATTGGGATGTTTAAAGGAGGCAGCCATTACTAATCTTCAGCTTTCATACCGTGCTTATCTCTGTTGATTTCCTCTGTTCTATTTATAAATGCATACATTGTAGTCTTATTCTTTTTAACTGCTTTAGATAAATTTACTTGGTCACTTGAGTGTTGAGCTGATGGTGGGGATTCAGGTTTTCTTTTCTTGTATCGGGCTGAAGGGTTTGTACCATATCCTTTCTCTTTACTGCTAAGTTCATAGTATAGTTTGGGTAATTGACCTTTGTTTCTGTTTGGGTTTAGAGATACAATTTTATCATTTTTTAGGATTACTTTTTCTCCTTGTTCCCTTCTTTGTCTGTATTCTTCTAGTAGTAGCTTCCTTTTTTCTAGTATATCTGGTGGAATACCTTCCTTTATGTAGATTGATGAGGAGTTGTTTAGCTCCTTCTTGCTCTCTAGAAGGGCTAATTTTCGGCCTAGTGTAGTAAAAGTTACTAATATAGGTCGTACATTCTTATCCCTCTTCCCCAATCTTTTCACTAATTCTATATCATTGTTGTTATACTGTATTTCCATTGACTCACTTATCACTTATTATTTTCTTATAATAATCACTTTCGCTTTAATTTCACTAATCACTTGACAGTAATTAAGGTTCGTACTTTTGAACTTTTTTTGCATATCTTCTTCATTCATGGCAAGAGATGATATTTCTTTGGACGTAGTAAAGTATTTTTATCATTTTTATACGCTTTTCTTGCATTTATAACTACTTAAACAATTATAATCATATTATTTTAACGAGACCGTGATAATATTGGTTTAGGTGACCAATATGCAATGACTGCACAATGGCGCATAAATGATAGTTCAGTGGCGTTCCAGCGGCTCTAATGCAATCGCAATGACTGCACAATGGCGCTTAAATGATAGTTCAGTGGTGTTCCAGTGGTCATTAGAACTGTCAAATAATTAACAGACTACGCAAATTGACTTGTCATTATGTACGGGACCATGGAGGTTAGAGACCAGGAGAACCATCGCTTCATACTAAAGCATTACCCGCCTGTCTCTGAAAATTTGTAAAATCTATAACGCGCTGTCGTCGGTAAGTAGTATTTGTGAAGTTAGCTGTTAATGAGTATTGTCACTATTGTGACAACGTGAAGTTAGGCATTGAGACAACATAGCGATCGCAGCGCTTTCTTAGTTTGACAATATTTCTGAGACACTACATTCTAGGGCGATGGTCCTCCTGTTCTCTAATCTCCATGTACGGGACTACCAATTATTAGCAAATGTATCATTGAAGTGTCATTGAAGTGTCAGTGACACACCATCTGAAAACCATTGAATTAGTAGATTACCAAAATTGCAAAAAGTAGCAATTACGATGTCATTGAAAGACAACTGTGACACAATTGCAATAGCAGACTTGAGGCCCTGTTGTTGAAAATACTCTTTCTGATCTAATAGAAGTTAAGGGCACAGCTAGGTATTTAAAAGCAATTTCATCTAAAGGTTTTAAATGTCTATTAAATTTCCAAAATTGCACCACGTCAACCCAGTTATGATTTTTTTCTGGAAATTGTGTTTCTGTATACATTTGAAATAAATTTATCGCCGTAGCTGACGTCACATCTGCGTTATTCGTATTCCTTTTAAGAAAGCCTAGCAAATCCGGGCGATCTATTCCGCTTGTACTCGTACATTTATCATTTAACGTGACTATTTCTTGAGGTGCGTTTCTCACACGCATAATATTGTTTATTTCTGCCTTTACGGCTTCTTTAGCTGCCATTTTATTTTGTACTTGTCTGAAGCTATTTCTGAAAACGGGATGCAGCATAGTGGAAATTCGGCAAACAGTTCGTGATTCGTAATCTAAAAAACGATCGTTCATATTTTTTTTGAATTGTTGAAAGAAAACTTCACCAACCGTTGTAGATATTTTTGGGACCAAACTTTGAATGTTATCGAACAACCCGTGAATTATAGGTATTATTAAGCTCGATGTTGGGTATTGCTCTCCACTTATCATTTGAGTGGCTTGTTCGAACACATCTAACAGAAGCACCAAATCTTTTAAAATTTTTTCCTCTTGTGGGCTAATAATTTGAGGTGCTTGGGGTAGTTTTCTCTGTGCGGCGGTTATACTGTCTATTAGTTTTAAAATTCTTTTTATCATATAATAAATGCTATTCCAGCGTGTTGGTACTTGTTGTATTAATTGTAAAGGTTCTGCGTCTGGATTAATTTCTTTTTGTTCTTTGCGAAGTGTCAGAGTGGCAATATTAGATTTTTTGAAATATTTAACAATTTTTTTACATTTATCTATTAAGGTTATTAATTTAGGAATTTTTAAGGAATTATCGATAACTAAATTTAGAGTGTGTGCAAAACAAGGCATGCTACGTATTCCTAACAGTCCAACCATTTTTATTATGTTGGCCCCATTATCTGTCGTGATGCAAATAACTTTATCCCGGATTTCCCATTCTATCAATATTTGATGGACAACATCTTTTAAGTACTCTGCTGTGTGCGACTCTGTTAAAGGTCTAGTAATTAGTACACAACTTTTAAGGCCGTTTCTAAGGAAAAAGTGTACAGTCCAAATATCTGTGGTCAGTGACAAATTATCAACTTCAGATAAAATACTTTTAAGCTTTATCTTTGCTTCATTAAATATTTTTGGCATTAAATCATAACGAATCGTTCGCTTGTCGGGAATTCTATAATTTAGATTTAAAAGCATAACAAAGTTTTTAAAACCTTTATCATCCACCATTGAAAAGGGTTGATAGTCTGTAGCTAACATCAAAGTTAGTGCTTCGTCCACTTTTTTAAAATTTGATCTCGGAGACTGCCCCATAGTATCTGTACATATTATATTATCATTTGTATCACCAGATGATGACATAGAAGAATCTGCTTGTAGACTCATAATATCGGAATGTTTCCTTTTTAAATGTGATAACATATTTGATGTTTCGCCACCAGTTGTAAGCACGGCACAACATAATTTACATCGTACTTTGCTACCGCTTTCGTCTACTTTTTCAAAGTGGCCTCTAGTTTTCGATTGAACTTTCGGCATTCTGTAAATTCATAAAAAGGAATTACTTTTAATACCATAATATTTAAAAAATATTAAAATTGATTATGAGATGATTATTATGACAGTGGTAGCTCAGTGGTAACGCGCTCGCTTGTATAACCGAGTGTTGCGGGTTCAAATCCGGGTCTCGCACCTTTGATATTTTATTATTCAACATCTGGAAAAAAATACTAAGGGTTAAACGTCACAAAAACGGATTCTTTTCTCGATTTTTCAGCAAAGCGATTAGTTTTATCATAAACTTAATTCAGACAAAAATTGTAGATCAGATAATTATCTATAAAAAATACCTAAATACGTTTTTTTCTAAGAGCCACCGTTTCTGAGATATATCGATTTAAAAAGTTGAAAGAGTTGTAATCGTCATAATAATAGCATGTATATTGTATAATGCAATAAATATAACAAAATAACAAAAATTGTGTGGAAGTACATTTTACGAATACATAACCAACATATTTAATCCCTGGTTAGAGCAGCAAGGCATTAAAAAGCCAATCCTTTTTTTCCTTGATGGCCACAAATCTCATCTTACACTACAACTATCAAATTATTGTTCGGAAAATGTCAAATGTCAGCTACATACTGCAGTAGCATCCTCTGCAGGCGTAGAAAGGCTCTTTTCAACATTTAATTTAGTACACTTTAAACTTAGAAATCGCTTATCAATTGAGAAAACAGCCAAACTAGTTAGGATTTTTAAACTGAATAAAAAAACTCTAGACCATATTGATGGCAAACAACAATATTTAGATTATTCAGAGGAAAGCATTTTGGAGACTAATCTGAATACTTCAATTTTAATTCACATTAGTCTAGTCTATACTAAGAATAAGATATTATTAACTTCACTACATATTATAAAACAAAGTCCTCCGCCGCGTCTGTCTGTCTGTTCGTGATAAGCTCAATACTACTGCATCAATTTTAATGCTGCTTTCACCAATGAATAGAGTGGTACACGAGGAAGGTTTAAGTATATAACTAGTGGAACCCGCGGCTTAGCACGCTTGTATAATATATTATTAAGATCAGATTCATCAATCTGTTTTGTTTTGTTACCAATCTAACAAGTTAGTTTAAAACATTGTTTAATTTAAAACACTGATTAAAAACAAGTAGAAAAAATCAGTGTTTTTTTATAACAACTCTGATATAAAGTAATAACTAGATAAAAATGTGTAAAGCCAAGTGAATCGTTTTCCACTTTTGAGTTCGTGCTTGTAAAGGTGGTTCTTTTTTTATTTGAAAAATATGTATGTAGGTATTTATGTAACAAGTTAGGTAAGTAAAAAAGTGGCATTACAATATAACAATAATAAAATGAAAGTAACATTTATTATAATTCAAAAAAAATGAAATCTCTACATATTCTTTTTGCTCTTGGTTCATCGTACTCTTTGTTTACTTCTTCACTAGTTTCTTCTTTATCTATTGTTTGGTTTATTGATTGATTGGTTAATGGTGAAGTTGGTTGCTGGTGGTGTGGGTTTGTAGCTGCTTGTAGGTTGGTGTTCTCCTTCCCTTCTTTTTTCTTTTTTATTTTTTTCATGCTTATAGCCTGAGTTGTATAATCAGAATCCCTTATTTTAATTTTTCGTGGGAGACGTGGATCTATTAGTTCAGGTAGTATACACTCAGTCTAAAATAATATAAGTTTCTTTTCCATTTTTGTTTCCCAAAACGTATCATCTTTAAATATTAATTCCGTTTTTATCGGTACATCCTCCCCGGACCATAAGGCAAATAGGCATTTTTGTTTTTTAGTGATATATAATTGCCCTTGGATTTGATATCGATATTTTTAAGAAGTTTTCGCGAAGCCGTCGAAATCTTGTCTTCTTAGAAAATATGTACAATGAATGTTGCTTTGGTTTTTCGTTCTGAGATTATGGACGTATTGGAGCTCAAACCAGATGATGAGACACTAATAATGTTACGCTTAAAACGCAACATGATGGCAAAAATGAATAAAAGATTCCCAGTTACAAAGCCCACTGTCGCAGCGGCACTATTGGACAACCGCTTTATGAGTCTGAGAAAAATTGATTTATTTCTAGAAAACCAAAATATGACCAGAACGTCCTTCCTTTCCTCGTACATTAGAGAAGTAATAAATGTCAATAACGTGCCAGAAGCTTTAGCCGAAAATGCAGGCAATAGCAACAGCAATGTAACCGACACATCATTCTTGCACAGACTATCGAAGAAACATAGTATTAGTTCATGCCAAGGGGTTCAAGGCGATCCAATAGAGCAAGAATGTTGGCGTTACATTGCTGGTGCTGATCCTATAGAACCAAAAGATGGTGATCTACTATCTTATTGGAACAGTAGAAAAAACACATTCCCTTACCTTGCTGCTCTTGCTCAAGCTTTACTCTGTGTGCCTGCCACAATCACTCCGAGTGAGAGAGTGTTCTCGGTAGCTGGGTTAACAGTTACGGCGAAAAGATGTCGCTTGAGCGCAGTTCGCGTAAACAAAATCATATTTATTCATGATAACTATAAAATATGTAAGATTGATAATCTTTAATTAATTAAACCTTAATTAATATGCTAAAAACCTGTTTGTGAGAGGCTATTGAAGTAAAAGTGTTTATTTGAAATACTGTTTTTTTTTGTACCTAATCTAGACAAGGAAATAATATAGTATACTGACATTTTCCTGTCGTTTTCTGTGTTTTATAAAAAAAAACAGGAAAAATAGCCACGCGGACCACGATTAAAATTTGTCAGCGCGTCGCCGCCGTCAAATTTAAAGGCGACGCCCACATCTAATTTGGTAATACCAATTATGATCTTTATTAATTATGTAGTCGCTGTTTTTGCTTTTTTTATAAAATGTTATTTTTTTGGCTGATATGGCTGTCTAATCCACTTTTGTGAGCAGTAATGGGGCATTTTATTTCACAAATTGTTTCTGAATCTATTATGCCGTCCGGTGATGCACCTAGAAATGAGAAAGGCTTGGATTTTTATATTATTTTCCTTTTCTAATTATTCTTTTGCAATTGCTTCTTTTTCACGTCCATGTTTAATAGACGTGGTCAATAGGTTTTTTATAAATTAAGTCTTTTACCATATTGCTACAACTAATATCGTTGCGCCTTTTAATATTTTTTCCTAAATTGGAGGCTGTTAATAAGTTTCACCGCAGTCAAGCCTCGCCTTCGCCTCAAGATGAAAGAGATACCATCCTTGGAGGATGGTATCTCTTTCATCTTGATTTTTTTTTCAAATTTTGTAAAAATAATTTCTTTGCTGATGGAAAATGATGGAAGACATTTCGCTAGGCATATCGGGTTTCGTACAATCCTCTCTAGTTGGCAGAAAAATCGATTTTGTTTTCAAATACTCTTTTTCTAGTCTTTGTATATTTTTTATTTTTTTCCAATCGATGTATTCGTCTTCTTTCTAATTGATATATTTTTCCTTTTGGACTTCTACCCACAATCGATTTACGTAATAGGCTCAAAGGTTTTTTTTGTATTAAATGAGAGAGCTGCAGCGTTGCATCTCATTTTATAACGGTATTTTTGTACAAAGTTAATTCTTTTGCCACCTACAAATTTTGCAACAATGCTGTGATATCTCTCCACAGATATGCTATCAACATCATGCAATAAGCTGCGCGAGTGTGCAGCTTATGTGCTGTGTGCCAGCTGTGATAATATTAATTTAATTTTTTGCTACAGAGTTTGTGTACAGAGGGCCTAGACAATGTAACAATCGATTAGCGAAAGCGCTAGTAGAAAAGTCCAAAATGTATGGGTTTGACATATGCCTTAGATATGTCACGTGATCTCTTGTCAACGAATAGATGATGGCAGACAATGTACATTCATTTCAATTATTAGTGATTTAAAGTTCAAGATGCATACGCTGCGTTTAAGCGATGACGATTGTAGAAATCGAATCGCTTCATAACGAATGCCGGTTGTCTATAGGCCCAGGTCTTTTTCAATATCTTCTGCTGCACCCCGTTTGCTACAAAAATATTCCTTGCACATAGTGTGGTGTCCAAAAGCATGATCGGCCGCATGTATTATATCATTGTGGAGTTGCATAGGATCAGTAGATCAGTATTCTTATGTTTAGCTATTGCACTTGTAACTACTTTTCTCATGGACAATATCCTTTTTTTTATGAGCTTTCTGAACCGAATGAGATATTTCGTGTCAGTTGTAAGATTTTGTAGTTTATTGCAAAAATTTCTAAGCAAGTGATTTCGACATTCTATCTTCTCTACTGTTATATTTTCTTATGGCCTGTCTTGTAGAAGTTTTGAATAGGTATAGGCATATGGATATAGGATATAGTTCTGCCATATATTAAATTATGCATTTCTATGCTTTTTTTAAATCCCTCAACAATTATTTTTGACTCCATCCCGGTAGACGGACCTGTAAATGTGAGGATGACGGCTAGTAACTAATACTAATAGTTGTTTACTAAGATATTATATGGCTAAGATTTTAACATTTTTTTATAAATTCTGTTTTTTTTTTGCTTCTTATGGCTAAAAGTAACTAGTTCATATTTACCTGCATAGTTTTTATAACAAATGTGATCATTGGGTGGGATCCTTTTGTTTTCGGCTTAGGCTAAATGCAGCAAAATTTGTTTTTGACAGCCATGTATAATATTGTATGCCATGTATAAAATTTTATTTGTGCGTTTACCAATTATGGCTGCCTGATCCTGATCCTGAGAGTGAAGAGTAGTTTTTCTGATATGATCTTTTTGCCCAGCACCCGTCAGCTATCATGTCAATATACGCTATTCAACGGCTGCACGTCTCCCTCTTCAGCAGCTTCATTCATGGATTTTAGTAATTCGGATTCCCATATTTGATATACTATATTCATATGAAAGTTGTATACTTTTGGCCAAATTTCAGGAAGTCCCATTGTGGACGTAATCGACTTTAATTTATCCTGTAATCTAGCCAGCAATGCATTAGGTACCCGTCTTGGTGGTTTCACAACTGAGCTTAACGCTCCGGGCTGGATGTGCAGTTCCAACGGCTCTTTAAAAGTAATTGGGTTAACTGTGCTTTTACTATTAAGAAAATTTACCAAAAATAAGTTCTATTATTATTATTATTATCCAGATATATATTACTCTCACGCCCGCGTACAAAATAAATATATATAAATGCCAAAAATAGATATAATGAACTTACATACATACAAATAAATAATCATACTTAGACACTACATAAATAAATAGTACCGGGCGGAGGATTACACCCCGGCAGGGGAGACCAAACGGCCGGGGGTCAGGGCGACAGGTTGAGAAACCGGCGGACTATCCTAGCCGAGTCTAGCAGCACCGCTTTTTGCATCCTTGCTGCGAGCGAACTGTCACGGAACCCCAGTCGCCTCAGATGGTGAGCGAGGCTGACTGGGATTAAACCATTCGCAGATATGACGATAGTTTCAGTCATCAGTTATCACGATAGTTTCATAAACGGGATGGTTTCAGTGGACTCCACATGCCACATGCCGGAAACCTCGTGAGCCAGATCCAGATAGTTACGTTTCTTCTCCGTCTCAGCTCTCACAAGGTTTTCGTCATATGGAATAGTGATGACCACCAAAAACACCCGCAACTGTGCCCGGTCCATCAGCACGATGTCAGGCTTATTCGCTAGAATAGTCCTGTCCGTGATGATGGACCGGTCCCAATAGAGCCGGATTCCGTCACGCTCAAGAACAGGCATCGGCGTGTACTTGTAGTACGGCAGTCTCTCATCCAGGAGACCGTGTTTCAGAGCAAGCTCCTGGTGAAGGATTTTGGCTGCTTGATTGTGCCTGTGCAGATACTCAGTGTTAGCAAGCGCCGAACATCCCGAAAGCACATGTCTGAGTGACTTACCGGGATGGCGACATGCTCGACAGATGTCGTGGGTGCCATCCTTCAGAATGTACTTTCGGTAGTTTCGCGTCTTAACTACCTGATCCTGTATCGCACAGACAAAACCCTCGGTTTCCCCAAAGAGGTCACCGAAGCGCAGCTGTTGCACGGACGCTTTCTTATCTACGTGAGGCTCATTAAGAGCTTTAAAAAAGCGTCCGTGCAACTCCTTCTCCTTCCACACGGTCTCCCGGTCAGAGGTGCTAAGTACCATCGGGGCCTGCCACTCGGTTTTGGCTAAGGATAGGGGTGAGTCCTTTATCACATTTTATGATCTCTCTATGCATGGGCGACCCCCTCTTCGTCTCGAAGAATGTTCTGAGGTTGGCTATCTCCCGGTTATGCATGGTCTTGACGCTCAAAAGGCCTCGACTACCGCATTTCCGGAGGATATACAACCTCATTACAGACGATTTTGGATGGTGCATGCGATAGAGAGTCATAGTCGTGCGGACTCTTCTCTCCAGGGTGTCGAGTTCGGTCTGAGTCCATCTGAGCACGCCGAAGATGTACATGAGAACGGGCATATCCCAGCCGTTATACGCTCGGACTTTATTAGCACCCGACAAAAAGCTTTTACAGATTTTTGTCAGACGGCCAAAAAAGGCTTCGCAAACAGACTGTTTCATGTCCGCCTCATTCACCCCTATCGATTGCGACATACCCAGATACCGGTACGATTCAGCTTCGGAAAGGGTTCTTTTGCTCGATGGCTTGAGATTCATCTCGGCCGAATGAGTAACCTGCCCCCTCACCACATGCAAGACCGCACACTTTTTTTTACTGAACTCAGTGGTGATCTTCAGTAATTCCTGCAGGCGGGTTATTATTATTATTAATTATTAATTTATTATTTATTTTTACATAAATGAAACATGAACAGTGCAACAAAAACCATGTCTGATTTTACTGTGCACTGGATTCGTTATCGGTAGCTAATTATTTTTAATATTTCTCGAGTCGGCATGCAGTCGCTCGCTCGTCATTGTACTGGCATAGAACCAGTTTAAGATACTGACCCACACAGGCTGTTCCAGATAAAAACCTTTTAATATATTTTTAATATTCTTTTCATTGATTTTTTCTTTTAAAGTTTTAGGTAGGTTATTGATTAGAGAATCATATTCTAATATCCTTTTTCCATAGATATTTTTATTTTTTGGTATTTCTAATCTTATATTTGTGTTGCTTCTTAAAAAGTGTTTCCCATTTGTTTTAATTTCTTGTAATTTTGTATTAAAATAGTGTTCTGTTAGTAGGTAACACGTAATTGATTCTATTATATACTGGCATTATTTTGCAATACCTAAATAATCTATGATGGTTATCTTTGTACGAATTTTTTATATTTTTTGGCAAAATTGTTTTTATGAGTCTCAGTTGTAGGTTGTATATTTGATCAATATGACTTTTATATGGATGACCATAACTACTTAATCCGTACGAAATTATCGACTCGCCCAAGGCTTTATACATCATGAGCATTATTGAAAATGGAACTTTATCCCTTATCAAGACAAACTTTGATAGTAAAGCTCGCAATTTGTCGCCAACACTATTTATATGGGCTTTTAACTTAAAGCGATCGTCAATAATTAGACCTAGGTATCTTTGGTTTTCTACCATTTCTATGTGGCTGGACATAGGCAGTCATCGTTTATGTGATTATGTACACAATCGTGATTGTGTGCGGTTAGTTTTATTCTACTCTGTATCTGTTATAACTTGAGCTTATGTACATAAATTTTGTTTTTGCGACATTAATGACAAGACCGACATCATGTGACCATTTTACAAGCGCGGTAAAATCAGCTTGGAGTACTCTTTGTGCTTCTTGTATGTTACGGCTCGACGATACAAGGCATGTATCATCAGCAAACTGATACATTTCACAGCTCTCTATAACATTCTCGAGGTCATTAACGTAAGTAATGTAGTGTTAAGGTCCTAACACCGATCCCTGTGCTGTGCCTCGGGTGGTATGAATTTTACTACTCAGCGTATTATCAATTTTTACACTAAAAGATCTGTTAGTGAGATAGGACTTCTTACACCGTTATCGTCTAGCTTTTCAATTAAGGCATTGTGTTGGAGTGTATCAAATGCTTTGCTATAGTCGACAAATACAACCAGGATATGATTTTTATTATTTAAGAGTTTGTTAACAGAGCTCGAAAATGCCGATAGTAATTGCGATGTACTTTTTTTGACTGAAAACCAAAAAGCTTATTAGTTAGGACGTTGTGTTCATTATAAAATGCGTTTATTTGTTGGCAAAGATATTAATGAAGGCAAACCTAAAATTGGTCGCACATTTTTATCAACAATTATGAATTCAGTTTGAAATGCTTCATTATTCTTAAAAATTGTTAATATTCGTTTACCTAATGGTTTAAGGTGTGTTCCCCCAAAAACTTCTAACACTACTTTTGTCTCAGACCATTTAGGAATATCATCATCGACAATTTCTTTCAAATCTTTTAAAGATAATACATTTATTTGTGCCCCTGAATCACATTTGAATTTTAAATATTTAGATTCAATTTTTAGAATCTCTATCGAATCCCTTCTATTATTTTCGATTGTATTACAAACCCGTATGAGTCATAAGTCCACTGGTCCCTTATTTCCATTATAATTTATATCTAATGGATGAATCTTATTTCTCAATTTACAGCCAACAGAAAAGTGGTTTAATTTTTTACAGATGTTACAAGTTTTACCAAAAGCAGGGCAACTTCTTGGCCCATGCCGTTTATTACATTTTTTACACAAGTATGTAGAGGTATTATTCAACTGATTATACTTAGCTTTGTTTGATGTATCTTGTTGAGAATCTTCAGGTTTCTTGGCCTGGATTGCCTCTACTTCTTGTACCAAGGGCTGCTGCTTGCATAATGTCTCCACATACTTCTTGGACAGCTCCGATGTTCTGCAGATCTTCACCGCTTTGTCTAAAGTTAACCCGTCCTCTCCAAGTAGTTTCCGTTGAACATCTCTGTCTCTTATCCCATGTATTATTGTGATTATTAAAGGTACTGAAAAAGTTTGCAAAAAGACTGTTAAAGAGAGCGTGAAGACGTCTCAACAGCTGCTGGTAAATATTTTAAAAGCAAACTTACCCACGTTTATGCAGCATGTTGCAAACATTATTAATCAGTATAAGGCTAGAAGATTGATTAAACATAATCTTACACCATTAGAAGGTCTTTTGCACATTGATTTTTCAGAAAATTATACATGTAAGTACGGATCAGAAATTCAATCAGCCCATTTTGGTGGGTCAAAATCACAGCTTTCTCTACATACCTGTGTCTACTACTCAGTCAATAATCCACCACCACATAATATTGTAAAAACTACGTCTATCTGTTCTGTCTCTGAAAACTTAAGACACGATCCCGTATTGATATGTGCACATTTGAAGCCCGTCATAGATAAAATTAAATTGCTTTCCCCGGATTTGAAGATTTTACATATTCTTAGTGATGGACCGACCACGCAGTATCGCAACAAGACTATGTTTCACATGATAGTAAATTACATAAGTAAAATTTCTAATGCAGATACTATCGTGTGGCATTACACAACCTTTATTAACAACCTTTGTTCTCAGAGAATATGGCACGGGATCGCTTTTTTGAACTACGTAATAATTTACACCTCGTTATCAATACAAGAATACCAGCTGGTTGCAAAGATGCATTTTACAAAGTTCGACCACTATTTGATGCTGTAAGGAATCGATGTTTGGAGTTACCACTTGAAAAAGAACTTTGCGTAGATGAGCAGATAGTTCCTATTACTGGGAAACATGTTGCCAAGCAGTATATAAAGGGTAAACCTTGTCCATGGGGGCTCAAGATATTTTTTTTATGTGGAAAACATGGGCAAGCCTATGATTTTATACTTTATCAAAGATCTAGTCCAGAACTTGATAATAATTTGACAAAAATTATAATTATGTCCTTCATCTCACAAAGAGAATTGGAGAAAGCAAGCGCCACGAGCTGTACTTTGACAACTACTTTTCGTCATATCATTTATTGCAAATTATGAAACGAAAAGGCATTATGGCTGCATGCACAGCTCGTATCAATAGATTCGCCAACCCATCGCTACTAAGCGACAAAGAAATAAATAAAAAGCCTCGAGGATTTTCTCAAGAAGTAAGTAGTTATGACAAAGATGTAACTGTGGTCAAGTGGCTGGATAATAAGATTACCCATCTTGCTTCTAATTTTGTTGGTATTGGTGAAAAAGACTTAGTCAAGAGGTGGTGTAAAAAAGAGAAGAGATTTATAGACGTCGAACGCCCCGAAGTTGTCAGGAAATACAATCACACAATGGGAGGAGTTGATCTATTAGATCAACTCATGAGCTATTATAGGACTTTCATAAAGTCAAAAAAAATGGACCCTTCGCGTGATATTTCATGCTTCTGATTTAGCTGTAGTGCAGGCATACCGAGAGTACCAAATAGACAATGAGTTTCTAGGCATACCAAAGAATAAACAACTCAGGTAGCTTCACTTTCGTCGTCAGCTGGCTGAAAGTCTGGTTTCGAGGAATAAAATTACCATCGGTAAAAGAGGACGGCCCAGTGGCAGTAGCCCAATACCGCAAATTATTCCAAGAAGACCAGGAGAGGTTCGCCCTGTAGCGGATATAGCAAGAGACGGTGTTGAGCATTTCCCTGCACATGATGAGGGACTTGGGACACGGTGCAAAATGGTGGGATGCAAGGGAAGAACCCGGATTAAATGTATAAAATGCAAAGTTCACCTTTGCCTTACCAAAGACAAAAACTGTTTCTTAGCATTTCATACGTAAAATGAATCATGCTGCTTGAATGGGGCGAATGACTGATTTACGTATGTGCCAATTATTTATCAAAAAGAAGAAATCTATTTTTTGTTAATTATTATAAGGATTGTAATCTAGTTTTGTTAATTTTATAAAAATAATTAATAAAAACATTTATAGATTAAACATTTTATAATTTCAGTGAAACTTCTACTACACTAGTCTTGTCATTACGTAGGACGGATGTGCACATTTGTACACTAAAAGAAAAACTATTTTTTCTTGAAAAGTTGTTAGCTAGGATTTTTTTCATTATTTTTTTCATTGTCTTTTTACCCTAGTCTAGCTACAGGATTTTTTTAGATCCATTGGACAGAAAAAAATAATTCAGGTCTGAAAGGGTTAATTAGTTAATGCTATGACTAAAATGAACAAGTGTATATAAACCGTCTTGCACCGCTACTCTCTTTCTCTCTCTCTCTCCTGTATCGCTTGTCTTTCAATTTAAAATAATAAACATAGCATTACTTAGAAAAAAATAATATTTATTATTTCTTTTATTTTCCTTATAATTTCCTACACAATATATCTCAACAACACCAAAAATAAATACTTTTAGCCCTAAACGGTTCTTAAATTGCTTTGATTCACCCTCGATTCGCTTAGGTCTGTCCCTAGGTACTTTTTACTTTTTTTTTAATATTAAGAGCTATTTAACGTCCCACTGCTGATCATGGGTCCTTTTCTTCAATAAGAGAAGGATTAGGCCATATTCCACTTGTCCACGTGCGTAATAAAACAAGTATTTGAAGGTCAGAAAAACTACCATTTCAGAGGATGCCCGCTGCTACAAGAAAAAGTATAATGACATATTATATTGAGTTATTTCCCTCTGTCGAATCCCATTATAAACGCAAGGGATGCAAGCGATAATATTTATCTGGAAAAATACGTTGTCGAAACATTTTGGAAATGAAAACCTAGGGTTTCTAAATCAAGAGTACACACAAGAACAATTAGCATGAAAACACCAATAGGAATAACTATTTAATACTCAATATAATTACAAATTTTCTAAATTATTTACGAGTAATATTTATGCGGAACATGCTCTTTGTTTAAGCATAATTATAATTATTATATACCACGGCGACGATTTTAACGGATTAGATTCTACCTTACGTTTTATCACGGCGAAGGCATATAAAGAAAATGCCACAAAGAACTAGATGTGTTTTCGATTGTGAACATTTCGGTAAGTACATAACATAATTATCATTCGCATAATTTTTACCATAAGCCATAAGTATAACATATATAAACTACCTATTCATTATCTTCATCAAAAACCAACCATCAGCTCACATCAGCGCGCCTTTCAGATGGCAAAGTCCATCAAGCTGGCCAAGTGTCGATTATTATGTATGTATTATAAATAAAACTATCTTTTCGGATTTATTTAGATGTTTGGTTCCTCCTGATATCTGCTATAATAATTACATGTACATATTAATTTTTCAGATGTGTTACATAGCTTTCCTAAACCATTTGATGACAGGTTTAGACAGTGGAAAGAGATAGTGGAGAACCTTTAGAGGGCAAGACTGACAAAGAAATACACACTAACTATCGCATCTGTAATCGGCACTTTGAAAGTCGGTACTTTTACCCTCATAGTAAAAGACTGGCTAGAACAGCATACCCTACTCTTAATCTTGGTATGTGTCTAAACCTTGTTATATCTTCTTAAACTGGTAGTGTTAAAAAATTAATAGTATTATAGAGGACTCTTGGTAGGTATTATTATTAATACTGATTTAGTACAAATTAGTGTACATAGGTCTTATGTTACAATTAATTAACATTTAAAATTTACATTACAGATGTTTCTGCCTTAATTAAAGAAGCTGATACCAGAACTGATTTTCAAGCTGAAAGAGAACAAGACCACCAGCATCCTTTAGAAATATCAGATAAATCTCAAGCTGGTGAGTTAATATGAGGTCTACATAGGATTTGTTATGTACTTATACATTACTAAGATTTACTTGTGTCAATGAGGCTTTATTATGAAAACATTGGCTGAATTAATTATGTATTGTAAGCTACAATTACTAATATTATAAATATGAAAGTTTGTGACAATGTTTGTTGCTCCTTCATACAAAAACTTCTGGACAGGTTTGGATTGTTACAATGTTAACACAATATAACTTAGGTATACATCTGAGTAGCATTACCTTTTTTTATGTATATTTATGTATGTTTTTTAGCTGAACTCATCCTAAACAGGGGACTGATTTTTATGAATTTTTGTGTTTGATGATGTGTTTCTGTTGGTAGCGCTGTGATAGATTTCTATAAAATAGTTTCTATTGCACTTATGTGGTCACAGAGAGTTCTTAGACTTCTTTAGTCAGACCTGGTAGGTGGTCCTGCTGTACGGAACAAGATTTATTTTTTAAAATTTCATAAAATAAAATATAATTAAATATTGATTGACTGTAGGTAGAATAAGAGACCTACTCTGTAAAACATTAAAAAGCAAATACAGAATATGAATTGATTGATTATTTCAACTTTTTTCAGGGACATCCTAATACGGAATCAGCGCAAATTACTAGTGGATAAATTATTAAGAAAAATAGACATTTTGAAAAAGAAATTATTGGAACAAAAAAATGAAGTTAAAGCTGCAAAAAGAATGTCGAAAACCAAATTGTTTAACAAGGCTTTAAAATCTTTAACTATGCCTGCTCAGACCTTAATAAACATGCAGCTGACACAGCATAAAAAAAAACTCGTGGACGCCGTTTCAGCAATAAGGACAAGTTGCTGGCATTATCAATTTATAAGAAAAGCCCCAAAGCATACAACTTTTTAAGAAAATTATTCACATTACCGTCAAAACGAACACTGCAAGATATTCTAAAATTAATCAGTATAAGACCAGGACTTAACCCTGCAATATTTGAAAAAATAAAGGATACGGCCAGTAAACTAGATAGAGAAGATAAACTTTGCCAAATTATGTTTGACGAAATGTCGGTATCGCCGTCATTACATTTTGCTACTGGCTTGGATGAAAGTGGATTTGAAGATTTTGGTGAAGCCAATAGAAATAATAATATTGCAGACCACGTAATTTTATTTATGATTAAAGGCATAAAAGCACAGTACAAACATCCTGTATGTTTTGCTTTTTGCAAAAGTGCTACAAAAGCAGTAATTCTAAAAAATTTGCTGAAAAAAATAATCGAAGAACTTTTTGCAGCAGGTTTAATAGTCAAATCTACTGTCTGTGACCAGTCCACAATAAATAACAAAGTGATCAATGATCTATTAGAGGAAACCAAAGCAATTTACTACCGAAAAGGAGAAGAAGCAAGAGAATTGGCTTTTGAAATTGCAAATGAAAAAATTTATCCGCTGTTTGATCCACCTCACCTGCTGAAGGGGATAAGAAATAAGCTAATAACTAAAGATTTACACTATATCCAAGATGGCAAAAAGAAAATAGTAAAATGGGATCATTTAAAACTTCTCTTAAACATAGATTCGGGAGAAGATGATTTAAGGATGTGTAACAAATTAACAGAAGCACATGTATTGCCTGAAAAAATACCTAAAATGAAAGTGAAACATGCAGCCCAAGTATTTAGCCAAAGGGTATCAAGTGCTCTTCGATTTTGTGCAAGTAAGTTCATGTTGCAAGTATATTTTTGTTAGCTTGGCTAGGTCATATTATTGCCTCACTGTGACCAAGGGGTGTCTCTGTACATATGGCCATGGTGGACTTTGTTTCGCTAGTCTTGTTGATTTATATATACATGTTGTCATTCCAAATAAATTACTGCATGACTCATGAAACTTATTTATACCTTCCCCACCCAAGCTTACACGCAGGTAAACTACTAAAGCAAACTTACAAAGAATCGGCAACTTTCACAACTATAATAAAGTAAAGCTATTATAACAAAGGGTCATTCTAAATCTATTCACCATCTTTTAAACAATACTTAAACTTACTATTGATGAACATCTGTTTGCAAGATCTCGTACAAAAACTTAGACCCTACAATAAAATTAACATGTGCTCTTTACAATATTTTAAACCTTACATTGAAATAAACATCTGTAGCTTAACAAATAATTCTTAAGCTCAGCCATAAGATAAATTACACTCTATACATAAAATTCACAATTAATAGTTTTATTTGTACTATTTCCGATTCCACATCTATGTCGATTGGTGAAAACTGATATATTTTGATTCAGGTTATAGGTCAGTGCACTCTTGCAACATTATATTATCTCATTAAATAATGTCCTTTTTGTTTCAGAACATAAACTACTACCGGACGAATGTGCAGATACAGCTGATTTACTATTATTATTTGATCATCTGTTTCACTCATTTAATGGAAGCTCATATAAAAAGTCACATAAGACATATAAGTCATGTTTAAAAACTAATTCTGAGCATTTCAGGTTGTGGGACAAAGCATTGCCAATTTTAAGATCCATGAAGTTTAAAAGAGAAACCAAAAAGAGAGATGGCTCAGTAGTATTATACCATGAACAGGTCCCTTCTATAAAAAATTGGATCCACAACATTAATTCAATAAAGGATTTGTGGAACAACATTAAATCGAAACACAATATATCTTGTATACTGATGCGCAGCTTCAATCAGGATCCAGTGGAAAACTTTTTTTCATGTGTAAGAAGCCATGGGGCTAGAAATATTAACCCCACTTGCCAACAATTTCTAAATATTTATAAAACATTTGTTGTAAATAATAATTTAAGCTTATTAAGCTTGTAAATAATTTAAATTCACACCACTCCTTGGGGGCTAATTGTGAGGAAGACTCAAATAAAATGTTCAGTAATTTAGATAGCCTGCTAACAAAAAATGTAGTGTCCCCAAGAATTAATGAACATATTTTAACAGGAGAAATGGATGTAGATTTAGAAGAAAATTTGGCAAGTGTTAGTTTTTCACAGGCTCCTGAAAATATTATTATTAATGAAACTAAAAAATATGTGGCAGGGTATATTATAAGAAGATTAAAAATGTTTGTCTGCAAATCCTGTCATACTTGTGGCAATGACCTTTGTGAAACAACACCACCAAACGTAGATGATTATATACATTTTATTGATGTTACAAGGAAATCCCTTCAAATACCCTCCCCAAATTTTTTGAATTATGTAAAAAATATAATAATAGTAATAAAAGGTGTATTAATAAATGATTGCTACAGGAAGGGATTAAACAAAAAATGAAACTCATAATTGGTAGCAGAGTGGATTATAATTTTTTAACTTGTGATTTACATAAAAAGAATATAAACATCTATGTTGTTAAGTTAGTGATAAAATTGATTGTTCATAGCTAGTGTAGCAATATTAATAAGATTTTAAAAGGCAGACAGACGAAAATCGATGAATGTGATACAGTAAAAGTACAAGCGTTAAAATATTATCAAACTCACAGAAGAACAACATGAGCTTGTGGCTTTGTGAGTTTGGTAATGTCATTTGAAGTGTTTCAGGTCCCTTGAAAAACACTTGATTGTAGTCAGCTCATGCTATCAAATTTAAACTGTAATTTTGAATCAAAATTTTAAACAAGAAGTGTATATTTATAAAGGTGAACCCATATTAAGTGCTTTTTACTGTTATTATTTTGAACTCTCAGTTTTATTTACTAAATAATATGCCTATTAGCTGTTGTAGTATTTATTTGGCACTTGTACTTTTAATTTGTTACATTCATCGGTAGTAATACATACCAGTTTTTTTTTATTTAACAAAATTTGCATACCTTATTAAATAACATATTTGTAATAAAATGAATATTAGTAGGTAAATCCAGATTGAGAAAACAATTTAATTAAGTTTTGGGTGGAATGGCAAAGCTTTTATAATAAGAAATAATTTCTACAAAATAAATTGTAATTAATATATGATTTATTTATAAATAAATGTCTAAGAAATATCTTTCCTTTTATTATTTATATCATCTGAAGATTTAACAAACAAACATTAATTGCATTACAATGGCGTAATGTCTGTAATCTAATAAAATAGACTATTAAAGATTACAGACATTACGTCATTGTAATGTATGTTGAAAAAAAATATTTTAAATTTTCAATATTTTAAATTCTTGCGCGCTTTCGTTCTGAGAGCGCTACTAGTGCCCTCTGAACGAGAGCACGCGTATATATTTAAACAGATTTTTGAGTTGCGCATCTATTTCCAGTTTATAATAGTAATCTATGATATCGGTTATGACAATGTCAAACTTACTACTTTTGACATCAAAATTGACGCCATGTCAGTTTAGAAATTTTAAATATTAATTTTATATTAAAAATATTTTATCCCAAGCCATCTACGTTAAAAAAAAAAAAAAAAAAAAATATTTTAAATTACTATTGTATTTTAAATATTTTATTTAAAATTAAAAATCATGATTTATTCGTATCTATCTAATAACAATAACATTATTAAAATGAATAAAAAATTTAATTAAATTAATATTTTGAATATGACAAATTGACGCCATCTTAGATATCAGTTTAAATTTTAAAAGCGCCAGTTGCAATTTGTCCATCTCACAGTTGAGAGCGTTTCCGTATTCCTGTTTGAGATTGTGCAAGTTGCGACTACCACAGTTTTCTTGTTGCTTTTAAAGTTTAAATTATGGCATCTCCGAAATCGCAGACAGAGTATTCTTGTTTATCGACGATAAATGAAGGTATATGTAAACCACCAGTTCCTTCGACTTCTTCGGAAATGAAGAATTGGTTGGTGTCGAGTACTTGTGAGACTAGTGTTAGTTGTGGTTCTACAAATAGAAGAATAAATTAATATGTTGAGGAAATTAAAGCGCAATGGAACATGAACAAAATAACTAAGAGATTAAGTTACTAAAGAGCAATACAAACAGTTATTATTTTTTATATTAGTATTTGAATATATTCTATCAAAATATTAGGGGTTTAAGGACTAAAACTCATATTTTTTCCAAAAATATTGCATGTGCTTTAGCACATAGTTATTTTAACCGAAACATGGCTGAACAGTACCATTTATGATGCTGAATTATTTGATAATCGCTATACAGTTTACAGGAGAGATCGGAAGAATACAGTTTTTCATAGTCATAAGGAAGGTGGAGGTGTATTGATAGCTGTTTCTAACAAATTCTACTCTACCCGTTGTAGTAACGGAACGTTACAGACATAATATGTCAATGTTGTTGACAGTTGATTTGATCCCTCTCTTCTCTGGTATCGCTTGAGATGAAAGGTCGTGTTAATATATACAGCTTATATTAAATATTAAGTAACCGTTTTGTAATTAAAATAATAACCGAATTAAATACACCAAAGACTTGAAAGTTGTTTTATTAAGAAGAAAACAAATAATACATGGCGCAGCCTCTGATTCGAGCCGATTATAATTAAGAGGTATAAGTAACGTGTCAACCACATGGAGACACAGAAGGTTAAGACGTCGGAAGATTATTCAATGGAGGTCAATAATGTATTTGCCGTCGAGTATAAAATGCCGAAAGCATTAACTTTAGATAACATTGATATTATTGTTATTCGCAAAAGCAACGTTTTAAACAAAGTTTCAAAATTTTCATGATGGCGGCAGGGTTTGAAAAATTATCAGAGACTAGAAAAGCAGCGATATTATTGAATTGTGTGGGTCAACAAGCTCAAGAATTATATTTTAATGTACTAAAAATGGAAGATAAACCTAAATTAGATAATGTCATAAAGGGGCTGTATAATTACTTTGAACCGAAGCAAAATGAACTCATTAACAGTTACAATTTTAATAAACGGTATCAAGAAGATGGGGAATCGTTCGACGCATTTCGGATAATATTTGTCGCTAGATAAACGAAATGAAAGAAGTGAAAGCCTATTTAAAATAAAAGATTAATTAATTGACCTGTTTAATACCTCAATTAACTCAATATATTATCCGGTGAAAGAACTGACAATAGACGAGTCTTTGATCTTATGGAAAGGGCGACTTGCTTTTCGCCAATATTTAAAGGGGAAAGTAAATAAATACGGTGTTAAAATATATATTTTAGCCAACGCCAATGGTATCATATTAAAAATACATGTTTATGCCGGATCGCAAGATCAACTTGTAGGTGGTCGAAACCACGTTAAAAAAGTTATTATGTTGCTTATGCAAAAGTATCTCGACAAAGGACATGCCCTATATTTAGGCAATTTTTATACCAGCGTAAGAATAGCTGAAGAATTACTCAATAAAAATACATACGTGACCGGTACCCTACGACCAAATCGAGTGGGAAATCCTGCGTTAGTGAAAATACTTCATAATTATTGGGGGAGTCATGCATAGTACACAATAAAAAAAAATGTTATAACAAAATGGAAAGACAAGCGCGAAATTTTGTTCATAAGCACAGAACATAAAAGCAATTATGAGGGGACTACTAGTCGCCGCGTCCGTACTGTTAAATTTAAACTCGCCGTGCAGGCACGATACAATAAATACATGCGAGCAATAGACAGACACGACCAGCTACTTAGTTACTATTGTTGCGAATACAAGACCCTGCGCTGGTATAAAGAAGTCATAATACACATAATTCAAATATGTCTCGTGAATGGGTTTTTATTATATAAGAACAACAATTCATTGTTATCATTATATGATTTTAGAAAAAGTATAATCGAAACTTTACTGCCGATGCCAAATACTACTGAACTTGCTCGGCCACTATCAGAGGGAAAAATTCATCTTCCGGCGAACTTGCCGAAAAAAGAAGGCAAGACAATGAGAAAAAGGTGTCGAGTTTGCTATAGCAAAACACAAAAACGAGTTGCCGTATTATTTGGATGCCCCGATTGTTCAGGATTCCCAGGACTGTGTCTCCAATGTTTTAGGGAATTTCACAAATATTGAAATTATTTACTGTATATGATTATTGTAAGGGTTGGCTACATAAATAATTATAGTAGTAATTAATATCATTCCCAGTTAGTGTAAACGATTTTTTGAAATAAACGAGTTAAAAAAATGTCATTATTTAATCATTTACTCACTACAAATTAACATAAAAAAAGTCACTAAGCTATTCCTTATAGCCTTACATAGACCTAAGAAAGTTAGTGTTAATAATTACGAGTTTAAGCTATTTTTTATATATTAAGATACGTGATTCTTTGAAATAAAAAAAAATAAAAAATGTCATTTATTTAATCATTTACTCACCACAAATTTACATAAACAATATTCACTAATAGCCTTACATAGACCTAACAACAGTTTACGATTTGGTTATATTTTAAACTAAGTTTAATTTATTCATCTTAACCGACTTAAGATTCATTATGTAAGTGCACACTAACAACAAAAAAAATTTAAATTACTCTTTTACTAATCAGTCTTAATAAATAATATTTTTATGAAAAACTTAGTTCTATTTACTATTCTTATCACCGTTTTTCAATACCTCGATAATTTTTTGCATTAGTATATATCTTTGATCAGCATCAAATCTTTAAAGTTCATTAGATTCAAACTGGCCGAAATATTTAAATCCATGCAAATCTATTATGGAGGGTACTGGGTCAATTTTTTTATCGACAATTTCAGTGCATGTCGCACTGTCCTTAAATTTCTTTTGAGGCTTGAAAGTTCCACATGTGAGTTCCATATCCGATTATGATCGTGAATGGGTTCAAAAATATTACTCAAAATTTCTTCTTCATTTTCACATTGAGTTTCATCATTGTCAATGTCTTCTGTTTCAGGAATGAATTTGAGTTTTCGATTTAATTCTAAAAAAAATCACCATGTGAATTCGTTCCCATTCGTAATAAAAAAAATATTTGATTTTAAAAAAAGCGTGGGGTGCATGGTGTCAATAGTTATAAATACTTTATTGACAGATATGAGTAGGATGATTATCATTTTGATAATATCTCAAAAAGCACCCCACGCTTTTTTTAAAATCAAATAATTTTTAAAATATATTTTCTATTTTTTAATTCGGTTTTCTATAAAAAGCGTGTTTTTTAATTTTTTTAAACTATTATTTATTTTCTACTTTTTAGTTTGGTTTATTTATTTTATCAAATTAGTGTATTGTCATCGGTCCTTGATAAATCTACAAAGTTTGAACGAAATCTGACCGTTTAAAGTGGGTCAAAATCGCGCCCAAAGAAGTCGGTTACAAACTACTACATACAGGTTAAGCTAATAAAAAGCGTGTAATGAATAGCCCCCAAGTCGAGAAAAATGTTTCTAAAAATTAGTTTTATTAACAAATTCCTTGAATACAACAAAAAAATGAAACAACGTCACAAAAGGTTTGTAACATCTGACAAAGTAAAGTCACTTACCTATCATTTCAGGTAAGACACGTAGTTTACCTCTTCAAAACCAATTTGACTCACGTATCGTACCGTACACTCCCGTAGTTTGATAGCAACTCAACTTAAATCAAGTCTAAACCAGTAAAAAAGCAAAAAAGCATGTGGTTTTATAGACATGGCTGATGGCACAATAATCGTGCCATCAACTTCTATGGCGCTTGACACGCCAGTCGTGTCATAGAAAATTTGTTCACAGCCTTGGCGAAAAGTTTTCGAAAATGGGCGCCGCAACGAATCGGTTAAGAAATGTTTTCCATGTCAAACTTATCAAAATAATAATATTGATAGCCGTTGATGCCTCATAAAGTTCCTTGTCTACCATTTTTAAAATTAGGCATAGATATAATGAAGTTTAGGAAGAAAAGTTTTTTAGTAATTTATGATTATTACTCTAAGTGGTTAGACATTAAGCCTATTAATAATAAAAGTGCTTGTGCTATAAACAACAGATTAATAGATATTTTTAGCGCGCTCTACACTCGCGGCGCGAAAGGCCGCGAAAGCCGCGAAACGCGTGTGTAGATGGTTTCGCGCGTTCACGTTCACGCTTCGCGCCGTTCCCCGTTCGTTGTCGGTTTTTTGTCCCGCTACAAAAGGTTCGCGCTTGGTTCACGGCGCGCGAACGCGAACGCAACTACACTCGCAGTTTTTCGCAGTAACTGAGAGCCGTCGCAGGTGGTTGTGGTTGTGCATTATTGCGTACTTAATAGCGTTTTATTTTAAAAAAAAATGAGTACTACATGGAATAATGAACTTGAGTTAAAACTTATTGAGTGCTATCAATCTGAACCAATACTTTGGCAGTCCAACAAGGAACATAAAAATAAGATCCACGATGCCTGAACGCGGATAAGTGACATTTTGAATATTCCTGTAGGTGAAATGAAAAAAAAGAAGGATTCACTTATGTCCAGTTATAGAACCTATAGAAAGAAAGTTAAGGACTCCACACATAGTGGGCCAAGCTCAAGTGAAATATATAAACCCATCTGGTTTGCGAACGAAACTATGGACTCGTTTCTGGGAGAAGGTGTTCAATGTAAACAAACAGTAAATACTGTAAGTATTAATTTATTTCAACATGTTTTAATTAATTAATTATTTTGAAAATAGTTCGTGAACTCGTCTCTAATTTCACGAGCGTTCAGAGCGGCTCGGCGTGGTAAGTGTGGTATATCACGAATGGCGCAATTTCTTTCGATTTCATTCCTCCATAAACCAGGCATAATTATGGTGTTGTTCTCATCATAAGCGTCCACTGTTCCGTGTGGTGAATAAATGTTTAAAGAGGAACTTTTCCTTAAGAAATTATGTAATAATATTCACGTTAATGTCAAAAGTTTTACTTTTTCAGGATTTAATTGGATTGGTTTTTTAAATATTCTAAATCTTGTTACAAGTATTCCAAACGTATTCTCCACTACAACTCTAGCACTAGATAACCTTTGATTAAATTTACGTTTTGGGGATCCCCAATCATGGTTACCAGGATAAGGTTTCATTATATGTTCTGTGAGTGCAAAAGCACCATCTCCCAAAAAAACGTAGGGTATATCTTTATATGAATTTGGCAATGGATGTGGTGTAGGTAAATTTAATTCATTAAGACAAATTTTATTCCATAATAAACTATTTCTAAATACACCACCATCGCTTATTCTACCTTGGCATCCTATGTCTGCGAAAATAAAATTATAATTACTGTCCACTAAAGCTAACAATACAATACTGAATGTTTTCTTGTAATTAATATATTCCGATCCTGAATCGATTGGACATTCAATAACGATATGTTTTCCATCAAAAGATCCTATAGCACGCGGAAATTTAGGTGCAAATCCTTTTTCAATTTCCTTCCACTCTTCCGGACTCGTCGGCAACTGTAAAATAAAAAATAAATACATTATTATTATTTTATTTCAGGAAGAATCACCTTCTGTGTGTGCCAATGAAGGGGGGGAGGAAAGTTTGGATAGTAATGTAGATAGTCAACCTTTGAGACCGCCAACTGTACGTCGTCGTAAAAACCCTGCAGAAGTGTTAGCTGCTGGAGAAACAGTCAAACATGCTCTGTCTACACTAAAAGAAACTATGAACAATCGACGAATTCAAGAAGATGATGAATGTGACTTACATGGAAAAATTATAGCCAAAAAGTTAAGAAAATTACCCGATAATGAACGAATGCGGTTTGTGTGTGACATATATAACATGTTTTTGCACCATGATCAAGTTACTACAGTATTATCTTCGTCATCTGTTGGATCACCGTCTCCGACACATACTACGGCGTACTCGGAACCATCTACATCATACCAGAGAGCAGGAACTTCACATAGCAGTTACTCTGAGCCACCAATTTATTATTCGCCACCATCACAAATTCACATTCACGATGAAACCTCTACCCCTGCGGCTTCAAGGTTTATCATAACTTCAAATGCACTTATCCAGCCAGCTACTCAAGAATCCACATATATAAATGATGTTTGGCGTATGATTAATAAACACTTATTATAATAAATTGTTTTATTACTTACTTTGATTTCCTCCTTTAGTGCTTCATTCAAAGCTTGGCATACCTCTGGAATAATCTTCGATATCAGTTGAGGTGAGATTTTAAATAAAAAGTGGAGACTTTCAAAACTATCTCCAGTAGCCAAATATCGCAATGTAATAGCAAGGCGTATTCTAGCTGGGATGGCTTTTCTTAATTGAGTATCTTGCTTAGCTGTCGCTGGTAAAACTTTGTTCAATAAGTTATCAAAATCCGTTTGAGACATTCTTCGTAAACTTTTGAAATTCTCCTGATGGTTTAGAAACTAATTCGCTCAACTGTCTATCCATAGTAGCATTGGAAAAAAGCAAAGTAAATAAAAATATATACATTTAAATGATTAAATGAAGAAAAAAATATTCCAATATCTCTATATCCAATAAGTTAAATAAATGATTATTTTACCTGGTTCTCCCGCGATGGATTTGAGTCATCCACCATCGTCTTTTTCTTCATCTCTTTTTTATTTGATTCTTATTTTTAATACATAGGTAATTGTAATACGATATAGCACAGATCGTCACCGCAGCAGCGACAATCATTTCGTCATCCATTTTCTATGAGGTCGCGAACGAGACTGCGAAGCTTTGCGGGTGTGGAGGGACACATTGAAACGCGAAGTTCACGGCGCGAATCGCGGCATGAATTCACAGCAAGAATCGCGGGCGAGTGTAGAGCGTACATTTAGTACCTTGTGAAATTGTTTCGGCTCATGTACCATTTGATTCAAGAGATTGTCAACAATTTGCTAAGGAATGGGGTTTTAAAAATATTAATACTAGTCCAAGATATCATCAATCTAACGGTATGGCTGAAAGGGGTGTACAAATAGCTAAAAAAATATTACATAAATGTCATGAAGACAACACAGACTAGAGAATAACCTTATTAAAGTATAGAGATAATTTTTCTAGTCTTGATGAATAGGAATGTAAGAACAAAATTAATATCTTCCAAAAAATACTTATTGCCAAAGATAAATAATACTGTAGAATTACAGTTTAACACGCAAAGGGATAGAAACATGAAAAATTATAATAAAACAAGTAGATTCAAAAAACAATTTAATATAGGACAAAATTTGGTTTAAAAAAAGATGTAAATAAGAATGTGTGGTTACAAGGTAAAATTATTAATTATGTTGGTAACAGGTCATATTTATTAAAAGATAAAAATAATGTAAATTATACCAGAACCTCTTACATTACATTAGGCGAGCCTAGACTTTGTCGTTCGCCAGACTTTGGTTCTCGCTGGTTGAAGGTGTATCTGTTGTATTTTAGTATATTGTATAGGTAAATATATTTTATTATAAAACTTTAATATCAAAAGAAACAATAAAGAAGAAATGAAAAATCATACTAGTTTATACTTGTTAAGTAGTTATAGTAAACTTAAGACTGTAATATTATATTTAACTTGTTTGAAAAATTTTATAATTTATTTATAAAGGGAGATGAAGAAGATAAAGCAAATTTAAATTTTGTATAAAAGTTTTGTAATATTAATAGTAATTTTGTTTAGTACTGGAATAGTAAAAGAAGAAAGGCAAATTTGAATTTTGTATAACAGTTTTCTTATATTATTAGCAATTTTATTTTGTTTAAGTATTATATAACATTGTCACTGGGAAATAAAGTAATTTTTTTGTTTTTTAAGGGGGGTGATGTAGTAACGGAACGTTACAGACATAATATGTCAAAGTTGTTGACAGTTGATTAAATCCCTCTCTTCTCTGGTATCGCTTGTGGTGAAAGAAAGATCGTGTTAATATATGGGGCATTTCACGTCAAGCGGACAACGAAAATAAAGTAAGGTCGTGAATTTGTTCATACTCTGGTCAGTTATAGTTCTAGTGGACACATTATTTTTTTCGTATGACGCTTTATTGCCGATTTATGAGCTTTTAAAAATTCACAAAGTATGAGAACCGTACTTTTTGAATGCTTATTATTTGTGTCATTCAATTTGTAAAAGATTTTAAGAAATATTGTTTCTTAAAGTAAAAAGGGTGTAGTTTTAAATTTTTTATTGAATTACAAATTCCGGTTTACTATAGGTGAAAAGAAACAAATTTGTAATTGAATAAAAAAAATCAATAAAGACGCAGACAAGCATGCAGCGGCTACAAATGGCTTTCACCACCCATGGGTAATGAACATGGAATTCCAGCTGATAATGTACAAACAGCAACAGCTTCAACATCTTGCATTGGTATGTAATATGTAAAATATGTGTTATTAATGCAGGAATAATGTGTGAAAGATAAATATTAACTCCATATAATTTGATTTTATGTTTTAATGTTCGATTTCACAAACATCCCGAACTTTAAAAGGTCCTTTCCATATTTCTTTATTAGGCAAAAATAGTTTCAGTGTATTCCAGATTGTTACCATCATTACATACGAAGCTTAAAGTTAGTTTCTTTGGTTCTTATGTAAGGATGATGATAATACATAACATTAGAATTGCTATTGGATTTACCTATCATTGACCACATTATCTCCTTTGATTTCAGATTTGAAAGCTCCTCGTCCTAAGAAGACTGGTGCCTAAACAATTAAATGTCCTTCAGAGGAAAATTCAAAAACTGACCGAGACAAGAGCTAAATATGCAAGGACAATAAAGAAAGCTTTAAAATTATCAGAAAACAAGAGTTTTCAAAATGCTTTAAAGAAATTTACTAGTTTGGCGGCAATTTTCACTTCTATGCAGTTCCGAGAAATTGGAAAACTCAAAATGGCTAGACGGTTTACCCAAGAAGAAAAAATTATGGCACTTTCTGTGTACAAATTAGGCCTTAGATGCTGCCGAATTAAAAAAAAATCTTTGTTTTACCATCACCAGTAACATTAAGTAGAATGGTTTCAAGGGCAGGACTGAAGCCAGGCCTCAATGAGAACATTTTTTATCAACTAAAAAAACGAGCAAAAAGAATGAAGGCAAATGACAGGTTATGCGGTCTTTTCTTCGATGAAATGGCCCTAACTCCACATTTTGATTATAATAAAAAAAGCGACAGAATCATCGGCTTAGTCGACAACGGTATCTCAACTCAAAATAAAATTGCTGATCATGCGTTAGTGGTAATGACAAGAGGTATTTTTAAAAATTATAAACAGCCTATTAGCTCCACACTTTGCTCAGGCAGCACTAAAAAAGATGATCTGAGCTTACTAATTAAGACTTTAATAAGAAAGTTGAGTTCAATAAGATTTATAGTTCAGGCGGACAGTCTGTGATCAGGGGACATCAAATGTAGTAAGTGCGGTAAATTATTTAATAGAAGAGACAAGAGTAGCTTATTTAAGAAATGGCAACGAAATGAAAAACAGAACATTTGAGGTAGATGGCAATGAGATTATCCCACTCTTTGATGTCCCACATTTATTAAAAGGGAATACGCAATAATTTACTAACGAAAAACTTAATATGTACAATGGAGGGAGAACAAAACTTAGCAAAATGGGAGCACATTGTCAATTTTAATGAAATGTTCCTACATACAAAGGAATAAAACTGGTAAAAAAAATAACTGAATACCATTGCAATCACACATTTTTTAGCCAAACAGTTGGAGTAAATATGGGCTACTTAGCAGGTGTGTTTTCAAAATGTAATCCATGATGTTAAAAGCTTTTAATTTATGAAACAGTCAATAAAAACATTTTCTTTTTTCTTTTATTCTTATTGATCTGGTAATATAATTGTGATGCATGTCAATTAAAAAAGGTCTTAGGTATTTATTTTTGTGTTTCAGACAAGGGGCTGTTACCAAAAGAATGCCAGGACACAGCTGATATAATAATTATCTTTTTCGACGAACTGTTTGACTCTATGAATGGAAGTTTTATAAATACTTCTAAAAGAAGTGGCAAACAGCTACGACAACCTTTAACACCATCTTCATTGCACAACCAAATCTAGAGAAAAGCTAAACAGATTTTAAAAACAATGAAATTTATTTCCATTTAGCTCTTATCGATGCTGCACGGACAATTTGGGGCCCCTAGCAGGTCTGTGGCTCTTAATTCTTTTTCGTTCTATCTTCTTCTAATCGTAGAAACACTCACAGACGTTCTGCGATTAGAGCTCTGGTTGCACCTCAAAAGCATTGCTGAAGCGGTGGCGAAAAGACGTGGACACAATGAATCGGTCGTCTCTTTCTGATGTGCAGCGTTTTCTTCCGGATCCACGTCTTCGGGTACAGCCACCAGTCTCACGGAACCGTTGGTATACTCATCGAAATGAGAATCGGCTAAGGTTTAACTGTCGAGCAACGTCAACCTGTCGCAGTCCTGTTTGCAATAGCGCAATGATTTGAGCAGCCTTTTCAGGAGTTGTATCCATCTTCAGGTATTGTTCTTTTGCGTATGTTGTTCCCGTGTGTTCACTCTAAAGTCTGAGTAGCGACTGACTCATTTTTTACCTGGACATGACCTTTTATACACTTTTAAGGTAGCTCAACTGGCGTTCCTTAAGTGAGCATTTTTACCAACTTCTTATTGATGGTCCCTGATTAGAAATGGTAATTGTTTTTTTAATGATACAGGTAATTTATGTAAAAGTATTAAAGTGCACTTTACAATGATATATTTTTTCACACGTGGTATTTATGGGCTAGATTCTAGAAGCGATTTACTGAAAAAAGCATAAAGGTGCGAATATAATTTAAGATCTGTATGGTGTAGACACTTTAATCAGGATCCGTTAGAAAATTTTTTTGGTAGCATACGGAGTCATGGGTATAGAAATAATTATCCCACATGTGCAGGCTTTGAAGCTGCGTTTGCGTCATTGCTCGTAAATAATTTAAGCACTAGTTACTCACCGGGATCCAATCATGAAGAAGATTCATGCCACATATTTAAATCTTGTAACGTTATAGGTACATAATTCATATTACTTAAGCTTTAGGTGCTTTCTTTTATAACGCAGTGCCGTGGATGTTTGCAATATATACTGGACCGCTTATATTTGTATTTTATTGGCGCGTTCCAGTGTTCAACGCTCGGGTTACCAATTCGGCCGGTATTCCCACACGCACCTCTTTTTTTACTTTCATCACAACGACGAGAGTACTCTCCGCCGGGTTTGGTTACCCATTTCTGCCGCATTCGGTCGTCAGCGGATTCCAGAACGCGACTCCCGGGATCACCAATTATGCGGCGTGACGCAGGAGAGTACCTGAACCGACGAAGCATAGGAACTTGTGTGGATTGAGTGCTCGACCCCGCCCGTTAATAAATTTTTTTTTCACCTCCGGGTCGAGTTTATTCTAATAAACTAATTTATTTGCAAGTAACTCGGTCTTCTCATTTCTGACCCTTGTAGACCAGGGTAAACCGGGACAATCTATAAGTAAATTATTTTTTAGCAAAAGCACAAAAAATTATGAACCTATTGAAGTTGATTTTAGCCACATTTACGATACCTATTTCATTGTGAGTTTAGTAGTAAAAAAGAGGGAACCCAGAACAATTGTTGCATTACAGTACGTAATATATACGATTACATTTTACGCCAGTGCCAAAATAAAATATTTAAAAACTGTGCGACTCGTAAAAATAATTTATATGACGGAAAAGGGCTACGGAGTACATTAAAAAATCGCGAATTTAATAAAAACAAGGCCTACCTAGCATATCCTTCTGAGAAACTTGTAAAAACATTTTCTTTAATTCAGGACATAGCCCATAATATTAAAAAAAAATTATCAATGAAAAATATATATAATAATATAAATACTGTATTGTATGCCAGAGTCGAAACTCATTATTTAAAATATGATCTTCGAATTTGGTTGAGAAAATATATTATACGACTTGTATGATATTTCTGTGTAATCGGTGTAGAGATTTAAATAAAATTCTTGCAGGCTCGTGCATGATGAAATTGCATGTGTTAGCTGCTCAATATTATAATAAAAGAAGAAAATAAATAGGTAGTTTTAATGTGTTATCCCCCTAATTACATGTATTTTTAATTCTGACATAGGTTACTATTTGTGAAAAAAATTAAGCATTGAGTGAAAACACCATTATCTATTTTAATCCAGTGTTATATATACGTATAATAGCTAAGGTACGCGTACAAATTGTATTAAAGTTTGCTCAACTTCCCACGAGATGTTGTAATCTTTGGCCACGGCCGAGCGACAATCTGAACCGGATATGAGTTGAAAATGTCTTCAAGTAACAAGCGACTACGATACAGCTGTACATTCACAAAAAAATTTAAAGAAAAATTTCCAATAAGATGGTAGATGGTAACCTACCGAAGTGTTTTGTTCAATATGTAACAATTATGTTTCAATGAAGTGTAAGGGAGCGGCCGATATTGAAAAACATATTGTTGGTTGTCATAAGCAACGATTAGAAGTTGAATCTAACGTTTGCTAGCCTTCGCACGAGAAGGCGGGTCCGGTGTAATCCCGGAAAGTGAAAGTACATTCGCGTTCCCAACTGGATTTACGATCTGCTCTTCATCTACTACAGTGAAGTGAGAATTTCGATTCGCATGAGAGCAGATAAACCAAAATTGACGATACTGAACAAAGACATTTGAAAGTGAACAACTTATCAGGGATGATAAAACACCCAGAGCCGGTGGCTCCCGAAACTGCCACTTCGGCCAAAGAACCACTCGCAAGAGCTGATACTGCTACCGCCAACTTGCAGTTCTGGTTAAAATCACCTTTGTTGGAAGTCGGCTGTGGAGACGCTCCCTTGGACTCAGCCCCAAAGAACGTAGACGTGCTGTCCCTAACAGGGTGCAAAACACAGGCATATACCACCTGGAACACTGTGGGCAGGCAACTTCCACTGGCATACCGTCATAGCCCTGCGGCCCAAGTACACGTACCTCAGACAACTGGTCTAGACGGTGAGCTCATCGTCGACCATACACATCCTGCCATAGTAGCTTTGGGAAAAACTGCTGTCCGCAAGGTCTACGATGGACGATATGGATACAATACCGTTAAGAAGATACTCCAGCCTCTATCCAAGCATGTACGTAGCAAACGATCAATTGACGACGACTTGGCCAGTGGCCCAGACACACCAGACACAGTTGAGCCGGCTTTGTCCAGCAGAGGTGCTGGAGGGAGACCAACTCCTAGTGCGGGCAGTGCGGCAGCTAAAGCTGGCGGTAGCGTGGCTCCGTCGGCAACCACTGCTAATTCTAGCCCTGCCTATCATTTTAGTAACAACATTGACAGCTACTTTGGTGTGTTGGACATACCGGCCCGCGTCGTCACAACCACCAGTTACCGGACGTACAATGAGCCCGAGCCCACACACTCCCCATATTCGAACCAGTTGTACGAACGGCTTGTCGAGCCACATGCAACGGGCGCCCTCGCCTCGATGGTGCGGGCACCCAACGTTCGCGATGCCGCCTCCCTTGTGAGCCTCGCGAAATATGTGCGCACAATTAACACCACAGCAAAGGAGGTAGCCACACCCACTCGCGCACTGTGCATGTTACACTCACTCGATCTAGCAGTTCACCAGGCTGATCCAAACAAATTCCTTGCCGTGCGAAATTTCACACCTGAACAAACTTTGGGTCCAGATATTACCACTAATCCGGCCTTCCAGAGGCTGCAAGGAGGGAGGATTTGCGCTGTACCCCTTGACTTGGCTATCCAAATGACGATCAATAAATTAGAACCAGTCGCCATCCCTAACTTCGAGTACTCTGGCTTAGACGACACCTGGGCCATGGTGCCCATACGTCAGACCGCTCTTAACAACAGTTCCGCCTTGGCGTTCACCATCAGTCACGCCACCTCTGAGTATTACTCTGGGATGATAAATTATTACACCACTGGTACCCTCTCCACTTTGCCCGGACAGCAGCCTGTGCCGGTGACAGTCACAACCATGCCCAGTGCTAGCTCAGTTCATATTCCCGGGGTGAAACACATTATGTTGGTCTTGCTTGATTGTTCCACCGCGAGCGCGCCTAACAACATACGACTTGGTGACGGTAATGCCATAGTCCCAGTCATGACGGCGCAAGGACCCAACGAGCCGGCAGATCTGTCGGCCATGTGGTATGGGTACTTCAACAATAACAACATAGCTAGACTGCAAAGAGACTTCCAAGGTGCCTACCTTGAAATTGCCAACAGTTTCTCCACCCAGACCACCATAGGGGAGGCCCTCTCTTTGGCCGCGGAGTTGTCGCACTCACAACCAACCGGCCTTGTCCCACAGCTGAACGAGGATGGTACCGTGAATGTCACGGCTGCAGTGCACGGAGCTTGGTCCATAGGTGGCCAAGACATAGGCACCAACAACTTCACTATGTACGTTGATTTAAGGTTGAGTATTGCTTGAATGGTGCGGGTGAGATAGAAAAGACGTGTGTTTCCTTCGAACTTGTTTATTGAACTAAAAGCGCTTATGACAACCAACACATATCCTAACAGAAAAACATTAGAAAAATGTTTTAACAGTTTCAAGTGACACTAAAATCCACTCTTTATTTCATCCGCTAAGTTCTGGACTGACAGATAAAAAAAATATGGCGCTGAGGCCACTTTAACTTTTCACACAGTGAAACATCACCAATCATTTAAATCTATGGATTGTACCAGCCAAATGTCGAAGACTATATTTGCCGATTCCAACACTGCGAACGAAGACTGAGGCCATTATTACGGGCGTGCTATCTCCGTGGTTAATTGAACAGGTAAAAGTCTCATTACTACTTGGGCGTTTCCACAGATGCAAGTAATCATGGCGTAGAAAAAGTATTTCCTATTATGATACAATTTTTTGACTGGCAAGAAGGCATTAAAACAAAACTGTTGGATGTGCTGAGCACACACGATGAAACTGCTGACACTATAACAGAGATAATTAAAACAAGCTTGTAAGAGCACGACTTGTTGACAAAATGTGTATTATTTACAGCAGACAACGCTAATTTTAATTTTGGCGGAGTTTTAAATAAAGAGAATTGCTGCAGTACATCTAAGAAAAGGAAATATGTAGAATACAAAGAAAATTATGATACTCCAAAGTATAAATATTTAAAAAAAAAATTGTTTCAGTCAAATAAAAAATAAAAACACCAAGTTCGAAAGAACAAATCTTTAAAAAATAAGTTTACCAATAAAACTGCAATTTATTTATCCAAACATAGTTTTAAGAATGAATCTAGTAAATTATTAACAACAATGTAGTTGAAAAAATCAAAAAAGCAATAGACCAAGAAAGAAAACAAATTTTGCATGTCTTTGTATTACAAATAACCTGCGGAATATAAGTTTATGATTAAATCTGGTATTGTATTGACTACTCCATCTAAATTTAAACGATGCATCAAAAACTAATTGTCTGCCAGGAATCAATAATGACATTTTTATTAATATTAAAAATAAATTTGCTGAGAAACCAAGTAAACATATAGCATGCGTTGTTTGTTTTGATGAAATAAGTATTCTGGTTGATTTAGTATACACTAATAAATATGATTTGATAAAAGGCTATAAAGATTTTGGTTGGTAATCGCAGTAATAGGGAGGCAAAATATGCTTTTGTGTTGCCAGGGGAGTGTATATAAATTAAAAAATCCCTTAAGCATATTTTTAATCATCTAAAACTATTGATTCGGATAAATTGTGAATTCGATAATTTGTAAATTTGAAAGTGGTTTGTTACCATAAGCGACTGTGTGTGACCAAGCCACCGCCAATGTGAGATTAATAAAAAATATGGGGGCAAGTGTTGATTATCCTTTTTTTGTAAATCAAAAAAAAAATATTATGCAATTTTCGACACACCGCATTTGATTAAAAATGAAGGAATAATTTGCTAAATAATGATTTTGAATTCGATAATAACATTTCCTGTACTGATATAATTGATGTCATATTATAGTGCACGAGTGTATGCGCAAACACAAGTACACTCTCTATTCCTTATCACTCTCATAATATTCCTGTGGGACGACTGCTCGACACGACCAATGAGAGTTAGGGCGCAGGACCGATGGCTTTACGTGCTCTCCGAGGTACGAAATACGAAGCACTGATATAATTAACGTGTATAATATTGATAAATAATAAAAGTAGATGTTTAAAGAAAATTACTCCCATTCACATCAATCCAAATTCAAAAAAAACGTTTCAAAAAATCAAAGCGACGCAAATTTTTTGTAATTCGGTGGCGGGAGCAATCAGGACTGCAATTGATAGCGAAGAAATTAATAGTGCTTCAGCAAAACACACAGCTGAATTTGTACTATTATGTAATAGTTTATTCGATTGTCTAAATTCTAAAAATAAATTTGACCAAAATCCTTTTAAATGTGCAATTACAAATAATCAAAATACTATTATTCATGAAACTTTGGTAAAAAACAAATAAATTTTTAGTAAACTAAAGAAAATATCGATTAATAATAACAATAAAAAACGATTTACCCGACCTTCGTTCTTCGATGGTGTAGTACAGACGGTTAACGCTGTACGCTTACTGTTAACTTACGGCAGAAGAATTTGCAAAAGGTAAAGGTGTTAAATTTTTGATTACTTATCGATTAAATTAAGAAGTGATTGAAAATTTCTTTGTAAATTATAGAATTAAAAGAGGATGTAATATAAACCCTACGTTAAAATCACTACGATCAATTTTCAGATAAAATGTATTAAATAATTTAATGAGATTCGATAAAACTAATTGTGAATCAGATCAAGAGATGTTTTTATCCACCAATTAAACCACCCATTAAAATACATAACGTCTTGATTCAAAACCGACAACATCATCATCTGTATAAAAAGTTCTTTTAATACAAATAGAACTTTGGTAGGATTAAATGATTCATTCTTAAATATTACAATGGAGACATATACCTGTTGTATATTTTGCTGGGTGGTTGTGTAAATTATTAATTGTTCATGTTGCAAGGAAATTTTATTATAAAGTGATGTCGATTTAAATGATAAAAAACAAATGTTGATTAACAAGGCCTATTCTAATATCATAACACCTACCCTCAAATCTCCTACGGCCTTATTAATAAAAATACTCTAATCCGAGCATAATCGGAAGTTACACTCGGACTTGTTAATCCTAGAGTAACAGCCAAGACCAAGACCCCCGAGTCAACGTAAGCGTGACCAGAAACGGCAAGATACGTTTCGTGAAAATCATCCGAAGACGAAGCAAGCTTTGCAGGATATAGAAGATGAAATAAATCAAGCATTATACTTCGGATTTGGTGATGCCCTAACTGCTGAAAAGTCCGTTGACTTTTCTGTTCAAAGTACAGCAGCAGTAGTGCCTGTAACAACCCGGGCAGTAGGATTTTACACGCAGTGGTTATTTAAGAAGATCTACGAGCTGTACGGCCGTAGGCCTGATCGCATACCGGAATGTTCACCGTATGCATTTTATCGTGTGTCTTTGGCGCAGTTTGAGTACCGCTTGATATGCGCACGATCGACCCAAGTTAATACGCTTGGAATTGACGCTGGTTTGTTCTACCGCCCAAGAATGACGAGTAACAGCGTATTAATGTAGTCATAACTATAGTATTAATAAACATGGAGTAACCTCGGACTAACAATACATTACTTACATGATTAACGCGATCGTTATGGCAACCCACTTATTAAAAAAGTAAAAACAATGAGTCAGTGAATAACTTTTGACATAATAGTGACAGTGAAATCAACTATTTTAAAGTAACGACTTACGCTCGTTTGTTTTCAGTTACAAACACAATAAGGTTTTCTGTTTATTTGCTTATTTTAATTATTCCAATTAAATCGTTATTAACAATAAGCCAAAAACGTATTCGATCTCTTAACTGGGATGAAGAAGAAAAGGTAAGTCATGTCGAATATGTATTTTTAATTGTAAGGGTGCCGTGGTGATCATTTATAATAATTTCTTTTAACGTTACAGCAATTATTTCGCTTTGTGCTTAGAGAATATACGAAAGTTATTGAGAATAAATCCCTAGACACAAATACAAACAAATTAAACACTAAAGCCACAAAGTAGTTCACAAAAAGTAAAATATTTGGTTTTCTGTATACTTTATGATCTAGGTACCTATGTTTGCCCGCGAATGCATTCGTAATAGTCTTTTGTGTGGTATGTACAGGATATGATTTATATTTATATTAAATTATACAAATCTGAAAATTAGCTCACTTAATGCATTAAGAAAATATGTATTTTCTAACATCATTTCATCTTCTGTACTAGGTTTAATGAATTAAATAGCAGAAATCGAGAATTAAGCCAGTTGAAAATTCAATGGAAAACTATGAAGATACCTGCACGAAAAACTTATAGCACCTTCAAAAATGAAATTAATTCAACAGGTGGACTTCTCCTACCTCCAGGTAGACCAACAAGTCCTAATGATGTAGTTATAGAAATAAAGGACTTAATGAATCCTGCAGAGCCGTTCAGAGATCAGAATATATATGACTCGGATGGAATTGTCAGTATATTTATTATTCTTTGATTTTCTTACCAAATATGTACTGCTATTCTACACTAATGTTTTTAAAAAGAAATCCATTAACTATTGCTATGCAGTTTAATTAAATAAACATTTATTAATCTGTTTCTCCTTATAAATCCCAAGCTCTTCAGAAAATGAAGTTGTATTGGCAACTTCTAACGAAACACATGCCATCATCACATTACAGGTCAGTCGGTTAAAACTGTTGCTACTAATAATAATTGATAATTTTATGATTTGTTCCTAACTTATTATTAACCCTTTTTATTACAGGATTCAATAGCAGATTTTGATAGTAAAGCTTTAGATAGTCTAAATAATGATAATTTATTGAATGTAGAAGATCAGAAGATAGATGTAAGTATCTATCAAATATCTAGACTCTAGTTTACGGCAAAACTTCCATTAGTGGTTAGTCTACAACAAAAATATACTCATGCTATGTCTATGAAATCTAAGATGTACTTATTTTTGTAACATTTTATACAATATTACAGATTTCTCAAGATAATACAACTGTGGATACACCAAAAAAATATGGACAGAATTGAAGCAAAAGTGATGAACTAGGTGTTACATACATAGTATGTTTTAGTATATAGTTCAAATTTTTACTTTAATTTATGTTACAGATCTCTCGAGAAAATATAATTATGGCTACTCCAATAGTAAGCAAAAATATGGGTACCAATCTAGCAAAGAAGGTATATAGATACTTAATACATATGATTTATTTGTCCGTGCAAAAATTTTATGTAAGCTTACGTAATTCAATTTGTTTGCAGGTTCCCAAAGGAAAAATATCAGAAAGCGAGAATAGTTTAAAATCGAGGAAGGTAATTATTTATACCCTCTGCCAGATGAACTTTCTTTATACTTCATTCAAACTAATGCTTGAATATTCAATTGTTAAAAGAATTTATTTAACTGTTATTTACACTTACAGGACCATGATGAGTATGTTACAAGCATGCTAAGCCATAGTAAAATGTTAAAAGACGAAGAACACATGTGACGTATGGAAATGGCTGAAGAAAAGCATAAAATTAAAATGGATATAAATAAAGAAAAACTGAAGTGTGCCATTTTAGAGCGTGAAATGTTAGAATTTGAAGTGTCTGAGATGAAAAAAATAAAATGATCTCATAATCAATTTTTTTTATTTATTTACCTACATAATGATGATATTGTCCAGTAAAGACAGTCAACCTGTCCGATTCCAACCCATCAGTTTTAACCACCACATAACAATAGTCATGTAATCACCAGTCAATGCTTTAAGTTTAAAGTCACACTGTCTCACTAAAAGTAAGTCTGTAAAAAAATGTACTTCATTAAAAAAATATTAGCAGTTAGTTAGAAAATTCATGATTATTGTAGAAGTCGTAGATAATAATCATTACAATACATACACGTATAAAATGGTGATGGTGGTATGAGAACCAAACAAATAGTCTGAGATGGGGCGTCGCGACATCTAGCGAATATAAGCTAGAACGTGGTGTGCGCCCAGGAGGGTAGACCTCTCCGGACCTTTGTCATGTTGGTTCAACTTGTATGAATAATTTTATTTATGCTGATGACATGGTTCTCCTTAGTCCCTAAATCAGGACGCTGTGCAAACTGTTAGCCATTTGTGAACAATATGCTGCTGAGTACGGCTTGAAAAATAACGTAAAGAAAACGGCGATGGGCTAAATGTGAGGTGCAATATGCTCGCGCGTCGGTTAGTTAAGAGCAGCGATGATGTGAAGGTGACATTATTTAAAACATACTGTTTATGCTTTTATACATGTCACTTTTGGGTAAAATTAAGCAGGCAAGCGCTCAATACCCTCAGGGTGCAATATATTGACGCATCCTCTTTCCCTCGGACCGCAAAAGCGTATAGACGTGCAATCCGTACTAGTTTTATTTAAAAATTGTTTAAAATTTTAAAATAAATCGAAATATTGTCACGGTGGAGTACTAGGAGCGCAGAAAGTAAAGGTGATCGCGAAGTGAGGGAGCAAAGAGGACAGCAACATCTGAAACAGCGTAAGTAGGCGGAGTCAAATCACTTATGTAGTACCACATCCGTTCGTTCAAGAAAAAGCTCAACGCCTGTTATAATTTAATAGCAATAACAACAGTGTGCTATATTTATAGTTGCAAAATTTCTTCATACGGCATATGTTTTTGCATGTCATTTACTTTTTCAGCAAAAAATGTGGAAGAACCCAGGTGCCAATTCCCCACCACAGGATTTTTTAAATTTCCTCATGGAAAAGGAGGAGGGGGGTGTGAGGGATGATACCATCATCTCGGACATTGATGAGGAGATGGAGGAGCTGTTTGAAGAGATCGAGGTATTTACCATATATTTAATTTGATATACGATAGATACATATTGAACTCTCACTATTAAGTGAGAGTTAGTTGAGTCTTGCTTTCTTTTTTTAAAGGACCTATCATCAGTACAGCCCCTCCAAGGAGGAGGAGGAGGTGATGAGGTGGCCCTTGTGGACTGCGATGAATAAGTATGGACCATATTTTTGTAATTTAATGTACGATAAGTACATTTTTAACTTTCACTAAATTTCTTGCTTTCTTTTTTAAAGGAACCGCTAGCGCCACCCTACTCGCCTATTTCTCCTCGACGGACCTCGCCCCAACCATCAACATCGTAAGTTTAAACCTTTCTATTTCTATTTTAGTAAGGAACTTGAGATAAGTATTAATAAAAATGAGTGTTCATTTTTAATTGAGCGTTATGACATAGCTGCCTGGGGACATCGGTTTTTAAGAACCATTGCATTGAAAAGTAGAGATAGAAAGTCAATCATTTATTTAGATGAGACCTATATTCATAAAAGCTACAAGCCCAAGAAGTCTTGGCAAGGTCCATCTACAAGTGGTACGATTGAAAATCAGGGAAAAGGTATATAATTGTACATGCTGGATCAGAGAAAGGCCCTGTGCCTAACTCATTATTAATATTTAGCACTAAATCTAAAATGGCAGAATATCATCATGACATGAATGCCGTTAACTTTAATAAATGGCTAAGAGAAAAGCTCATACCCAATTTAAATGAACCAAGTGTATTAGTCATGGATAATGCCAGTTACCATTCAACCATTGTAAATAAATCTCCTATATCACAAAGTCGCAAAAATGAGATAAGAGAATGGCTTACTTTGAATGATATTCCATTTGAACAATATCACACAAAAGCAAAGCTGCTATGTCTTGTGAAACGAAACACACCAGAACCAATATATGAAGCTTATGAACTTCTGAAGCAGAATGGGCATGAGGTATTGCAACTTCCCCCGTACCACTGCGATCTAAATGCCATTGAGCTGGTATGCAGTTTGGCTAAACGTAAAGTGGCAAGTAAAAATATTGCCCTACCTGCTGTGGAGTTAGATAAACTTATTAAAGAGTCTTTTGAAAGCATAACTCCACAGGAATGGAAAAAAATTACTGATCATATAATTCACATCGAAAATAAATATAAAGAAAGAGACAGAATAATAGAAGATGATTTAGAAAATTTCATTATTAATGTTGGAGATAGTGATTCTAGTGGGTCTAATGAATCTTTCCACATGGAAATGCTAGATTCATTTTGATTATGATAGCGAGAAAACCAAAATGAATATAGAATATTGTTGTTTTTTTTTTTATTATTTAGATAATATCACATAATATATAGCCGTATTTTATTCCAACGAAGTTAATTGATTTTTGAAATGTCACGCACGAAATATCTCTTGGTTTGGATCATAATGGGTAGACATGATTTTACATCTCGAAACATCAGTTTACTTCATCTGATTAAAAATACGACTTTACATGCAACAAGTACCATAGGTTCCCATTTTTGGACCTGTCCAAGTGCCGTCAAGCAGTAGTGTACAAATATTGTTTGACACAAAAAAAACTCTTAAGTATCATTACTAAGTTTCATTCATTTCATACAAATTTTGGGGTTACTAGACTAAGATTTTTTAAATTTTCCGCGCTTTTTCAGTCTCTACTTTCGTTTGCCAGACTATAGATCACCTGATTTCTTTCGAAATATTGAGATAAATGCAAGTAATAATTAAAATACAGAGTAAATTCAGTGGAAACAGTAATTCCATATAATTATAACCTAAGTCAACACGAGGTGTTTTGTTACACAGTTTTTTCATCAGCAAAACGTCTTCTACAAATAATGTGGCACTGTTGAAAAGCTGACCGAGAAGAGAAAGCTATCCAACGTGGAGATTTTCCGTTATATCATATCTTGAGTACAAGGAGTAGGGACACGAAAAAAGTATCGATACTTTGTGGTATCGAGTACATTTCTATTCGATACCGATACTTTTATACTCGATACTTTGCATTCCATGCTTTTATACTCAATACTTTGCATTCGATACTTTTACTCAATGATTACTTTTTGGCAGGTATCGTATTGAATAAGAAATTATATTTTAAGTGATCATCTTAGAATTTACCTATTTAAAACTTGCGACCATACGGCTTATGTTTATGGTTATGGCAACGCCATCTAGTTCATTCGTTCTGAAACTTCTAAAACACAACATCAATGTATTCCTAATCTTTCCTTCATTTATTTACGACAATAATCAATTATTCATATTTCATTTACTCACTCGTTCATTGTTGTTATTTAATTTTCTCGTATTCGTTTCACGCTTTGCTTTTCTGCTATATTAAATATGGTTGACCATTATTTTGCTTGTCTATTATTTGATTTATTCAATCTAATATAATCTAAAAGTACTCACTATTATTCTGTGCTGTGTAACTGTGTTGTCTATCGATATTTGAGTCATTAGAAGAATGCTAAAAGTAAACTTTGGCAGTATTTTGTCAAAATTAACAACAACGAAGTGAAACGCAAGACTTGCTTCAAAACCATAAAAACGTCAGAAAATACGTCAAACATGAACAAAGATCTAAAAAAACACTCAACGACTAATGCATCAAGGTATTTTTAACCTAAAAAATATACTAAATCTAAAATGATTCCATATTTTTATTAATATTCCTACTAAGGCTGCGTTCTGAAATGAACAAAATTCACACGCGGCGTTCCGTAACGGCCTAAGCCGCTGAACGTATTTAACCATATTCATACAAATTAGCTTATCTCAATAACGGCTCGATAAACTTCTATTTTTAGGTGATTGTATGGAGGAGAAATGGGAACTTTAATTTATATGCTTAAAATACTAAATAATTTAATTTTGTTTTAAAACGACGACGACGATCGTACGACGATATAGTTTAGTAATTTGTTTGCCACGGTACACTTCCAACATTCGAACTTCTGCCGCTTCTGTTATATCATTTTCGACATCCCAGGTTCGACAATTAGGTCATTTACAGTATCTATGTCAAGAGTATTTTGTTGAAAATTCACACTGTGGCCAACATAAAATGGTCGTGAATCACTCCTCATTAACAAATTATGTAAGTACGTGCATGCAAGTATTACGTTAGATGATTTTGTAGGATTCAAGAGAAGGGGTTTTCTTAACAGTCTGAATTTAGAGGACATAATCCTAAAAACATTTTCTACAACCCTTCTTGCACGACTTATGAAGTCCTGGATACGGTTTCATGTTTTTATTTAATGGGAATGCGTCATCTGTCAAAAAAACGTGGGGTGTAGGTAAGATTCTTCCAGGAAGTGGACGCGCAGCAGGTAGATTAAGAGAATCGTTTTCCAACATGGTTTTTAGTGTTGAATTGGCATACACACCTCCTTCAGATATGCGGCCTTGACTACCTACATTAACAAACATAAAACGATATTGTGCATCGACAAGCGCCAATAGTACGATGCTAAAAAACCCTTTATAGTTGTAAAATTCACTTCCTGAATTGGCAGGTGCTTGTATCATGAAGTGCTTTCCATCCATACAACCACTACAATGTGGAAATTGCCATAATTTATAAAAGTCATCTGAGATGACACTCCACTGTTCTTGGCATCTGGAAAAGATAGCAAACTTATATTTTTTTTTTGTTTCAGGACAACCCTCAAGAAAACCGTACTTTTCCAAAAAAGAAAAAAACTATCGAACATAGTTTGAACGCTCAGAAAGAAGCATACGGCATAATGAAGGAATTGCAAGCTGAGCGCAAAACACGAGATAATTTTTCTGTTTTTGGGATTAGATTGCGCAATTTACAGGATCCATTTACTATTTCTACAGTGCAAAACCAAATTCATAATATTATATTCCAAGCTGAAATGAATTTATACAGCGGCGGCGCAAATAGAATTGGTTCATACAGCGGCAGCGCCAATACAGTTGGTTCAAACAGCGGCAGCGCAAGAACAAGTTTCGACAGAGGCTACGATACAAGTTCTTTTCTAAACAATAGTTCTGGTCGAGCAGATTTATCACATACGGACACAGATTCTTCAGTTTTCGGAAGACCTTGACGACATATTGTTAAAAGTACAACAATCACAAGGATTTGATAATAATACATAATTTTTATTGATATTTGACTACCTCAAAGCGATTAAGAATTTTTGTAAGAACAAACATTTTTTAATAAAGAAATAAGTACTTTCCATTATTTCGTGTTTTAATGAGTCTATTATTGCTGTGCACACTTCTGGTACGATAGAAGAAATAGTCTGTTTTGAAACTTTAAATACATACTCAAGGCTTTGGTATGAATCCCCACTGGCTATAAATCGCAATGTGATGGCTAAACGTTCTGATAAGGAATTTCTGAACGCAGTATCTTCCTTTTTCATTCTAGGGCCCACGTTATTAATTAAATATTCTATGTCTGTGCTGGACATCCGTAGAAAGTTTTTAATATTCCCGTTGTCACGTAATTCTCCATAGCGTATTTTCAGGAATAAGGTTATTCACCATAGTTTCGCCACAGTATTTTCCTCTGGTCAATAAACTAGGACGATCCCAGCATCTACGTTTTTTTTTTTTTGTTTTTGTTTTGTTATTTAAAATTACAACAGTCGCTGCCGCAGCCGGCAAAACGTCCTCTCGTGTCGACATTGTGGATAGCACTGGAGAACGACAAACGACAGTGGTTATATAACATTGTTATATTGCATTGTTATTCTAAAGTGTACAGTATTGTTTTATGTTATAATGTTGAATAACAAGGTTACATAATCTGGACGTGTTATACAACACAAGTTATATAATATGTAACATAGTCTGTACGCACCTTAAGCAAAGTATAAAGTGACTTAAAAGATAATTTTGAAATTAAATAATGTGACCCAAAGTGCTTTGTGTGGGTAAAATAGAGAGATTTAAACAGATTCACCAATCAAAATATATTGAAAGGTTATTATGTAGATTTAATGTGCAAGATGCAAACTATAACAAGGTTCAAGTTAATCCACACACTACTCTGGAGAAAGCATCTGAAGCCCCAGACAAAAGTATGCATTACAGAGAGACTGTGGGCTCACTCATGCACCTGGCTGTGGTAAGCCGTTCAGATACCATGTATGGAGTAAGTCCGGTGAATAGATACTTGTACTGTTATAATAAGATCCATTGGAATGTTGTCAAGAAAATATTAAGATATTTGAAAAGAACAAAAGACTGTGGTTTTTGTTACACATCCTCAAAGTCTAACCTGGAAGGTTATAGTCAGTCAGTCTGCCGTCGCACGCGCTAGCGAGAAGATCGATAATGGTCAACTCCACGACGATGTCTGAGCAAAATGTGAATTCGTTAAAATGCGCTAACTGTAATAAACTGTAATATTGTGATAAGTGAATTGTTGTCATTTATACAATATAAAATTTCAGTAATAGACAATGAAAGCTTGATAAGAATTTGTGCGACTGCTTTTTCTGAAGAGGAGGTAGAATGTGCAAAGAACTTGTTATTTAATTCTATTGAAACGAATCTGAAGAAAGTATCAAGACGTAAAAATGGAAAAATACAAAAAGATTTGGAGGACATGATATGTCTTCAAAGTCACAGAACCGGATCTAATGCCAATTTTTGTGGCTCGTACCCCTTTTTCTAGCGAGGGTGTCGTAAAAGGCGACTAAGGCATATATACCGGAGGATGGGCAGCAGCATTTTCCGAGTACACTGGTATCTAACTGCGATCGCCAACCCGCCTGCTAAGCGTGGTGATTATGGCAATTTCCCCCCAAAATGATCAACACACCGGACCGGCCCCCAGTACCCGGCAGCCCCGCTATTCCTGGTCATGGTAGCGAACTAGGTTACGGTGGGGCAGGGGGTGCTAAGAATCTCCGGATGAGATCGGGCTACCATAAACGACGACTCGACCTGGCAACACTAAGCACGCGCACACTGCGAAATGACGATAAGAATTGAGCAGGTTACGATGGGATATTGTAGGATTATCGGAGGTTCGAAGAGAGGGCAAGAACTCGATAACACTTAAATCTGCGAACCTGCTCTATTTCCGGGAGGGCGACCAACTGTCCTAAGGTGGTGTCGGGTTTATTGTCCGTGTGTCGTCGTGTCAACGTCGTCGTGTCGTGAACAACGTGGTAAAGATCGGGAGCGTGTCGACCAGGGTGGCGTACCTTGTCCTGCGGATAACTAAACGATATTCCTTGAAATTGGTTTAAGTGTACGCGCCGACCTCAACACATTCCGACGAGGAGGTGGAGTGTATGTATGAGGACATTAGTAGCGCCATGCATAGCTCCAAAACCCACTTTAACATTGTCATTGGAGACTTCAACACGAAACTGGGCAAACGAGAAGGCGACGAGCTGAGAGTGGGGAAATTTGGATTTGGAAGTCGAAACCGTCGGGGTCATTTACTAGCACGTTTTATGGAGAAGGAGGGACTCGATATGATGAACTCCTTTTTCAAAAAACGAAACCACAGGAAGTGGACGTGGTTGAGCCCTGATAGTGCAATTAAAAACAAGATAGACTTCATCATGTCAACGAGAAAGCAAATATTCAGCGATGTCTCTGTGAACAATACCTTTAAAACCGGGAGCGATCACCGACTTGTCAGACGTACACTGAATATTAGCGTAAGGCACGAACGACCTCGACTGATGAAGTCCACACTCCGACCAGCGCCACACCAAATCCAAAACCCCGAGAGCTTTCAGTTGGAACTAAAAACCGTTTCGATTGTCTAGAAAGTGATGTGGACTCTTATAATGATGGGTTTGTGGAAGCTGTCCAATCAACTGGGTCTAAGTACTTAAGATGTTCCTCTAAAAATAGACCCAAAAAGATCTCCGATCCTACGCTCGAGCTCATTAGCGGCCGTTTTCAATAACTTACTAACATTTAACTAACAGTTAATATGCCTACCTCTAGTAGCTATCGGTGTTTCTATAAACAAAGTTAGCAATAGATAGATAGGCATATCTTATCCACGATATCTATCTATTTCTCGGAGGGTCGATCGCTTACCATAGATAGACTGAACCATAGAAAAAAAAGTGAGCATTTCTATATCTTTTTTAACTTACTGTCAGTAGCTCAAATGTCAAACCGTAACAGTCGATTGCTATCTTTCTATTTCGGGAGTTTATCAAAAGATAGGCTTAATAATATTATCTCTCACGCAGTTTATTTAAAATCATAAGTAAAAACTCAGTAAAAAATGGAATTGTTCAGTGACGAAAGTGATAACGAAATGTATGAAGCCGGTGTTTTCGATTCGGATCCAAGCATTTCTGAATTTGGGCTGGAAAATCGTCGAGTAAATCCTAGAATCAATTATTCTAGTGACCTGTCGGAATCTGAGTTTTTATATAGATTTCGACTAGACAAAACTAGAGTAAACGAATTATTGTTGGAGTTAACTCCAGCTTTGAAAGTCACATCTTCCCGGTGAGTTTTATAGGTTAAGTTTTGTTTATGTTATTGAAGTGAAACTTGGACTCCATGCACAGGTTTTTTTACAAAATGAACCAAATCAAACACGTTTAAAAAGGAACTAATGTAATTATTACATAATATACAATATCATGTACAATACTGTATTAATTAATAATTAGCTGATTTCAAAGTCTGATATAGTTATAATTAGGGCACGGATAAATATGGATTAAAAAATTCAAAATATGTACATATAATATGGATAAAAAAATGTAAAATATGGATAAAATATGGAGTATAAAATAAGAATATCTTTCATATTAAATATTGTTTATTGTGAAAAATTACTACATTAACTACAAGTTATATTAAAAAATATAAAAAGATAGCGACATGTTTAGGTACCTAATACAAATTAAAAAATGAAGTTTTATTAATCTTCCACTAAATTTGTCTTATTAAATTGATTGCAGTACACAATCACATGCTTTTTTAAATTATCGAAATTAAAACTCTGTCGATTTGGTCTAAATATAGGCTTATATTGGCTGAAAGATCTTTCCACGTCACAAGATGTAATGGGAGCGTACTTAAAGACGCTTAAGTTCCGTAATTGTGTAAGGCACGTCTGCAGTACCCTCAAAACTTCCGCACAGAAGTTTATTAATTGTTTTTAGACAATCAAATCCTTTATTTTTCTCTAAAATATACTTTAGTTTTTGTTAAGCTATTTCATCAATAGGGCCTTCCGCTTCAGAAACTTTTTTTCCTATTACGCTATTACGCCGCGCGCGCTCGCTAGCCGCTACTCGCTTGTACCGCGGCGCGGGGGCAGATAATGTGAAAAAAATAAAGTTAAAGAATCAAAAATCAAATTACGTCGAATAATACGCGAGAGAAATAAAACACGCGAGGCCGTGTGGTGGCGAGAATGCAAACATGTAAAATTATATCAATTTTTGTGAATTAACTGATATTATATGATATAAAAATCAAAAATATGGATGATTGTAACATTTTTTTGGAAAATATGGACTTAACCATGAAATATGGAAAAATATGGAAAATAAAAATTAGTTTTTCACAATCTAAATATGATGATCGATATAAAGAACGCATTCGAGACCGAAAATCATGTAAATTAAAAATATGTATTTACATATTAATCCGGGCCCTAGTTATAATATTTTATTCCAGGAATTTTGGTATCTCTCCATTGCATCAATTACTGTTGACACTGAGATTCTATGCCCTGGGGACGATGCTAGTGTCAATAGCGGACTTTGTTGGCGTCTCAATTTCATCGGCCAGCAGAATTGTGAAAGATGTATCCCGAGCCATAGCTGGTTTATATTCTCGATATGTTACGGTGCTGGATAATACACAGAGTGGTTTTTATGAAATCGCAGGATTCCTAAGAGTTCTTGGTGCAATTGACTGCACTCATTCCTATACAATCACCAAGTTAGTTCCTACATCATATGTATATACCAAGGTGGGAGAATTTTATGATCATATATTTTCTGTGATATAATTATATACCTACTATTAATTTCTGATGTATTGGAATATAGGAGAAGAATTTAGGAATAGAAAAGGTATATTTTCTATTAATGTGCAAGGTGTCTGCAATGCAGATTTAATTTTTATGAATGTTGTATCTCGTTGGCCGGGGTCAGCACATGATGCAACAATATTTAACAACTCATTATTGAAAGGTACAATTCCTGTTTTTACTAAATTACATTTTAATGTAGCATTCTTTTGGGTGAAAATAATTAATGTTAAGAATATATTTTATTTTCAGTACAATGTGAAAATGGTATGTTTGGGAACAGGTGGCTCAGTGGCACTTCATATCTTCTGACACCAATACTTAACCCATCTTCGCCTAATGAACATCGTTATAATGAAGCACATATACTGACGAGAAATCCTATAGAAAGGTAATATTTATCATTATTGTTAACTCCACAAGGAATAACTCATAAATTGTTTCCATTTATTTATTTGTAATGGAACTGAAACTGTTTGTAATTTTTCAGATGTTTTGGTGTTTGGAAAAGACGCTTCCCTGTGCTGTCTTTAAAAATTCGCCTAGCTCCAGATACAACACAAGCTGTCATCATTGCTACAGCTGTATTACACAGCATCTACATGTTGCACAGAGTTATTGAAGTGGATCCGGAAGTTGATCTACCATCTGAATTTTCTGGTAGACCAGACCTCGAGGAAGTACAAATTAATACTGAGGGTGTTAATTTAGATACTAGGAACCACTCAGAAAGGCAAAATCTGATAAATAACTTTACTTTTAATATTTAATACATATTTTATGAAAACCTGGTAAATTGTTTCTTTTTATTATTATATTATTTTTCCAACAAACTTTAGAACCTTAAGTACCTCAAAATTAAAGTTATATTAAACACACAAGTACTTCATTTTTAAATGTCAAAATTACGTTCCGTTTCTGTTGCAGTTGGGAAGCCAGTTACATGTTTCTTTATATAATAAAATAATGCAGAATGGTTATAATTATTAATTATTGTAGCAATGATACATAATAATAAAAAGACAATGTAAATTTGAATAATAAAGGACATAAAATGCATGTTAATATAATATTAATTTAAATCATACCAGTTTAAGTATCCATTAGTTTCAGAACTACAGACCCATAGCGCTTCTGAGCCATGTTTACAAGCTGTTTTCAAGAGGTATAACGAACCGTCTTGAAAGCAGGTTTGAAGACTTCCAGCCTCCTGAACAAGCTGGCTTCCGCAGAGGCTTTAGTACCGTAGACCACATTCATACGCTGCGGCAGGTTATACAGAAGACCGAGGAGTATAACTTGCCACTTTGCTTGGCGTTTGTGGACTACGAAAAAGCCTTTGATTCGATCGAGACCTAGGCTGCACTTCACTCTCTCCAAAGGTACCAAATTGACTACCGGTACGTTGAAGTGTTGAAGTGTCTGTACGAAAACGCCACTATGTCAGTCCGACTTCAGGATCAGGACTCAGGAGATGATGATGATGATGATGATGAACCGGTATATAGGGGTTGTTGACATGGGCGATGAAATAACAGTCTACTACTTTAGCATCTCAAGCATTTGTTTTTATGTTAGTAGGAATAAACCAACGATTCAAGATACCTTTGGGATATTTTTTGACAAACACCTTGACTGGGGAACAGAAAGCTAACTTAGGCTAAGGACTCACGAAGCTGTTTTCACCCGTGCCCGCCGCGGTTGCGGGCCCGCAGCCTTTGTAGAATACAGATATTTATGTAAAAAATTAAAGCACATTTCACGACGCGTTTTACGCCCGCGGCGTGTGCGATTGTTTGCGGATCCTGCTGCACCGGCGGTCATCTTGTGCCGGCGGGCGCGGGTCTCGGTCCCGCAGCCGCGGCGGGTTGCACCCGCGCGTTCTGCGGTCGGTTGGCGGGCGACCGCGCGTGGACAGCGGGGGGCGGGGGGTAGTTTAGAAATCCGACGCCATTTTGCAGTGACTTGTTATTACTCGTTGTGTAGTGATATAAAATATTGATGTTATTGGCTTGTCTTCCACTGCGTATTGATGGAGGTATTTGTATACTCTCAAGATTATGAGTAAAATCTTCTTCTCTAATATGATGGCCGTCTCGTTTTCGTACAAAATTGTGAAGTATGCAACATGCCTTCACAATATTAATTGATAAAGGTATTGATACATCCAATGCACGATTTAAAATTCGCCATTTGTTTGACAAAATGCCAAATGCACATTCCACGTATCTTCGTGCTCTAGATAGGTGATAATTAAATACCCTTTTTTGTAAACTCAAAAATTGACCACCATAAGGTCTCATAATATTTTGATGCAACCCAAACGCCTCATCGGCTACGAATACATATGGGACAGGTGGCAAAGTAGATCCGGGTAGTATTTTTTCATTAGGTAGTTTGATAGAATTGCTATTAAGCGCATTGCAAAGAGTAGTATTTTAAAAATGATTGAATCAGCATTACTTCCCGGGGCTCCAATGTCTACAAAAACAAAGCAGTAATCCGCATCAACTACGGCCATTAACACAAATGAAAAAAAAGACTTAAGCACTGTTATCTGGTTTAATTATTCTTATATGTTTGCCGTCTATTGCTCCGACACAGTTAGGAAAATTTGCGTACTTGTAAAATTTTTGGCTGATTTCTTCTAAAAGTTCTGTAGTGATTACCGGAAAACATTCAAACATTAACACCTCCCATAATTTTTCACATGTCATTCTTATAATTGTTGATATAGTTGTGTGCCCAATTCTGAATGTGTAGTGCAAATCGTGCATTGAAGTCCCACTTGCTAGGTATCTGAAATAAATAAATTTACTTAATTATGTATATATTTTTTCAGGTAACATGATTATTAAAAAATGGAAAATGTTAAATATTGCTGGATGAAAACCAACAAAAAAGTTGTAACGGAAACAAAATCTGGATCGGGAGCTAAAAAAACTAAAAGGTACATATATGATGATCAGTTACAGTTTTTGAAGAAAAATATACCTGTTGAAAATACCTCCTCAACCTTAACAAGCGGTGCTACAACTGAACAAACTACTACTAACACTACTACTGTTGCATCAACATCAGAAGGTTTTGCTACACCTACCACCTCAGATTCTTCTCAAGCAGGTGTTAAAAGAAAAAAAAAAAGACGACGCCGAAAAAGCAATAATAGAGATGTTGTCTCAACGCGAAGATAGACATTTGTCATTTTTTCGAGGAATTTTGCCATCATTGCAAAATTTTGATGAAGCAAAAACAAGACGATTTCAAATAGCAGTTCTACAAATTATTGATAATCTTGATAATAATCTTCCAGCATTGCCCTCTTATCGATATCCACCATTTAATTATAGTCAAAAAAATATCAGCTATCGTACCTATTCTACTTCTGAAAGCAATACTATCCAAAGTCCATAAAATATTCCATCAGTTTCTTCATTACTAATTTGTCAGATGATGTGTATTTTCAATAAAGAAACATTTTCAATATTACCACTTATTTCATTAACACCTGACGCAAAAACTGGGGTACCCCCTATGTGTATGTGTGTGAGTGTGTATGTTCGTACGTGCGTGCGTACGTGCGTGCGAGTTATTAAAAGAAACTTACATACCTTAATGTCACTGCCAACATTTCCTCTGGTGATATGGGATCTCGCATATTAGTATGTTGTTTTTGAAGAGCAGTTTCTGTTTTTCTTAAAAGTTCTAAATAACTACATACGGACATTCGAAAATAATTAAAGAACTTTTCTTCATCCTTCTTTAGGTCATTAATAAGAGTAACAAAATATAATCCATAACGATCTCTTTCCGCAATCAGTGGATGTATCCAGAACCTTTTAGGCCTTCTTTTTTTAATTCTTTTGTGAAGGAAGTATAACGCAACAGCTCGTTTCTGGTGTGTGTCCATGACGGTCTGGAACTCAACTGATCGTTTAACCGCCCGTCTTGCAACCGCCCGTCTTGCGATTATCAACCGCCAAGTTTGCGAGCAATAATCGCAACCGCGACGGCTGCGTAACCGCACAAAACTCCGGTCTCGTGAGTTTTGAAAATAAAACTCCATTCCGCCACCGCGGCGTGCACGGGTGAAAACCGCTTCGTGAGTCCTTAGCCTTAGTTACACTTTGTCTCATGAAATGTCATGAAGCTGGAGTCAAAGTGGTCTCACTAACATTCGATTGCCATACCACAAATTTTAATACCTTAGAGCTTCTTGGTTGTGATATAACTAACCCTGCGAATATTAAATCTGCATTTCATCACCCTTTTCTTTCTAGAGAAGTCGCGTGTTTTTTAGACCCGTGTCATGTCATCAAATTACTTCGAAATCAGCTGGAAGCAAAAAGGGAATTTTTGTATAAAAATGAACAAATAGTAGACTGGAACTTTTTAACAATTACAGGAAGATGAAGGCCTACACCTAGCAAATAAATTGACTAAAAGACATATTTACTTTAGAAATCTAATAGTGAAAGTAAAGCTTGCCACACAGACGCTAAGTAGGAGTGTTGCAAAAGCACTAGTATTTTGTAGAACTAACTTAAATCTGCCAGATTTTGAAAAATCTCAACCCACTGAAGAATTTGTTCAATTAATGAATGACATGTTCGATATCTTTAACTCGCGAACCATGGAACATTTTGATTATAAAAAACTTATATTCAAAGGAAATAAAACAGAGATCAATACACTAATGGACAATCTTAAAAACTTCAGGATTATATATTACACTTGCAAATAAAAAGTCTCACTATAAAAAAAGTTACAATAGATGGTCGACCAACTTACATTATAACAAAATTTTATAAGGTATCGGAAACAAGATGCAAACCTGGTTTTATAGGAACATTGATAAATATTGCAAGCTTAAAATCCCTTTATGAGAGGCTAATAGAAAAGGAAAAATGTATGAAGTTTTTACCTACGTACAAACTTAGCCAGGATCATCTCGAAATATTTTTTGGTTGTGTCAGGATGCATGGGGGTCACAACAATAATCCAAATGTGAAACAATTTAAGGCCATTTACCGCAAATTGTTAACTTATTTAGAAATGAGAAGCTTAGAAACTGGTAATTGCATTTTGCTCGAGAATATCTCAATTTTGACATGTACTTCCGCAAAACAAATAATAAACTCAACAACTTCTTCGTACCGTCAAGAAGAGTCGGATGATTTTGAAAATGATTCTTTGCATTTTTTAAAAGACTTGTCCGCAGATTTCACCAATTTCGCACAGTATTTAGATGTTCCAATTATAAATGGCCTGAAAAAAGTTATAATCGGTTATATTGCGGGATTTGTTGTACGGCTGATAAGAAAAGCTGATATAAAATGTGAACATTGTTTATCACGTTTAGTTTCTTCACAAAAAGAACATTTTCACAAATTAATTAACTTAAGAAATAAAGGTGGATTAATTTTTCCTTCCACAGATGTCTATAATGTATGTACCGCAGCTGAAATAGTATAAAGTTATTAAAACATCACATAATTTTAAATACATCACCTGACATATTCTTAAATGCTTTATTAGGAATCAAACGATTTTTATTAAATTGGAGGATGAACATCAGTGTTTCGGAGCCGGTTTTGCGTTCCAAGTCGTGATTACAAGATGTTTTCGACGAAAATTATGCAAAATAACAAAATTTACCTGTGAAAAGATATTCCATCATGACTTTTTTGTTTTTGAGAATTGTTTTTGCAGTCCTTGAAGACACAATACGGCATGATGAGTACAAAATCTACACAGCGAAGTATTATCACGGAGACGTATGACACGACTGACACTAATTGGTTGCGCACTGAATTCGGAAACGTATTACTCATGCATTTAGTAGCACTGAACTTGGATTCACTCGGTTGTTTGGCGCGCGGTGTCTGCCTTTATTTAATGTAGTCAGAGTCATATTCGTATTCTCTAAGTTTCGACAGTGCCGGTAGCGCCACACTTGCGAGTGTGGCGACGAGATGAACCGTGTTGCGTGAGAATGTTGACATTATTTTATTTATTAGTATGAGTTTGGTAATCTCAAAGGGTATTTACCGCTTCACTCATCGAAACTCGACACTTCAAAAAACGAATCCACTTGTCATTTCTAAAGTGGTCTTGGAGGCTATCGAGATTGCATGCGAGTTCATTTTAACTCATTACTTCACAGTAAATACATACGTTACAGTATTAAAAATTATAATAATTCAATAGTTATGGCTCGTTGGTTTTTTTAACGAGTTTATTAGAAGCACATTCCATAGATTTATATGATAGTCGTCGTCAAGCTTGTGAAATTCGCAGATTTCAAATATTTAATAGGCACAAAGACTTTGTTGAACATTATCGTTTGTCTGAAGAATTGATAGATAATGATTTACAAGACATTAAAAATCTTATGAAAAGTCCACGCCGGCGAGGTCGCGGATTATCTATCAAAACAAAGGTAAATATTTTTTTACGTGTACACAAATTATTTACAACTTCCTAAAAGCTTTTTTCTTTTATTATGTGCCCTGTCATTCTTGGCCAGCGGTAGCTATCAGAAAATTTGTGGAAAGAATGTTAACACGTATTTATCACAACCATCCGTTTCCCGGTGTGTTCGCGAGGTAGTTGATGCCTTAAATCACCCTAACGTTGTTAGGAAATATATAAGATTTCCACAGAATTCAGTGGAGAGGCTCAAACTAAAGGAAAGGTCAGTATAAGTATTATACATATTTATTTATTTACTAATCACAAAATCACACAACTCTTAAAAATACATACCATACCATGGATTGAAAATTTAGATACTAAGTTAACAAAAACAAATAACATTAATACTTTTTATGCTAAACCTGCCTACTAATAAGGTTGAAGTATTTACAGATTCTTTGAGAAATACAAAATTCCTGGGGTGATAGGATGTATTGATGTTACCTATGTTACCATGGTAAGGCCATCAGAAAATTAAGAGCGATATTACTGTCGTAAAGGAAATCATGCAAGAAATATCCAATTAGTAAGATTTCTAATAAATATCTAATACAATTATTCTTGTAGATATGGAAAAAAAGGTAGGTAATTCAAAATATAATGCAATTTTTGTTTTGTAGATTACTGATGCAGACTTAAATATATTGCATGTTGATGCAACCTATGGGGGAGCAACACATGATAGCTTCATTTTTAATCATAGCATCATACAGAACCACTTTGAAGGTTTAGTGAATGCTGGTGAAACTGTACATTTGCTAGGTGAGTACACCATTTGAATCACCTATTTATTTATTCCGTTTACTTGGCAAACTTTATATTATCTAAAGAATTATTATGTATAATATAAAAATTAATACTATCTAAAAATACTATTTACATGGGTGAAACCAGTATATGTATATAACTTATATATAAATACTTTAATCGTAATAGGACATTTAAGTGAGTTTTTTTGTTTTTTATTACAGGGGATTCTGGGTATGCACAACGTGCATATTTGATGGTCCCGGTACCTAATGCAGAAGAGGGTACACCTGCTGCACACTACAACAAACTCCATGCCACAGCGCGTAATACCTTGGAGAGAGCTATAGGCAGGCTAAAAGGGAGGTTTAGATGTCTTTTGGTACACAGAGTACTACATTATCACCCTGATATGGTTGCGAAAATTGTAGTGGCATGTTGTGTGTTACACAACATTTGTAATCGTGCAGGGCTACCGGCTCCTACCTTGCACGACTACGACAATCAAGAGGAGTTACGTTTCCACACAGCCACTCATACACAAGCTGGGGCTAGAAATGAAACTGCTTCGCAAGAGGCTGTAATAGGACAGTCTAGTCGACAAGAATTGATTAATATGCTATGGCGATCACGATCACGATCAAATCCCTAATATTAATGAATAAACATAGTATAAAAATAAAAAATATGTAATATTTTATAAAAATATATAATATTTTAATTTTTAAAAGAATATATAATTAACAAATCTTAATATTGTTATTTTTTTATATTATCTGTTAATAAATGAAAACCTTCCCTAATGCCCTTCACAAGCCTTTCAAAGAGCTCTAAATTTCGGCGATTTATTTCGAGTTTTTGTTCCTCTATCGCCAAAAATCGCAAGGCTTGGATATCGCTAAAAATCGCAAGGCTTGGATTCTTCTCCAAATAGTTTAGCAGGCCGTGAATTTTGGCTGTTGAAGGGTGAGCCGCTCTTTCTACAGGGCTATAATTAAAACAAAACAATTTCAGTAGGGGTTGGCTAAGTATCATAGAAACTAATATTGATAATAAAATTATATACTTCATATATTATTTTATTTATAAATTAGAACACCAAAACAAAACTTTTAATTAACTTAAAACCAATTCTCACTTGTAAGCGCCAAATCCGTGTTGTAAACAAACTTAAACTTTTTTCGAGGCACAAGTCCCGCAACATACAGCCAAAGTAAATGGGTTTTTTTTCTTTTTTTCAACAAAAACAAATATTTATTCATCAAATATCTTAGATTTGATGCATTTATGGAATTTATATACCAAATTTGTGGAAAGTTTATGCACATATTTTAAAATAAAGTCATATGAAAAGAATATCGATAAAACTAACACAGCTCTAGATTTCCGCTCTTCGAATTGACACTCAATTCACTTCGCAAGTGCGTACCAAATGTTTACAGAATTCCAAAACAAGGTCAGGTGAATTCGCTTTCGAAGTGAGCTTTGTCACTCAGGGGAAGCTCGATATCGAAATAGTTATTTACAGAATAGCATTGCTGGTAACTTTAAACGCACACAGATGCATGTGTACGTACAGTGCGTCACGCAAACATAACTATAGAGATCTGTCTCATATTATATAATCTGAGTCCTAGAAATGGAGCACCAGTACAATGTTAGAATTGCTGAATAAAAAATAAAAAAACTGGAACTGGAAATAAAATCATTACAAAAAAAGGAAAAACTCTAGTACCACTTTTCTAACAAGTTAAACTTATGGTTGAAAGAAATTTGATTGAAAAATGTTATAAGAATTCGAATTATGTAAGGTTTAAATTTAAAATTTAAACTTAAACCTTTGGAATATTTTAAGTGAAAGTGTCTTTCAATGAATTTCCGTCTTCTTATATTTCCACGTACATTGTTTTCCACTGGTACAACTACTGCTGCAGATGTTGCTGTGTTAGCTTCATTGTTATCAAAGCCACAGCGGAACCTCTGCTTCCACAAAACAAAACAACTTTCCAGAAGAGTTCGCAAATTAGCTGAAAAGCAATGGCTGGTTAGAGAATTTTAAGAAACGACATGATTTAGTCTTTAAAAAATGTGCGGCAAAAGTGCGAGCGTAAGCAAATCAGTCTGCCAAGAATGGAAATCTGAATTACATAATTTAGTGAATGATTTAACGCTGACGAAACGGGTCTATTTTTCAAATGTCTATATAATATATATATATATATATATATATATATATATATATATATATATATATATATATATATATATATATATATATATATATATATATATATATATATATATATATATATATATATATATATATATATATATATATATATATAAACCAATCAAAAGAATCAAACAAGTTGTGACCTCACCACCTATACGAAGAATTATGAGAAGGCGATTTCATATTACAATGATATCTTAGTTGCGTTTGAGAAATTAAGTGTGGCCTCAGCTCTTCCGAAGACTGCTCACCTCGCCACGTCAGTCACACCTGCTAACGTTCTGCTCAAAATTGCTCTGCCGCAGTTCAGATCTAAAGTTGCAGACTGGCCTTCCTTCATAGCCATCTTTAGGAGTCTTACTGATGACATGACCACCATTTCGGATTCTGTAAAGCTTCATTACCTGCTGTCGTGCCTATCAGGCGAGGCACGCAGTATAGTATCTCATCTTCAGTTCACAAACGAGAATTTCGCCGTGGCCATGGATATTCTGACCAGGCGATATGAAAACCGTCGTGTTCTGCTCGACCGGTTTGTGGACATCATACTAGGGCTACCACACATCCATACGCGCTCTGATATCCGCACACTCTTCTTGACTCCGATCTGCCCATGAAGGATAGTGAGTACGTTTTCGTATCTATAGTACTACGAAAGCTTAAGGGTGAGCTTCGGACCCTCTTTGAGCGTAAGTAATAAATATGGATCACGTCAGACTATGGCAACTCTCAAAAATTTAATCATCTTCTTGGAAGGGCACGCGCGTTGTGTGGAGACCGAGTGGTCCAGCCCACTCTCTTCACAAGTCAGTGTTGTGTTGTCAGTTGAATTTGAATTTGAAACAGCTCCTGTCGCTCCCATTACGGATAATATGCCATGCCCATTCTGCAGATATTGAGGGCACTAGCTCATCGCCTGCCCGAGGTACAACCACCAACCGATCTAGGGCCGATAGGACTTCATCAACGCTCGCAACCGCTATTGACGCTGCTTAGGCCCTCATTATGAGAATGAGTGCAACCACGAGGGCTTGTAAAGTGTGTGGAAATAGAAGACACCACACATCACTGCATCGGCCCGATGCTTCTTCTCCAACTCATTCGAACGCTCATCTTCTACCTCCGCATATGAGAGAGCAACGCAGACAGCGCTCAGCTCACGAGCACCAATATTTACTGCACCAGCACGGCACACGCCGCACAGGTGAACCCCAGGCCGCACAACAATCAACCAAATCATTCGCGCTCCCCAGTAGGTCTCGTGTAGGTGGTCAACAATGACTATATACAATAAACGAACACACAATACAATACATAATACATTACGGTTATTATTATGTAAAACTAATAAATCCATGTCTTCATGTTTTTTAAAATAACTTGTATTAAAAAATTGTCTGATTCTATCTGTGCTTCAAAACTATCGTCTGATGTATTGTTGATTAATATTCACGAGAACTGCCTGTAAGAGTTAATGCAAAATACCTATCCCTTAACATTACGAATTTAATTGTCATTAACCTCTATAAAGGATTCAATAATGCAGAATATAAACAGAAAGTATAATTTACCTCTATTTAACAAATCTTAAGTTACGTGGTATACAGAATATTTTCGAATTCCATTCAGTTTTGTTGATTATGGAGGTTGCATAGTACTTACGTAAATGTATTTGTATTTTTTTACTCACATCGTTTAAAGTTTTTCACATTCAGGCACTAAGCAAGTGAGGTATTATTATCATTTGTTTCAAAATATCTATAAACAACTTTGTTTTCTTGCGCCACATATTACACTTTTCAAAATCAGGGGTAATAGATTAAACAAATACTGTTAAAGCCTGAACTTGCTAGGACCTGGCAAAGAGTTCATGAAGAATTACACCTTCAAGAGACTGACTTCGAAGACTTCGTTACCTTTGATAATGATTTAGCCATCTGTGGAGAACTAACTGATGCTGACATCGTCACATCTGTGTTGCCAGTTACTAATGCAGAAGCGGATGAAGACGAGGACGAAGAGGCTGAAATTGATGAGCATAACTTCACAATAAATGATGCTTATAATGCTTTGAATACAATAAAATCTGTGTTTCTCAAAAAGGGAGGTTTGAGTGACGATGTAGTGAAATCCATCACGAAATTAGATTGCGCTTTGGATGTCATAACTCATACCGGTGGTAAACAGACAACTATCAATGACTTTTTTTCTAATCAATGAACAAAATTGAGATTAAGCTACTATAACCACATTTTTAATTCTTTTTGATTATTAATGTAAGACAAAAAATTTATTATCTACCTAATTGTTTTTAAATACATAGCAAATACATATAGTAATTTAATAAAAATGTGTTATCATTTATTAGTAGAAGTTGTTCGCTATAACAAGATAAGTACGTAATATTGAGGTGAATAAAACTATTCTTTTACCTCTTTATAACGAATTTTAGACCAATCTAACCTCAACATAACAAACCTCAGTTCAACGAATTACTTGATATTACGAATATTTTCTTGTTCCCCTCCGATTTGTTATATCGAGGTTGCACTGTCATACTTGATATAGCTTTAATTAGTGTTTTTTGTAATACTGGACTAAAGGTGAAATTACACGGTTCACTTTTGGCTTTCAATTTGGATGAAGCAACCAAATTGATCCATGTAAACTTATAAGTGAATCATTCAATGTCATAGAATGTTTTCGTTCTACGGCGTTGAAAGAATTGAACATGCTCAATATTTTCACTTTTAGCGTTCAATCTTCAACGCAGATGAATGAGAAATGAATTTGTAAACACAAGAATTGAACGATTCACTTTTACAGTCAGTCTTGCGCGCTGCAGTGTCGAGGAAGGGCGTATTTTTGGACAATACGTACCTACCTACTACATACCTACGAAATGGTTTTCAAATGGAATGAAGAACACACGCCTCTGTTCTTGGAACATTTTAAAAAGTATACGTGTCTATGGAATTATAAAACAGAGGGTTATAAAAACCGAGATTGTCGTGGAAATGCTATTAAATCGCTAATTGAAGATTTGAACATTAGCGGTGTAACCGAAGAAGACATTAAATTAAAAATAAAAAGTATACGTACCCGTTATACTTGTGAATTAGCGAAAATAAAACGATCGACCAAAAGCGGTTGTTCCACAGATGATATTTATGTTCCAAAGTTGTTTTGGTTTAAACAAGCGGATTAGTTTTTGAATGTTGTATGTGTTCCAAGGGAAGGCACATCTAACTTCGTGAGTACCTACTATTTAAATTAATATATTAAACCCATGCGAAGCTGGCGCGAACCGCTAGTCTACACTAATTTTATAAAGAGGAAAGATTCGATTAGTTGTTTGTATTGAATAGGCTCCGAAACTACTTGGCTGATTTAAAAAAAAATTTCACCTTTAGAATGCTACACTAACCCTGAGTAACATAGGCTACTTTTTAACGGACTACGATGGAGTCCAACAGGAGGGTAATGTGTTCATATTTGTTGCGATAGCCGACATCCATGCGGGCGGAGCCGCGGTTAAAAACTAGTATTTAACCTCCTGACACCTAGCGTCCTTTACAAAGTGCTAAATAAACCGTACTCTAAAGGCCGAATATTTTTGAACTTCTTATTTCGACAACGGACGACTGACCTTTAGGTAGCACCAATACCCGAGCGTTTGTTTTTTCCCGCTAAAAAAGTATTGGACACGTGATTGCTTGGAGCCAATGAAATTTAAGCAATGACGATAGTTTGTCCTTGGAGTTTGATAGGGATGTCATACATAGTTGCCGCCAATCCTGCGACGCGTGCTCAGGAGTTCACAAAGATGGCGGCACGTGGCCGACGAATTAAGTAAAACTTTAAATGTTTTTGGTAAATTTACTTGTTTTAATGTAGATGTCGCGCACAAAACCGAGACCAAAATACATCGATAGATGAAATGATTATCCCTTTTACGGGTGCTTGTGCAATTAGACAATATTGCCCGGGAAAACCACATCCAACTGGCTTAAAAGCTTTTGTTCTCGCGAACCCCAACGGATTGGTATGTGATATTTTGGTTTACCAAGAGAGTACGACATTTGAAGAGTCTGAAATTAAACGTTCTTTGTGCCTGAACGTAGTTTAAAAATTAATTGAAACCTTGGTGCCTGGTCATATCATTTATTGTGACCGATACTTCATAACTTTTAAACGTGTGACGTTTGCTGTGGTTATGAAACCAAAAACGTGACAGAAGAGATTTACAAAAAACATTTTGAGAAGAAAAAGGCTGCAAGACTAGAAAAAGAATCTGATAAACTATTGGCTATTGATGGAAAAATTATAGGACTTACTGTTGATTTGCAGAGCGTGAAGGTTTGCCCCAAAGTTCAAGCTAGCGCAGTCTATTATAAGACAAAGCTATGTTGTCATAATTTTACAGTTGACAACTTAGCAACTCACGAAGTAACCTGTTATTGGTGGCATGAATGTGAAGGCGAGCTACAGGCATACAAATTCGCTTCTTGTCTAGTAAACTACATACAAGAGCAGCAGTTTTTCCTATATGTTATGTGGTGAACGTCTACAGGTTGTAGAACACATCAGAGATCTTGGGGTTATACTGGATAGAAAGCTACATTTAAATATGCACATCGATTATATAATCAGCAATGCTTATAAATTATACGGATTTGCGATGCGCACTTGTAATGAGTTTAAGCGAGCTTCAACATATCTTCACATTTATAAATCACTTATACGTCCACAACTCGAATATGCTGTGCCTATATGTGGAACCCATATTATAATAAATACATAGATGCGCTTGAGATAGTTCAAAGAAAATTCTTACGTTGTATGTATTATAAATGTCATTTTTCGCGGTTACCTTATAATCAAATGTTAGATAAATACAAACTCCCCACTCTTAAATCAAGACGAACATGTCTTGAATTGATGCTGCTGTATGACTTATGTCATAATAAGTATGATTGTGTTCCCCTAAATAAATTTAAAAGTTCCCCTAGATCGCACACTCGTAATCCACATTCTATATTTTCCACTGCATTGTGTAGAACCAATGCTGGTAAGCGCTCACCCTTGCATAGAATTGCTGATGTATATAATGAGCACTTCTTATCGGTGGATATTTTGTTTGCAAGAGCTCCTAAATTTAAAAAAGAAATTTTAAATTATTGCATTAATATTATAAAAGTAAACGTATATATACATAACTTATGTATTAAGTGAATTTAATCTTTGTTGAATATGAATTTAAATGTTATAAAATTATGTATACCTACCATTTCCTTAATGTGTGCTTTATACTATTATAAATTGTAAACTGGAGTTGACGGTGTTGGTGTCACAATTGATAATATTTATATTGTGTCTCTTCTTTTATGTAAAACTTTTTGTGATTACTGTTTGTCAACTTAAATAAATTAAAAAAAAAAAAAGAGAAAGTTCCTAAAACTCCACTAGTTATTTTCTGTGATGGATGTACAGCCCAGAATCGAAACTCAATCATGGCTAATGCTCTTCTGGACTTGGCTATGAAAGAAAACATGGTAATCACACAAAAATATTTGGAAGAAGGCCATACCCACATGGAGCGTGACTCAGTACATTCCGTTATTGAGATAAAACTTTAAAAAACCGACATAAATCTACCTCATGAGTATGTTAAGCTTACTAAAGATGCAAGAAGAAAACTCCTAAATATGACGCAAAATACTTCTCCCATGAGTTTTTCAAAGATTTTTCAGTGCTGCAACGATGTACCTCCATTCGACCTGGAAGAAAAGCTGGATATCCAACTGTCACCGACATCCGGCATTTGCAATATGACCCAGAAGGAAAAATTAAATTTAAACTTAATTTTACGGATGAATTGCAAGAGTTGCCCATCAGATGGAAGCTTGGTACCTACACGATTAATCCAATGTACACTAGAAGAATACCACTGAAGCCAAGAAAATGGAAAGACCTCCAAGATCTGAAACACATTTTTCCAACTGACTGTCATTCTTTTTACGACAGTTTGCCTCAGGCAACGACTGATTAAAGATTATGTAAATAGGTATAATAGTGCGAGTCAAAGTTTATGTTGGCATTTTTTTTATTTAAAATCTAAGAATTTTATTTTTGTAGTTGTTTTGATAGAAGTTTAATCTTTGTTTGACATCTTTTCCAAGATTCGTAATTTAAATGAAAGTGCTATTACTTACTGCTATTTTATTTTTAATTGTTTTTAGTTGTTTTGATAGAAGTTTAATTTTTGTTTGACATCTTTTCGATGATTCCTTGATAAATTTATACTCTTTATTTAGAGTAGCTAGTGAGGTGATGATTATTGATTTAAGAAAACGCCATATTAATCATTTACATACTTTTAATAACTTGTTCACATTTTACAACAATTGACCACACCATAGACACACAGATAAGACAAGAGTAGTTTTATGCCACAGATACAATAATACACAGTAAAGTAGTAAACTTAATATTTAACATTCCTAATTTTAATGAAAGTGCCATTATTACTATTTTATTTTCAATTGTTTTTAGTTGTTTTGATAGAAGTCTTTTTTTTATACTTTTCGATTATTCTTATTTTAATGAATGTTATTATTACTAATAAATCTAAATACTAATCTATCTTAATTATAGAAAATAAATGTTTATTTTACAGAATGATGACTTTAATTTTTTATGTTAATATACATTATCTCAGTAAATTCATCATGCTTATAAAGCGTAACTCAGATATTGAGCTTCTTGGACAAGCAAATTATATTACAACTTAACAACAAGATTATACTAGTATTTTGATAGTTTAGTACCAGTATATAAGTGTATAATCTATGGTTTAGATTCTAGCAAACATACAGCTTGAAGTGACAGATCTTCAAAACCACACTGTCCTGAAACAATTTTTCTACGAAAATGTATCCTCAGAACAGCTAACAGAAAGTTTTGCAAGTTTTTGGAAAAACGTTTCCAGAGAAGATTTCCCAACATTGCGTGACTTGCTATGCAAATTTTAAGCAGGTTTGGTTCCACATATGTGTGAAAAAAAACATTTTCGACTCGTCGTACATCAAAAATAAATATCGCACATCTCTCACTGCAAAACACATTTCGGATTTAATTGTACTATTAACATCAGACTTTAAACCAAATATCGACAAATTACTTTCACAAAAACCTCTTCACAGCTCACATTAAATAGAAATAATGTTGTTATTATGTTTCTTAATTTCATTTACAAATAAATTAAATTAAAATATATTTTTAATGTACTTTTTGTGAATACCTTATGACTAAGCTATGGTATTTGGCCCGGCGGCGCCAGTCTATGGAATTTTGCCCACCTGTAAAATTTGTTGGCCATCCTTGGTTTAGAACATCACTTTAAAGTGTTGTTATAGAATTAAAACAAAAAAAAACACTTTTTTGACCCTCCTGAACAGTTGTCATTTCTGAGTTCGCTTCATTAGAATAAAGTCGACGCTATGTTTTTTCAATGTAACGAGCTGACAGAAGATAGGTGAATAAATTGGCACCCATAAGAACTCTTTGATCATGTAATTGAGACTTGAAGAAACCTGTATTTTCCTTCTGACTGCACTACAATAGATGAGCACTTGCTTGGTTTTGGGGAAGGCATTCATTTCGGATGTACATCCCTTCAAAGCCAGATAAATATGGAATCAAACTGCTGATGTTTTGAGACGCTAAGACATACTCGATAAATAGCCTCATATACATAGGAAAAATTTCTACTCCCAGAGAAATACCAATAGGAATATAACATATATAGAAATGCCAATAGGAATATAACATATTATAATAATTTACCAGGTTTAAGGTATAGATATCTACCGCTCAGAAACTGCTGTCAAAAATATACCTACAGTTTGATCACTGAAGAAAAATGAAGCAGAAATACCGAATCTTTTACTGATACGAAAGACCGTGACCTAAATACGTCAATGCTTGCTTTTCATTAAAATATATGGTAATATCATTTTGTAATTAAACGAACGGTGGAGTTAATTTGACAAACTTTGTCATACGTACGTAAATCACGCAAATAATGTGCCACGTGCAAAACTTTTATTTGTAATGAGCACCTAAATAAAATTTTCCAAAATTGTTTATAGTTCCCAATTTTGTGTGCTAATTGTGTTAATTGAGACCAAAATTAATCCGGAATCCCTTTTGAAATTGGCTTTTCTTTCTGACTTATTTGATTATTTAAATATCTTGGATAAAAGTATTCAAGGGATGAAAATGTCATTACTGCGGAAGAGAAAACTCATGGCTTTACAAATAAAATTGACTTGTGGTCATCGTCTCTAAATAAAAATCACTTCGTTCATTTTCTTCAACAGTCTTGAAAAAGTTGGATGTGAGATAAACATCAAGGTATTTATACTTGAATTTTGGTAACCTAGATCAAAAAATCTACTCGTAGCAAATAATGTAGCAAAAACCGATCCACGATGGAAGAAATATGTTAAAAGTACTATATTTTTCCTGGTTGAAATATATCCTTTTTGTACTAGCTAGCTGTATGCTAATTTCACTATGATTGGTTTAGTAGTTGAGTCGTAAAAGAGTTTAGAATAACTTACTTAATTGAATTAATAATATTATGATTTCTCGTAGATAGTAGTTCTTACAAAAATACGGTTGATTCAATGATCGGCTACAACTTAAGACTTTTCAAATAGAAGTCAGCTATTAATCACGTAACTTTTCAAGTTTATAAGGTTTCTTATTCTTAAAATATTGACATTTATTTCTTATTGATTTTTGTTTTTAATTGACATTGACTTGTAATATATAAAATAGAGATGCACCGAGTAGCACTTTCGCCGAGTAACGAGTACCGAGTTTTACTCGGTTCAATTTTTTCCAACCGACTACTCGGCCGAGTAACTCGATCAATCCATTTTCGGTCACGTAAACAAGTACAAAAAGTTTCGCGCGGCGCGAGCGGCCGGCTCGCGTTGATACACCCCTCACCTCGCCCGCGCCTTTCGTCTATCAGTCGCTTGCTAGTTTACAAATAAACACGTCACGTTGCGTGTCATAGTAGATAAATAATTGAAAAAGTTTGTTAATTAACGATTGACTTTGTGTAGGAGGTGTGTAGTACCTGATCAGTGATTGTAAACATCATTATGTTTTACACTTTCACTTTCAGTTCACGTAAAAGATCCCGAATTTGGGCGTTTTACGACGAGATTGAAGACGATAAAACCAAAGTGAAATGTACCTTAAGTAATTCCCAGACTTCACGTAGTGGTGTTGGACGAAAGGCTTCTTACGACGGCAATGTTAAACCATGTTAAAATAAAACACACACAGAAGAGTCGAAAGATTTGGAAAATAAAACTTTGCGGGAAATATCTCAAAATCGTGAGCCAGCAGCGTCAACTTCGTCGTCGCAATCGAAAGCAACAAAAATACAACAAAACTTTTTCGAATCATTTACTACAAAATGGGACACAACTGATTTGCGCGCCAAAGTAATTCACAAAGCTGTGGCGGAGATGATCGCGGTAGATAACTAACCGATATCTATGTTGGGTTATATATATTATAAATAATGGGTTTCAAAGATTAATGAATTCCTTAAAACCCAAATACTAAATTCCCAGTAGAAAGTATACGAGCGAGGTTATCATACCAGAAGTTTACACCAAAGTGAAAAACGTAATAAGAGCGGAAATTGCAAAAGCTAAAGCTATACTACTGATCAATAACTACGGACCTGCATGAATAACTTACTCGGATTCTTAAACTACACCGCTCACTGGCTAAACGAGGAGTTTGAGCTTCAGCACAGTGTTGCAGATGCAATATTTTAAAGAACCCCACACGGCAGACAGAACTGAGATATTGATACTCGTATTGATCTTGTTTTGAGAGACAACGGACCCAATGTGGTGAAAGCTGTCAATGATAGTCAATATGTTGGCAAAGGATGCTACATACATACGCTGTAATTAGCAGTAAAAGCTTGCAAAGCAGAAAGAACAAAATGTAATCGACGTTATTGCCTCAGCTAGAAAAATTGTAGGCCACTTTAACCATTCTGCAGCGGCACAAGAAAAACTGACCCTGATAAAAAAGTACTAGAAACAGATTGTTAGAGCAAAAAAGGGCAATATCTCTCTACATCTCTGACAATCCAATTATTGCCAATCTACAACAATTAACTGAACGACAATGGGAGAACCTACGAGAGTACATAACATTACTCAAACCATTCGAAGTGTAGTGTGTGTGTGATACCTTCCCGTACCTAAGTATATATTGTACAACTTAGATTATTAGAGACAGTAATAAACGAACCTTGGAGCCAAACAGTTCTCTCATTTGCACCCCACATTACATGGCGACCCTGCCAAGCGGTGTGCGTGCAAGCGCTACCTAAGGCCTCTTTTCCATTACACGGTTTCTCGCCGTGAAAATCTACGGTTAATTCGCCGCGTGTAGGCACGGTCGTCAGTGTGGTATGGATCACTATATGAGCTTGTCGACATGCACGGTGGCGCCAAGGCACGGCGCCGCGGCCGCGTGCGCCGTGACTGCCCCTCGGCGCGCCGCGTCTACGCACGGCGTGATTTTCACCAGTGTTGTATGGCAGTCTATCGGGGTGTGTCGACGGTGCCGGACGTACGCACGGATTCGTGACCGCTTATATACGCTGTTTCGCGATTTTATTATAAAATGAACATAAATCAAGAATTATTAATTACGTTGATTCAAGAAAGGCCTGTAATATGGGATAAGACCATCGACGATTATAAAAATAAGCGGCTTAAATATGATTCCTGGAAAGAAATATTTATTCATTTCCAGCCCACATTTGAAGATTTAAGTGGTGATGAGAAAAACAAGTTTGGTAAGTTACAGATATTTAATTATTAACTTTTTACTTATGCATAGTTGTTTTGATAGGAGAGGCGACCTTCGTTAGATACAAAATATTGTGCAAATCTGTTGCGAACTTCATTAGCCGCCAAACTTCCGCGAACTGCATTCGTGATAGGTAACTGGATTAGTTCCGATTCTGAATCAAGGGTGGACTCATTTTCACTCGCATTGTGAAACTGAAAGTTTTCCTGCTTATGTATAAAATTTTGCAAAACACAACATGTTTTCACAATATCAACTGCCAAATCGATGGACACATTCATTGGCCGGTGAAAAATTCGCCATTTATTGGATAAAATGCCAAACGCACATTCAACAAATCTTCGCGCTCTTGTGAGTCTGTAGTTAAATGTACGTTTTAATTGATCAAGCTGATGACCACCAAATGGACGAAGCAAGTGATAATGCAAAGCAAAGGCTTCGTCCGCAACGAACACATATGGCAAATCGTAGTCAATTCCAGGCAAACGTGTTGCATCGGGTAGATTTAATCCGTTGTTTGTTAAATTTTTCCAAAATGGGGTCTCTTTAAACACACTGGAATCACACTCCTTTCCGTAGGCGCCAACGTCAACAAATATAAAGTTGTAATCGCTATCTACTACTGCCATCAAAACTATAGAAAAAAAATGTTTGTAATTTAAAAACATCGAGCCACTATCAATTGGCTTAATAAGTCTGATGTGTTTTCCATCGACCGCTCCTAAGCACAGCGGGAAGTTGGAAGATTCTTGAAATTTGCTTGCAATGTGTAGCCAGTCTTCTTTAGATGGCATTTTCATATATTCTTTATACAGTTCTAACCAAATGTAGTGGCATACTTCACGTACGATGCAACTTATGGTTTTTATTCCAATTCTATAGCTGTAGTATAGGTCAGTAAAGGTATCTCCTGTTGCTAGATACCTGAAATATAAAACAAAACGGTTCAGGTTCAAATACTAAAACCCCATTTTAGGTCGGGGTCGATTCAGTTTAGGTCGGGGGTTTTCATAAATTTTGAATTTAATAATTATTATTTATTTATTTTCAGGGCAAATGGTGATGAAGAAGTGGACCAATATGAAAGATAGCTGGATAAAATATGACAAAAAAATTAATGAATGTAAGTCTGGTTCTTCAGCAAAAAAAATAAGAAAATATATGTTCTATGATGAAATGATGTTCCTAAAAAAAAATGTTGAGCATCGCAAGACCGATTCTAACATGACTGAACATGTTCATGATTCTAGCCTCAGTAATGAAAATTTTGATAGTGCAGTCCCGAATCAATCAAGCTCGGGATACACTGAACGGAGTGAGACGCAAAGGGCTAAAAAAAAAAGAAAAAATGAACTAAGTGAAGTTGACATTAGGTTTATGAAGTTTATGGATTCAGCAGAACGAGATGAGAAAAAGAAAAGCCGTAGTATGAACTTTTTTATGGGAATCGCTGATACAGTTGACAAGTTCAGTGATGAAAATATGATAGACTTTCAGTTTCAAGTAATTTCAATAATTAAAAATATTCAACAAAGACAGTGTACTCAGTATATACCTACATCAAGAAACCAATGGGATCAAGGCCATCAAGGATATTTAAGTGGTACAGCATCCTCAAATGCGCAATCGTCAACATATGGATATTCTACAGCTGCTAGATCGAGCTATGGAATAAGTCGTCCACAGACGTCTTCTCATGATTTTGGACACGGTTCTGGTTTAGAGCCAATCCACTACCGACCCGAATCACAATTATCTGTACATAGTGTAAATGCGGAAAGTATCTCGGCAGATTCTCAAGTTTCTATTGAAGACGAATTCGATTTTAGTACCGCACTTGAGTAGCATTTTCAGCGTAGTGTATTTTTTGATTTACTTGTTCTTAAATTAATAATTATTAAAATTCAATTACATGTAATAATTTTGTTTGTGTGCAATAAACAATTTTAAACTAAAATATGTCATTTAATTTTGTACCTACTTACCTCAGAGTTACAGCCAATCTTTCTGCGGGCGATATACTCTCTCGCATAAAAGTATCTTGATGTTTTAGTTCCTGGGATAATTTTTGGAGCAAGTTGTCGAATGTAGTTTTCTGCATTCTAAAATAATTGTAAAACTTGTCTTCATCTTCTCTCAATTGATTCTTGACAAGTGTATGAAACGCGCCATATTCCTCCCTTTTTTCTAAAATCGGATGTATCCAAAACCTTACTTCCCTTTTTTTTCTATTTTCTTTTTCCTATATATGTAATAAGCAACTATAATCTTTTTTTTCGTAAGAAAATTCATGACGCAGCACGTCCTACACAGCCCGAGTAAAAAGCGCTACTAGCCAGTACTTACCAATGTCTCGCGCGGTGATTTTGCCGTATCATGTACAAGCTAGCACGTTTTTTCAACCGTACGGCTTACACACCGTACGTTTGAACAACCGTGTAATGGAAAAGATGCCTAAGGCACGCACACCGTCCTCGGAAAATTAAGAAGTTAAATATGTATAGACGATTTGAAAAATATAATTTGAATTGAAGACTTAAAGAAACTGAAAAAATGTATTTGATAAACATAATAATTATTGGTTTTCCCTAAGTCGGGAAGATTATCAAAATTGTTTGGCTTCATCTTACAGTGTTTGCAAGATTCCATATGTTTGGAGCAAGTCAATCGAAAAAAATTGTGGTATCCAGGCAATTTCGGGGGGATCTCGTGTTAAACAAGTGTGTAATCTCGAGCGTGTAACACCTGCAATGGATGATGAGGTTCGGATAACACCACTGGATTCATTTAGTTGGTTGGAAACACATGCTTCTAAAACCATGAATATTGCTATTAACAAAGTGTTAACACATCCTTTTGTCATTGATGGCACGTGGTTTAAGATTCAACTAACACACACACACAAAAGAAGAAATTACTAAAATTTCAAGCTCCACATCATCAATTTCTGAAGTGATGCCCCACACCAATGCCCTATTAAATGGGTATCGAATATTTATGTATGGCTTCAAAAATCTGGTCTTAAGGCAAAAGCGTCATCACCAATGTACACAAATGGTAAAGAATCCGAATCCTGTGTTGGTCTTTCCGGTATATTTAAAGTACTTTCATCCAAACGCTTATAAAATTGTCTTTTTTAAAACTCCGCCATCAGAAATGCGGCTGTTCAAGTCTACATCAACATTTATAATTGTTCCGCATACACATATAAAATTCATGCATATACAAAAAAATTAGTAGGGCAATCAAATCTATAGGGCGTTTTCGCTTTTATTCATAATTTCGCAATATGGCTAGATAACACAAAGCTTCAGATTCGGTACAAGACACACTACTGTTCCTCTAATTCAAGCATGACTGTTTTGCTCGCTAGTCGATCAGTACTAACGAGCCGCGAGTAAAACCAACGTTCTTTAAAGCCGTGGTATAGGCTCTTACGTCGATCACCCGCTTTAGGGTCAAAAACATAAGGTTTTTTTTTTTTTTTTTTTTTTATGGGACAAAGGGGGCAAACGGGCAGGAGGCTCACCTGATGGTAAGTGATCACCTCCGCCCATGGACATCTGCAACACCACAGGGCTTGCAGATGCGTTGCCGGCCTTTCAGGAAAGGGAGGGAGGAAGGAGGGAGAAGGACGGGAGTAGGGATGGAGAGTGGGCCTCCCGGACTCTCACTTACCGGACGAAACGCGACAGCATAGCTGCCACTTCACGCCGGTCTCCTGTGAGAGAGTGGTACTATACGGGGCGTGCCGGCCCATTCGGCTGCTACCCGAAGGTAACAAGCATGGCACTACCACTTGAGATTTTTAAGGTTTGATTCCAGCCTTAGCATAGTACTTGGTTTCAGTACTCCCTGCTAATCACATACCTTGTACTTCAACGTGTGCTGTTCGCAATTTCTTTCATTTGCGAGAATGAACTACGAGTGCAATCCCATTTGGCAAGAATGTTCGCCAACATCTGCGTCAACAGTTGCTCCACCAAAATTAGATTCAGTTATTTCATCCGTTAGAGATTTCATTTCATCTTCCCAACCAACCTGCTCTTCTACCGGATATCCTATTTGGATTTTGTTTATAATATGGTTAACTACAGAAACTGGCGTTGTTATTATAGACTGGATCATTTTCAAAATTAAAACCCGACGCATTATGGACATCCCTGAGTTCGTGAATAGTCTGCCGCCATCTGGAAAACTCATCGTCCTAGCACTCATTAGTATTCAACATCTTATATACTATCTACTATCTGTCTGCGCAATTGTAAGAAATATTCACCGTGAACGCCAGGCTGAGACTGTTCCAATGGACCCTTACGAACACGTCTAGCACATAAGGTATTTGTTATATGATTTTTTGTTTTATTATAATTATTTTTAAAAGGTTTTCAAAATTTACAAATTAATATTTACATTGAATTTTGTAGAGCATAAAGTATAAAGAAGTAAAAATAGGACTTTTTCCACATACAGATAGTAAACTGATTACTTTTTGTAATTTAACACTACTATTGTTTGCATTGCGTGTGAAACTATTTGTTTCTTTTTAATCAGGATTACCTAAATACAATTATCATATTGTATTAAATGTATTATTGAGTATTTTAAGATTATGTATTGTATAACACCTTTACCCAAAATTTGTAATTTATTCAAATTGTAATTTATGTATTTTTCATATGGGGAGGAATGTTGTAAGTGTTCGACATAGAAATATATAAAAGCGAGCGAGCGATATTTTACTTAATATTTTACTTGTTTATGTAGCGTCAACTAATCGATAAAAACTTTTGAGCCACTATTTTAAAACAGCTAAATGAAAAAAGCAAACAAGAGAAGAAAGGCTGATAAAGAAGCGCCTTGCAGAAATATAAAGACATGAAATGATAAAAAACAATCCAAACTTATCGGAAGAAAAGTAAGAAAAAAATAGACAAATTTACTTATGTAGAAAGCAGAAAAAGAAACAATTACCTAAAAACGAAATGACTCCCAGACAGCTGAGATTAACATGGAGGAAGAGCTACATTCATATATTCTGAAAAAGAACAGCAGCCCTTGTAGAACAAATTACCCTACCTCAAAGTCTTAGCATTTTGTCGGATACCTAACCTGTTCTTTTAGAACACTTAGCTTGTAGTCTTCCAGCAGTCCGTCCATTAAAAAAAAATGGCGTAATTGCCCCACGATATTATTATGAGTTTGCAAAAAGTTAGGGATGTCGCGATTCGATAAACTACTGTTATATATCTGTAATGTATATAATAACGCCTACTCGTAGTCCTATCCCTTTTTACTTGGTTAGCACTTTTGATAGTTCATAATTATTAAATATTAATTATAGTGCAGTTCGATTCCAACATCCGCGCGTGACACTTGCCCTAACAAAATCGGGTCCGCTCTTTTAAATAAAGATGTTTTTTATGTAATTCAAAGTTATTTTCTTTTTTTAAAAAGCATTCAGTGAAAAGTACTATAACAATTTTGGTGGCAGCGGTGGGATACGAACCCACGCCTCCGAAGAGACTGGTGCCTCAACCCAGTGCCATGGGATACCGATGGTGAAGTTATCCTTGGGACGTCTCCGTTCGGACTCGATGATTCTATAGTTTAATTTACTTTCCTAAATTTCGAATAAATGTTAAAAGTGTAAAAAAAGTGAAATAAAACATGGACAAGAAGGACAAAATGCTGGATTGGAAATGTTTCGTAGAATGGACCAATTCGATAATATGGCTTTATTGTTATTATCCTCAGTCGCTACACTAGTCAATCCATTGTCTATCATAAGTACAATGATACTGTTACGACTTAGGGTTCGTTACAATTAAAACAGTCGTCCAACGTTTTCTTCACGTAAGCCATCACATTGTCAACCCGATTATTCACTTGTTCGATTCGGGTTTCAGCCTCTGACAGGCGGTTTTTCACCTCCTTTATGTCTTTCCTGAAGGTAGTGTGAAGGTCCTTCATGAGGAGCATCTGCTCCTCCTGTCGGCGGGCCTGCTCCTCCTTATCGCGCTGAAGTTGTTTCTCCAGCCGAAGAGCCTGTTCTTCCTGTCGGCGGGCCTGCTCCTCCTGCCGGCGGGCCTGCTCCTCCTTATCGCGCTGGAGCTGTCTCTCCAGCCGACGAGCCTGTTCTTCCAGCATCATCATCAGAGCACCCAGGTCAGGTGCTGTAGATGCAGGAGCTGCTGCAGGGGCAGCTGACGGGCCGGCCTCTGTGGTCGGCAGCTGTCCCTCAGAAGTCTGCGGCGATGCTCCTCCAAATCGCCTCTGGTCCGTCTCCTGCTGGCGTTGCTGGCTCCGGGTACGGATACCTTCCGTGTCGTCCTTGGGTAAAATCGGCATGATTTAATCCCACTTCTGACACCAATAGTTACGACTTAGGGTTCGTTACAATTAAAACAGCCGATTATACTACTAAAAACAGACACTTTAATTATCCAATACCAATGACAAAATAAGACACTAAATTATTAAACACAATCGCACTATGATCACTTTAAATCGCACTCGTAAATCGCTTCGATGTTTCGCTTGTATCGCTGATTCCAAACTGACTAGTCGCGGCTCATACCCGGCCTTATATAGGGGCCTCGGATGGTTCTAGAACCTTCGACCGTAGAAACTTCCAGAATGTTCGAGCACATACCGGCCCCGATCGATCATAGATCGATAGATCGAGATTGTTCTGAAAAGTTCTATCATCGAAGTTTCTAGAACGATCTTGACTACTAGTTCCGCTACTCGATACTAGATGGCGCTAGTGGTACGTAACGTCACCATGTCCTAAGCATTACTTGTTGCGCGCAACAATACATTATGTTTCTGATATGTTATTAGGTAACGATGCATCCCAGGCCATGGCGATAAGGGAATTCTTTAAAGTCAAAAGCTTGGAGAAACCTGAATCGCCGCGCACCAGCCGCACTAGAGCTGATATGGGACAAGTAACACCACCGAAGCTAAGACCAGCATCAAACCCACAGGACCATGCCATTAACGCATTCGTTGAATTCCTGGCAATAATAAAAGGAACCCGAGAGGTTAACCTAGCCACCTGTCAAAAGATCATGCAGGCCTACCAGCGAGGAAGTGAGAAGCTGCTGGAAGTGGAACTCAACAAAGCCGAAGCGGCCATATACGACAACGACACTTCCCAGGTAATACATGGAGAAATGTATGGGTCGTATATGACCGCTTATAATACCACGAATGGCTTCGTGGGACTGGTCGAAGCTGAGGGGTGTAAAGATGAACCCCCAAAATTCCAAACACCTCCAGGAGACCCACTAGTTGTGGTAGCCAAGTGCACGAGGATAATGCTGGACGACAGGATGCTCAAAATGGTTAAAACCATATCGAACGAAGTCGATACCGGCATTATCCTTGCGAACTGGAAACTGCCAAAAATAACGTGGACAAACGGGGTACCCGGATGCGGCAAAACAACTTACATCATCAGGCACTTCGATAAGGATAACGAAGTAGTAGCCACCGCCACAGTCGAGGCAGCAAAGGATCTAAGGGAGAAGCTCGTGGAACGGTTTGGTGACAGAGTCAAATCCAAGGTGCGTACCATGGCCTCCATACTGGCCAACGGTTTCAAAGAGGGCACTAGGTGCAACCGCCTAACGGTCGACGAAGCCCTCATGAACCATTTCGGAGCCATAATCATGGCAGCCCGACTGTCAGGCGCAGAAGAAGTGGCACTTATCGGAGACATAAACCAGCTGACTTATATCGACAGGGAAAACCTGTTCGAGCTGAGATATTGCTGGCCAACTCTGGTGACTAACATCACACGTGAGTTGTCTTGCACGCATAGAAACCCCATGGACGTTGCATATGCCATCAGCGAGGTCTACGGAAATATATACTCATCCAGCAAAATTATCCATTCCTTGAGCATGAAGAAATTTACTGGCGCGCGACTTCCATCGACCCAACAAGGAACTCTATACTTGGTCCACACTCAGGATGAAAAGAAACTCCTGATGGACCAAGGATATGGATCCGGTGAAGGGTCGCGCGTTATGACTATACATGAAGCGCAGGGTCAGATCTGCAGAGAGGTCATTATCGTTCGGACAAAGTGCAAGAGGCTCCGCATTCACGACAGTGTACCACATGCGGTTGTAGCGGTAACTAGGCACACCAACACCTGTGTCTACTACTCAGATGACGGTGACGACGCGATCGGCAGGTTTGTTCGTCGAGCGGAAGGGGCCTCAGCGAAAGCAATTCTGGAGCACAGCCTCAAAATTTCCATCTTAAAACGTGACACAAACATCTCCGAGGCTGTGCTTTCCCAACTGCATGAGGGGACAGGGTCCTAATGTCATAGTGTGAATTTAAGACACAAACATAAATGAATACAGAATTAAGGACTAGTACGTAAGATAAAGATAAAATGTGTTATAATTAGAATAAACATAATGTTAAGTATTAAAATGTTAACATAAGTAGGTATAATTTTACAATAGGAAAATATGTACATATTTCATAAGCATGTTATAACATACTATCACATATAAAAAGAAAAAAAAAACATATTATAATAAAGTCGGTGTCGGACCACGTCCGAATAGTCTATATGTATCGCTAGCTTGTATCGCTAGTTTTAAGTATCAAAAAATTGTAAAACGCCAAACTGTTAATGATTAAAAAATAAAAAAAGGCACGGGCGCTTAATGCCTGTGGAACATTTCATTAATAAAAAAAAAAAAAAAAAAAAACGATGCATCCCTAAAAACTAGCTTTGAAATAGGAGCTGGAACTAATCCAATTTGGATGTTAGCAGTAAAGTTGTTTGAAGTTGTCTCTCATCATTCCAATAATCAAAGAGATAATGCCATGTGGTATAGTGCTATTGGATCCCTGCTATCTACTGTATGTGCAACAATGTACTACACAACAAGAAGAGATAGCGAAGTTTGTTCCGTATTAATTAAGTGGATAAATGTAGTGTGGCATTATATTAGACAGGTTGCGTATAAAGTAAAATCAATGATTACAAATTGTCTCACTACTGTTGGTGAATGTGTGGGATTAGGAGTTATGAAAGCAGCACAGGACACAGTACCGGGTCTCAGTATGATATTACGTAACAAGAAACAAAGTTCCAATATAATGGTTGAGAGGCCAGTTATAAGAGGTAGATCTAGTAAAGTTAATGCGAGTTTATATACCGTCTGGAAATCAGGTGGTGGTTTCACAGAACCTGAAGTTTTATTATTGCAGAGTGGGGCAGGTCAATATGACAGAAACGGGAATCTTAATAGTGAATTCATAGTTGATTGTATCCCAGAAAATGTTTCAGTTTGTAAATCAATGACTTTAAATCGACCTTTTGCATTTGTACAAGTGCAAATCCAAGCCATTTGCGATACAGTAAATAATTTAATAGGGATAGGTAGTTTTACCGATGGTGTAATAAATTTTCCAACTTCAGCAGGCATATTACATTTTCAACATAACTACAACAAAGATGTTGCAATAATGGGCTTGACCAGCAATTTCTAAGAACGATGGCTAAATTCTTAGGTGAAGTTAAGAAGGACGAAGAAGTAAATGATATACTGTCACCATGTATTATACACAGTTTTAAAGAGCAGTTACTAGATAATGACACTCTCAGCGAAATACTTAGGCCAATAGATATGTCATCAAGTACCGAACAATTAGATAGTAAAGCTCTAATGATAAGCTTACCTGTTGTAGGTGCTTTGATCATGAGGATAGCTGGAGGTACCTCTATGCTTGAAAAATACTCAACTCGCTATGTAGTCGATGTTTGGTCTATAGAAAAAGAGAAATTAGCAGGTGTAGGAAAGGCTATAGTCGAAACACTCAAAACAGACATCGCAGGCGAGGTGACAAGACAAAGTTAGCGCATATTGTTAGATCAGGTTAAACAATGGATAATAAATAATTATAGAAAGTTAAAATCTAAATTAGGTTTTACTGATGTTAAAGATTCGGCTTTAAATCTAAATATTGAATTGATAATTACAAACTTTAAAAATTTCGCTGGGCCTGTAATAGCATCTATGGGCGGTTTCACTTTGCTCAGCCAACTTTTGGGATCAACAGCTTTTGGTGTCATGTATAGAACATTTGAAGGAATTTTAGGTACTCTAATAACAAATGTTATACTGTCAGCTGTTACTGCCTACATAACGCTGACTTTTTCAACATCTGATGTTTGTAAATTGGTAAGTTGGTTTAATATTAGGCTTTATAGTAAATGGTATACATAGGTCAACTTCAACTAAGTCGTTATTAGATGATAACAGTACTTCATCAGCTGCTGCCACTAGAATGATAGCTTCAGTTGTAGCTGGGGGTTTATTGGCATCAGGTCTTGTTACAATACCAGTTACACCCACGGCTTCATTATTGAATAATTCTGCCGCAACGTATCCAAGTGGTATTGTGCTAATAAAACAAATCTACTTATTGTTCACAAAGCACGATAGCATGAATGTTGGCGAACATATAGCTATTTTAGGAGATGCTATGTATAACCTTTTCAGTCTAGGACCATCTGGAGCCTTGACCGGGGGTTTTTCAATTGCAATCTTATTCGGAATACGTCAAGTTTATCATCATTATTTGGCGGCCTATGCAAGAAAAAATAAATATCCAGGTCAAGTGTTTGGCATACATGCTGGAACGGTAAAGGACTTAAGATCCATCCCTAATGAATGTTGGATATTCGCGACAGATGTGATAGGACAGTCAATAACAATAGCTAATCTATCAAGCATGGTAGATTTTCTTAAGGAGTATAAGCCCAAACTCAATCTAGATATGGATGATAATGTAATTGAGTATCGAAATGATCTAATCTTGAGGACTATAAGTAGGTGCAAGCAGAAACAACGTATGGGCAGGTTAGGTAGAACACGTCCTGGCATTTACATGAGGCCTGAAGATTTAAATTCTGTAGCAGATTTTGCAACAGAGGCCGCTGTTGGGCCCTTGATAACATTGAAGTTAGCAGCTACTAACCTGCCACTACATGTTCTGAGGTGCGAGGCTAATTCTGATTTAGTTTCTTTTCTCGAAAAATTTGAGTGGTTACACCCAGCATCAATCATACATTTGAATGCATTTAAAGAGATGATTAAAAGAGTGACTCTAAAGACAACTTAAAAGCGTTTAAACATTGATATGGAAGAAAAATTATCTCACATTATCCAGATAAATGGAGATCCTGTTTGGTGGTATTTGACTCCACTAATCTCTTTAGAAAAGAAAGTGAGGATAACCACTGACTCAGCACATAGTAAGATGGGAGAAACGGAACTATTTAAAGAAACTTGCAAATTCTTTAAAGTAAAACAGCTCTGGTCGTCTCCCTACCACCCACAAACGCAAGGTGCACTAGAGCGAAGCCATTCGACTTTAAAGGAATATCTCAAATCTTATGTAACTGAAAATCAGGATAATTGGCCAAAATATGTATATACAGGTATGTTAGCTTATTATACAGCAATCCACTCGGTTACCAATTACAGTCCCTATGAGTTAGTTTTCGGACATAAACCCATCCTTCCGAATTCCATTTATGAGTCAACCTTAAATGCCTCTTACCCGGACTATATTAAGATGTTACAACACCGACTTAAATGTACCCGGGATAAAGCTATTAAATTTATTAAAAAATCAAAGGAGTCTTCCAAAGCCTACTATGACACTCATACTAAATCCGTAAGCTATCATACTGGCGACTATATATTCCTAAAAAACCATCTTCGTATGCGCAAAGCTTTATCTCCAGTCTGGAAAGGCCCGTATAAAATAATTTAAGTAAATACATAGTAACATATCATGTTTGCAAGCTCCAGCGCAGGTAATAGACCCCGCGCCCGCGCCCGCGTACCGCGACCCGCGATGCTCTCGCCGATCCGCGGCCACGGCGCCAGTCGGTCTCTCGCACCTACGCCTTACGCTTGCATTTTTATGTGTCACATCTCTCTAAGATCCTTGCTATACGAAACTGTACCTTATACACCTATACTTTAGAGTCATTTTTCCTGCTTACTTTGTGTCTGCATTAGTCGTGCTAAGTAACTGCTGTGCCTCGTACTTATAAGCCTTTTGTATATTGCACTTCTTCTAAATCTAAAAACTTTTGGTGGACTTTGGTGTGAAAAGCGAATTTCTCTATCTATAAAGATGATGGTGGTTATTTGGTAAGCATGGAAACCTTGAAGGGTCATGCCATTAATCCATTAACATTCTCTTCTTCAACTTTCAGATCTACTTTACCTTCTTCCGAAAATCTGTCCAGTACAGAACTCTATGATCAGTATACGACCTACGTCGCTAAGTTTTCTCTTCGATTAGGACGTGGGAAAGGAGATGTTGCTCTTAATTCAATATCTCCTTTACAAAGTGTCTTACAATACTTTTACTATTCTTGGTTGGGTACAACACAATCCAACAGATCTCGTATTCCTCGAGACTTGTCTTCTCTATCTCGATCATTCGAAGGGTCAATCTCAGATCTTCAACTTTCTTACATCCGAGCAGAGGTCCAGCACGATTTTAGTGAGCTGACAGATTGGCTGAACAATAAGCTTAGGTCACTTTATCAAGCCACTTGCTATTCTAAACTGCAAGGTTGGGTTCATGACACGCTCCTTGGAAAAGACCCCAATGAGATGATTAAGTATTTGACAGGTGACCCCTACGCTTTATTATTAAGAGGCTCAAAAAAGTCACTTCAAGTGTGTGTGCCCCAAGTCCTTCCTAAGAACACCATCATAGAGATACCCACTCCAGTGAAATGGGTAGACAACACCTTAGAAGTAATAAAAGATAACAATACTATTTTACTTTTACACCCTCATACAGGACTTCTCAGCCTTCCGGAACAACTGCCTTACGATCCTTTCAAAATCCAATCTTTTCTTATGCCATTCGTTAGTGGGTGTTCAGTAGATCTGTTGACTTCAAGAACGTTTTGTCCTGAAGGAGCAGAATTTGATCATTTAGAGCTTAAAAAGTTTCTCCACACTTTGGGGCCAATGTATAAAATAGATGAACTTGCAAAACTTCTCTCAAACACTCAGCATAGTATTTATCAGTTGCCAGCCATTTCCCTTGCAGTCAATGACACCGTTATAGATAATCGAATACTGCTGGACTGGTTATGTAATTGGACTGAGCCCTTCACCAAGTTATGGAAGTTATTCTCTCCTAATTTTTGGTCCCTTATATATGTGATAATTCTATCCTCTCTAGGGATTAAAATTACTATTTTTATCTATAGTGTATTCCGTAAGAAACGACCGCGTATCACCCAGCCTGCAACGGGTTAGTTGAACGGTTCCACCGCCAACTAAAGGCAGCCATAATGTGCCATGCAAACATAAATTGGGTAGATACCCTTAGTTTTATTAGGAATTAGGAGTACCTTCAAAGACGACCTTCAATCATCTTCTGCTGAATTGGTATATGGAGAACCGCTTCGGTTGCCTGGAGAATTCTTCCAGGCCTCAGCCCCGGAGTCGACAGACATATCGGACTTTACCACCCGCCTACGCCAATTCGTAGCCAATCTCCAACCAACACCGGCTGCTCGTCATAATAAAAATAAAATCTTTGTATATAAAGACCTGGCTACATCTAGCCACGTATTTTTAAGGGATGACTCACTACGCGCTGCTTTACAGCCACCTTACACCGGCCCTTATAGAGTTATAGAAAGGGGTGAAAAGACCTATAAAATACAAGTTAAAGGGAATAGTGTGACAGTATCTATAGACCGCCTTAAGCCCGCCTATATACTCGTTAATCCAACACCCGATACTAACTCTACTTTCGCTCTTTCACCCAAACCCCAACCCAGTCCCATTTTCCATCCCACTCCTACAGGACAGAATGTCCCAGCTCAGGATGGAGTTAAGCGAACTCGTTCAGGTCGAACAGTTCGATTCCCTGATTTTTATCGCCCGTAGGACGGTCTCTGGAGGGGAGTGATGTGGGAACATACATAATATTATATACACACACATTACACATATACATACTTATATACACATAAAATAAATTAATACATATTATTATACATATACACATACATACACATACACACATAGATACATAGTAACATATTATGTTTGCTGATTGCTAGTAAATATATTTACTAGCAATCAGCAAACAAACGTACATACAAATTCTTACATTATAATTTAAATCTAACGTAGTTACTATGCAACATTGCAAGCTCCAGCGCAGGTAATAGACCCCGCGCCCGCGCCCGCGTACCGCGACCCGCGATGCTCTCGCCGATCCGCGGCCACGGCGCCAGTCGGTCTCTCGCACCTACGCCTTACGCTTGCATTTTATGTGTCACATCTCTCTAAGATCCTTGCTATACGAAACTGTACCTTATACACCTATACTTTAGAGTCATTTTTCCTGCTTACTTTGTGTCTGCATTAGTCGTGCTAAGTAACTGCTGTGCCTCGTACTTATAAGTCTTTTGTATATTGCACTTCTTCTAAATCTATAAACTTTTGGTGGACTTTGGTGTGAAAAGCGAATAAACTTTATATCAGAGCGAAGTGTTGCTTCTTATTTTCCTGCCGTACCTATCACGCACTTCATCGAACATCAGACATCCTTCACCACGCTCACCACTACCTAAAAGTTTCTTTTAGTTAAGTTAAGATGTAGTAATCTAAGTTAGTTACGAGTATCTCTAAGAACAAACTTTTTAATCATTCCTTTACAGTTCTCTGTCTTCTGCAGAGGAAATGTTTATTTAAACGCCCACGAATACTTCCGGAATATACTTTGACCCTATTGGCTCGCTGAAAATAATAGACGGTTTCCTTAACGTTGTAACTCCTGTAGACATTTCTTATATACAACCGCATATTGAAAATCTTAACGGTGTGACAGGCACCTCTAAGTTCCTAGGCAGACGGCTCTATATACTGAAGTCGAGTGTTCTAACATACATCAACCATTATTAATAAGATATAATGATATAATCCGAGATTTTGATTCTATCTCTCATCTAACTGTATCAAGGTCCAAACGGTCGCGTTGGTTCGGAGGTGTTGGGACATTACTTAAAAATCTCTTGGTACTATGAATGAGGACGATGCTATTAAATAAAGTAACGCTATTCAACTCATAGAAACAGATCAATCTAAACTGTCGGAATTAGTTAAACAAAATATTCTAGTTTTCGTTTCAACTCTTTCTTCTATTAAAGACACAATAAATAAAATTACTGCCAATGAACAAAGGTTGAACAGTGCTATTGATAATATATCTCTTTTCTAACACAATATTACATTGTTAACTGATAATTTGTTACTAAAAACTAAGTTTAATGGTATGTTAAATTAATTAGAAAGTAGTTTATTAACATTACCTTTTAAGTTAGAAGATATTATAAATGGTATTATGTTTAGTAAGTCTAATAATTTGTATCCTTCCATTTTAACCTCGAAACAACTGTTTACAGAGCTGGCTGAAAATTATAGGTTTTTAGCCGATTACCATCAATTTCCTATTACTTTAACATTAGAAAACATATATTAATGAATATCTCAGAGATCGCAACTTATTATAATAATAATAAAATTGTGTTTGTTCTTAAAGTACCTCTAGTAAATTCACAAAATTATGAATTAAGGTGGGTGACCCAAATAAAGCCTATGTCCTAATAAGGCCTGTATTTTAAATTTCCCGATTCACGATTCCAAATGGCCGCCAATGTTTGTAAGTGTGCGTGTACATTAACTAACGCACACAAGCACAGCAAGCGGCCCGTGCCGCGCGCGTGTTGGAACCTGCAGTCGAAAACAACCACGACGCGGAGCGCACGCTTGTTTTTATAAAATTCTGGCAGAGTAAACAGTAAGTATTTTTATTTTTATTAGTACACGGTGTGCTGTGTTTTGTCTATAGGATAATTATACATTTAGCCATCGCCTCACATAAGTGAAAAAGCTGTAATATCGGTGTATTCCATATAATTGTTGTTTTGTTTACCCATGTGCCATGCCCTAATAAAGCCTATAATAAAAATGTATAGGCCTTATAACGGCACAGGTACAGGCCTTATTAGGACAATGTTTTATGTCAGTTAGAAAAGTATCAAAGTAAAATAGTAAACCATTGTTTTCAGTAACATCATGGAAACCGGATCACCAGCTTCTACCACAAGGAAAAAAAGGGCTCAATTGACTTCGCAACAGATGGAAAACGCTGTTAAAATGGTAGAAAGGGGTATATTATCTACATATGCTACTGCAGCCAGATATAACATCCCAAGAAGAACCCTACGCAACCATCTAGAGAGTGGTTCGACTACACGAAAGTTAGGTCGGTCGGCTATATTGACTACAGAACAAGAAGCTGGACTTGTCAGAAGAATCATACGTTTGGCTGATGTTGGAGTGCCGATGACTTCAAAGATGTTGCGCGTACAGGCTTTTTCATTCTGTAAAATTAAGAAAATTCGAAACACTTTCAATGATGCCAAAAATGCCGCGGGGAAGAAATGGTTGAGGTTATTTCTCAAACGACACCCCGAATTAGCACAGCTCGTGCTCAAAAATTAAATAAAGATATTGTTGGCGATCACTTTTCCAAATACAAAAGCGTGCTGGATAGACTTGGAATTGAACATAAACATAATAAACATAATAAACAAGCATTTACAACATCGATAAAAAAAAATTGTCGCTTAACTTTGCACCATCAGCAGGAAGTTCTGACAGCCAAAGGGAGAAAGAGAATTCATCAAATAGCGAATGAGCATGCTGAAAGTGTGACTGTGGTAGGCTGCGGAAATGCTATAGGATCAGCTATTCCACCAATGATACTGTTCAAAAAAATAAAATGTCTGGCATATGTGCCTGACGAGGCCCAAACGAAACAAAACATAGCTATTGGGCCATGTCAAGCATTTTGTCAGGCACCATCCGCCGCCGCGCCGACGCCGGCCGTCAATTTATTTGCGCGGGAAATCACTCGGTGCGCACTCGCAGCGCTCGGCCGTTTGAACAAAAGTACCTACGAGTGTCGTAGTTCATGCCTTGCAGGTTGCAACCTGTCAGGCGCGTGCCATGCGATGTACCTATAGTGTTTATTTAGTCGCTTCGAATTAGCCACGGAAGTAAGTGCGCGCACCCATAGCTGTAGTTTTTGGAGATTTTGTGTGACGATATAGCTATTGTAATCATGTCCATTATTGATAATACGTGTGATTTTGAATTATCGTTGGTAGATCTGCAAGCAATTGACGAACTAGAAAAACAACTGACTCAAAGAGATTCACCGCTGTTAGAAATTCCATGTTGTAGTGAAATATGTGACGATACAGAAGTAATTTTGCATAGGCGAGTAAACAGAAAGAGGCGGTATGTGATAGAAAGTGATGACGAAGATGAAAACCCAGAACAGCAGGTTAGCACAAGGCTTGAGACTGATTTAGGGTATGAACCAGCGGGTAAGCAAAGAAAAATTATACCTTTCACAGAGTGCCCTGATTTGAAACCTTATAGTTTGAGAAATACAATGGCAAAATCCAAACCAGAGGATTTCTATTCTTTGTTAGTTCCGGATAATATGTTACATGATATAGCTATGGAAACCAACCGATTTGCTGTTCAGACAATTACTAAACTTAGGTCGAAAAATCAAATAAAACGAGGATCGCGGCTGCTTAGTTGGTCTGATACAAACCAACACGAAATCAAAAGGTTTTTGGTGTTTGATTTTATATATGGGCATCGTTAGATTGCCTAAGCTAGCTGATTATTGGTCAAGAGACCCCCTGATTTGTCAATCTTTCCTGCGTACGGTTATGTCTCGTAACAGGTTTGAAATTTTGCTACGAATGGTACATTTTTCTAACAACGATAACCAAAGATACGGCGACCGTCTGTTCAAAATACGTGAATTAGTAAATACTTTGAATCTCAACTTTGAAACGTATTACTATCCTCAAGAAAATCTCTGTATTGATGAATCTCTGGTACCATTTCGGGGTCGCATTATATTCCGACAATATATCAAATTAAAGAGGCACAAATATGGAATTAAAGTATTTAAATTATGTACTAATTCAGGATACACAGTACACTAACAGAATTCAAATATATGCGGGAAAGAGAGGTGAGACCGAAACTACAACCCCAACCAATGTTGTGATGTCACTTATGGAAGGATATCTTCAAAAAGGTCATACATTATATACCGATAACTGGTATACCAGTATTGATCTTGGACGCAAATTGTTGGAGAAAGAAACGCATCTTGTGGGCACTTTACGTAAAAATAGAAAATATTTGCCTAAAGATGTTATAAAAGATGGAAAGATAAAAAAAGGAGAGTTTAGCTTTAGAGGCAAAGAAAATGAAGATGGTATGACATGTATGAAATGGAAGGATAAAAGGGACGTTTATTTACTGTCTACTCTACGAAACATTCTATTGGATTTACAAGGACTTACAAAAGAGACAAAGAAATAATAAAACCAAAAATTGTAGTCGATTATAACAACGCAAAATCTTCTGTAGACCTATCTGATCAGATGATCGCATACTCAACACCTTTGATAAAAACTGTAAAATGGTACAGAAAACTTGCTGTTGAACTGCTGTTGAACACTGTTTTAAGGTAAAGGCACCTAACTCCGAGGGATTCTAAAAATGGCACCATATTCCGCGGTATTTAAACAAACAGTGATTTCAAGCGATTTACAAATTCTTTTTGTGTGTAAGATACCATATTGAATTCATAATTTATCTGTTGGTGTTTATATGAGTAAAAGAGTGTGTTAGTGTATGTACATTTTAAAATAATGAGTTAGTTTTGCGCTAGCAGCTGACTTAAACGCACGCTCCATACATTTTGGACCTTAAACACGTAAGTACTATGTTTTACTAAATAGTGTTTGAGATGATATTTTAATACTATATGAGTACATGTTTAGGTTAAAATAGTAGAAGAGTTATATTTTTTATTTAAAACACGTAACATTTGTGTATTTTTCTTAACAATTTAAGAGTAAATAAAGTTTAAAAATACCACGGCATTAGGTGCCAAATATTTTAGTTGGTTCTTAATGCCGCTGTATACCACGGAATTGCGATTTCATAGACGTTTTCTTTTCTTTTAATTTTGATGGAAATTTTATAATTACAAAATTTACTGTTTTGGTTTTGATTAATTAAATGGCCAATAAATATAAAAATCTATTTCCGATGTATGTTTTGCCGTCAAACTCACTAATTATACATGATCAAAGATTATCTATTTAGGTATGTACTTTACTAATTTATTGTATGGAAATACTAATAATCTTGTGTTGAGTGTAATCATGAACATAATCATGTGCGCCGAAGGCGCACGATTGTTCGATTACACTTGTTGTTGTATGCGTTGGATTTAATGAGAAATTTTTAAGAAAAAAATTTCAAGTTATATAAAGACTTTACGGTGGGGTTTTTAGTCATTCGCTCTCGGGTGCTCGTGAAGTAAACATCATTGAGTCTCTCAAGGAATTTTTAATCTTTAAAAATACCAATGGACAACAACAGCCAATTTCAAAATATATCACAAGAAAACGAAGATTGTGTCCGGATTGTGGCCTTGAACGAAGGTCTGGAGGAAACGACGGACAATTTGATGGCGCAGAATACGCAGTATGTTTTGGAAGTGGAACCTGTTCCCAAAAAAGTAAACAAAGGAAAGCAATTGATTTCAACAAAGAAGAAACAAATATCCGTGATCAAGAAGAATCCTATTTACACATGGTTAGAAAATTTGTGGCAAAGCGACGTAACATTGAGAATAATAAAGCCATGGCTTCAACTAGTAAACAAAAACGCTTTAGCAACGAAGAATATGAAACTGTATCAAATAGGTCAAGCGATTACAAAAATAATGAAAGAGTTCTTAATTTACGCGAAAAATACAAAGGTGAACTTGACGAATTGTGGCTTCGGAGTCTTCGAGGAGTGGGCCTGCGAAGACGGATTATCCATGATATATGGGAAGCTCCAAGTGATGGACTGGGACGAAGGTTTGAGTACTCAATTATTCGACCACTATTCAGAGGCAATAATGGAACTGGAGAAACGACAACAGGAATCCGAGGACGAAGTGGAATTTTTGTCATCGGCGAACATGAAAGGCACATCCATGTCATCCACGATTGTCAATATTCCGGAAGCACATGCAGATGCGTCCACATCCAAAGACTGCGAGATTACGTCACCGAAGATGTTGAAGAAGAACAAATCTGGAATAATGAAAAGCAAAGTTACGTTCCTGAAGGAGAAGTCACCCTTGAAGAGGCTGAGAAAACTGAGCAGCGACGACGAATACGAAGCGGGTCAGTTATTCCGGGAGCAACACAAGAATACTCAAGGGAGTGTAGAGGACGAAAGCGAACCGGATGTGGACATTCACACAGAGAATCCAAAGAAGAAGAGAAAAATAACACTAGACAGTTCGGATTCGGAGAAGGAAGGAGTGGACGAAGAAGAGGACTACGCTTGTATGGTCGCAAATCTTGCGCAAGCTCATTCGTTGGTACAGACTACTGGAAAAATCTCGCAGTCTATTTTGGTAAAGGATGCAGACGGCTATATCAATATAACGTCGCCGGGAGAGCGTGGGTGTATGCTGGTGAAATTAGAGCTGTACCCGTTCAAAGATTGCGCCAAATTACCGAAAAATCAATATTGGACCAAGCGTACTTACAGCTCGCTGACAGTGATCTCTTCGCCAACATCCCCTGCATACGACCTAGTTATGAAACTGAGACGCCAGATGACCAAGGACGTCATGAAAATCAAAAATGTAAAGACAGAAAAGAAAATCGTCTCAGGTTGGAAAAATGGCTAGAGTCTTTCATAATTACACCGATGTATTAATGTATTTGATATATTTCTGTTTGTGTTGTATGCATTTTTTCGAAGATATTGCAATTAAAGGTTCATTTATTTATAAAATATTGAAAAATCTCTTGGTTTTTAATAATCGGAGTTAAAAAATGTGATATGGTATTATAAAACGCTATTCCGATGTATGTAAGTCGGAATAAGGTTCTATGAGCATCTAATTTTGTGGTATTGACACAAGTAAAATACAGAGTGTTAATTATTAAAAAGTTCAGAAGAGTTTCCAGAAAACAATATTCAACAGTTAACAATCTCATTTATTGCTCTCTCAAATGTTTGTACAATATTATAATTCTTAGTACTCGAATCGTTGCCTATTTGACAAATTAAAAATCATCATGACACATTGAAAAACTGCCTGTTACATTATCTTACGCAGCTTTTATAGAAATTCATAAGGTATGGGCTCATAGTATTTTAAATATTGATATTATTATTATTTTTTGTAGGATAATGAAGCCAAAAAATACACGGAAGAAGATCTCCAAAATGCTATTACAGTAATCAATGAGGTTAGTAGTGTTTATAAAACTTCTCGATGTTATCATATTCCAGAAACGACATTGCGAGACAAACGTGATAAAAAATATGATAGTGACATACCCGGTAGAAAAACGATACTCTCTAAATCAGAAGAAACAAAAATTGTTGACTGGATCCATTACCTAGAAAAACACGGTTTTCCAGTTTCTAAGGAGCAATTGAAGCAAGGAGTGGACAAGCTGGTTGAAAATTTAAGCCGACCAAATACTTTTAAACACGGCGTTCCTGGTAAACACTGGCTTGCCAGTTTCTTATTGATGATCTTGAATCTTGCCAGTTTCTTAACGAATGAATTATATATAGTTACTAGTTACTACTATGTTTTTTTACATCTTTACTTAGAATAATATTATTAATCTAAGTAAATTACATGTTGTGGTGTCATTTTATCATAAAAGACTGAAGACTGATTTAAAGACCAGAGTAAATAAATAGACTTGATTTTTAAACGCCTTTGAACTTACCGACTTCCGATGGATCGGACGGGCGACAACAGACCACCACAGGCTTCATCGGATGCATCGGTTCCCACGACCTATAGGTCCGGCCCGGCGCGGTCTGGCCTGTGAGAAAGCGGGCCGTGGGACCCGGCTTTAAGAAATAAAATACGAAGAGGAATTAAGACAAGGTATAAAAAGTGAAAGTGAATTAAAAAAGAGGCTACAGACCAAATAAAGGAGGCAGACGAGACTTTCTTAAAAAAGGTATACTCATATACACCTAAAAGTAAATACGATTCATTCGCTAAAAAAGCCGCTTTAGCAGGAATAGGCACGAAATATTTAGTCGAGAGAATATTAGGTAAAATGTTTCCACGTTTTAGATCGAGAATAGATATATTAATACAAAAAAAATGTTTAAAATCGAATCTCCACAAATTACAGAACAACCGAATGTAATAACAACAGGAATAAACAATAATATACAATCATAAACACATTTTTTTTAAAAAATGTTTAACTTTCACATAAAAAGTTCGATATGCACTTATGAAATAGATAAACTGAACGCAGACGCAGCCAATGGAACAATTGCAATTAGAACATTTATTCACACGCTACCAAGGCATAAATTATTCTTTTACTTGAATTTTGTGTGAAAGAGCTAAGCTATATAGTCTATTTACTATAATTTACGTTTAAAAATCGTAAGTTAATCTAGGCAGTTAATTTTACGGTTGTAATGCATGCAAACAGTTGTTTTATTATTTGAATATTTGTTAGATTTTATTATAGTTTTTTTCAGTTTGAAGTTGTGACTAAACATATTTTTTAATTTTTAAAAATAAGTGTCAGCATTATTTTGTTCTCAAAAGAATCTCAAAACAATGAAATTTTTCATTGATAAATAGCTCGAAAATTTTTAATTTAATAAAAATTTGGACTTCATTATAATTTCAATGTCGCTAAAAGCGTCATACAATCCTAATCGCTGAATGTAGTATCATGTATAATGAATGTAATATGTATAGTTTATGTATTTATTAGGTCATTCAAGTTGAATGATTCAACGAGATAATAAAGACTTTATTTTGTCCACCAAATAGTTTTATTTTCGGCTACAAAAAAATATTTTTTATTTGCAAGAAAATAGAGTAACATTTTAAATTTCGTCATGGAAATCTATACTGGTAAGCCCGCCGTACAAATCAGAAGGATTTTGTATACTTCTCCAATAGACTACTAATATAATGTACTATTAGAAAAAACAAAACATTTTATTGAAAGTATATTATGACACTGAAAGGTCGATCGCATTGTTGGGTGGTCTTAAAATAATCATTTACTCTTTTAACCTTAATAAAAGATAAAATGGAATTCCCGATAAAAATAACACAAATGAAGTAGAATCAATAAGAGGTGGGTTTTACCATGATTTGATGTATTCTTATCGGCTGGTTCCCGATTCGGAACGCGTATAAATATAGCTCTATCACGCTGAAACTATCATTCCCGGAACTGATTTTCACGAAGGTAATGAGTACTCAATTGAAGAAAAAGTGATAAAGATGGAGCCCGACAAGTTTCTTGATATGCTGAGCTCCAGGAATCCTTCGAGTGGAAACTACTTCCACGAAGCATGTGAAGCAGGCTCATTAGCTCTCCTTCTGAGAGCAGGTAAGTTGATAGATCAACTGATCCCATCGATCTTGGAAACAAGAGACTACTATGGTAATCAATTCACCCATATTATCGTGAAGAACAAGGATGTTTATGCACAAGAGATGATGAGGATCGTCGTGGAGCTTGGGGCTGTTAAGGATTATAAGGATAACTCACGATGAAAACCAAAATCTTTATTCTTCTCAAAAAATACAATCACGACGTGTTACATGTCGACCAAAAAGTGAAGAGTAAAAAGTAATTACCATAGATAAGAAACAATAACTTACAAACCTCTCAATGTTGCCTAATAATAAAAAATACTTTAAATATAAATCATTGTCATTACAACAGGGGCTGACATAAACGGCCAGGAAGCGCTCGCTGGTTTCACTCTTCTGCACTTGTGTGTTTCGGTAAGAAATTACGAGCTCGCCGAATGGCTGTGTAAGGCACCAGGCATCGATCTCAAAGCTTCCAACTACGCCGGGCAGACTGTCTATCAACTTGCCTTAGCACAAAAGGATTATCAAATAATAAAGATGCTTAAAAGGGTCGGAGCCAAGTGCAAACCTTAGGGATCGAAAAAACGCTATAGAATGAGTGATAGATATAATGTACCGAGTGATATATAATGTTGTGTGAAAGAGATAAGCTTAACATTAAAATTTTAGTTTTACCATGATTTGATGTATTCTTATCGGCTGGTTCCCGATTCGGAACGCGTATAAATATCGCTCTATCACGCTGAAACTATCATTCCCGACTTCATTATAATTTCAATGTCGTTTCATGGGAATAATAAAACCTAGAAAGGTCATGACATTTGGAAATTGAGCGTTCAATCGTACCTTGACTTCTTGGTTTTTGAGATTATTACGAAAATTCAAAATATTATCACGTAATAATGGCGAATAGAGTGTCGAATAATTAGCTCGAAGAACTCCTCCTCAGCGAGCATCTAACCTTAGACAAGGGAGTTGGGCTTGGAGCAAGATCCTAGGAAACTAGATTGGGACAGTCTTGCTTCAAAGTTCAATTCCTATGGTTCTGGGTCCTCGAAATCTGGAGAAGGATGTAAAAAGGTAAGTTATTATAATATTAAAGAAAAGTAATGTATTTTTGAGTTTCAAGTAATTGAAAAAACTGCATGACAATCATATTTTCTGCTCTAGTGCTCGTTATATTTTGTGCTAAATTTGCTGTTATAGTACTGGACTTATATATAGCACAAGGCTAAGGCTAGGCTAGCTAAGAGAAGAAGCGAGGCTTTTGGCACTGGTGGCGATCCTAGTCGCCAAGATGACCTCTCCGAGGTAGACAAGAAAATCTTATCTATCATCGGAGAGCAAGCAGTGTATGATGATATTGAGCACCGAATTCCATCTGTAAGATTCATTACTGGCTTTTTGAATATTTTTATTATGTATAAAATTTTAATAATTATTCTTTTTTAGATCAGTGAACAAACCATTAATTCAACTAAACCATCAAGTACACTTGAATTACCTGGTAAGTTATTTAGAAGAGGATCTGTGATGTGAGAGCCAGGCAAAGGATACAGTTATTGACTTTTGGTAAAATATAATTTGTTTTATAATATAATAAGTTATCTTAGACTTATTGATTCATATGAATTATTTATTTACTTAAAATATTTCAAGACCTTAAGTAATGGTTTGGTGAAATGTCATTTAAAATGTAGGCACGGCATGTCACACAAACATACCAATTAAATATTTTGTAGTAAGATTTAATATTATTCTTTTTTTATTTGAATCACCTATAAAAAATTATAGGTGATAAAGCAGATATGCCAGTTATTGTGATATCGGAGCCTGTTACTGTGACCTCATCTTCCATATCAAACTTATGTGTTTTATGATTTTTATAACCTCAAATATTGTTATAATATTATATCATATCTTAAACATAATATAATGTAACAAAAAGGTGAATGATCTATCAACACAGCTAAAACCACTGGATAGATTAAGCTGATAGGCATATTATAGATAACTTATGTGAAAAAATTAAAATTATGTACTTTGAATAACGACGCTGCCTAAATTGTAGAAAAAACTGGTTCTATGTCAGTAAAAATAATGAACTTGGACAAAGAACCACCACTGACAGGTGCTCATACTTATTTACAATAAAAAATAATTAGTTTCCTTTTTAATATACATAAAGCTTTGAACTACAATTATATTATTTCACAGGATTAGAAGGACCTGTGACGCGACCACGCACATCGCATCGCCCACGAAAGTATTATAAAAACCCTTACAAAACAATTAAAAAAGTACAGGCAAGATCACTTTTGAAAATTTTATAATCAATATAACTTAATATTTCACTGTATTGTTTTGAATAAAATTAATAAAATATTATTTTATTTCAGTTCAATATAGAATTGACCCAGAATGGGTGAAGGAGTTGGAGAGTCACAGAGTTGAAGCGGAGACAAAGATTGCTGGCAGAGTCAACTCAAACACAAGCCGAAGCAGCTAAGCTCCAAGCTGAAACAATGCGCTTTCTTGTGGATATTGTACATGGGCACACCAGGAACAGATGAAGACTTTAATAGATCTCTTAAGAGAGAAGAGTGAGAAAAAATTAGATATTCATTTTTGCCACTCTTATTTCTTCATCTCTCATGTGCTATATCTCTCACCAAGATGCAGGAGTATTAAAACTTGATTGTGACTGTGGACTCTCTTATATTGGACAAACAAAGAGATTTATTAGATAGATTAAACTACTAAAACCAGACACTTTATTTATTCAACACCAATGACAAAACAACACACACGCGCCTATGGTGGTATTGTCTAGAGGAGCAGCCCTAAAGGGCCTAAGACATTACAGACGGGACGGGTTATTCAGTCCGTCTACACCAGAGAAGGTGGCCTTCAGAGTCCGCGTGATTGCGCGAAACCTTATGATCTGGAAGCAGCCAGGATTCATAGAGCCGCTTCCAGAACACGACCGTTACTTTCTACTGGATGGAACGGTCATATTGAGATGACGGATGAGTGTAACCTAGGCTTAGCTTTATTTCAAGTTAATACTATGAATTTTGTTAGTAAGGAGATTCATATGAGGTTTAAAGATGGTATTCGCTCAAAGCGGGTTGAAGTACATCGTGTACTTGACTACTCAAAAGTTGAGACATACCTTTTTCGAAGATCCCATTGCGTAACTATCCCCGATTTGATGTTGAAGTACATGGGTGATCAAGGAGTTGAACAGTATTTATCCGAATATACCTTGATATCACAACTACTGAACAAAATTAATAGGATCAATTCAGTTCGAGATAGGTGGATACCGACATTTTCGCTTTTTTTATTTTAATTAATTGTAATTAGTTCCTTCACAAAATTAAAAAAATGGAGTGTGCCATAACTGGAACATTGTAGTAATGTGTTCCTCTTCGAAGTATGGAATACTTTGAAACAGTTATCTTATATTTTGTTAATCCATAATGCCATTTAACACTTTTCACAAATGGTTTTTACAGACAGTCCTTACCCATAATTCACTTTACAAAAAATGTTTACAAAACTGAAGAGATTTTTCTGCTTCATGGTTTAAAATGGCATCAAAGTACCTTATAGTTTTATATTTTAATTCTTAACATTTTTGATATAAAGAGAATCCGGGGTACAGAGGAATACGACTGAAATTGACGGAGTCACATTGTTTATTCAACTAAAGTACTTCGGATAAAAGTAAAATATGCCATCCAGTTAAACTGTTGCATCAAATATGGGGATCCCCCCTTAAGATATCCATCTTGCAGGTAAAAATAATGCAAAATATTTTGTTTTTATTTTCTATATTCTCTGTGTTATTCTGACTTAAGACTTTTAATTAAGTCATTGTAAAATTATTATTTCTATTTTATAGATTATTCCTATTTTACAGATAAGGGACTTCTCGAAGTATAGAAACTGCTGATATCCGTTTTGGCAAAAGAAAGAAGCACGGAAAACCACTGCTAGGACCGGCAAATCCGATTTCTGTGCATCGTTATTGTTGTAAATACTTCTTATGTATATAAACTCTTTATAATTTTTAAATAATATTGTCATGTTCGATTCTTATATGTCATTAATTCATATCTTGAAAGCTAATAAAAATGTATTATAATTTTATATTTTGAAGTTATTTTATTGGCGACGAGGAAATAAACATGAATCCTGAACAAATAGAACAATTACTTCGTAATCAAGCAACACAACAACAACAAATAACAGAAATCCTAAAATTTTTAGTGGAAACACGTAGTACCACTCCTACGCCATTGAACAACAATGGAACGGAATTACAGGTAACTACTTCAACACCGATGGAATTGAATAAAATAGCCATCATTAATAATTTTAGAGGAGATAAATTTGAACCGTCAAACAACTCGTCAATTGAGAATTTTATTGATTATTTCGAAGCTAAATGTAGAATAGGGGGTGAAAACTACTTATTAATACAGAAAGACCTTTTGTTGTCATGCTTAACCCCAGAAACATATCATGAAATTAAAACAGCACTTATACCTTCATTTGAAAATTCTTCTTACGATGATATTAAAAATAAACTTTTAGATATATATAAAACCCGGAAAACAAGATATAAGGCTCTAACAGAATTTTGGTCTTGTATCAGAGATAATTCTGAAACCATGGAACATTACGCCAATAGGTTAAAAGAACTCACCAAAGATTGTGGTTATGATGACACCATATTAGAACGACAACTTCGAGATCGCTTCGCTACAGGACTAAATCATCCCCAATTGCAAATCGAACTAAGACAAAAATGGCCTGACCTTATAGATACTCAAAATGGAATAAAAACAGAAGTAACATTTTTACAATTATTTGCTGTTGCACAGTCTAGAGAACTAGCTGAAACAGATATAAACACAGAACGTAGCATTAACAGAATTTCTAACAAAACTGGGAATAGAAAAGAAGAACGCCTACGGAGACCAATACGTAAATTACGTTCAGATCAATGTCGTAGATGTGGTAAGCACGACAAACACAGTTTTTACAATTGTGATGCCAGAAATCATAAATGTCTCGAATGTGGAGTAAATGGCCACTTTGAAAGTTGTTGCATTAAAACTGGCCGAGCGTATCTTGACAACCACAAACCACTCAAAAAATCAACAAATTTTCAGAGAAATAGGAACTTACACAGAATTACAGAAAGATCAAATTTAAGCAACCGAGTATCACAATCACAAACATCGAATTCATCATTTTCAGGTAGTGAAGAAAGTGGGGATGAGCGTAATACCTACAAAATACATAATAAAAAAACGAGCAGATGTAAGAAAATAGATGTCAAAATTAACGGTATTACGTGTACGATGGATTGGGACCCAGGTTCGGTATACTCCATTATCAATACCGAAATGTGGAGAAAAATTGGATCACCATCTCTAATACCAGCACCTACATTAAAAGCTTACTGTAACTTCAAACTAAAACCTAAGGGCTTAACTGATGTTAAGGTTGAAATTGATAGCCGAAGTTTAATACTGCCAGTAGTTGTTATGAAACATGCTGAACCAATGCTTTTTGGGCTACAGTGGAGTGAATCTTTTGATATGGTTTTTCCAGAACCCGTATACTCCATAAAAACTAATACAATGACAACAAATATGTCACTTAGACGTGTATTAGATGCTCACACTAATCTTTTCGATGGCAAACTAGGAAAAGTAAACAATTATCAAGTAAACATTCATATTAAAGAAGGAGTAGAACCAAAGCATCTTTTTGCTCGTCCTATTAAGTTTAGCATAAAAAGAAACGTAGATTTAGAATTAGAACGTTTGGTTAATGAAGGCATCATTAGTCCTATAGATCCAAACTTAATCCCAGTAGAATGGGCAACACCGACAGTTAATGTTCTAAAGTCAAATGGCCAAATAAGAATTTGTGGCGATTACCGTACAACAATTAACTCAGCACTTATAAAACATGCACACCCAGTCCCTCTTTTCGATGACTTACGTCAACGACTTTCACATGGAGAGAAATATTCAAAAATTGATTTGAAAGATGCTTACTTGCAATTTGAAATAGCTGAAACATCAAAAAAATATCTAACTATCTCAACGCATAAAGGATATTTTCAGTACAACAGAATGCCATTTGGTATCGCAACAGCACCATCTATTTTCCAACATTATTTAGACAAACTTTTAGAAGATATACCAAATGTAGCCGTTTATTTTGATGACATAGCTGTGACTGGAAGAAATGATAGCGAACATTTGAAAACACTTTCTACAGTTTTTAATCGATTGGAGGGAGCTGGCCTCAAAGTAAACTTAAAGAAATGTTCATTCTTACAACCAGAGATAGAATACTTAGGACATACAATTGATAAATTTGGCGTGCGGCCAACAAAATCAAAAATCGAAGCCATCCTTAATGCGCCACCTCCAACTAACATAAAAGAATTAAGATCATTTCTAGGCTTAGTCAATTTTTATGAAAGATTTATTCCACACTTACATACCATTTGTGCCGATCTCCATAAATTAACCGGGAACAAAAGTAGATGGCAATGGACATCTCATGAAAATGAAATTTTCGATGAAGTAAAACACAGTATTAAAACTTCGAAAACATTAATAGCCTTCGATGAAAAACGTCCTCTATTTTTAGCATGCGACGCTTCGGAGAAAGGCATAGGTGCCGTATTATTTCATAAAGCTAACAAGCTTGAACAACCTATAGCATTTGCATCTAGAAAACTTAAATCAGCAGAATCCAGATACTCTGTAATAGATCGCGAAGCACTTGCCATATTTTATGGAATAAAAAAGTTTGACCAATATTTAAGAGGAACCAAATTTACCTTAGTAACGGATCACAAACCTTTAATATACATCCTAGGACAACAGCGAAACTTACCAAATATAGCAAACAACAGACTTGTCAGATGGGCTTTATTAATTGGTAGCTATGATTACGACATTTTATATAGAAAGGGCGAGAATAATACTGTCGCTGATTACTTATCACGAATGCCAAATCCTAAAGAAGAACCTACAAGAGCCGAATTGAGAATTCATAAGGTTGATGAAGTTATACAATACAGCAAAATAAATGACCTGTCACTAACTCAAAAATGCATTAAAGAAGAAACCGCGAAAGATCATAGTCTTAAACAAGTAATTCAATACATGAAGAGCGGCTGGATAAACTCAGTAAAAGAAGCCGACCTACAGCCCTATTTACGCAAACGTGAAGAGCTTGCAATAGAAAACAATTTACTTATGTGGCAGGGCAGGATCGTGATGCCGTATAATTTACGTCTGCCTACGTTAAAATATTTACACAGGGGTCATCCTGGTATTTCGGCAATGAGAGCTCTGTCACGATTTTATGTTTGGTGGCCAACAATAGAAGAAGATATTGATACTTACGTTAAAAAATGCCAAACGTGTCAAGAAAATAGACCGAATAACACAGAACTTCCCATATTCTTATGGTCGATTCCTGATAAGGTTTGGGAGAGAATACACATTGACTTTGCAGGTCCATTTGAGGGAAAAAACTGGCTAGTATTGGCGGATGCTTTATCAAAATGGATAGAGGTAGTGCCAATGGACAAAATAACTACAGATACGCTTTGCGATAAATTAGACGACATTTTCACTACCTTTGGACTACCACAAATCATAGTTTCCGACAATGGACCACAATTTACATCACTGCAGTTTCAAACATATTGCAAACTTAAGAACATTGTTCACATTAAGTCATCACCTTACCATCCGCGGACCAATGGATTGGCAGAACGGTTAGTTCGAACTTTTAAAACCCGAATGGCGGCAAGTAAAGGGGATAATGGCTGCTTAAAAAGTCGTTTAAGAAAGTTCCTTTTTACATATCGCAATACACCTCACACAACAACAGGGAAATCACCTGCTCAAATGATGTTTGGTCGCAGACTCATGTGTGAGTTAGACAATGCCCGACCGAATTTAAGGCATGAGTTGAGATATAAACAACTACAAGCAAATATTCTTAACGAAAATACAAAAGCATATAGACCCGGTGATAACGTTTATATTCGTGATACGGTGATGAAACAGTGGAAGCCAGGTGTAATTAAGCAGAGAACACACAAGTACTCCTATAAAGTCGATACAACCGATGGAAAGGAGAGGCGAATACATGCCGATCATATCAGGTCAAGGACTATGGACGAAGAAAATATAACAGAAACAGTACAAATACCAGTCAATTCTACATGGGTTAATCCTAAAACACTTGACAGTAAACAACTGAATCCATTACAGAAATCAAATGTAGTAACTCCAGTAAGAGCCGCAACAAGTAATATCGCACCTACAGAAACATTAGCATTACACTCAACACCTAGAACCAGAATCCTAACAGCAGAAACAATAGAACCAAACAGCCTAGCCAATGAACCGGACAGGAATAGGGAAAATAAATCTATACTAAGACGTAGTAAGCGTACTATAAAACCGCCACGAAGATTGATTGAAGAAATGTGAATTTTATCCAAATTAGCCCCGGAGGAATGTTGTAAATACTTCTTATGTATATAAACTCTTTATAATTTTTAAATAATATTGTCATGTTCGATTCTTATATGTCATTAATTCATATCTTGAAAGCTAATAAAAATGTATTATAATTTTATATTTTGAAGTTATTTTAGTTATACGTGGAAGGAATCAAAGGGAATTGTTACAATAATGAAATTTAATAACCCTACAACATCAAAAAAAGAATCAGTTCCTACTATAAAATTTTGCAAAAAAATTTGGAAAATAAATATGATGTTACATCGGTGTGGTCGGGCAGAATGCGTTGGAAAACTATTTTGTGTCCATAAGGAGCCACGTATGCCGCAACGTCAATCCAACTGTGAAGAAATTCGAGGCCGCGTTTTCTACCATCTTGATAAAAATAACATATCTAGTGTTCATGCCCCAGGAGCAAACTGTGAAATTGACGATTGTTTCCTTTTGCACGAAGTTCTCATCACCGGGCAGCAAAAGAAACGATATTTGCGAAATAGAACAAATCCCAGATATTACACTCAAACCCCTTGAAGAAAAAAATGACCCCCGCGAAGTATGAGGGTTACAATACGTACCGGGATATATTTTAAAAAATGTAAAAAAAAAGTTTTCAAGGGGTATGAAAATAAGTGGGATTATTTAAGCTTTATGGAATACGCAAATAAAAAGTGGCTTTGCTGCCCTAGTAACTAACTGCCTTATAAATTGTGAATCAAATCTACAGGACAAAAATACAATTATTAAAAACCTTGATTTTTATTGTGAAGTGCACAAAGATAATCTAATATTTTATTTCATAAAAGTATCTTGTACATTTTCAATATAATTATATTCACTACAAAGAGTCAAGTCGAGTAAAATCAATTTTATAACGACTTACAACGCACCGAACATGGTAAAAACTATTCTTAACCTTGGCTGGAAACATTATGAATGTTTCAGTCATAAGTTAAATTTAGTTATGTAAAACGGCTTAGGAACAGTACAGTACATTCACTACAGTATATTAGTTAAAAAGATTGTACGCTTCTTCAAAACCAGCAGCTCCGCATTAGAAAAATTGCTTAAGGCTCAAACAGATCAGCCCAGTAGCGTTCCTAAACGATTAATTCAAGGAGTGCTATACGCTAGAATTATTGTTTCCTGATGCTAGACCGTTTTATAGAACTAAAATAACAAATGAAATCTATAATTGTAATGATAAAAGATTTTCCTTCCATAAATAACGAAGAATGGTTGTTACTAGGTGAGGTTGTAAAGATACTAAAATCGTTCAATGATGCAACCGTATCAATGAGCGGCTAAAATAAAATATAACTGCCAGTTTAGTAATAGTAATGATTTGGTGCTTGGTAACAGCATGTGATAAACTGTTAGAGGAATTTTTTTCTGAAGTTTCTAAGACTTTAATATTTTGTTCAAGAACGGGCTTAATAAGCAGATTTCCCAATGAAGAAAGAAGCGGTACATTTTCAGTCTGCACGTTTCTTGACCCAAGGTATAAATTGTCGGTCTTTGTAGATCCAAATGAAGCCAAAAATACAAATAAACGTGTACACGATCTTTCAGTGGCTACGATAGCTGAAAAAAATGCACAGCAGTCATCACTAGTTACTCCAAGTAAAGTCAAAGGTACTGAAAAGTTTTCACCGTGGGTCATACTAAACGAAATTGTGGGGCAAAAACAAAGCGTGGGTACTCCTTTATCAAAAGCTATCAAAGAAATTGATATGTACGTGAATGACGACAACTTATCCGTTTTCAACGGTAATTCATGGAATTGTCCTCTCACGTAGTGGCGTAAACATAGATAGATAGAGATACTTATCCACATGTAGCGAAATTATTTAAAAAATATGGTAATGTTATGGCTACATCCATTCCCTTCAAACGGATATTTAGCAAAGCAGGGTTAATAATAAATGAACGCAGGACCCGGTTTAAATCCTACAAGGTGCAATGCTAGTAACGTAATGCAAGTGCTAACCTAACCTAACCTTCTTAGATGTTAATTTAGATTCTAATCGATTTGATTGGTAAATACTTAGTTTCTTATGGTTTTAAAAATCGGTCGGACAATACAAATAGTGTAAATTAATAAATAAATATCAAGTGAATAAAGTAAATCTAACAAACGATGCAAATAGTGTAATAAAGGGATTTTGTTAAGAGTGTAAGATAATACAAACAAGCATTGTTAATAGGATATATATCAAAATAAGTATACAAAATAAAAAGAACTCTTAAATAAGCCTGCATTATTATTTGCTTTCAAAATGTATTTAAATCTTATAGGTACATAAAAATCCGTCACATTTTTCTTTGTTTTCGGCGTAAAAACCAAAAACAGAAACGGAAAATAATAATATAGCCAGTCTTAAGCCTGAGCAAAGTATGAAGGAAAGTTCATTAGTTTTTATTTCTCAATATTTTTTTGTAATGCGAACTAAAATATTTCATATTGTTCGATATCGAAATATCTAACATCAAAATTATCGAAAATCATGTTCATAACGAGTTACCAGTACAATATATAGATTCAAAAAATATATACTCGTAGTTTCAATATCCGATATCGAATATCGATATACAGTTTCGATTCGATATTCAGCAAAAGCTATATCACCCACACTTAATTAAAAACTAATTTGGGATTAATCTATAGAGCTACTCTTTTCTTTCGGTAGTTTGATATTGAGGAAAATGATATGATTTATTAAAGGATAAATTAATTTAAAATAACACTTCTTTTTCTTTAGTCTTAAGAAATAATTTTCCCACTTTTGCGCGTTCGATGATCGATCATCTGAGTGTGAGTACTGAACATTCCCGATTTCATCATTTGTTTTGGATTGTATATATTAAAACTGTATAGTAAATGTTATCTAGAGACCTTTCAAGTATCAAGTTTATTATCATATTCAATTATTAATTAAACATTGTTGGAAAATGCTTGAAATTTACTATTTTACGTTTTTCAGGAAGCTTACTTCTTAAAGCTCTTAGTGTTTTAACGGAGACTGTAAATGATCTTCTTTTTATTTCTTTTTCAGCAAATTTTTCAAGATCTCCAACAAATAAATCATCATGGTCTTCAGTTTGAATAGTAACTTGCCGAGTAAAAAGTATAACTATAATAAAAAGTTTGTTAAATACTTGTTATTATAAATTATATCTCTCATATAAAACAAAATATCTTACATTGACTAAACAACAAATAAATCAAAATTGGCAAAAACGACTGGTACATTATTGTATTCTTTCTATAAAAAATTTACATATAAGGTAGTTAAAGGTTCCGGCAATTAACTATTCAAATGAGTATGTAATATACAGTACAACTTCGATAATCCGGACACACGCTGATTCGGACACTCCAGTAATCCGGCGTTCCTAGGTGTCCGAACTTTTTACCTCTGTAGTCCGTACAAGTGAATGTTTTCAATACAAATCTTTATTAAACGCGGATTTTTCCTGTTTGAACATGTCAAAACCTGTTCGCAACGCAACCTGACGTGCTTGGCGCCTGTCTTTCGCGGTCAGTTATCGTTTAGTTACCGTGGGTCGTGCGTGTGTCTATAAAAAAATGGCGCCAACTAAACGACCGCATAAAACAGTTACTCTTGCGGAGAAATGTAAAATATTAGATTTTCTTGATAAGGTGGGAAGCATACGCAGGGCGGCTGAGAAATTTAACTGTCCAAAATCAACTGTAAGTGATATAAAGAAAAACAAAACTAAAATAAGAAGATTTGTGTCGGAGTCATTCAGTGGAGCAGGTATGTACATATGATTTCACTTTTATTGTATATAGGTACATACTTACATATGTACTTAATGTTATTATGAAACATATTTTTATGTTTTCAGGTAAAAGGCAGGTTATCCGAAAGGGAGAACATCCCGAAGTTGAAGCTGCTTTATATGGGTGGTTTCTACAGCAGCGTAGTGCTCATGTACCTGTTTCTTCTGAGATTTTACGAACGAAAGCTAAACAATTTTATGAAAGAATAACTGGGAGGAGTGATTTTTTAGCGAGTTCAGGTTGGCTTGACAAATTCAAGAAAAGGCACGGAATACGCTTTCTTAAAGTGTGTGGTGAAAAACTTTCTAGCGATGTAAATGCTATAGTACCTTTTCAAGAGAAATTTCTAGCTGTGGTTAATGAAATGAAGCTAAGTCGTGAACAAGTTTATAATGCTGATGAATCAGCGGCCTTTTGGAGAGCCTTGCCGGACACTACGTGGGTTCATAGTCAGGAAAAATCAGCACCAGGGCGAAAAATATCTAAAGATCGCGTAACATTTATGCCCTGTTGCAATGCGGCTGGAACTCACAAGTTACCCCTTTTAGTTCTTGGAAAATCCGCAAATCCAAGGGCATTTAAGAATGCTACTTTACCTGTCAAATACAAGGCAACCAGCAAAGGTTGGATTACCAGGACATTGTTCTTCGAATGGTTTAAGACTTGCTTTATACCCGACGTCAAACGTTTTTTATCGGATGTTAACCTACCTCATAAAGCATTATTGCTTATAGATAATGCTCCATCTCATCCACCTGAGACAGAAATAAATTTTGATCCTGATTTCAGAGTAATGTTTTTGCCGCCCAACTGCACAGCAGTCTTACAGCCAATGGATCAAAATTTAATCCAAAACATAAAAGTAGCATACAGAAAAAGGCTACTAAATCACATTATCACTCACGAAGGTGAAGATTTAGTTACAGTTTTAAAGCAATTTAATTTAAAAGATGCACTTGTTAATCTAGATATTGCTTGGAAGACCATATCTGAAAAAAATATCCAAAAAAGTTGGATAGCATTATGGCCGAACCAAAGAACTGATGCAGAAGAAGAGGAATCTGATGAAGATAACATTCCACTTTTAGAACTTAAAAGACGACTTTGTCAAATAAACGAGGAAGATTTACAAACCATTACCGCTTCCTTGCTTGTGATAGATCCTGAGAACAATTTGAACCGGGAAGAAATTGTTGAATGGGCTTTAGGCAAAAATGAAGTTATTGTTGATTTGACTGAAGAGGAACTAATAGATGATGCGCTAAAATCTAAGGATGCAGAGAGCAATGAAGATTTAGATAACGATATTCAGATTGTTGTCACTAAAGTGAAACACAGCGATGCTGTAAACGCATTAACATTGGGAATTCAGTGGGCCGAAGAAAATGACTTACCAATGCACGAAATTTTGCTTTTAAAGAAAGTGAAAGAAAAAGCGACTGAAGCAGCAAGCTCTAAGACAGTTCAGAAAAAAATTGATAGTTTTTTCAAAACCACATAAACTTACATTTGTCTTGTATTTGTTTATTCTTATTGTATGTGTGTACATATATGTACATGTAATTTGAAAAATAAACATAATTTTCTTGGTAATTAGGGTACAATGATTTATTTATACCTAGAAAAAAGCTAGAATGTATGTAATACATACATACATATATTAAAATAAAACTATTGAAATATTAATCCAGTTATCCGGACACCTCGCTAATCCGGCGCGGCTTGGAACGATATGTGTCCGGATTATCGAAGTTGTACTGTACTATACGTATAAAAAATGAACTTAAAAAAACATACTACGTTATTGTGATTGATTAGTAGTGCTAGTAAATGAAAATAATCCACTTCTATGGAATTTTGTGAAATCATATATTAACAGTACTGTACCAGGCGCAATCTTCTAAAATGGAAACTGTATGTTTAATTTCTAGTAATTAGTAAAGTCTTGTCTTTCGCTACATTATGAATGCTTTTACTTTTTTCAGAAGTGGATAATCAAGAGATTACGAAAGGAGATAACACAAAAACATTTCTTTCCTTAAGTCGGATGTGCGAAGGAATGAAGATATCGCCGATTAAATGGAAAAATGGCATTTTTCAAATTTTTTGGAAAATAAGATTGTTACATAAAACGAGTCTACTAACAAGATTATTTTATATGTAAAAACGACACTTTAACAACTTCGCTGCCTACCCCGCATATTCGCGGGGCGCGGGTAAAGCGCGGGGGGCCAGCTCCGCATATTAGCGGGGTAGCGCCGCTCAATTTGTATGCTTTAGTACTCGCCCGGCACCGCGCTTGGCAACACGTTTATAGGTCGGCATTACGCTCGAATGTTTCAATATTGTTGTGCAAGTGTTGGTTTTTGAAAATTGAGTTTTATTTTGATGACATTAGCGTTCAATTATGAGTGATCAACCGGGGCCCTCGCGGCCTAAACGAACGAAAATGGCGCCAGTTTATAACATCACTGATAGTGATATTGAAGAGCTGCTTTTGGAAAATGACTCTGATTGTGACTTCCAGTTTGAGTATATGTCATCAGATGATGGTGAAGAGGAAATTGAACGGTAGGTTATTACGCAAATTGCGGCTATGGATGTACACTTGGCGTCGCAACGTACTCGTGGAAGCTTATCATCATTAGAATCATTACAAGCACCAGAAAGATCACCACCACCACCACCACCACCACCACCACCACCACCACCATCATCTGAAGAAGGATCTGCTTCATGGACAATGACAAGCGAGCTAAATGAACACGATTTCACTAAACAAAATGAGTTCTTTGGCGCGCCTGATCCAACTCCAATAGGATTTTTCAATTTCTTCTTTGAAGATGATTTTCTTGCAATGATTTGCGAAAAAACGAATGCCCAAGCCGAAAAGTTATTTCTCGATGTCGGTGTTTTGGAATCATCAAGAATAACTAATTGGAAGGACGTGGACGTCCCTGAAATGAAAATATTCTTGGGTTTACTTTTCCACATGGGTTTTATTCAGATGCCCCGACTACTACTGAAATTTCCATGCTACAAAACAGTCCTGTAGATGTAGATAGTGCCCTGGTTATACAGGGAACACAAAAACAACATGATTATAACAAGAAAATTGATGTAATAGTAAATGATTCCTCGACTACCACTGTCCAACATAAAGTAAACATAATATCTGACAATGTAGGTCAAGGCTTTGGTGCTTTATTAGCAAAGCATATGAATAATGTGCAAAATATATGTACACCTGGTGCCAGTTTCCAGCACAATATAAAGAAAATTTGCTCAATGGAATTATGTCCAAATAGTACTATAGTACTACTCCATGGAGATAGTTTGTCTGTAAGGAAACAGGAGGTTATAAATGGAATAGAAAATCTGCTTTATTTACACAATAAAAGTAAATGTAAATTTATAATTTGCTCTTTCCCATATTCCTCTTCCCTTACGGATGAACAAAATAAATATATATATAGCCTTAACATGACTATATATAATACAACTCACCGTCATAGTGACGCATTCTTTTATTTTGATATAAATAAATTTATTAATTCTAGTCTTAAGGTGACAAAAGGTACATTGTATCTGCCCTTATATTATAAGAAAAAACTTGCTACTTTAGTAGCATATAATATACAAAACCCAGTTGTACGTTGTACTACTAAGAATATTTATATTATGAATAACTTAGAGAAAAATAATGTGACTTTACATGATACCATTTCTAGAGAAAGTCCTAGCACTAGTTTAAACTGAATCTTAAGACAATGCCTAAGTCTAACAGGTTAAATATTGTGCATCAAAATATACAAGGCTTAGGTGGCAAAGAACTAGAACTAGAGCTTTATCTTGAGAAATACAATATCCATATAATATGCCTAACTGAACCATGGCTCAGAAAAGATTGTAATATTTTAAATATTGAAAATTATAAATTGTCAAGTTCGTTTGTTAGAGTGAATGCTACTCGCGGTGGCTCTCTTGTATTAGTTAGAAAAGATGTAGTTTGCAAGGGCCGACAGGACATAGTGGCACTCTCTGTCGAGCGTTCTATAGAACTATCCTGCGTTGAGACTCAACAGTATATTATATTATGCGTGTACCGGCCCCCTTCGGGTGACTTTGATATATTTGAAAATAAGATGGACGATATCCTTAGAAATCTATGTACTAGTAGTAAATCCATAATTGTAAGCGGAGATTTTAATGTTGATATTCTTCAAGTAACGCAGCATAGTAATCGCCTTTTAAGTCTATTTAGATCGTACGACTTAAAAAATGTTTTTTGCGAACCAACTCGTATATCGAGTTTTTCCTCCACATGTATAGATAATGTGTTCTGTCATGAGGAAGTTCTCGAAAAATTAATAATAGCAAATTTAAGCTCAGACCACTTGGGTCAAAAAATTTCAATATCTAGCGATATCATTAATACTAAACAAAATTTTAAATGTAGACCCGTCAATGATTATAAAATTAACATCTTTAAAGAGAAAGTTACGCAGCAATTACTTCAATTGAACATGACTGTTGATAGTCCCAATTTTTATTATAATAAAGTATTTAATATACTATTAGAGTCATTCAATGACGTATTTAAAGAACGTACTATAATTAAGGACTCTAAAATGAAATTTAGCGACTGGGCGACAGTCGGTATATACCGAAGTAGGCATAAATTGTATGAATTATATAGTATGAAGCAGTGGAATCATGACCCAACGTTCCATAATCGGGTAAGAACTTATTCAAAAAATTTTAAAAATGTTTGTTTGCAGGCTAAGTCTAGAAACTCACTTTAGAAATAAAATTTTAAATTCTGACAATAAAATTAAAGCCACTTGGGACGTGATTACTCGTACGGCTGGAAGATCAAAGCCTGCTAGTGAACCTATCCAATTGCTAATTGATAATACTACAATAAGTTCCAATGAAGATGTTGCAAATTCATTTGAAAGTTATTTTTCGAAAATCCCTGAAAACGTTACATTTTCTTTAAAATATTCTCCTACAGATGCAATAAATTCTTTAAAAAATCATACTCGTCACTGTGATCACCAATTTAAATTTTCATATGTAGATGCGAATGAAATAATTAAGATATCTAAAACTATTAATCCTAAAAAAACTGGTGATTTGTGGGGCATGTCTGTTAAATTACTTAACACAATAATAACAAACATTGCACCACAATTGTCTCTTATTTTCAATAAATGCATAGATAATGGAATATTCCCTGATCTCATGAAAATTAGTAAAATAATACCTCTTTTTAAAAATGGCGAGAAAAATGACCCTGGCAACTATAGACCTATTTCTATATTGCCATGTATGAGTAAAGTCTTTGAGAAACTTATTTTAAGCCAACTTTTGATTCATTTTAACATAAATAATATTTTCCATAGTGAACAGTATGGTTTTACTAAAGGCAAGTCTACAGCTGATGCAGGGGTTGCGCTTCTTAGACATATTTATGACGCTTGGGAAAAATCACAGAATGCAATTGGAGTATTCTGTGATTTGTCTAAAGCTTTTGATTGTGTGGAACATGAAACTCTTTTGCTTAAATTAGCTCATTACGGGGTTCGTGGTGTTGCTCTTGATCTCATTGCATCGTATCTTAGTGGTAGGGTTCAGAAGGTCGCGGTAAATAATGTCAATTCTTCAGGGTCTCCTCTTAGAATGGGTGTACCACAGGGATCTATCCTGGGTCCATTTTTGTTCTTAGTTTATATTAATGATCTCCCATTTTATGCCGACAAGTTTTGTGATATTGTACTCTTTGCGGATGACACCTCCTTAATTTTTAAAGTTGATAGAAAGTCAAATAATTACGACGAAGTGAATAGTGCATTATCACACATACTTCATTGGTTTAATATTAATAACCTGGCTTTAAATGTCAATAAGACAAAATGTATGCAGTTTTCATTACCTAATGTAAAAAGACAGAATTTTAACTTGTATCTTAATAAAGACATACTAAATATGGTAGATTCCACGGTTTTCTTGGGATTTACATTAGATTCAGGTCTGCAATGGGGTCCCCATCTCTCGTCTCTTGCGAGTAGACTGAGCTCCGCTGTTTTCGCTGTTAGAAAAATCAGGCAGCTAACTGACGTCGATACTGCCAGACTTGTCTATTTTAGCTACTTTCATAGCATTTTAGCGTATGGTATTCTGTTGTGGGGTAATGCTGCGGACATTAAATCCATATTTATAATTCAAAAAAGGGCCATTCGGGCTATTTATAACGTTAGCGCTCGGGATACTCTCCGCGAACTTTTTAAAGAAATTGGAATACTTACGGTTGCTTCGCAATATATATATTGTAACATTGTATTCGTTCGACAAAACATTAATTGCTACTCAAGACACAGCGACAAACACGGTATAAATACAAGAAATAAGGATAAACTTGTAACACCCAGTTTTCGCCTTCAAAAAGTAAATAGAACTTTTATGGGGCAAGGTGTACGCATGTATAATAAAATTCCACAGTCCATATTGAGCTTGCCTTTGAAACAATTCAAATCTAAAATTAAAAATACATTATTGAATAAGGCTTATTATACTATCGCGGAATACTTAGAAGATGTAAATGTGTGGAATTAATGTCTTGTTGTGTCTCACGTAGGATAAATAGAAAAACATTGTAATGCAATAAATATTGTAATCAAATATTTTTGAAAAGAGCAACTGCTGAGTTTCTCGCCGGCTCTTCTCGGCAGAACAGCATTCCGAGTCGGTGGTAGCTTACTCCCAAGTCCCAGACTTACAGACTGACATTTAATTTAAATTTAAAGTTTAATCATGTAAAAATGACGATTCAAAAGAACTTGTAAAAGTCTATTTGAATAAAGAATATTTTGATTTGATTTGATTTGATTTGATTTGACTAGATTACTGGAAAAAGAGCCGGCTATTTTCAATGCCTATTTTTGGTCAACAGATGAGTAGAAATAGGTATCTACTGATAACACAGAAAAACAAAATCAAACTTTTTTTCTGTTGCATGAAGTTTTTCTACTGTTATTTACTAATTTGGGTGCGCTGATTTCAAATCTACCCTCAGATTTTTTGTAGCAGCTCTAGTTAGTGAGATACAGGTACCGTCTTGAATTTACAAAAGTAGTAGTTTCTATCAATAGCGGTGTAACTTAACTAGTTCCTTTATAAATTTCATTATGTCTTTCTCAAGAAGGACGTGTTTAAATAATCCTGATTGTTTCTGTGTTATTTGGGGAGAATATATGTTCCAAAAATTTCGTTTTAAATGTGTCAGACTTTGTGAAAAAGGCATACTTCGACTACGTTGGGTTTCCGTTGCCGTCAAACGCTAAACCTTGGATGCCAAGTTTGGTATGCAAAAGAAATGTTGAATCTTTGCGACTGTGGGTAAACAAAAAAAGACCCACTTTTAAGTACAAAGCTTCTATGATTTGGCGTGAAACATCCAACCATCATGACCACTGTTATTTCTGTGTAACGAAAATCATAGGCATAAACCATAAAAATTGCTCTAAGTGGATATATCCAAACTTAAAATCTGCCATAAGACCAGTCTTGAGTATTAGTGACACATCAACACCACAGCAGCCGAGTACATCTTTGGAAAATCCAGACTAGTACAGCGGACAAACCGAAAACTACGGCAGTGGTAGCGACAGTGATTTTGCTACGGTAGTCCCCGACCACTAAATCAAGATGATCTAAATGACTTGATGGCCCACAAATCAGGAAGTTGATAGATAATAAAAATTTCATCAACCATATGACAGCTGTCGAGAAATGTGCATGGGAAGAGTTTGTTTGGGTAGTGAGAAATTTTTTGGGCAATATGGAAGTCTGACGGCTACATTCAGCACGTTGAACAGTTGCTGATACACTTCCAGCGGCTTGGATGCAACATGAGTATTAAGCTTCACTACCTTCACAGCCATCTAGACTATTTTCCTGAAAATCTCGGTGACCTGAGCGAAGAACAAGGAGAGCGCTTTCACCAGGATATTCGCACTATGGAGGAAAGGTATCAGGGGTTCTGGAATGAACATATGATGGCTGATTATTGTTAGAGCATTCAAAAGTAGCACTCATAATACATCTCACTCTAGAAAATCCAAAAAAAGGAAAGTTTATTCAGAATAAATATTTTTAATATTTTTTTAAACTTAAACTATGTGCATTTTCAATGAAAACCCCTGTCACTTCGTAACTCCAAAACTAGAGCTGCTACATAAAAAGGGCATATATTTTTGAAATCAGCGTGGAAAAATTATTTAGGTTCATGTAAAAAATCTCATGCAACAGACATGCTGTTGTCCAGTGTAATGAGATGTCTTCACTTCAGCTCAGAGACAGATATTGTGAATAACGACCCACTGTACAAAATACGTGATGTCATTGATTATTTCAACCAAAAAATGAACACATGCTATTATCCTGGCAAAGAGCTGTCGTTAGATGAGAGCATGGTTTTGTGGAGAGGGCGTCTGAGATTCAAGCAGTATATAAAAACCAAACGCCACAAGTATGGTATAAAACTTTACATGCTGACAGAGCCTGGTCTGATTTTAAAGTCTCGTGTTTATGCAGGGAGTCAAGACCATGATGTTGCTGGAAAAGGGCATGCCGAGAAAGTTGTAATGCAATTGATGGAGGAGAAACTTAATAATGGACACTGCTTATATATGGATAACTATTATAATAGTTTTCACTTAGCCAAACGTCTATTAGACAACAAGACATACTGCACTAGAACTTTGCGAAAGGATTTGAAAGAAAATCCAAAGGATGTGGTTCAAAAAACACTGAAAAAAGGTGAAAATATTTCAAGATTTCGAGAAGGTGTGCACATCGGAAAATGGAAAGATAAGCGTCCAGTCATGTACATCACTACGCAATATGAAGACAAAATGATACCAGTTGCTAATAAGCGTGGCCAGATTAATGAAAAACCAGAAACTATTGCCAAATACAATGAGTTTATGTCAGGAGTAGACCGACAAGACCAACTACTCGCATTTTATCCATGTGAAAGAAAAACTCTTCGCTGGTATCTCAAGCTAGCCATCCACACCTTTCAACTTCTGTTCATAAACTCTTACAAAATGTACAACAAGTATTCTGGACAACCAAAAATGACACTCTACGACTTTCGTTTAGCTGTGATAAATGAGCTTTTACCTGAAAAAAACACTTCAGTTGTTACAACCGGCCCAAGCAGAGCAAGAACGAGCAGAACAGATTTGCCACACAAAATCAGTAAAATAACTGAAAGAAATTCCAAAGGAAACATCAAGCGTAAGATGTGCCGCATGTGCTCAAAAGCTCAACAAAAACGGAAAGACTCGTATGTGGCATTGTGAAACTTGCATTGACAAACCTGGTCTGTGCTTTGAGTGCTTTGACGAATTCCATTTGTCTATCTAGATTTTATTTTGATGTCAAAGCTGTTGATTATTTATATATCTGTTAGAAGTATTAGATTTTTTTTGAAGATTTGTTTTGTTTTTGAAGCTGTAAAAGAAGCTTTTTTTCTGTTTTTGTTATTTCAAATTTTATTTTGATTTTTACTCTATTTTTCTAAGCTAATTATGTGTAAAACTCTAGTGATTCTTCTCGGGAGTATTAGAATTTAAGAAAAGTACTATATATCGTATCCAAATTACATAAATATACGATTATGCATAAAATAAACCACTCCGCTAATTTGCGGGCCCGGCACAGAAATTGAAATTTTCAACCCCAGTGCCGGGCCCGGCCCGGGAATTTTTATTTTAATTTTTTTATAGTAAAGCATAATAATAATAGTCAAACATTTATTGTAATATGCTTTAGGAATGTACCTAATGCATATTATGAAAAAAAAAAAACATCGGATTTCCTCAAGCCACCCTCATAATCAGGCCGGCGGCGAAGTTGTTAAATAGTTCACGCCAAGTTCACTAGATGTCGCAAGTGTCATTTCGATTCTGTAGTCATCCGCCATTTTGATTGTAGAAAAATGTCCCTCTGTCATTTGCCACCGGCCACGACACGTGCTTTTTTTAAGAAAAGTGACATTTCTCAAAAATTGTGTTTGGATAAGACTATAAAAGGTAAGCAATATTATAGAAAAATGTATTTCTTTGAAAAATTACGTTTTTCCTTTAATATTTGACTAAATTTGTTTCATTTCTAAGTGATAATGATAAATGTAAATATTTTTCCTTTGTCGTACGCTTGTCGTATCATGCATTCGTTGTAAAACGTGTTGTGATGTCCTTGAGATAGACAGTTTTTTTTTATTTATATTATTTTTCCATAACGGCCAATGGGCCACAGTGAATCTTTTTGTATTGGGTCACAATGAACTGCTGATCCATTGTAACCCGTCAAGTAAGGAACCGACCCGATTGTAACCCGAGTAAGGAAGACTAACATCGGGCTTCACACTGAAGAAAAGATGAGTCACGCTTTAAAACTTATTTCGGATGGCCAAAAAATAAGAGCTGTAGCTAGATCGACTGGTATTCCATATACAACGTTATATTGATATAATTTAAAAGTTAAAAAGAATCCCGATCCTGAAAAATCAACAAGACTTACACCTAACCACGCAGTTCATAAAATATTTACGGATGAGCAGGAAAAAGATATAGTCAAAAATGTGCCAAAGTATTAGCAGCCAAAGGACAAAGACAAGTTTCCAAGGTCACTAGCGCCGAACGAAGAACCTTAACAACAACTTGTTATATTGTAAGCGCTTTGGGCAATCCCCTGCCGCCAGTAATTATATTTCCAAGGGTTCACTTCAAGCAGCATATGTTTGCGGAGGCTCCAACTGGAACCTTAGGTCTAGCTTCACCATCCGGTTTGATGAACTCTGAATTGTTGGTGAAAACCATGCAGCATTTTATAACCTATTCAAACAGCAGCAAAGACAACCCTACTCTGCTCATATACGATAACCACGAGTCGCACATTTGCATAGAAGCCTTGAATCTAGCTAAAGAAAATGGTGTGACAGTTTTCACAGTGCCGCCGCATTCAACAGGAAAACTACAGCCATTAGATGTCGGAATTTTTGGACCATTCAAAACGGCGTATAACAAAGCTGTAGATATTTGGATGTTGCGAAATCCAGGGAAAACTTTCTCGATATATGAAGTAGCTGGATGTGTCAGGGAAGCCCATATGAAAGCTATGACACCCGGGAATATTTGTGCTGCTTTCAAAGCTACTGGAATATTCCCCTTCGACAGAAATGTTTTTACTGATCTAGATTTTGCTCCTAGTGAGGTTACTGATCGACAAGTAAATGTCTTAATACAATACAGCTTAAATCGGCTATAAAAGAAGTAGTGCACGAAGTAAATTCTGCAGGTCTAATAATTGTAGCAACGATTTGTGATAAAAGCCGGGTAAATGTATCTGCAATTGATAGTTTAGTGGGCGATACCAAAAGGTCATATTTACGAAAATGTATGGAATGGCGACATGATAGTTTCACTGTGGATGGTGTACCTATTATACCAATTTTTGATGTCACACATCTTATAAAGGGAATAAGAAATAATTTATTAAATAAAGACGTGACCTATGTAGATTTTAATGATAATAATAAAAGAAAAATTGTTAAATGGGAATATTTCCAAAATATTTATGAAGCTGATAAGATTGATCGAGAGTTAAAAGTTTTACACAAATTTACTGAGGAACATGTTTATGTAGAAAAAATGAACAAAATGAAAGTGAAAATAGCTACACAGTAATTAAGCCACAACACTTAAACACGACTGGGCAAGTGGACCCTGCGTGTCGCCAAGTCATACCTTTTGTAAAAATGTTTGACAACCTTTTCTACTCCCTAAATTGTCATAATTTTTGCGAGGTCGATGGAAAAATTTATAGGGCAGGTGTCAAACCAAATTCTCCCCATCATAGGCTGTGGACAGAAGCCATTCAATTTTTAAAAAAATTAAAATTTTTTGAAAGGAAACCAGGTGGCGAAAATGATTTATTGGTTGAGAAAAAAAATATTCCATCAGTGAAAAACTTTATTAAAACAATAGAGGGTATGCAGGCCATTTGGAAGCTTTTAAACAAAAAAATATGGTTTTCATGTCATGTTGTGTAGAAATTTTAATCAAGATCCCATAGAAAACTTTTTTGGCAGAATAAGAGGTGTAGGCGCTCGAAATGTCTCCCCTAACAGCATTTGCTTTGAAGGTGCCTACAAATCACTTCATTGATTTTTGATATTTTTCTTTTTTACCACTTATTGTTATTTTTTCTAAAAGAGTTTTGATTTTTAGACTACTTTTAATTAAGAAGAGATGTTTAAGTTACTGTTGTAGTTCTATATTTATTGGTAGTATTTTTGTTTTTGGTTTTTTAATTGTATCTAAAAATCAAACAGTGTACCTCTATTTGATTTTTAGATACAACTTTTAATTAATAGAAGATTTACAGTTTTATTTTGTTTATTTTAATAAAAAAGCTTTAAGTTTAAGCTCATTGATCTCAATAATATTTTAGCCATTGATTGCTCTAATAAGACAATGTTAATTTTTACATAGGGGTTTGTTAAGTAATCTTATTTCATTATAAGTAATTTTAAGTGGATGTGCCATCCTATAAAAATCTCATATTGTAAAAGAAACTTAACTAATAAAACTATTTTTCCATTATGAAGTTATTTATTTTAGAAAATCCGTGCTTGTTATATATATTTTTTTATGTAGAAAAAAAAACTTGTTGCTAAAAATTGATTCTAATTCAAAAATAAATTATTAAATAACACACCACCTAAATCCCCATGTAAATACCTTGTAAATGATATGACACTTACATGTAAAAATAACACTTTTATAGACTAACAAATTTTAATGAAATTAAAAACTTCTAACGCTTGTACTGTAAAATTTATACTTTCTGAATTACGTCATTTTTCTATTTAACCGACGATATACTGTATAATTTTGAAAATATTTCGGGCACACATGTACGCATAAGGCTAACCCGATATTTACGGCTCCAGTTTCCATGCTCCGTATATAGTTGGACCAGCTCGGTCTAGTAAATTATGAACTACTACTTGAAACAATCGCAGGGGATCTTTATCGAACGCAATTAATGCATATGAGTCGAGTATTGACATAAAAACTGATAAGTGGAAAAAAAAATATAGATAGATACCTAATCAATCCACTCACTATTCTCGACAGTTGTATTTTTATAATTTCACTATCGTAAAAATTTCTCTCGTATTTCTCATTGCAAAGAAAATGTTTTTGCATACACTTGGACTGAGGAAACAGCCCAAAGGTTACCTAATCAATCTCAACACCACTAACACAGAAACCATATGCTTATTGGCGGGCGGGTGTGGGGGTCAGAAAAAAAAATATTTTATTACCTACCCTTATGTATTAACTTTATATAACTTGTATAAATAATATTCGCTATGAACAGGGAATATATTTCTTCCATCAGACAAAATATTTGCGCTCACCGAAAAGCAAATAATAACGAAGGAAACAATTCTTCAACCCGAGAAGTACACTGATATCGTACAACAACATGCAACAATGTATCGTCTAGGAACAGATGAACAGAACTAGATTATAAATCGCAATTTAGAAATGTCTACTGAAAAGTCTACTCAAAGATTATGCACAACACACACAAATAAATGTTAAAGGTTTATCATTACTATCAAAAGAGAACAAATAAAAATCGGGATCAGAGGTACCCAACTATCCTTATTCAAAAGCTATCTGTCTGATAGAAAACAAAGGGTTAAACTGGATAATTACCGAAGTGAGAATATTAAAGTATCATATGGAGTACCTCAAGGAAGCGTGCTAGGCCCTACTCTTTTTCTTATTTATATTAACGATCTCTGTAACAAAAAACTTATTAACGCTAGGATATTCTCGTATGCTGACGACACTGCTATTGTCTTTAGTGGATCAACCTGGGCAAATGTTAAGGCTAATTCTGAAGAGGGTATGGCCTTGGTAGCAAAGTGGATGAAATGCAATCTTCTTACGGTAAATACCGACACAACAAACTTTATTTGTTTTAGCATATACGTTAATAACCAGCCAAGTAAAGAATTCAATATAAATATTCACGAATGTAATGATACTTTTTCTGACAACTGCAACTGTGCAAAGATTAATAAAGTAGAACAAGTAAAATATTTGGGAGTGATAATTGACCAGAGACTAAGCTGGTATTTCCACATTGAGCGGATGTCTACGCGCATTAGAAAGTTCATCTGGATATTCAAATCATTTACCTTTAAATGTATTGTGATGGAAATTTCCATCAACCAATTCAATGCCATTTTATCGTTTCCACAGAGCACGGGGATTATATTTTTTGTACATGGTAACTTTTACGCAATCTTAGTGACGTTTTCAAACGAAAAGAAAAACTTTATACGTCAATGTCAGCTGTCAAATGTTATTTGGAAATATCATGGAGGTTAGAGACCAGGAAAACCATCGCTTCATACTAAAGCATTACCCACCTGTCCCTGAAAATTTGTAGAATTTATAACGCGCTGTCGTCGGTAAGTAGCATTTGTGAAGTTTGCTGTTTATGAGTATTGTCACTGTTGTGACAACGTGAAGTTAGGCATTGAGACAACATAGCGATCGCAGCGCCTCCTTAGTTTGACAATATTTTTGAGACACTACATTCTAGGGCAATGGTCCTCCTGGTCTCTAATCTCCATGGGAAATATCAACACGCGCTATTTTGCTCGGTGAAGGTTTTGATTATTGTGATTGAAAAAATTTGTATAAGATACTCACGGTTTCTTTTCAATTTATTCGTAATTGTTAGATTTGAGGTCAATATTTTGATTTATGTATATAATTTTGTTCATAAATAGAAAAATATGTAGAAACAAACTCAATATTGTGTTGTTGTAAATTTACATCATCATGTAATGACGTTCATTTAGCTTGTATGAAAGTTAGTGAAGTACTATTGTTTGATTTAGTTTTGTTTATTTTTTGGTTCCAGGTGTTGATATTTTATAAAATGAATGACAGAGATATTGAACATAGTATCTTTGGAAGGTGGGTGGCTGTCGGAAGATGACATGGAGAAGTCTAATGAAGAGGAGGCACAGACAGAGACGAGTTACTGGACATGTTACAAAGTGATGAGGAAGACACAGAAAGTCCACAAAACCATGAAAGTTGGTTGGAAACCCTCTCTTGGTTGAAAATGAGGTAATACAGACAACAGACAACCAGGTTTTAGACAATAGTGGCCCTTCAGGACATATTATATTTTCATAATTATTAGATAAACGAAAATTGATCTGGAAAAAAAAGAACAGAATTTGATGAGTCCAAAATTACATTTAAAGGCAATTCTGATCTAGGGCCAGAGTTGTCACAATTAGATATTCCATATGCATGCTTTAGCTACTTTTTTACAGAAAATTTCATAGCAAGGATAGTGGAAGAAACAAACCTCTATTTAACAGCCACACGAAAAAAACCAGCAAATTCAACTGTATGCAATTTATCAGACTTGAAGAAGTTTTTTGGAATACTAATATATATGTCAGTCCAACATTTTCCCAACACAAGAGCAAACTGGTCTCCAAGATATGGATATGAACCAATACATTCAGTAATGTCTAATAATAGGTTTGAACAGTTGAAAAAACTTTGCGTTTCAACAACAATGACCATCACAAGGCAATTGGTGATCCAGGCCATGATCGCCTATTCAAGATACGTCCTGTTATTGATGAATTGAATTCAAAATTTTCATCAGTACCTATGGAACAACGCCTATCCATAGACGAGCAAAATATGTGTGCAACTAAAGTTGCCCATTTTCTGAAACAGTACTTGCCCAACAAGCCTCATAAGTGGGGGTTTAAACTGTATGTTTTGTGCAGTTTGCAAGGATTTGCATATAAATTTGAGGTTTATGCTGGACAGGACCTTAAACCTGAGAATGAACCAGATTTGGACTCAACCAGCAATATTGTCCTGCGTTTAGTTCGAGGTAAAACAAAATCATGGGAGTATTATATTGGTGAGATAGAGAGTATCAGTCCAGATACAAAATTTTATACCATTTCATTTTATAAAACTATTGGCATAAAAACAGGTACTTTAAAATTTATTATGCCTAAACATAACACAGATAAAGATATTGTTCCAGAAGATAGTATTGTGAAAGCAATAGAAATGTTGCAGATATCTGAAAACCCTAATTCTTACGTTTTAATGGAAGATCATGATCAAGTTTATTTTTTGAAGTATTTTTTTTTCCTTATATTGCTTTTGAACTAACTACACTTACTTTGCTCAATTCAGCTTTTTACATAGAAAAAAAATATAACAGTTTTGTATGGAGATGCAACAGCAGCGTTTAAATGAACGAATGTGCCGTTCAACTTAACGTTGCTGCATCACCATACAAAACTGTTATTTTTTTATGGAATAAGTTGAATTGAGCTGAGTAGGTAAGTGTAGTTAGTCCCTAATATTTTTATCACCTATGTGTGTAAGTAAAACTATTTAATTTTGTTGATTTTTTTGCTAAGTACTTATACAAGTTCCTACTTTTCTGATAATTTTATTTCAAAATAATTAGATTTTTTTACAGTTTACATACAATATTGTTTTGAAGAAGTTTCTTCATAAAATTGTTTTCTTAGAACTTAGATAGGTACTAAGATGTTTTCACATATTTATGTAAAACTATTTGTTGATCTCTCTGCAGGCTGCTGTTGTAATTTTTATTATACGTAATAGGTACCAACATTATTATTTTTTAAATGTTATTACCTACCTACATATTTGTATTCCTATGAAAAAATGTTATAAGAATTTAAGTACAACAATTTGATTTCTTAAAAATATATTTGAATATTAAGAAAAATTGTTGCATTTCCTTTGGGGCAGCCCTACACCGAACTCACTTTTGTATGGGAGTTTTAGAGAAACCTGCACAACTTTGCCTAGCATTGTAAAAAAAAATTTCTTGTGCTATTCAAGATTCAGTGAAGTCTGACGTGGAAAAGAACTTCATGGCAATATGGGTGTCAAATCCGTTACCAAAATACCTATTCATTTAAAAAGATATTATGACAGGCAATGTTGTAGTTTTTACCTCAACTTTGCCTACGTTTTCAAAGCCATTTTTTGGTGCTTTATACCAGTGTTTTTTTTACTAGTAGCAAATGTATTCCTATAGCTTAAAGTCCAATATTGGACAGTAATTGAAAAAACATACGACTTTCTTAACGATTAAAGATTTATCGAAGAAAAACGTCAAAATCCGTGCAAAGTTGCAGCATTTCACAGTAGTTAACTATTTAACTTAATAGCGATATGGGTCAGAAAGTAATTTCTAAACTAAAAGTTAAGTAAGTTTTCTTAACTAAATTATAATGAAACTGTATTTTAGATCAAAAATCTCTATAATATCAGTATCTCTTAACAATAAAAAAGACAATTAAACCGCCACACTCAGAGTCATTTAATGAACCATTAACTCATTCATTAGTATGGCGATTCTCAACTTTATGGTTCATTCAGTGATTTTGAGTGCAACGAAAATTTAATAAAGCTATTTCACAAGTGCAGTTCATTGAGTTTCAATTAATTTACAATGTAAAGAGAAGGTTTAGGTCCGATTTCACCAATGTTGTCGTAATAAAAAAATAACTATGCCAGGTATAAAATAATTTGCTGCATTTACTCTCAGAATAACTCATAGTTAAGACACTTTGTAAAGACAAAAAGTTACTCCTAGTATCACTATTCTTAGATAAGTGAATGCAGACAAATTAAATAGGCTTGTCTGGTCTCAGTACAGCATAGCATAACAGGACATCTTTAATTTAGTCATCATTTTGAACTTGTGTCAATGTGTTAGTGCTATTTTTCAAACAAACTATCTGTAAAGTCACACTGCCTGGTGTTTAAATTTTATTTAGTTTGCTTTGAGTTATGTTTACTGTTTTTAAAAAAATATCATAAAGGAAATGAACTGTGAACTTATATGCTTATTTATATTTATTTATGTAATGGTCGCTCAGTAATAATATACTCTAAGTGCTTAGCTGACATAAAATTTGACACTATATTAATTTTAATTGAGGAATAAGCCGGTTATTCCTTCAAAAATGGTATTAAAAGAATTACTTATATATAACTTTATTATACTTAGGATACATAGTTGAAATAAGGGCATTAGTTTAGGTTGTCAGAGAGTAAAAAACAGCTTTATCCTAGGAATAAAATTTATTCTACTTTGGTGACATCGGGCCTTAGTTAATTTAACTATTATTTAGCTTTGAAATTGCATGACCCAAAGTAAATCTATAGCACTATTCTGTTACAACTATTTACCATGGCTTCAGTTTAGCCAGCCATTTTTTAGGATTGTATGAGGTCCCTTCATAGAATAGATAAACATGACAAAAACACAAAACCATAACTTAAAACAATATTATTTCACTTAGAAATCAATAAAACCCATAGAAAGTTAACAGCTATCAAGTATTTTAGTCTATTATACATAGCTGTATGTTTAAACAATTTCTAGGGACATTATTTCCCACATTATAGATCATAGCTCAAAATCAGGTTTATTCATTTAACGGCCTTTAAGTAAGCAGACAGCAGATTATAATTAACATTAACATATTATTTGTAAAAAATACATGTAGGATAAATATAAAAAATATAAATAAATAAGTATTGAATTGCAATATTGGTGTCCAGAACTGTCTTCCGAGTCGGTGGTAGCTTCCTCAGACTGACATGCTGACATTCAATTTTAATTCTATATTTTCATAGTGAAAAGGTAACGATTCTAAAATTCTATTTGAATAAAGTATATTGTAATTTGATTATAAAATGTTAGCCGTGTTTCCAAAATGTTTCCAATCGCAAACAACACTATTTTTTAAGACCATGTGGCCGTTGTCTACATAATTGTTTAGTCAAACATATGCACAATATAATTTTGATAAAGTGGTTTCAATCTTGCGTTTCGAAAAACAATAAAAATTAATAAAAGTAAGACCTACCTTATTACTTATATTACTTACCTGATTAACGTACATTCTAGATATGATGCCTCATAATTTTATTATGATATAACATTAAAATTATTACATACACTGTTTTTTATCAATTCAAATATGATTATAGGCACAAAATACATTATAAATAATTAAATCTAAAATCTTACAGCCATTAGCAGTTTTTCAAGTAACATTCACACCATAGAGTAAATTACACCATACTCTTACTTAGTAGTTAGTACTTACTCACAAACAGAATTACAGAACAAAAATTGTAATCACAGTAACAAGTAGGGATGGCGATCTGAGATCGATTAATTGGAAAATCGAATTTTTGTATCAAAAAATCAATATTCTTAAATCGATATGTTGTACTGAATCGATCCAGTGAATCGATACTTTACCCTAGAGAATCGACATTCGATATTTTATGCTTTACTAAAGACTATACTAAGACTATAAAGACTTATTTTATATAAGTCAGTTCAAGAAGAGTTAAACACGAATTATCTGGTAATGGCACATTTGATAAAACTAATATTAAATGAATGATGACAGAGTATGCAATGTATTAGCGATGAGTTGCCTATAAAAATGTTGGAAATTAAAAAAGTTAAGTACTTAGGTTTCTAATATCCATGGTGCATCCTTTAAAAATAAAAATGTCACTTTGACATATACATAGACAACACTCATCGCTCTGCCATTTTGTCTGTCATTCATTTTATTCAGCTCGCCTAGTCATTATGTGTTTTTGTGTTGTCCCTAAATATTTAATTAATCTTATTGAATTCTAATCTTATAATTGTACATTTGATACGGCAAAGTTTTATTGAAATAAAACACAACTGAATTTTGAAGATTTATGCGTTTATTTTATCTCTGACATATTGCCACATTTCACGCCGAAGACATCTGCTGCGCCTGACTCTCATCTTCAAAAAAATAAGCCGCAATAAACTCCGAAATAAACTATAATTAATTTGCTGATATACATTGCTACTATTTATCTTTTTAATCAATTTTACAACATGTAAAGAAAAAAAATTATCAGCTCTCAGTCAGCCGCAAAGTTAAAAATGGTAATCTAACATTGAAGTTTTTATCATTGGCGTATAATATATATATTTACAATTTACCCATGGTTGTAATTTAAAAAATTACCGCAGAGGTTGCCATAATTTCAATAAACGATTCTCGCTCTAGGTACCTGCTGTAAACAAGAGTGTAGTAGACGCAGTTCTAGTGTTTTATTTTTTTTATGAAGCATCAATTTTTAAGCATAGTTAATGAGATTGTTTTTCGCGCGTGAGAAGAGCAATTTTTTTTTGAAAAAGTTGTTTATGGAATCTTTTAAGAACATAATGATGTATTAAGTATTTGTTCGTTCAATGTTCATGTAGTGTATCATTTTTGTTTTCATTTTATTAGGAACTAGTTACTTTTTATAATAAATCTTATCAATACTATCGTTAATCGTATTGCTACTTGTAATAATGAAAACAACATTATAAATATTAGCCAATCAGAGGATCAGAATCAGAGATCAATGGAACATTAAATAATGACGTTAAAGAATAATTTTGATATTATGAAGGTTTTTTAGGGACATGGCTGTCCGCCAAAAAAAAGCGTTTGTGTTTGTAATCATAGAAAATAAACTACCTTAAACTAAAATTCAAAGCCTATCCTGTCTCATTTAACTTAAAATACTTAAAATAAATTTATATTTATATTTTAAGTATTAAAAAAATTGCGATCGATTTTTGAGAGATCGATCTTTTAGACCTCAAATTTTTTGAGAATCGATTATTAAGTTTCGATTCATTTCGATACAAAAATCGATCTTTTTTGAGAAAAATCGCTATCCCTAGTTCACAGAGTATATAATATAATATATTTTATCTATGGAGAGATGTAGATTACACCGTTCTCAATTAAAACATTTTTGTTGATAGTGTAAATGTATTAATAATATGTTAACAATTTTGTTTAATTATCAGATTGATGTCGGAATGAGAACGGATTCTGATTGGCATATTATAGTGTGGTTCACGTATGATTCATCATAAGGAGCGTACATTGAAGCTATAAATTGCGATTAGAAGAACTATCTTATAATATAATGACTAGCGATTGCCACGGCTTGGGGTTATAAGTATTTCTAATGCCAAATCATAAAAAAATAAAAATTTGGTCTAAAAATAAAAAATAAATAATCTGGAGAGGGCCACCCTTATCACGTAGGGGAATAAAAAATAGCCTACGACCTACTCTCAGACCTACCAAATATACACCAAAAATTTCATAAAAATCGGTCATGCCGTTCGATAACAAACACTGTGACATGACATTTTTATATAGATATATAAAATATGAATTTAGCGAAGTAAAGACAGAACAAATACATTTCATTTAGAATGTAATAACGACTTGTCCTCGCTGCACTCGGTTTGGTCCCAAAATATATGTACGCTAACATTCATTTTTCACAGATGTGATAAATATTTTACGGCACTAAAGAGAATCCTGGATGTTGGCTCGAATTATTTCCTCATAACGCGGCCACAGACAGACAGTTCGTCCCTGGATACTATTAGTATCACTGACCTCTATAATACCAATTACCACTGGACTGGCTGTTCCAAGCGATTGACAGCAATTTTTTTGTGTCCATTTGAAGCGCCACTAGCGAGAGTCCAGAGAACTAATTTTTACGTATATTGCAAATGACAGCGAGAACTGTTTGTTTACTGTAAAGTAATTTTGAATTTTCGTTGTTAATATAACATAAGTAGTAATTATGATGATACGGTTATTGATTAATAAAAATAAAAAAATAAAAATCTTTATATCGACATCATTAGTTTTAGTATCACAAACTCTCGCTACGTCCGACAGCGGGGGACAGCGCCAAAACGGCGAATATCAAGCAGCCACAAAAGCACGTTGACAACAGCCAGTCCAGTGGTATTATAGAGGTCAGTGATTAGTATGGACTTAAAAAAAAATAAAAAAAACTAAAACACGCTTTTTATAGAAAACCAAACTAAAAAATAGAAAATAAATTTCAATGAATTTAAATTAATTATTTGATTTTCAATTCAATTCTTTGGTTTGTTGGCTTCAATGCGTGCCAGTTGAGTTATTTGATTTTAAAAAAAGCGTGGGGTGCATGGTGTCAATAGTTATAAATATTTTATTGACAGATATGAGTAGTGATTATCATTTTGATAATATCTTAAAAAGCACCCCACGCTTTTTTTAAAATCAAATAATTAATTTAAATTCATTGAAATTTATTTTCTACTTTTTTAGTTTGGTTTTCTATAAAAAGCGTGTTTTTAGTTTTTTTAAACTATTATTAATTTTTTAATTTTTAGTTTCTTAAAAGCGCCATCTATTGAACACAATATGTAACCTATATACAATACTAGAGGGAGCTGTTTGTAAATTTGTTTTTTAAACTTTTATTTATTTTTTACTTTTTAGTTTCTAAAAAGCGCCATCTATTGAACACAATATGTAACCTATATACAATACTAGAGGGAGCTGTTTGTAAATTTGTTTTTTAAACTATTATTTATTTTCTACTTTTTAGTTTGGTTTATATATCAAATTAGTGTATTGTCATTGGTCCTCGATAAATCTACAAAGTTTGAACAAAATCTGGCCGTTTAAAGTGGGTCAAAATCGCGCCCAAAGAAGTCGGTTACAAACATACAAACATACAAACATACAAACACACAAATATACAAACATACAAACATGCAAACATACAGGTGAAGCTAATAAAAAGCGTGTAAAAAGATATATTTTCTATCGTCATACTAAATTTCGTGAAAATCCTTTGGTTGTCTCACCATCACAGACAGCAGACAAAAAATCTAAAAACTGTAAATTCGGCCTCTGTAACGATAATAATCACTATTTCAATAAGGTTTTCAAAAATCATTTTGCACAGATTGTACTCAGATTCTTGCATGTATTTAAATATTAAGTGTAATTTTTTCCTTATCTTAAGGTTAGGTCACTGTGTGTTTATAGCCTTATGTAAAAACCAGTGACGCTGTGGCTGTGGTCAAACCAGTGTAAACACTATGGAAGCTAAGGTCACAGACGTATTGTTTTATTAATTATATCTAAGATGTGGACTCGGTAAGTTGTTTTTTATTACAACAATTAATCACGTCTCTATTTTTTTAATTTAAATAAAATTGCCTTAGAACGTATTTACGTACCTAGTGATTGTATTTTGCAAAGTGTTTTTCCTGCTTTTTGAATCATATTCCATATTAATTTAATATATTAGAAACCACTTATTACCCAAGTTTAGTAAGTAGCTTGATAATATCTTGATGATACGAGGAATGCGACACGTTTGGCTACTCTACTTTCTGCGCTAGCGGCCGCGGGTTCGAGTCCCGCTGGGGGCATTCGTTTGTTGAGCGCGAATGTTTTTCATGGGTGTTTATATTTATAATATGTATTTATTTAAAATTTATATATATGTGTAGTATATCAATTATCTAGTATCCGTAATACAAGCTCTGTAGCTTACCACGGAACTAGATGGCGCTGTTGTAATAATGTACCAACATATTTATTTATTTATTTAAACGGTGGTGGCCAAATATTAAGTAATAGCCTTTCCCGCGGCATCGCTCGCGTTCTAAAGGCTGGAAACCAAAATATGCTTTTCGCCGTCCCTCCCTCCTCGCCACCGCCGTCTTGCACGCGGTGATCATTACTTTGTTGCAGAGTTATATTAAAACTATGATATCTCGTAAGATATTCATTGAAATCAAATGATGCCTAGAGCAATTTTGTTCAATATTAAATATTTACTTGTGATGAGTAATTTATTTATGTAGGTAAGGATTAATATCATCATGTTTATAAAAACACCTTCGCAAATAATGCATTGTCTTAAAACAAATTAGATTACCATAAAAAGGTTATAGCGAGTCTACCTTAAAAGATAGACATATGCCATCGCGAATTTTATTTTAGAACTTTTAAAGGGGAATATTTCCGTCATACATGATTTTTGCATAACATTAACCGTTTACGCAGCGCACGCAACGGAAGCTCTCAAAAGGAATATTCTTCTCCCGTTTTTGCAACATTTTTGTTTGGCATGTTATATAACCTATAATCTTCCTCGATAAACGGACTATTTATCACAAAAAGAATTTTTCGATTCGGACCAATAGTTCCTGAGATTAGAGCGTTCAAACAAATAAAAAACAAACTCTTCAGCTTTATAATATTATACTAGCGACTCAACCTCGTTTCGCTCGGGTTCGTCTCTAGGTGACCTCTTTAAGATAAATTTTTACAAGCTTTGAATGTCTTATTTATTTATATCTAATCAAAAACCTAAAAATAAGTTTCGAGCTTCTAGCTTAAAAAATGACGTAATTATACAAAATTTCATTCGCAATTTGTTGAAAGAGGTTGCCTTTACACCCCTTTTTTCGACTTAAAAAGTATGTCTATGTCCTTCCTCAGGCTCTAGACTATCTGTGTTCCAAGTTTCATTTAAATCGGTTTAGTAGTTATGGCGTGAAAGCGCGACAGACAGAGTTTCTTACGCATTTATAATATTATTAAGGATAGAAAACAAGTTTTTCTGTAGGTCTTGTTAAGACCGATATTTACTTAATAAACGATTAACTATAATTTAGGCTATAACTCCCCTCTTAATAGAATTATTAAAACATACAATTTAATTAACAAGAATAAGGACATACTTGTAGATATATTTAATGATAAACTATTTAATTTAAAAAAAAAATATTGCCTCTATAGCGAAAATATAATTGTAAACACCTATACAGATACAGCATTTATTTTTTCTTTTATTTGTCTTAAAATGTTATTATTATTTAAGTTTTTTTATTTTTAAAAGTGAAGTTGAAATTTTGTTTTACCTACTATGTGTAATGTCGTTATCACCTTTAATTAAGATACTACTCTTTATATTTTCTTTTCGATGTACATTTTTTTTTCATGTGTTTAGTAAGTACTTTGTTGGTGGTCTAATAAAATAAATAAATAAAAATAAATAAATTAAATAACGGAATAAACGATTTTACTGCAATAAAGAGTATTCTAAATGTTGATGCGTGATAAGGTATCACACAAAAAGTTTGCGTAGATTTTCCGTACACGTGTTATTTGTTAAGATCAATAATGTCATTGCAAAAACATCGGTGTTTAAATTAATAGTATATCAATGACCAAAAATACTTCGACTGATAACCTCATAACCTGATATACGCTGTAAATTCCAATTCTTGGGAATTCCTATAACATATTTGTTTTGATAAAAATAGCTTACTAATATAAAAAAAAGGGTTACGTTACCCTAAGCATGGGGACCACCTCGCGTCGACCACCAACATCGCATTCCACACTTGCTCCGAGTCTTTCATATTTTGACATAACTTTTGTGAAGTGACAGTGTTGTAACATCCCTAGTACACCTTCATAATTAAACCACGTTAAAGACATTTTATTCCATTCCTCTCGTCACACTTCGTGGAATGTGGACAGTGGAATCACCTTAGGTTAATTAGTTTGTAAAAGTTTAATTAAAGTAGTAGTATAAGTAAAGTTTCATTTCATTTTGCATCCTCTGACCAATGATATTATATACAAGATACGCCACAAACGCACCAAACGCGTGCCGTGGATTGTCTGGAAAAACACAGTATCCTGGGAAAATGGAGTTCCCATTCTCCCGCTTCGCGTCGCAAAAAAAAAAATAAGTTTTGACATTATTTCAACAACGGATAGAGTGGTTCTCGGGGAAGGTTTTAGTATATAATTAGCGAAACCCGCGGCTTTGCTCTCGTTAAACCTAGGGTCGAGGTTAGTCGCTAGTTTAAATAAGAAATGCGATTTACGTGTTTCTATTAAGTACCTACTGTGAGTTCGCAATGAGATTACAATTACAACTTAATATTAGGTACTCGTACAATCATAATACAGTAGTGATCGAAAGGTAAACATAAGCATAAGTGAATTAGTTAGAAACTGCTTCAAAATATATTTTTTATTTTTTAAATGCCGGTAAAGAATTCTCAAATAAGAAGAATCATCGTATGGAAACCTGCATGTCCGAGAGACAAGTTTTCGAAAGACATGCTCAGTCCGCCCGCACTAGGCCAGCGCGGTGGACTATGGCCTGATCTCCCATGATTGAAGGGAAGCCCACCCCCAGCAGGGACGTTAAAAATGGCTGATTACAAAGAATTCTAGCTTGAGTCGAATCTGTATTAGCTGAACAGATTCTACAGTATTGGGGTTCCACTCAATAAAAAAATATGATACTAAAAAAATAATAATGATACTCAGTAAAAAAAATATGCGCGAGGCGAAGAATTAGCTAGTAGCCGACTGCGCCAGTTAAGAGCAACGCAACCAGAGATCTCAAAAAAACTAAAATTTTACTTATAAAATAATTTTATTATTTAATTATTCTGAATTAGTGCTTGAATACGTTCCACCTGATGGTAAGTGGTAACGCAGTCGTAGATGATAAGTCGCACTAATTCAGTAGCCACCTATTCACTCTAGCCTTGAAGACATATACTATAACTGCCATGAATACATGATATTATAGCTAATTTACAAGTCTATTGCTACACGATGTTACATTGGAAGTGACAAAAAAATATAATTTTAATTTTATAAATAAAATAGAATAACAAAAGTGTGAGCACCTCTAGACCCGAGTGTCGCAATTGATTTCACTAAACCAGCACTCCACTTAAAGCTATTCTCTATTCCTTAGAAATAAGAGATTCAACATTTTTTCCAGGCTTGGAGTGATTCTTCTGATAGTCCATCGTTCGTCTTGTGCGACTTTGAAACCTGACGATGAGACTTGGAATTGGGCAAACAACGTTTACCAAAAGTCTCAGACCACTACTACAGGTAAAATTTAATATTAAAATTACTCTTTATCCGCTCAAGCGGCCGGGCGATGTCGTAAATCACTCACTAATTGCACAATACCTACTGCGCCTTGCTACTCAAGTGTCTGCTAGCGATAACGTACACCCCCTTGCCTTGCCCCGGCGTTTTTTGCTCGCAGACGTGCATTTTCGTATTTCACTCAACCGGTTCTTGGGACTCAATTGTTTTTGTAACACTACCGGGTGTTATGTTTTTTATTTTTACTACGAACTAAGCTATACAATGTTATATTTTGTTTATTAAACAAAGACTCCGGTGTAAAGTTATGTTAGGCTAAAATTTGAGATAGCGCGATTTAGAGCGCATCTTGTATTTAAAGGATCATACCTTAAAATTTAAAGCGATGACATAAGGTTTTTAATTTAAATTTACGTTATTTATATAATAGAAAATAAGATGAGAATTAAAAACAAACACTTGTCAGTACAAAAATATTTATTGACAGCTCTTTGATTTTAAACAACAATCTGACGCCGCGTGTCGTAATTTATGTTAAATTTAATTTCTTTCAATTTTTGTCTTTGGTACGTTTACTTGTCAATGCATATTTTTCTAGTAAATTTTACGGAGAAGCGAGACAAATAATTCATATTGGCCTTAGAGCAAACAGGATAGCTATAATTCACCTTATTCGACTACGAATGACATGTCAACCTGTAGTTGACATGGGCAATTTAGATACAAAACGCATGTCAACCAGTAGTTGACATGGGCAAAATAGGGTCCGAATCCATGTCAACTAGTGGTTGACACGGGCATTTTGCGTAGAAAACTCATGTCAAGTAGTGGTTGACATGAACGCTTGAGCGGTTAAATAAAAAAAAGACCGTAATCGAATCTCAGATTATAAAATATATATCCCGATATTTTATTTATACACAATAATTTTAAATTATAAAGTTTCTACCAACGGTAATGCTCTACTGTCGATATGGTATAATTTAATTAAAGGCTTTTGCTAGTCGTCCGCTAATCGGATGAATAAAAAAAATATTATTCGTCCGACAATTGTCGGTTCATACGAATATCTATCACTTTTTTTTGCTTTCTAATAAAAAATAAGTGAGTTTTAGGTGCAGGATAAATGCAAAATATATAAAAAAAAATAACCTTAACCCACCGAGCTGAAAATTTATTATTTAAATTCCACCGACTTTTAACATAACATAACACCCTCAAAGTTATTTTTATCCTTTATCACACGTTAATAAAACTATTTCAACAAAATATAAGAAACAACAAAAGTCTCAGTCGCAAAAAATCAAACACCAACAGTCGGCTTTCGGAGGAATAAAATTTTTTTATTCATCCGATTAGCGGACGACTAGACACTTCGAAAAAAATAATTGCTAGATTGAAGTAAATTGCTAATGTAATGCAATGATATTCTAAATATGTATACTGTTGGAGATCCGTATAAATAAATAAGATTGACCTTCGTTTTCGAAATCGGTTAAGAGAACTTCATTAAGTAAATCTTCTATTGAAAAAAATAATTCTTAATATTCCTTGTTTCATTTTTTGTTTATTAAATTTATCAATTATTTCGCAGAAGACCCAATTGAAGAAGAAGAGATCGATTTAAGCCCTACAAATGTCGGTATGCTTTTTTTTATCTGCATAATACCACAAAAATATATTTATACTTACAAACATTATCATCAACTTCTTCATTTACAGCCCTTTTTAACGTCCCACTGCTGGGGGTGGGCCTCCCTCAGTACGAGGGGGATCAGGCCATAGTCCACCGCGCTGGTCTAGTGCGTGTTGGCGGATTTCACATGTCTTTCGAAAACTAGCTAGGTTTTTTCAGAAAAGCTCTGACTGACAGACATGGTTTCCTCGCGATGTTTTCCTTCACCGTGAGACAAGTGGTAATCATGATAGAAATGATTCGCACATGAAAATATCAGAGGTGCGAGACCCGGATTTGAACCCGTATCACTCGGTTCCAAGCGAACGCGTAACCGCTGGGCTACCATTGCCTTACTTACAAACATTTATTGAATAACAATTTTGGTAAATATAAAAATCTGCGTAAGAGAATATATTGGCAGGAAAAAGTAGTCGTTTTTTTTGGTGAACATCGCACTAAATTTCCGATCCATTTTTTTTTCAGGCTTAAGATCACTTAGTGGGCATAAAATCACAAAATGGTGACGGATTCCGGTAGAACTTCACCTTAAAAAAACTTCGTCACTCTTGAAAAAAATATTTTGAGGTTACGTTTGGCTCAGTTTATTGTGACCCTATTTGCTGCGCCAGCGATGGCCTGTTCAAGTCCCGCTGGGAACATTCATTTGTTGAGCACGAATGTTTGTACTCCAGTCATGGGTGTTTACATTTACAATATCTGAAACACAAGCCTCATAGCTTACCACGGAACTAGATGGCGCTGTTGTAATAATGTCCCAACATATTTATTATTATCCCCTCAGATAAATCGGAATCCTGTCTGTTTCCCGATAGAAGCGTAGGAAAATGTGTGGCTTACTATCAATGTGACTCTGACACCAAACAGGTTATCGATGATGGGACCACAATATTAGATCTTAGGTAAGAAATGACGATATAATCCGTACTAATATATTTTAGTTATTATATTATATTTTTTAAGGTTTTTAGTTTTAGGTTCATTCATTTAGTATATATTTTTATATTTAGTTGTATTTTAATTAAGTCAATACCTAAATAGGATTGTTTTCATTTTAGCGTTAGATTAATTTTATTTGGTTTATAATGTTGATATGATATAATTTAAATAAAGTATATTTGTATTTTCCTTTATAAAAAAAAAAAACTTTAAACCTATGTATATGAGACTATAGATTGCATTGTTATAGTTACGCAGCCATTTGATGACTATTTGAAGGTAGTGGGTTTGATTTTTATCCTTACTAATTTTATAAATGCGAAAGTAATTATCTGTCTGTCTGTCGCGATTTTACGCCAAAGCTACTGAACCGATGTTAATGAAATTTGGTACACAGATAGTCTAGAGCCTGAGAAAGGACATAGGCTACTTTCAAGGTGAAAAAAGCTAAAGCTAGATATTATTTTTTAGATATAAATAAGTAAGACATCCAAAGTTATAAATGAAACTACCTTTTCGGATTTTGTCGCGGATTTATTTTGATTTTTAGTTCCCGACGTTTCGAATGTTTTACAGCAATCATGGTCACGGGAGAGACTAAGGTATTTGACGTCTCATAGGTTTATATACTTGTTACAGACAGTGCCTACCCACAATTTACAAAAATTTTGAAAATGGCATCAGAGTACCTTATAAAATTTTAATTCTAAACATTTATATTTAAATAATTTAAAAATAATTTATAATTATGGCAATATTATTAACTTATTTTTAGCTAGTATTATTATAATTATTATAATTTTTATTTTAATATTAGTTATTCAAAAGTATTATGTAGTGTTGCTATTCTAATAATATGTATATTTTTTCTTACCTATAAATTGTTTATGCTAAGTTGCATTTTATTATTTAAATTAAAAATTATTTTTAATTTGCAGTAGTGTTGCTTAATACTTTAAAATGATCAAAATTCAATTTATATTTTAACTTAATTTTCTTATATCAAATTAATACTTAATTTAAATAATAAAATGCAACTTAGCATAAACAATTTATAGGTAAGAAAATATACATATTATTAGAATAGCAACACTACATAATACTTTTGAATAACTAATATTAAAATAAAAATTATAATAATTATAATAATACTAGCTAAAAATAAGTTAATAATATTGCCATAATTATAAATTATTTTTAAATTATTTAAATATAAATGTTTAGAATTAAAATTTTATAAGGTACTCTGATGCCATTTTCAAAATTTTTGTAAATTGTGGGTAGGCACTGTCTGTAACAAGTATATAAACCTATGAGACGTCAAATACCTTAGTCTCTCCCGTGACCATGATTGCTGTAAAGCATTCGAAACGTCGGGAACTAAAAATCAAAATAAATCCGCGACAAAATCCGAAAAGGTAGTTTCATTTATAATGTCGAATATTCGCGTAAATCTAAGAAAGTATTACATCCAAAGTTTGTAAAAATTTTAGTTATACCAAAGAGGGCACCTAGGGACGAACCTGAGCGAAGCGAGGGTGAGTCGCTATTAAGATATATGTTAACTCAGATAGCCAGCATCTATCGTACTAAATTTAACCAAAATCTCTTCTCTTCAGTTTTCTCGTGACGCGGTCACAGATTAGACACAGACAAAACTTTTAACTAGCAAAAAGCTGAGCTTGATGAACATATATGATGTCAAATGAACACAAAACTGAGGGCCTAGACAATGTAACAATCGATAAGCGAAAGCGCTAGTAGAATAGTCCAAAATGTATGGGTTTGACATATGCCTTAGATATGTCACGTGATCTGTTGTCAACGAATAGATGATGGTAGACAATGAATATTCATTTCAATTATTAGTGATTTAAAGTTCAAAATGCATACGCTGCGTTTAAGCGATGACGATTGTAGAAATCGAATCGCTTCATAACGAATGTCGGTTGGCTATAGGCCCTGTACTAACTGTAAATTCGACATTATGAGAATAATGACAATTTCAATGGGATTTTTCAAAAATAATTATAAACTAATCCAACTCCATCCAAGTCCGGGAGATCCACTCCCCATCCCTACTCCCGTCCTTCTCCCTCCTCCCTCCCCCCCCCCCTTTCCTGAAAGGCCGGCAACGCATTTGCAATCCCTGTGGTGTTGCAGATGTCCATGGGCGAAGGTGATCACTTACCATCAGGTGAGACTCCTGCCCGTTTGCCCCCTTTGTCTCATAAACTCAGTTAAATTTATCTATAGAAGAGTAACTATTTGTTCCTTTTATATTATTTTTAGAGCAGGAGAGTGTTATTCATACTTGGATGTCTGCTGTAAGTTGAGGAGTGTCGAACCTTCACAGAATACTGTAACCGAGGCACCTGAAAATTTTCTAACTACCCAAGACGACAAAATGCTTACTATGCCCGCACTGCCTGAGCCAAGTAGCGGTAAGTTATTCAGTACTTTTATGTTAAATATGGCAATGTTAAGGCATTCATTTAATGTGTGCTAAATGATATAATATTAGTTTATTAAGTTGGCATTATCTGTTCCTTTTTACTTCGTTGTCTAGGTCACTTCTAGTTCCTACTTAAAAAAAATTGAAAAAAAAAATTGAAAAATACATTGAATTGCAGTTATTTATTTAAAATCACAACATTTTACCTTATGACTTTAGTATTTGTAGTAGATTCACTTTCGCTCCGTTCGGGTTCTTCTCTAAATACGTTAAATAAAGGATAAAATATATTTTCCCGCGGTAAAAAGTATAATAAATTTTATTAAAATCTGTCCAGTGGTTTAAATCTTTAACTGCCTCGGTAATTATGGCTAGCATACGGACGCACATCCTGGGTTCAAGTCGGGCCAATTTTAGTTATAGAGTCTTTCTGTTTAGTAAGCCTCTATAACAGCCCGGAGTTGGGAAGTTGGTGGGCCCCGGGCCGAGGCAGAGAAGCCGTCGGTCCTGCGCCTTAACTCTCACTGGTCGTGTCTCATGTCGTCCCACCGGAGTATGAGAGTGACATGAATAGAGAGTGCGCTTCTATCTCCTGCGCAGTTGACTAGTCTTAATGAGATTACGCCGTGGCCGCAATCGGTCGGGAGGACATATTAGCCTATCCACACTTCATTCTATAGCTCTGTCTTGATTTTCATTTTTTCCATACTCCTTACATGTTATTTGATAAATGGAGCTGATAGAATTTGTGGCATCCACGTGTTTTCAAGCATTACTAAGGAGCAAGCAAGCTATAGCCATTTACATGTATGTACATTGTAGATATAGAAACCGATGTGTACATTGAAATATTTTTATTTACAATAAAGGAAATTACAAGTAAACTTAACTATATATATATAAAGCAAATGTACACTTAATTATTACTGTACAAGTCATGTCCGCGTGGAATAGTGGCAAGAATGCTAGCTGCATTCCCCCGTTGAATGGCAATGCCGATTCTTTGGGCGAAAAATGAGCCAGCTCTCTTGTCACCAGTGGAGGCGATAAGACGAGGTGTTATGTCTTTTAAAAAATGCTTAGCACTTTGACTCCATGGGCCTAGGGTTTCAACAGCAAAGGGTATAAAAATATAATTTTGAATAAGGGAGGCATATTTACGTATCTTGAGAAGTTCAGCCTTCTCCGCCGCAGCCCCCACTTTAGACGCCGTCTCCTTGACATGGGACGGGGCCAATGTGTCAACACATGTAGCGTCCCACATTAACGCCCGTCCCCTTTCCCAAGGAACCAGCGACAGACCATCAGGTCTCTTGCCATCATCTCGACTTATTCCAGACGGCTCAATGAGAGCAGGAATGTCAATGGTGGCAAGAGCCCTTTTGATGGTATCATTTAGGGAACCGTGACGAAAAAGTCTACCTGAACTTCTTCGGCAAGAGAGTCCATGGAGTCCATTAAAGTCGACCTCTTTTCCACACGGGCACCTGTGCTGAGTGCACAGCGGTGTTCCCAGCCGGAGACCTAGAGCGATACGAAAACTATCGTTATCCAAAAGCGTACCGAGATTTGTTGAGGGTAGGGCGTGCAGCCAGTGCCCCGATTCTTTCGCCGTTGACGCTAAAAGTCTGGCACGATTTACTTCACTTGTAAGATTTTGAGCCAAATTTTGGTATGTAGAATGAACCAATGGTGCATCCCAAAGTTTTTGAATGGAAACTTCCTTTGGGATGTCAACATTTGGACATTTCGACTTCCAGTTTTCTAATGCTTCTGCAGCACCAGTAATGCTTTGGTTTGATTTTAAAATTTGAGAACAGAGTTCTCGAACACTGTGCTCAGAAGCGAGAAACGCTGGAAGGGCTATACTTGAAATTTGCCTCACGCCGATGCCACCGTTTCTAATTGGTAGGGAAGCTTGGGTCCATGAAAAATCGTCAAAAGATAAATTTAGAATTTTTTCTAAGCATTGTTTTAAGGTGACATCCATTTTATCGGTTAGGCCAGGAAATTTCCAAATTGGGCTTGAACGAAGAATATAAGTTAATTTTGGAACGAAAAGGCAATATTTAAGGATAGTATAGGCAATGTGAGAATTAAGGGAGCCCAATTTGTTAGAGTTGGCTAAAAATGTTTTAATTTTTTCCTCCAATACTAATGGAATACTTTCGTCAAGTAATGGAGCACCAAGGAGGCAAAGGGAATTCTTATCGACTATTTTAATGCTAGGGGCAATTTTTTGGAAAATATCTTTTGTTAGAGAAACCTTTTCCATGGAAATGTTATCCGTAAAAAAAATTTCACATTTAGAAAAATTTAGTTCCAGACCAATTTTTTTAAAATTTTCTTTCAATAGAAGAAAATCTTTAACGACATCATTCACTTTGCCGCCTAAAGTTCCATCATCTAGGTACCAAATGTTTAATTTAGACTGCAGTTTTAAAATGTATTTATGGATACCTAGACTAAAGAGAGCTGGGCCTAGTGGGTCCCCCTGCTGAACACCAACATTCGAAATAATAGTTTTATCACCAAATAGTAATTTAGAAGGTGTATTGTAACATTGCCAAATGTATGGGTAAATTTCAGGCAAGTACGAATGAGCCTCATTCAGCAGAGCTGCTCGATCCAAGGAATTAAAAGCATTCTTCACGTCAACTTTAAGCAATACCTCCTCCTCACCCTTTGCGAGAAAGGTACGAGTGGCGTGTACTGCTGCTTCGCAACCTCCTTTGCTACCGAACCCAAGTTGTACTGGTTGAAATTTGGCCTTCAAGTTGCATACTATGCGCCTACATGCTAATTTAGAAACCAAACGGCGAAAAGTAGACCCAACAGCTATTGGACGGATTCCCCCGTCCTTTTTATTGAAGGCACATAGTCTTGCACCATAAAGGTATTGAGTGAATGATGGAATTACCTTTCCAGATAACATAAAATTACACAAATTTGTAATATCACCCAAGAGAACCCTGCCGGCGTCACCTGCTGACGCACTCACAAGATCTTTAAGATGTTGTGGTGTGATTCCGTCAATGCCACCAGCAGAGCCACTTGTAAATGACATAATAGCTGCAAAGGTATCTTCATCTTTAATCTGTAAAGATTGGGAAAAATCAGGAAGGGGGATCGGAAGCAAAGGATCTAAATTAGGTGAAGGATGCTTATCATGCAAGACTTGTAGCGTATCATTGTCGAAGGGCGCAAGAGTATCGCTAGAAAAGAGAATGCGAGCTGCATTTTTAAGATCTCCATCCATGGCTTTATTTTCAACAATTTTTTTAAGATCGAAATTTCGGGGTCGAGCGCTGTAATTTTGAGTTTGAATTTCGCTTAAAACAGTCGAACTGTTTTGTTTTAATTTGGAACACAAAGAGCCATTTTGATTTTTGTCCACGTGTAAGAAAGTGTATGCAAATAGAAATAAATTTTGCCAACTCGAAATAGAATTAAACGAAATGCATTTTTGAATAACGCTGGAGAGAGATCTGGCTAGCGAGATTCTTGCTCCTCTAGGAATTCTTTTTAATAGAGGGATACTTTGATGACATTTCGGAATTAGAGTCTCGAAAGGATCTTTATGATTATTTTGAACAGTCGAAACACTTACCAAAGAGTTTGAAGGGACTGTCTGCACTGATGGAGGAAGGCCGTGACTTCTAGAAACGTGAATTTTTAATCCCTTTTGACCTTTAAAAAGCCTTCCATTTGCACATTGCGGACATTCTAGTAAAACCGGCTGGGAAACATCGGACAGAACACTATTACTATTACATGACATAATACACTATACAATTATAATGTCCATAAACTGATGCGTAGCGTCCTGGGTGGCTCCGGACACTCCCGGCTGCCAAGCGCCCAGCGCCCGGCGCCCAACACCTCGATGTCGCCACCTAAAACATACACAGGAATTAATTTAAACTGCAAATATTATCTCGAATTATATGCATTATATGAACCAATTTGATGTCAATTTTATAAAGAAATAATGCCGATAATTTATAATATGGAATAAAATAATAGAGAGAAAAATTTTGACAGCGACATCAAATTGACATTTTTTTTTACATTTACCTGTTCCTTATGTACTCGAAAACGACATGACTGATTTTGATAAGTTTTTTGGGTAATCTTCAGATTAGTCTAGTGGGTGATTCTGTAAAGTTTCGAAGCTTTGGAATGATCTGAAACTGGAACGCGACTGGAGCCGCGTGTTACTTGCTTACTCGTATTTCAAATAATCATAGCAATTTCTTATAGCTGAAGGTGCATGTGGATGGGAAAATTCTAAAATATTTGTCTTCTCTAAAAAAGACAACCAAATTTACGCCAACTACGGACAATTTCGGTGGATGGTCGCTATTATCAAGTAAGACATTTGTATACAGTTGAGCACCAATATTTTTAATGAACGTTCAATATTTATCTTATATATAAAATTCTCGTGTCACAATGTTCGTTCCCGTACTCCTCCGAAACGGCTTGACCGATTCTCATGAAATTTTGTGAGCATATTGAATAGGTCTGTGAATCGGCCAACATCTATTTTTCATACCCCTAAGTAATAAGGGTTGTCCCCTAAGTAATAAAAAAATATTTATATGGCAAAACAACGTTTGCCGGGTCAGCTAGTCTTTACATATAAAACAGTACTTCTGTGCGTGTGTAATTGAACTCCTCCTAAACGGCTGGACCGATTTTGATGGAATGTTTTGTGAGTGAGTGGATTCGAGAATGGCTTAGATTCACAATTCGGTCTACTACAACATGTATTATTTGAATTAATTAGTAATTTATATATTTAAACAATAAATGTCATATTCAATCTTCTCAATCAAGATCCTCTAGTTTATTCATAAATCATTTGCGTCACTCGGTAGTAGCCCTACTTGCTGTGTCAGCGATAGCTGGTTTGAGTCCCGTTGGGGGCAAACGCAATTGCTTGTACTCGTGGATGGGTGCTTACATTTGAAATAATCAAAAATCTGGTATCCATAACAAAACCGCGTAGCTTACCACGATACTAGATGGTGTATTGTTAATATAAAAAAATGGGCAGTCATTGTTTATTTTTCAATTAGGAATTAAATATTTTAGGAAGGGGAAAAAAGAAGCTTGGAATCAAGATGACTATATCGGGGGTGGTTCAATAATCCATCCATCCGTAGTAATAACAGTTGCTCACAAAGTGCACAGACTGCAACCACATGAGGTATATATTCCTCTATACATACTTATAAATAAAATAGAAGTGTCTGTTTGTAATTTCAAATTAACAGCTTTTCACTAAATGCATATGAAAGTATATACGGTACTAGCATCAAAAAAAAATCAATTTTTGTCTTTCTGTCTGTTGGTTCCGGGTAATCTCTGAAACGGCTGAACCGATTTTGACAAGACTTTCACTTGCAGATAGCTAATGTTATAAGGAGTAACTTAGGCTACTTTTTAATTGACCTCAAAAAAGGAGGAGGGTATATTTTAGAAATTTTGTTTATTTTAAGAAGCGGAACTTGTAGCTTCGCTTATGCTAAACCTAGGGACGAACCCGAGCGAAGCGAGGGTGAGTTGTTAGTCTATATATATAAAACATTATCTTGTCTTTAACTGTGACTCACTAAAACTTTCTTTTATGATAATGAAATGTATTCTATTGTTAAATTTCATTAAAATTAAATTTGGTTTTTGATCAAGTAATTAATAAAAATAATTTTACATATAAAGCAGACAATTTTGGTTAGATTTTTTTATTATGATAATATATTTGACGACACGTCATTTGGCTCAGTTGGTAGTGACCCACTTTCTGCGCCAGCGACCGCGGGTTCAAGTCCCGCTGGGGGTATTCATTTGTTGAGCACGAATGTTTGTACTCCAGTCATGGGTGTTAATATTTATAATACGTATGTATTAAAAATTTGTGTAGTATATCAACTATCTGGTATCCGTAACACAAGCCTCGTAGCTTACCACGGAACTAGATGGCGCTGTTGTAATAATGTCCCAACATATTTATTTATTTATATTTTGTGTTACAGCTCAAATGTCGTGGAGGAGAGTGGGACACTCAGACCACTAAAGAACTATATCCATACCAAGAACGGGATGTCAAAACTAAAACCATACATCCAAATTTTTTTTTGGGTACGTATATTTTTGTTTCGTAGATATAATAAAAGGCAAATTATTAAGTTACGAGCAGTGAGAGGTTCCAAAAAATATGCTTTACTTAAAATTAATTTATATCTCGCCATTCCCGCGGCTCCGCCAGTGTCTGAAGGATGAAAATTTAGGGTTATAAGATTTTTTTGATACCAAATCTTAAAAAATGAGAAATAAAAATTTGGTTCAAAAATAAAAAAAACGATATCTGGAGAGAGCCACCCTTATCACGTAGGGGAATAAAAAATAGCCTACGACCTATTCTCAGACCTACCAAATATACACAAAAAAATTCATAACAATCGGTCAAGCAGTTTCGGAGGAGTTCGATGACGATAAAGATTTTTATATATTAGATAATTTTAGTATTAAGCTTATGACTACTTATGACTATCTTCGCGATTGAAGCTTAATGTACTACTGATCTTAATACAAATTTGGTTAATAATGCTTCCTTGACTGACGTGATATTGCATCAGCTTTGACGACATGTTTGGCTCAGTTGGTAGTGACCCTACTTTCTGCGCCAGCGGTCGCGGGTTCGAGTCCCGCTGCGGGCATTCATTTGTTGAGCACGAATGTTAGTCCAGTTATGGGTGTTTATGTTTATAATATGTATATTTAAAATTTATATGTGTAGTATATCAACTATCTGGTATTCGTAATACAAGCTTCGTAGCTTACCACGGAACTAGATGGCGCTTTTGTAATAATGTCCCAACATATTATTTATTTATTTTTATTTAGCCTTACCCCAGATTCAGTTATTTTACAATTGCTTAATGCAAGATACTTGCAAACACGTAACAAACAATTCCTATTTTTATGCTTGAACCACCCCCGATATAACAACAGATTTAAAAAAGAATTTTTGAAGTCGGTCTAGCAATTGTTTTAGTTTGAGAAAGACAAACAAACACCAGTTGTTTTTTTATGTATGTGAATTGCTGTAGATATAAAAATCGATGTGTGGATTTACGTGTTCCTTATACGTACTCGAAAACGACTGAACTGATTTTGATAAAATTTTGTGGTAATATTCAGATTAGCCAAAAATTTAGGGTGGTTCTGTGAAATTTGGAAGCGATCTGAAGTTGGTACGCGACTGAAGCTGCGAGTGCTAGTCTACTGTATACATATTACTCATTTATTACTTAGAAGAAGATAAAATATATTACAAACGTACATAACATCTTTTGGTATCAAGTCCAAGAAAATAATTCTTCAAAAGACCGTCAAAATCGTTCCAGCCGTTTCAGAGAACAGACAAACAGACAAACTTTTTTATCTAAGTAGGTACCGTATATACTTTCAAATCAAATCAAATATTCTTTATTGCACACCACAAATTAACATAAAAATTTATTAATTAAAGTAGAAGTATCACAAAAGTAGAAGTATCACTTTCATATGCATTTAATGAAAAGCTGTAGCTCTTTATTGCACACCACAAATTAACATAAAAATTTATTAATTAAAGTAGAAGTATCACAAAAGTAGAAGTATCACTTTCATATGCATTTAATGAAAAGCTGTTAATTTCAAATTAAAACAGACACTTCAATTTTATTTTTATGTGCTAATTTTTTTTCAGCATCAGTATACTACGATGTTGCTCTGCTGTTTTTAAAAGATCCTTTTGACCTGAAAGTTCCTCACATGGGGACAGCGTGTTTGAGCAGCGTGTTACCTTCACCTCGTACAGAGTGTTATTCAATGGGGTGGGGTAAAGACTTTAGTAAATCTGATCAATATGCAGTTGTATTGAAAAAGGTATTTTTTTGTTTCGTCTACTTGAATTCAGTCCTTTAAACGTCCCACAGCTGGGTCCGGACCTGTCTTCAATACGAGGGGGAACAGGCCGTAGTCCACCGCGCTGGGCGAGTGCGGGCGGATTCAGCATTTCTTTCAAAAACTTGCTAGGTTGTCTCAGATATGTAGGTTTCCTTACGATGATTTCTTTCTAAGTTTCTTACAAGTACTGAAAAAGAGATTTTTATTACAAAATTATAGACGGATGATAAGTTTGGCTTAGTTTGTAGTGACACTCCTTGCTGTGTCAGCAAATCAACTAAAACTCAACCTAATTCAATTTCAAAATTCAAGACAAAATTCAATATAATATATATAATTTATATTATAATTATGCAAGTCCACGTTAATCTAGTAGAAAGTATAATGAAGAATATTTAAAACTAGTATTTCCCGCGGCTTCGCCCGCGGATGCTAAATTCTTAAATACCGTCATACCGTGTGATGTTTTACAACTGTTTTTAAGTGTTACTTGAGATTTCTCAAAATTAGATATTTTGCAGCAGTATGAAGTATCCTATACCCTGACCTGGATAACCATACAAACAACAAATTTCATCAAAATCTATCCAGTGGTTTTCTCGTGATGTGGTCACAGACAGACAGACAAAAAATTCTAAAAATATAGATTCGGCCTCTGTATCGATAATAACGACTATTTCAATAAGAATGGGCAAAAATATTCAATGTACACATTGGACTAAATTAGAATTTTATTATATGTTTGTGTTACATGTTCCCTGACTAAAGTTATCTATTAAGTGCTTAAAGTTAATTTTCTTTCCATTTTTGCAGGTAAAGCTTCCTTTAGTGTCTTCTAAAGATTGTGAAAGCTCCTTGCAAAAATCCAGGCTAGGTCCTTTCTTCAGGCTTCATTCATCTCTGACATGTGCTGGGGGAGAACCAAACGTCGACACTTGCGAAAGAGACGGAGGGTCTTCACTAGTCTGTCCTATAGGGGTAAGATATTATAAGTCTTCTGTAAATACTAGTCCCAGGTTGAGTTAAAACAGGTCCCCCCCCCAACTTGCGTTCACGATGGGGGGGGGGAGTTGTCTCAGTAGCGTCCGGCTATCCAGCATGGCGCGAATCCAAGAAACGCGTAGGGATGGCCCACTTCGGTAGGCGGTGTAGGGAGGGCCCACTTCGGTGGGCGATATGCCATGCAGGTTGCTCCAGACCAGGGGATTGTGGAGCAACTCCTTGTCTCACGTACCGTCTGGGCATCGTGGTTCAATGCGTAATCGATCTTGTGACGCTCCATTAAAACGAAGAGATTTGTTGGGTTTTAGTGGGTAGAGTTGTATTCTAGGTGATATGCGTAAATTCCATTCCTCATGTTAAAAAAGAGCATATTTTATTTAAATGCTCCATCGAAAATAATAGTGTATACTTAATAAACTACTGAAATACACACGCACACACACAAAACTTCACTTTTAGAATAAAAATATTTTAAGTTTAGGTACGTTTTCATAAATATCTAATTATTCTTCTTTTCTATTCTAGAATGATGAAAATAATGTGAGATACGCAGTAGTGGGCATGGTTGCCTACGGTATCGGAGCTTGTGGAACTGAAAACCGTCCCGGAGTGTACGTCAATGTACCGGAGATTTACTCGTGGGTTAACGAAGTTATGGCACGGGAGATGTATGGAAATGCTACTTATACTATATAAATAAAAGAATTTGGTTAAACATATGTTGTTTCTTTTCTTTCCTAACCGGCTGCAGTATTACATGCAATAAAAATAAAATTACTTGCCACTATTCCACGCGGACACGACTTGTACAGTAATAATTAAGTGTACATTTGCTTTGTATATATAGTTAAGTTTACTTGTAATTTCCTTTATTGTAAATAAAAATAAAAAAAATACATATTTTTAAAGATGATGATGAAGATTTTTAAAGTGGAATATAAAGCCGAACAGTATTTTTGTCTAGTTTTAATGCGGATGGCGTACAAAAAAATTGCATAAACAAAATTATTGATTTAGTTACTAGAAGATCGATCCCCATCTTTCATCCTTTCATTATTTGTATATTAATTTGAATATTCTTTATTTTTTAAAAATTTTCATAATTTTGACTGCACACTACAAAATACTTCTTAATTTGTTAAAACAAATTAAGAACTAGGTATTTTGTATGTTACATTAAAATAACGAAAGATATTAAATATATACTTGTATGATGATGAGTTTTATATTTAAATTACTTCGCATTGCTATTGCGCACTTTGACGACTGCTCAGATCAAGTAAAAAAGGTAGATAAAATAAAAAAATATTCTTTTCAAGAATCTACCGCGAAGAAGAATCCTAAGACGTCGTTTTTGTCTGCATTACGTGTGAATCTTCAAAGTGATATGTGGTGTATCGACTCTGGGGCTACTTATCATATGTGTTATAATTTCATAATAATAAAGATCTTGGCCTATAGCCAACCGGCATTCGTTATGAAGCGATTCGATTTCTACAATCGTCATCGCTTAAACGCAGCGTATGCATCTTGAACTTTAAATCACTAATAATTGAAATGAATGTACATTGTCTAGCATCATCTATTCGTTGACAACAGATCACGTGACATATCTAAGTCATATGTCAAACCCATACATTTTGGACTTTTCTACTATCGCTTTCGCTAATCGATTGTTACTTTGTCTAGGCCCTCTTATGTATTATTATCAGAATGTAAAGTCACTTGAGGTAAATGTACCTAATGGGGGCTAATTAACAACAAAGGGCCACCGTAGAGTAAAGGTACAATTAGTAAATGGTACTAAATCTATAAACAATGTATATTTTATACCTGAACTCAGTGTAAATTTGCTATCAGTGAGTGAGTTAGATAGGAAAGGTTACAACGTTATTTTTAGTAATTTGGTTTTTAGTGGTTTGGTTGTTAGATCATGGACAATAAACAGGTTATAGCTACTGGTACTTGTAGAAATGGTGTCTATGAACTCGACATTATTAAGACTGTACATATGTATAATAGGAAATACAGTAGGAAAAAAGATTCAGGGATTGCTATGAACTCAGTCCGTGAAGAGAGCGAGGTTAGGGTATTTTTAGATGAGAGCAAGGATTCTACACTGGCGATTGTGTAGAATTCAGCATCACAAGAACTGTGGTATAAGCGGCTCGGTCATCTGAATGCACGGAGTATTCATTTAATAAAAATGGTATAGTATCAGGTATGAGTTATAAAAATACTACATTCATTCCTTGTACTGCTTGTCTTGAAGGTAAACAGACAAGACTACCTTTTTCTAAGAAAAATAAAAGTAGGGCCACCGAAATTTAGGACGAGTACACGTAGATGTGTGTGGTCATATGCAGTCACCTTCTTGGAGTGGAGCACGGTACATTGTAACATTTATTGATGACTTCACTAGGAAAACATTTACTTTTACCATTTTTCCAAGTGGTAGTGCCATGCTTGTTACCTTCGGGTAGCAGCCGAATGGGCCGGCACGCCCCGTATAGTACCACTCTCTCACAGAAGACCGGCGTGAAGTGGCAGCTATGCTGTCGCGTTTCGTCCGGTAAGTGAGAGTCCGGGAGGCCCACTCCCCATCCCTTTTCCCGTCCTTCTCACTCCTCCTTCCCTCCCTCCCTTTCCTGAAAGGCCGGCAACGCATCTGCAAGCCCTGTGGTGTTGCAGATGTCCATGGGCGGAGGTGATCACTTACCATCAGATGAGCCTCCTGCCCGTTTGCCCCCTTTGTCCCATAAAAAAAAAAAAAACTTACTTCATAGAAAAAGTGAAGTATTTGAAAAATTTTAATTATTCAAATCTTTAGTAGAAAATGAAACAAGTAGGAAAGTAAAAGTTTTGAGAAGTGACAATGGCGGAGAATATTTTGATTTCGGAAAATTTCCGGCGTATTTAAAAGATAATGGAACTAAACATCGAACTACAATTCCACACTGTAGTCAACAAAATGATGTTGCAGAGAGGGCAAACAGGACAATTATGGATAACACGCGATGCATGCTCCAGGACGCTAGTTTAGAGAAACGGTACTGGGCTGAAGTTGCTAACACGGCTGTCTACCTGAACATTGGACATTAAAGACTTTTTGGTTGTGTAGCATATGCCATCGATGAGAATGCTAGAAAATTGGATGCTAGGAGCAAAAAGTATATTTTTGTAGGATACTGTTAAGATAGCTAAGGCTATAGGCTCATAGATCCTTCTTGTCCTAAGAAGTTCATTAAAGCGAGGCATGTAACGTTCATTGAGAACCAATTTGTAAATAAAAATGTAACATACGAGTTTAGTGATAGTTTTAAAATCAATAAAAATGAAGGCACTTTAGTAGTTTTAGATTCAACTAGTTCACAGAATTTAGTACATAATACTCTAAGTCCAAATTCAGTACAATTACCTACAAAAACTACTAAGTTATCTCCACAGTCAAGAGTATCAGTAAATGATGAATCAATAGGTGATAATGTAGGCCAGGTAAATACTCGAAGGAAACAATGTTTGATCTATATGAAACAGAAGATTTAGTTGCCTCAGATGATTCAGCCGACCCCACTTATGTTCCAGGTTTATCAAGCATTGACTCTGAGGACTCTAGGGGAGGTATAATTTGAAGAAGCTCAATCATATGAGTTCGCTGGATTAACAGGAATGAAGAGGACTTACCTGTTAAATACTTAATGCAAATTTAAGACTTTTATGGTTTTCTCATGGATGCCACTGTCAGAACTGGAAAATATTAAAATGGGACCACACGGGAAGCACTACCTTTCAAATAAAAAAAGAATCATCAAAATCGGTTCACCCAGTTCAAAGTTATGAGCTAACAAACATAAAAAAAAAATACAGACGAATTGATAACCTCCTCCTTTTGTAAGTCGGTTGAAAATAATAATAAATAAATAAAAATAAATTAATAATACATAAAAATATAATATGTATATACTAAATTTGCATGAAATGTAGATTAATTATTATCATTCATTTATAATTAAAAAGTATATAATATTTAACTAAAGTTACTGTTTATTCACGTATGTTAAGCTAGCAATGTCAAGTGGGCAGAACCACATAACACACTTGCAGTAATTAAGTGCTCATTTAGTGCTAATTAATGCTGCAAAAAGTAAATTTTACGCTGCAGTAGATTTATCAAAAATTAGAACACTGCCAGCTTTATATTAAGCTAGCAGTGTCTGCCTCTTACAACACTAACCGCATAGCACATCATCAAATCAAACTAGTATTAATTTAGTGCCTAATTAGTGCTGGCCATTCGTGAAGACAAATATACAATTTTATAGTTTTTTTCTATTTTTATAGAACAAAACTTGCAAATTTAATTTAGCGCCTGATTTTTCGAAATAGCAATTGTTTTTATTGTTAATAATATTGCCTTAATAAAATTAAAGGCTTTATGATATCTATACTAATAATCTAAAGAAGTAAAGTTTGTGTGTTTGTATATTTGTTAAATTGTAAGGGGTAATCTCGGGATCTACTGAACCAATTTTAAAAATTCTTTCACCAATAGAAAGCCACGTTATTGCTGAGTGTCATGGGTTATATAAAAAACCGAAAAATAAAAAGGCTTTTACGTGGTAGTCCGTTTTGCAAAGTGAATCGGAGAAAAAACGGTCGAATGAAAGCGTTTCTTACGCGATTATATTATATGGAAATTACGTCATTTTAAAACTATACTAAAGAGGTTACACCTAAAGACGAACCCGAGCGAAGCCAGGGTGAGTCGCTAGTTACTTAAAATGTACCAACGAATGATTTCCTATAAAGGTCCACCCTCTTTTATGAGGACTATTCTATAGAACCAGCTATAATGTTTTCCTGTGAGAATAAATATTTCACTCTACTGTACCTTTTACATATTCTGAATATTGACCCTAGGAATAATATATCACCACACAAAGATTAGTTAAAATCGGTCCAGTACTTTTTGTGTGAACGCGCACATCGATTAGCTAAGATAATATTGTTTTTAAAGGTACCTTAGGAGACAGACGTATACTATTATCTATTGCAAACTTTTCCGTAAGCCTTGTCAAGACCAAAGAAGAAGATAGAAGAAGATAATTTTTTAACATATAGTTTTGATATATCTCTCAAGTCTCAAGTTTTAACAAGAGTTTTATCGTTATCGTTCTTTATCCTTATCGTTCCATAGAACCAGTTATTGTGGTTATAGGATGGTGTAGGAATTAAAAAACATGCTTCAATAAAAGGTATTTTAATCTAATTAATTATGTCACGGGGCAACACCCGTGAGATAACGTATGTTATACCTAATTTAGTTTAAATCGGCAAGTACAAGTAAGTAAGTAAGCTAAGAAACCTTTGGCGGTGTGTGTGTGTGCCTAACTTATTAAACTAATAATTAAAGATTAGCATCATCATGGGGTTGCAACTCGAACAAAAGTGAAATTAGTATTTAGTGCAATAAAATGAAAATAGATAGCGCTAATGTATCGATAAATTTTTATATTTATGTAAAGTTCAAAATACTAAATAAATAATATAATAAAACATATTTTCTATCTTCAGAAAGTTACTTTAAAGTAAGTGAAAAATAAAAAGTGAATGTGTATTATTATGTATTAATATCGCTTTATTATTTTGGCGGAATTAATTTGTACTACGTTGTAATGGAACGATCTTCCCTTCCTTTTAATAACTAAGTAATATCGTATGTTAAAAGATGGCGCCCCTAACAACAACAATGATCATTTTTTTGCATTTTGATGTTTTGTGGAAATTCAAATTAAAATGTAGGTAATTATAATTGTTTTATATTATAAATTTATTTTGTAAACCTTTTCCTTTAATTACATATTCTATACATAATTATAACAAAATTCTCTGTCGAATCTGTACCTATTATATAATTGTTTTGGATTTTTTTGAAATATGGTAGGTCTACTTAGTCATTATCGATACACAGGCCGAATCTATAATTTTACAAGCTTAGACAAGTTTTGATGAATTTTGGTTTAATGATAGCTGGTTATCCGGGTCAACATGTAGGATACTTTTTACTGTGAGAAAATATAATGTGATCTGAGGAGTGAGGGCTGTGGCCGGTGGCATCATTTACTAAATTTCTACTATTTATATTAGGTACTAAATTTTCCTTTGTGCATTTATACACTGGATAACGCTAATCTATATAATATTAATACGTGAAGCAAAACCCTTTATTTGTACCTACCCCATTTGACGAAAATTGCGCGGACGGAGGAGCATGAAATTTCGCACACTAATAGTTTATATTATAGAGAAGGAGTGCAGCTTGCTAATATTTTTTTTAAATTGTGCATAAAAGATACATTAAATCAATAAAAAACATCACATACACACCATACGCATAAATATTATTTGTTTATAGTGTTACTGAATGTCAAATATAATCATAATTAATTCATTTATTGCAATATTATAGTATAGGTAGGTACTATATTAGTTAATAATTATGGTCGAATGTCGACCACAGGCCGACCGCTAGTAGGTAATTCTAATTACCTCATCAAAGGTCTTTGCTAGTATATTATAATCTAAGGGTCTTGTGCGTTTCTTAAACAAAAAAAAATCTTATCTTCTATCTATACTATTTATAAAGCTGAAGAGTTCGTTTGTTTGTTTGAACGCGCTAATTTCAGTAACTACTGGTCCGAATCGAAAAATTCTTTTTGTGTTGGATAGTCCGTTTTATATCGAGGATGGCTATAGGCTATATAACATCACGCTACGACCAATAAGAGCGGAGCATCAATGAAATAAATAAGATATTCATCACAAGTACCTATTTAATTTTGAATAAAATTGCTCGTGGAATCATTGGATTTCAATAAATATCTTACGAGACATTATAGTTTTAAACTTCGATCACGAAGGTTTTAAAGTAACACCGCAACAAAATAATGATGGCGTTGAAGACGGGTGGACGGGCGAAAGAATTTGGTTTCCATACTTTAGAACGCGAGCGAAGCCGCGGGCTAGCTTGTTATACAAATGGAAATTGGATTAAAAACTGTACTGTCGATTTGGCCAGGTCGATAAAGAATCAATAATATTGGCTATTTAAATAAAGATTTCTATAAATATGTGATGCCTAGATTTGAATTGTTTAGAATTTTATTACCATACAGGCTCAGATTATATAATAAGAGTATACGGGTATACCAAGAAACATATAAATTACTCTAGGGAGGTGGCGAGTGGCGACACTAATTGATAAACGTTCCTTCAGGCTTCAAACCACATATACCTACTCGAGATAAATTACGAGTTGAGTACAAAAAAACTAATTGAAAATATTCAATATTAAAGCCACAGGATTTTTTTCTCGTTTTAAAATTTTAACCAGCATAATTGTTATTTTTAGATCTTTTATTATTTAATGAAGTCGGTTAAAAAATTTAAGTAATAACAACCTAGTAGGTACGCCGTTAGTTGGCGGCGGCGCGGCGCGGCGCGGCGGTGCCTTTGGTGTCAGAATTTGTCATTTGTACACCATAGAAGATTTTCTTTCACATCTATCTTTACAAATGAACAGCACTAATTAAGTACCTACTATATAATTGTCTAATCTTAGAATAATTAATCTAAGTGTCTAATATTATCTATACATATAATAAAACAGTAGCTTAGAAAAAATCTGTACATTAAATATTTTTTAAAAACGATGACTAACGTATTGTGTATTGAATATAGACCGCAAAACTATCACTATTAACACTTTTGTCTGTTTGCACATAATATGTTATCGTTTAACTCAAAAAGTAAAACACTGATTTTAACTAATTTTTGTGTAGTAAATAGTAAATAAATATGTTGAGATATTATTACACACAGCGTCATCGAGTTCCGTGGTAAGCTACGAGGCATGTGTGATGTGACGGATACCAGATAATTGTATTATATACGACCGTGGTAAATACACACCTATCTATATATTTATCTAACTATCTATCTATTTATCTATCTATATCTAATACTTGAAACGAGCAATTCTTGTATATAATATACTAGCAAAAAGCTGAGCTGTATGAGGGCTCGCTCGCTATTTTTTCTAAATTTTCATTTAACAAATCGAATCATACGCACTGACCTCTATAATACAACTGGACTGGCTGTTGTCAACGTGCTTTTGTGGCTGCTTGATATTCGCCATTTTGGCGCTGTCCGCCGCTGTCGGACGTAGCGAGAGTTCGTGGTACTAAGACTAATGATGTCGATATAAAGATTTTTATTTTTGTATTTTTATTAATCAATAACCGTATCATCATAATTACTACTTATGTTATATTAACAACGAACATGCAAAATTACTTTACAGTAAACAAACACTTCTCGCTGTCTTTTGCAATATACGTCAAAATTAGTTCTCGAGACTCTCGCTAGTGGCGCTTCAAATGGACACAAAAAAATTGCTGTCAAACGCTTGGAACAGCCAGTCCAGTGTTATTATAGAGGTCAGTGAATCATACGCCATTACAATAAAAATGTTGCCAGCTATAGTAAAAATATTATATTTTATTTTATTATAATACGCATTATATACTTAAATTTATGTACACTTTTGTTACTTTTTTATTTTTATCTTGTTTTTTTTTTTATAAATATATTATAACATTAGATCTTATATTATTTTAACTGGATATGATTTTAATACTTTTATTATTGTTTTAAATTTTAATTAATGTTCCTAATAATAACATATTTTTCTTGTAAACGCATGAAATAAAAGAATGTATTTTTGTATTTTATTTATTAACACTAATACATTTCGAGATAATCTTTTTCTGTGTGTGTGCGTCACTGACCTCTATAATACCACTGGACTGGCTGTTCCAAGAGTTTGACAGCAATATTTTGTGTCCATTTGAAGCGCCACTAGCGAGAGTCCCGAGAACTAATTTTGACGTATATTGCAAAAGACAGCGAGAAGTGTTTGTTTACTGTAAAGTAATTTTGCATTTTCGTTGTTAATATAACATAGGTAGTAATTATGATGATACGGTTATTGATTAATAAAAATAAAAAAATAAAAATCTTTATATCGACATCATTAGTTTTAGTACCACAAACTCTCGCTACGTCCGATAGCGGCGGACAGCGCCAAAATGGCGAATATCAAGCACCCACAAAAGCACGTTGACAACAGCCAGTCCAGTGGTATTATAGAGGTCAGTGGTGTGCGTGCTTTCCATTGTAATTCCATGACAATATAAGAAGTAAGAACACTGTGAACACATACACGCTAACAGATGATGTTATTAGTACAATAACATTCTATCCAATGAACACGAACACGATTTTTAATGGTTATAAATTATATTTTTTAACAGATAATGCATCTAGATATGAAGTTAAATTACTATGTTAAAGTACAAATCTATAGGCGTGATAGTTTTTCAGTAAAGTGTACCACAAAAGTGCTCAGAGAGTGTGATAGTGTTGGGTCTCGCTTCGCTCGACTTATAAATATAATATGATCTGATTCTCGGAAACGGCTGCGACGATTTTCATGAAATTTGGTATGCCGGGGGTTTCGGGGTCGATAAATCGATCTAGCTAGGTTTCATAATTCATTTTTAGAAAACGTCGTTTTATCCGTGTTTTCAGACCATGAAAAACTGCTACAATATCATTAGAATACGAAGGTAAATTTCGCAACATTTTATGTATAAAATCGTAATAGCTCAGGTGGGAAATCGGGTGGTCGCGAAACCAGAAGACCCCGGTTCGAGTCTAGATGTTTTCAGTCCGAAGTGTTTTTTCCTTTTTTTTTTTGAAGTTATACTTCTTTAGGCGCGTTATGAAAAAATGATGAGAGCGAAATTTTAAGAATCACTGTACCACAAAAGTAACAAGTTGAAGTTGCCTCTGATCACTGTTTTCATATTATTTAGAATTATTTTAATATTATATACCTAGTATCTAAAAAATATTATAGCAAAATACAATTGACATTTACTAAAATTAAATAATAATAATATATTATATACTATAAATACAATATTATAGCAAAATACAATTAACACTTACTAAAATTAAGTAATAAAAATATTAATAACGCCATCTATGAGAAATCATTATGCGTCATTTGATAAGTGAAAGTACGGAATTATGATTTAAGAGTTAAGACCACATTATTATATTATTCTTTTTTAAAAGTATATTTTATAACCGAAGTATACTTTTTAAGGAATTAAATATTCTGTATCCGTTTGAACGACTTCATCTTTCTTACTGCAGATCAGTGATGTACAAGATACCTTATACAAAGTATCTGAAATACAAGATGTAAGATACTTTTAAAAAGAGCATTTCAGATACCAAATATAAATAATTTTCTAAAAAGGTATCTGAAATACTAGATACAAAATACCTATCTTTCAAATACTTTTTCAAGATAAAATACTTTTGTAAGAAAACAACATTTACTTGAACTTAAGTTTATTTGTTTGAGAAAACAATTTTCGAATAGTTCGCGTTGATAACAAGGATCAGGCAAATTCGACAAGACAAAATTATATTTAACAAAAAAACAAAAACCGACTTCCAAACTTAATAAATCTAAACTAAAAAGTAGAAAATAATACTTTTAAGGACTTTGTTAATTTTGGAGTCGGTGCCAGCCAGGTATTTTGATTATGTTTACAAATTGATAGATTAATGAAATATGTTTCTATTTAGGGTTATTTTGCTTTGGCTGGCACCGACTTCAAAATTAACAAAGTCCTTAAAAGTATTATTTTCTACTTTTTAGTTTAGATTTATTAAGTTTGGAAGTCGGTTTTTGTTTTTTTGTTAAAAATAATTTATTTTTAAATTTTTAGCGAAAAGTAGATCTATACGTATTGTGTTAATGACTATAAAAATTTACCTTCTATTATGAGGTAAACCTTATAGCCTGAAAGTATACAACTATCGGTCCATAATTGCGTATTATATTGAAAAAAAATTCTTTAAACTGCTAACCGTTGAGGAGTTGTACCTTCCATCATCAGTTACGGTACGTGACTCAAATATCCATATAGCCTATAAAAGATTCGGCCGAGCATCGTTAATTTGCTCCTAAGAATTGAAGAGTTCCGATACTTTGTCATGGATCCCATCATCAGAACCTTACTAAACTCTCATCAAACTACCCTTGAAGTATATCCTTTCTATTAAAAAAAGAATCATCGAAATCGGTTGGCGTGATATTGAGTTATTCGTCCATTTGTCGCGCAAATACTTAATGCAAATTTGAGACTTTTATGGTTTTCTCATGGATGCCATTGTCAGAACTGGAAAATATTAAAATGGGACCATATGGGAAGCACTACCTTTCAAATAAAAAAAGAATCATCAAAATCGGTTCACCCAGTTCAAAGTTATGAGCTAACAAACATAAAAAAAAATAAAAAAAATACAGACGAATTGATAACCTCCTCCTTTTGGAAGTCGGTTGAAAATATAAAGGTATTAAAATTGAGACTTTTAATCTTTATGTTTTAGTTGAGATTTGAGTAAAAGTAATTCCTCAAACATATTGTCGCTCATCTTCCTTCGATGAGGCCTCATGATCATGTCCCCAAAGAAGAACAGTCTCCACAGGGGCAGAGCTGGGCAAACAGGTGTTATACTTTAGGAAAATTTTTTTATTTCAGTAGAAAGATAGTGTCGCCATCTGTCACTCCCGACCACTGACCTCTATAATACCACTGGACTGGCTGTTGTCAACGTGCTTGTGTGGCTGCTTGATATTCGCCATTTTGGCGCTGTCCGCCGCTGTCGGACGTAGCGAGAGTTCGTGGTACTAAAACTAATGATGTTGATATAAAGATTTTTATTTTTATATTTTTATTAATCAATAACCGTATCATCATAATTACTACTTATGTTATATTAACAACGAAAATGCAAAATTACTTTACAGTAAGCAAACACTTCTCGCTGTCATTTGCAATATACGTAAAAAATTGTTCTCGGGACTCTCGCTAGTGGCGCTTCAAATGGACACAAAAAAATTGCTGTCAAACGCTTGGAACAGCCAGTCCAGTGGTATTATAGAGGTCGGTGCTCCCGACAATATCGAAAAAAATTTTAAACGATGCGCTGCGTTCAGTTGCGTTCGGAAAGAAAAACTGCGAAGTTCATTTTAGTATATATTCATTTTATATATTTTACAATATTGTATCGTTTCAGCCCAAATACGTCCACTGCTGGACATAGGCCTCCCCCAAAGTTTTCCACAACAACCGGTCTTGCGCCATCCGCATCCAGTGGGCTCCCGCGACTTTGACCAGGTCGTCGGTCCGCCTTGTGGGAGGCCTGCCCACGCCTCGCTTTCCGGTACGTGGCCGCCACTCCAGAACTTTGCGACCCCATCGACCGTCTGTTCTGCGAGCGATGTGCCCCGCCCACTGCCACTTGAGTTTTGCTATTCGAAAGGCTATGTCGGTGACCTTGGTCCTTCTGCTGATCTCCTCATTCCTGATTCGATCTCGCAGGGAAACCCCGAGCATAGCCCTCTCCATTGCCCTCTGTGTGGCCTTGAGCTTTCTTATGAGGCCCATCGTGAGCGGCCACGTCTCTGTCCCGTATGTCATCACTGGCAACACACACTGGTCAAAGACTTTTGTCTTGAGACACTGCGGTATTTGAGACGAGAGGATGTTGTGTAGCTTCCCGAAAGCTGCCCATCCGAGTTTGATCCGCCGATTGACCTCTTTCTCGAAGTTGGACCTACCTAATTGGACAGTTTGTCCTAGGTATATATACTCGTCAACAACTTCGAGCATAGAGCCACCGATAAAAACTGGAGTGGTGGCAACATGGACGTTCGACATAATTTTCGTCTTGTCCATGTTGATTTTTAGACCAACTCGTTCGGAGACTCTATTGAGGTCATTGAGCATTTTGCTGAGGTCCTCCATGGTCTCAGCCATAACCACAACACCATCGGCAAATCGAAGGTGAGTGATGTACAAGCCGTTGATATTGATGCCCAGTCCGTCCCAGTCCAGGAGCTTAAAGACATCTTCCAACGCAGCGGTAAACAATTTCGGCGAGATGACATCGCCTTGACGTACTCCTCGCTGCAGTTGGATAGGTCTCGAGTCCCGGTCCTCAATTCGGACTGACATAGTGGCGTTTTCGTACAGACACTTCAACACTTCGATATACCGATGGTTTACTTGGCACCTTTGGAGAGACTGCAGCACAGCCCAGGTCTCGATCGAATCAAAGGCTTTTTCGTAGTCCACAAACGCCAAGCAAAGTGGCAAGTTATACTCCTCTGTCTTCTGTATAACCTGCCGCAGCGTATATATGTGGTCTACGGTACTAAAGCCTCGGCGGAAGCCAGCTTGTTCGGGAGGCTGGAAGTCGTCAAACCTGCTTTCAAGACGGTTCGTAATGACTCTCGAAAACAGCTTGTATACATGGCTCAGAAGCGCTATGGGTCTGTAGTTCTTCAAAAGGGCATTATCGCCTTTTTTAAAGAACAGTACCATAACGCTTCTACTCCATGCTCGTGGGGTTTTGCCTTTGCATATGACGGAGTTAAAAAGCTTCTGAAGGGCCCTAAGGATCGGTTCTCCACCCGCCTTCAGAAGTTCGGCTGTGATTCCATCTGCACCCGCTGCCTTGTTGTTCTTGAGCTGCTTGAGAGCCATTCTAATCTCGCTCAGGCTGACGTCCGGGATCTCTTCGGTATTGTGTCGGGTTAGTCTGGCCCTCGGATCGTTGTCCAGACTGATGGGTTGTCGCTTTGATGTAAATAACTGTTCATAGAATTTCTCGATCTCTCTCATAAGCTCAGGATTAGATGAGACGATCCTACCGTCATCCGTTTTGAGCTTAATGAGCCGGCTTTTTCCAATAGACAGATTTCTCGCAAAAACTTTGGAGCCTTTGTTTTGCTCTATTGCATCTATAATACGCTCGGTGTTATAGTTGCGATGGTCACGTCGTAGGGACTTCGAAATCTGTCTATTTAGTTGCCGGTACTTGAAAGCGTCATCCGACGACTGCAAGATCATCTCTCTCCTTTCCTTCATGAGCTCGAGAGTAGGATCAGAGATCTTTTTGGGTCTATTTCTGGAGTGATATCTCAAATGTTTAGACCCAATTGTTTGGACAGCATCCACGAACCCATCATTATATGTGTCCACATCGCTATATAATATTGTATATAAATATTGTATATAATAATATACAATATATATAATATTGTATATAATACTATAATATATTTAATATTAATAATGTAATATATAATGAATTATGTAAGTAACATTATACAAATCTAAGAGATTTACAATGTTACATTTAATAAAAAAAAATATGTAAACTTTAATAATAATAAATAAATAAAAGTATCTCGGGGAACAAAGTATCTTCAAAATACTAAGATACCAGGAAAATGTATCTAAATATAAGATTCAAAATAAAAAAATAAAAAGTATTTCAATTACAAGATGTAAATACGTATTTTGTATCTTGTATCTGTATTTCAGATACTTTTATCTAAGATACGTCTCATCTCTGCTGCAGATATTGATTTACAACTAGAAAAGAAGTCTAACTTCTCACGCGCGTACATAAAGTACACGCACCCATATTTTTTTTATTATTTTTACCTAAAAAAATACCGAGCTCGGTCGCCCAAGTACTATAACTTTAAAAACATACATATTATTATAAATATTAACAATAAAAACAATTGCTATTTCGAAAAATCAGGCGCTAAATTAAATTTGCAAGTTTTGTTCTATAAAAATAGAAAAAAACTATAAAATTGTATATTTGTCTTCACGAATGGCCAGCACTAATTAGGCACTAAATTAATACTAGTTTGATTTGATGATGTGCTATGCGGTTAGTGTTGTAAGAGGCAGACACTGCTAGCTTAATATAAAGCTGGCAGTGTTCTAATTTTTGATAAATCTACTGCAGCGTAAAATTTACTTTTTGCAGCATTAATTAGCACTAAATGAGCACTTAATTACTGCAAGTGTGTTATGTGGTTCTGCCCACTTGACATTGCTAGCTTAACATACGTTGTTTATTCAACAAAATGTAACAAATTTAATGTAATATGATTGAATATGGAATAAATGAAGCTATATTATTATTATTATTATAGATGATAAAGAAAATTTTCTCGGCTCTGTAAATAAACGGGGTCACCAGAAGTGAGATAAAATTTGGGAAAACCACTTACACGATTTAAATATTTAACACGTTTTGGGTAAAATGTAATTTATTAATTTACTAGCAGTACCTAACCGCGGCTTCGCCCGCATTCATAGGTTTAAGCTCGCTAGAAAAAAAGGAAAAAAAGTATCCTATGTTACATCTAACACCTCCAAGATTAAGTTCTACCAGCAAATTACGTTGGGGACAGCCACGGGAGAGAACCTAAGTTGTATTTTTCTATAAGAATAGATTAACTAGAAATTTCCGCGGCTCCGCCCACGTTCTAATCAGTATTAATAAATAGGTATTGGCGGTATCATGATAAAAATGTAGGGTTATAAGTATTTCTTGATACCAAATCAGAAAAAAGTAAAAAAAAATTTGGTCTAAAAATAAGAAAAAATAAAAATATCTGAAGAGGGCCACCCTTGTCATCTGGGGAACAAAAATTGCCTGCGACCTATTTCAGATCTACCAAATATACACAAAAAATGTCATAAAAATCAGTTAAGCCGTTTCGGAGAAATTCGACATCAAATATTGTTACACCAGATTTTTATAAATTAGATTATCTTTTTATTATTACTTATTATGGTTTTTTTTCGCATATCATGTTATAAAAATATTTTATTTTTAATCTGTAAACAGAAATAAAGGCTTATTTTATTAATTTAATTTATTCAAATGTTAAGGTTTATACTGTCACAGGCGACTTAACCTCGCCTACTCGGGTGCTTCCCTACATTTGAATTTTTTAGGGGATTCCTAAGTCTTTTTCTAAAATAAAAAAGATTTTATTACTTCCTATGCAATCAGCTAGATAATGTTTTGTCAAAATTAGTCCAGCGGTTTCAAAGAGTAGCCGAAACAAACAGACAGGCACTTACAAAAAGTTATTATTTCTCATACTTTGTGCAAAATACACGTGAGTTCTTACAAATAAATATGATTAAATTCAATATATTGAACTTTATTTTTCAGTATGAGTTATCAGTTTTGCTTTTGACCCTAAAGCAGTCATTACGATTGTAACATAATAGTCCTGGAAATTTTATCGATACTATGACAGTATCGATGGCTAAAAATGTCACTATTCATATAATGTACGCTTTAATTTTTTAATTATTAAAACAGAAGAAAACTATTTTTTCAGTGTACGAAACAATGCCATCTGTAGAATAGAATTTTTCTCCTCATTTAAAATAAATAATAAATAAATATTTTGGGTAAAACCACTGTATACCTTATATTATATACTGTCTAGATAGAGCATCAAATGCGCGCTCACGTGTCAAAAACTATCAGCCAACTGTTGACTTATAAGTACAGAGTCATAAACGCACTGTGTTACATACAATCAAGCCGCATGCTGCCGCACGCACATATGCTTGCAATTGTTGCCTCGTTTTTTTGTTTTAATCGTAGTGTGACGCTCCATCTAGATAGTATATAACTAAAGCTGTGTACCTACTATGATCATAAGGGTGCGAGGAACATCTTCAATTAACAGACATGTAATGTGAGTGACAGAGGGTGCGACCCCGGCTCTACCTTCACCATTTTTGTACCTATGTATTTCTGGATTTCTATTTGAATCTTGTTTCGTCCCTTTTAGACCCCTTTTTGCGGTTTGCGGTTTTCATTAATAGACAGACTGATTCAAGAGGAAGATTTAATTATGTAAATGTACAGTTAGAAAAAATCCAAGAAAACATCTCATTTCTATTCAAAAACGTAATTACTCGATAAAAGACTACACAGTTGATGTTACAACACTAAAATATGTATAAAAGCATATTATCTCTTTATTTCTCGTTACTTTAACGTTAAAGGAAGACTTATGAACAATACTCCATTTAATTTGTTTGAATAATGTGGTAAGTGATTGTTTAATTTTATCTGGGGTTATACCTTGCATGTAGCGCTTGTACATCGACAAGAGGACAAAGTGGCACTCCAAGTTCTATAGAATACCCTATGTTTCACGTCACGAAGTCACAGGTTCCGCTAACTATAAAAAAATCTAAAATATAACCTCTTCTTTTTTCGAAGTCAGTAAAAACCTTAACCTAAGTTATTACCTTACATTATTAGCTATCTGCCAGTGGAAGTCCCATCAAAATCGGTCCAACCGGTTCAGACATTACCCGGAACAAACAGTCTATACACAGACAGACAGACAAAAAATAAAAAATATTCTTTAATAGACATTTAGTTAATTTAGCTGTTAAATTTTTTTTTTTGTAAAAGATAAAAATAAAAAACCAAAAACTTGGTTATTTGAATTTTTAACATAAATTTTGAGGTTATGTGAAAAAAGTGTAATTACAAAAGCTCTTAATTAAAACTAGATCTTTTTATTACCTATAACTTTGCCATTTGACTTTGATCACAAAAGTTATCGATACTGGTCTAATATGCATTGATTGTCTGTATTTTTGTTTGTCACAGCTTACCTCTGCCAAAATTTTACTTTTTGTTTCCAGAGTCTATCTTTTAGAAACCGAACGTTATCTAAATTGGTTCAGCTGATTTTTAGCTTATCCGTTACAAACAAAAACAAATTTTTATCATTCATCATTGTTATATTTTTCAGGAAAAGTAATATCATCCTATTAGCTATAGTAGTCGCGTGTAGCGCAGATATAGGTGACAGTAGGGAGAGTATAATTGAGGACTTAGAGAAAAATATGAAATGGGAAGAATTAGGCGTTGATACCAAAACTGATGTTCGAGGTACGTGCACATTATCCATTACTAGCAGTACTAGGTAGGGATCCCTCGCCCATTTTTGCACTTGATTACTATCAAGCTAATTTTCCGTGAGTAGCTTTGTTTTGATGAGACGCCCAATAATTTCCTGTACGCAACTCTCGATTGTGGTAGCTAACAGAGGTAGCAAGGATAAAATATGTCGATTTGATGATTGTCAAATATTTATTACTAACAGATTTTTTTTTGTTATATCACAAGATAATTATCTAAATTATTCGAAAAAATATGTGTCCTACGAAATCTATGGTTTGATCAAAGAACCCCCTCTTTCCTACATGTATCGATAACGAGGTCATCATAAATGATTACTAACCAGCTGATTTTCTTTTTCTTACTTAGTTAATTCTTATATAATTTAACAGACATATTGTCTTACAAATTGCGTGGTACGTTATCCTGGTCCTACGCTCAAAAGTAGTAGTACAGATTCTTGATGTAAAAATAATTACTATCAAGCTGAATCTTTGTGAATAGCTTCGTTTCGATGAGTCGCCCAACAATTTCCTATGCGAAAATTCTTAATTGTGGTAGTTAACAGAGGTAGCAATGATAAAATATGTCGATTCTATTATTTTCAAAAATTTATTACTAACTGTTTTTTTTTGTTAAATCTCAAGATAATTATCTAAATTGTTCAAAAATATATTTGTCCTACAAAATATACCCGCGGCTTCGCCCGCGTTCATGGTTTCAAGCCCACGATTTGAAAATGTAGGATTATATGTATTTTTTGATGTTAAATCATAAAAAAATAAATAATAAAAAAATAAATAATAGAAAGTAAAACATCTGGATAACGCCACCCTTAGCACGTAGGGGAATAAAAAATAGCCTACGAGTTACGACGTATCCTCAGACCTCCCAAATATACACAAAAAAAAATCATGAAAATCGGCAAGCCGTTTCGGAGTCGTTCGATAACAAACACTCTGACACGAGATTTTTATATATTAGAAATAAGATTTATATTCTAAAATACATACAAAATATTTTGGTGGCAAGCTTTTTATGTATTAGATATCTGTAGATTGTAGAAACTTGATTGGTTTTAGGTATTTTCTGCTTCTCTTGATGAGAAAAATTAAATGAAAACATAAATAACTAGCTGACCCGTGCCCACTTCGTTGGGCATAATGTTAATAATCTTTTTTAGTACAGAGTGTTATGTTTTAATTTCTAAATTAAATTATCTATACTAATATTAAAAAAAACTATTTTTTGTTGCTGTTGTTGACTTTTTTGTAGGCATTTTCAAGCTCCACATCTTTTCTCTAGAACTCAAAAATATATCTTTCATAGTTAAGGCAGCGTTCGTAAGAAACACTTTCATTCGACCGTTTTTTCTCCGATTCACTTTGAAAAACGGACTACCACGTAAAAGCCTTTTGATTTTTCGTTTTTTTATATAACCTATGACACTCAGCAATAATGTGGCTTTCTATTGGTGAAAGAATTTTTAAAATCGGTTCAGTAGATCCCGAGATTACCCCTTACAATTTAACAAACACACAAACTTTACTTCTTTATAATATTAGTATAGATAAGGAAAAACAGCAATATCACGACCAGCACCGAACTATTATTAGAATTAACAACTCAAAGTCAACAAAATACCAATACTGGTAAACAGGAAAATTACCCAAACGCACTATATGACTTTAACTGTACTGTACTATAAACTGTAATATAAACCTATGATGGATATGACGATACGTTTAGCTCAGTTGGTAGTGACCCTACTTGCTGCGTCAGCAGTCGCGGGTTCGAGTCCCGCTGGGGGCATTTATTTGTTGAGCACGAATGTTTATACTCCAGTCAAGGGTGTTATATTTATTTATTTGGTTTATTTACAATCACTTACAATGATACACACAATTAATTTAAAAAAAGTAGAACTAAGAACTAGGAGCTAAATGTAGTGCTTACTTACAAATAAACACAGCATGCAAAGAAATAAAGTTTTTTTAAATATTATACTATGTATATTTAGAAGTAAAACAGTTGTTTTTTTAACAATTATAACATTGTTTAAGACTACCAATTTTAGTGCAAATGGATTTTTGGAATTTTGCCAAGGAATCAGCAAATATGTCAACGTCTATGCTATAAGAAGTTAGGATTTTACATAACCGTGGGGACTGGGGAATTGGCAACAAGGATGGTTCGACGAAGTGGAGGACAAAGTGGAGTAATAGGTTTACGTAGAAATCTTACTGGAACTCTTAAGCTAAATTTATTTAGCAATTTGGGACACTCAATAAAGCCGTTCAGTAGTTTATGGGTAAACAAAAGATCCAGAAGTTCCCGACGTTCATCTAATGCTGTCATTCCGAAGAAAGCTAACCTTTCTTTGTAAGAAGGAATTTTCTTGGCTTTACCGGCACTGAAAGCCAGATACCACAGAAACCGTTTCTGAATTCGTTCCAGTCTTAGGATATGCATAGCGTAGTGAGGACGCCAGACAACTGAGCCATACTCCAGGATACTCCTAACCAAACTGAAATAAAGGAGCTTTCTAATATTTGGACTTTTTAAAATTTTAGTATTACGTATAACAAACCCAAGCATTTTAGAAGCACGTTTTACTACATTTTCTATATGGGAAAGAAAAGTCATTTTTCTTATCAAAAGTTACACCCAGATCCTTAATAACTTCCAACGGCTCTAGAGCATATTGTTCTTTTATATAGTATTTGTACGTAATGTAACTCAATTATCGAGTAAAAAAAAATTACTTTATAACATTTTTCCTTATTTAAGTTCACCCCGTTAACACAATTGCATAAGTCTTTCTAAATCATCTTGAAGAAGCCTACAATCACTTAGGTCTTATGACTTAGGGAATCAATAGTTTTTGCGAATTTTAAATCATCAGCATATATGAACACAGAAGATGCCAGAAAACAACTGAATATATTATTAATAAAAATATTAAAGAATACGGGACCTAAATGTGAGCACTAAGGCACACCAGATGTAATCTGACGTACGTCCGATTGAAAACCATTAACAACAACAAAGAACGAACGAGCCTCTAAATATGATTTCAGCCAGGCTAGGAGAGATCCAGTAAATCCATATGCTTGTAATTTACATAAAAGAATATCATGTGGTACAGTATCGAACGCCTTACTAAAGTCTGTATATGTTACATCTATTTCCTTATTCTTGGCTATTGAAACTATAGTTTCAGTAAGAGACACCAGATTGGTGCATGTAGATCTGGAACTAGAAAATCCATGTTGATCGGATGAAAGGTAATTTTTCATATGCTTCTGAATCAAATGATAAACAGCGCATTCAAAAACCTTAGCTAGTGAAGACAAAATTGATATGGGTCTATAGTTACAGATCAGATTAGTACTACCTGATTTATGTACAGGAACCATAATAGCTGATTTCCATTTATCCGGAAAAGTGCCAGAGATCAGTGATTTATTAAAAATAGAACATAACTGTATAGCAGTACCAACAGCTAGAGCTGAAGCACAATATGCAATAAAATATGGAGATATGGAGATATGCCGTCTTATATTTATAATATTACTAGCGGACCCGCCAGACGTTGTCCTGTCCGCATGCGCAAAACAACGTTGCCTAGCAACGACTTGTTTATAATTGGATATTTCATTTATTGTGTAAATAGCTAATTAATTCAAAAAATACATGTTGTAGTGGACCGAATTGTGAATCTAAACCATTCTCGAATGCACTCGAACACGCACAAAACATTTCATCAAAATCGGTCCAGTCGTTTAGGAGGAGTTCAGTCACATACACACGCACACAAGAAATATATATATTAAGATGTATGCAAACAAAATTTATGTGTAGTAAATCAACTATCTGGTATCCGTAATACAAGCCTCGTAGCTGACCACAGAACGAGATGGCGCTGTTATAATAATGTCCCAAAATATTTATTTATTGTAAAAAAATAATAATAGGCAATAGCCCCCAACTTATATAATAGGAAATCGAACTCGCAACCTCTGGCACAGTACGTAGGGTCCTTATAAACTGCCATGTATTATCAAGTATTATATTATGTCATAATGTTGCGTGTATGTTCCAAATCAAAATTGTGATTTTTTATGTTGTTGGGACATTATTAACACAGCATCGTCTAGTTCCATGGTAAGCTACGAGGCTTGTGTTAGGGATATCAGGTAGTTAATAAACACCCATGACTAGAGTACAAGCATTTATTTTCAACAAATGAATGCCCCCAGCGGTATTCGAACTTGCGGCCACTGAAGCAGCAAGTAGTGTCAAATTGCAAATATGATTGATCTATTTTTCTAGAGTGTGAGATACCCGATGATAGCACTGAAGTAGGACAGTGTGTCAAAAAATCACTTTGCGCCGTTGCCGTGACCACTGTCAATCCAGTAGCAGACTTTGAGCCACGGTGATAATCAAATTATTTAACTATTAGCTCTAGTTTCGCTTGTAAATGTAAATAAAAACTTGACAAATGAAAATTGTATGAAACCTTCGTCGAGAACCAATCTATCCATTGGTGAAAACTCGATCGGAGAATACCAATCTCTGTGACCGTATTACATGAAACCTACTGAACAGATTTTGATGGCAGGAAGGGTAGTAGAAGTTTTTACTATAGGAAAATATCTCATCTCTCAGAAATCTATATTAACGTTGAATTATGAATCCAATCTGATCGAGGATGAATCTCGAATCAATAATGTATAATGTAATTACTTCATAAAAGTTCGTCATTATTAAAATTTAATAATCGTTAAAAAACATAGTTATGTCAAAAATAATAATGTAACGTTTTGCCACATTCTTATCTACTTATATACTTCTAGGTCACTAGATTCAACCGGTTTCCGCACGAAAAGAGATGTCTCGTAAGTATTTTTTCAAATCAAATCAAATCAAAAACACTTTATTGCGATTTTGGGTACAACACAGATGCAGATATTAAATAATGTCCAGCCAAATTCAGCTTTAGAGCATGCAATATTTCAAATTTAACAACAATCGATTACAATATACCTACTTGAAATTAATATTAAATTTTATCTTTTTGTTTTATTTTTATATTTTGATCGTGATTAGAAATAAATTATAAAATTGAAACTTTTATTACAAATTTGAACTTATGTTTTTCTTTTAACGGCGCGTAAATGTTTCTCAGAGATGAGTTATTATCTCGCAATAAAAAGTATCGTCGCGTCGATACAATTCAAGCACACTAAAATATGTGTTTATTACAAATCTTTAACATTCTCGGTTCTTCCACTATTATATAAATGTATTTCGTATATAAACTAGCAACTCCCGCGGCTCCACTTGCGTTGTTATCACTATGAACAACAGTAGGATTGGAAGTATTTTGCCAATCATAAAAAAGACAAAGAATAACAATGAACTTTATCACTTTGGAGAATAAAAAATTGCCTAAGACCTATTCTCAGACCTACCGAATAAACACTTTTTTTTGTAAAAATCGGTCAAGCCGTTTCGGAGGAGTTCGCATTGAAATTCGTTGTGCAGTTTAAAAGATTTAAGCGTACAGACGCGGGAAGCGACTTAGTTTTCTACGTAGAGATCTTGGTGCTTAATAGAAAAAAATTCTTAAACCAATCTAAACCTTTCCTTAGTTATTCATTGCAAATGACGTACAAACGACGATGATTACTTTCAGGAAAGGAAGTTGTGGATGGATGGAAGTATGCTGTTCAGTTAATAATATTATATCGCCTACTACAAAGCCCCCGCCGCCTGATCTCGGCTGCGGCTATGGCAACCCAGGAGCTTTGAGGGGTCTGGATGATAAGGCTACTTCTGCGCAGTACGCAGACTTTCCATGGGTGGTCGCTTTAATGCTGTATGTATTTTAATTTAAAACTTAATTGTTCCATAGTGTGAGAACCCTCAGTTATTACTGCGAGCGTCATTATTTCAATATACATAATATATTAACCAGGTTTAGCTTTAAAACTTTTTATCAAACACCTATTGTAAAAATAAAATTTCTTTACTCCAGTTTACAATTTCAGAAAAGATCAAACAATTTCAACTCCTCGCCGATCAATCACCATCTTTCATCCATCTAACAAATATTTTGGGACATTAACACACAGCGGCATGTGTATCTACACATATATATTTTGAATACATACTCGAGTACAAATATTCGTACTCACTTATTAACGCCCCAGTGGAACTCAAACCTGCAACCGCTTGCACATTAAGTTGAGGCACTATAAAATGAGCCAAACGTGACGTTAACATATGTACGTATACACATACAGACTTACAATAATTTTCAAAAATACTTATATCTTTTCAGTAAGTCAAATAAGCCAGACCCAACATTTACAGATGAGTACATTGGAGGAGGCACAATCATCCACCCGACCGTTGTGATGACAGTAGCGCATAAAGTTGCCACTATACGGGATCCTAGTTCGGTTTGTATTTCTATTCCAGCCGTTTCAGAGATGGCCTCCTCCAGATTTTTTATTTTTTTATTTGTAGACCAATTTTTTTTAATGATCTGAAAATACTTATAACCCTAAATTTTCATCCTCCTACCAATCCTTATTTTAATAGTGATTAAAACGTGGACGGAGCCGCCGGAATTGCCAGTATCTATAATATGTATTTAATTACATAAGGTAGCGTAACTCCATTTTGTTATAAAGAATTACTTCCTTTCAGTTAAAATGCCGCGCTGGCGAATGGGATCGGGAGACAAGTACGGAACTATACCCCCATCAAGACCGAGATGTTGCGGGGATCATCATTCACGAACAGTATAACAGAGGTTGCTTTTTTATTTATACTATATGACGGATTGGCCGCCTGGCACGACGATTTCCTTGTAAATTAAGTATCGCACTGCCCTATATGATTTTTAATAGTTATTTTTCGAGGACATGACATTTTTCTGGAGTTAAAAGAATCCTATCTGTTATCATCATAATAAATTTTATCACAATCTCTCCATGTTTATCTAGGAAACTTCGATGGTTTAGGCTTCTCACGATGTTTTCTTTCAACGTAAGATGGCCCATAAAAGATCAATTATTATATTGAGCAATATTACGAATTGTGCAATGTTATTGACCGTATTACATTACACCCTTTTGCATTCTTAGTCTATGTTTCGCCTTGATGAAGACAAACCGTGTAACTTTTCAATGGACTATTGCGTAGTTGTTATTATTGTGCAATATAATTCATCCTTTGTATTCAAAATGCGTTTCAATCTTATTGTACAATAAAATGTTTTGTACAATATTACTGTAGGTCTAAGCTCCACCTAAGACTGGTAATCCTGTATAACTAGTAATCAAGACAATCTGAAATTAACCGCCCACATCTCAAAATATCAGAGATACAAAAGCTGAGATTCGAACCCGCTTCTCTCTCCTTTCGAATGGGTGCTTCACCACTGAGCCACTTATTTACTTTCTAATTATTTGTTTGTTCTACCGACACATAAATATAAACATTTAATCCACAGTTCATCTCCACTACGACATAGCCCTATTGAAACTGAAATCAGCGTATAACTTAATAAATGCACCGCATATTGGTGTAGCGTGCTTAGAAAAGACGTTGCCTCCCGCCGGCACTGTCTGCTATGGCATGGGATGGGGGAAGGATATAAACAATAAGATGGATAACGCAAAAGTTCTTAAAAAGGTAACGTTCATGTTTTCTATGGCCTCGCAGTCTAACTGTCTCAGTGGTGGACTAGTGTATATAGCTCCATATCCAGAGACCCTGGGTTCGAGTCCTGGGTCGGGTCCAAGTTTATTTATTAAGTATTTCAGTTCAGTAAGCCTCAGTGACAGCCCGGAATTGTGAAGTTGGCGGTGTGTCTCCCCGTGCCTAGGAAAGTACGTAAGCTCTTGTGGCTTTGCTCTCCTATAGTATGAGCTGGCTGATGGTTTGAAAGACCAAACATTATTATGTAGTATAGACAGTACCTACTCGCAAAATTACTGATTATAAAAAATATGATCATGTTTGCTGTAAATCATTTCAAAAGTCTGGAACTAAAAGTATGCATAAGCCACTTGGCCCACTACGGTGGGCGATGTGTCATGCGAGTTGCTCCATGTACTTCTGTAATAGCTGAGTGAACTGTGGAACGACCTGAGCTGTGTGGTCTGCTTTAGCATATCTGCAATTGGGGTGTCGTGGCAGAAGGCTTAAGAGATGAAGGAGAGAGATCCTGCGACGCCCCATTAAGACGGAGGGAGTTTATGTTGGTTGTTAATGGATAGTACTGGCTTTTTCAGATGTTAGTGAGCCCCACATCTCTTACCTCCGCAAACCTGCAGGTGTTATGCGTAAAATCGATTTTCCAACATAACAAAGAAAAGACAATTTTTGGTTTAATTCTGACATTTCGTGAAGAGAATTAAATAGAATAACCACAAACACATAGTGTCACAACACATGTATAATTTTTCAATATTAGTATCACATCGTGAGGTGACACTAATTGAAAAATCATCATTCAGACACATCAGACACGTCAGGCACTAGCCAGATTCAAGTATTTCAGTATACAAAAATCGTTTATTTCAGATAACGCTGCCTTTAGTAGCAGCGGATGTGTGTGAACAGCGATTTAGGGTAACGCTTACGTCGAAATATAATTTACATAAAACTCTGACCTGTGCGGGTGGAGAAGTTGGTGTCGACACCTGCGTTGGTGATGGGGGAGCTCCACTAGTTTGCCAAATCCCAGTAAGTAGTCTACATAGTACACCTTTATTTGATAAAGCAGTAACTAGTCTTGTTAATATTGAGTTCTAAGAAAAGCATCTTCTTCCATAAAGATATAACTGACAAAAAAAAATCGGTTACATTTTTGTTAACCAAGTTATTACTTTGCTTCTTCCCTTAATATTTTTTAAGTATAAGTTCAATAATGAGATATTTTTCCGTGGTAAAATATATCGTTTGTACCTGTGTACTAACTAGCAAATTATCAAGAAAACAAAGAAAATCTTAAAAATCTGTCCGATAGATTTTTCGTCATGACGTGATTTTCCCAGACAGACAGAAAGACAAACATTTTTGAGCTCTAGATTTAGCTTCTTTATCGATAATAATGATTATTTCAATAACGCTTTTGAATTATATTCAATGTATTACTAGCAAAAAGATGAGCTTTGTTTGGGCTCGCGTAGTTTCTTTAATGGGTTATAATGTTCCAGCGATGTTAACTCTTCGGTTGAGTCGGCTCTTTTAATAGATTGCGTTAGTAGTACAATAAAATTCTATGAAATGAACATAAAATTGTTTATGTTCATTTTTTAATGGTTATAAATTTCTTTTTTTTTGACAGATCTAGATATGAAGTTAAATTACTATGTTAAATCACAAATCTATAAGCGTGATAGTTTTTCAGTAAAGTGTACCGCAAAATTTTCAGGTTGTGGGATAGTGTTAGTTACATACTAGCGACTTAGTCTTATCCTTTCTCACTGGTTGCAAACAGTAACCAATGCGTTGCCGCAGGTTATAACCTAACTAGTTACTCAATCAATATACCCACATATTATATACATTAATAATATATTTTCAGGATAAAAACCTTCTGCGTTATTCAGTTGTGGGGATGGTTGCGTACGGCTCACGAAAAGGTTGCGGCACTACGAACGCTGCTGGTGCCTACACTAATGTGCCTGAATTGTACGACTGGGTTGCAAAGAAGATGAAAATGGAATTAAAAATAAAACACAATACTTTTGAATACTGATGTATTTAAATATATTAATTGAAGCCATAAGAGAATTGAATTGAATTAATTATAGTAATATACTCTAAGAAAAATCTCATTTTATTTTACCTATTCTAACTAGAACATTAAAAGAAACTTTTTTTATAGCGCTGTTTTATTTAATGCTCGCGACTCACCCCCGCTTCGCTCAGGTTCGTTAGATTTAGCGCAAGCAACGCCGCGTATTCTGCTAGTTACAATAAATAAAATTTCTAAAATAAAAGTAGCCTAAGTTACTCTATACATGGACGAAATCAAAAATATATTAAGAAGTATGCAAGAGGAGATGAAACAACAAAAAGCGGACATGTTAGACATGAAGGAGGAAATAAAAAATACTATTAAAAGTAACATGAATGAAAAGCTTAAATTAAAAGTCTTCAATTAAAAACTGAATTACTTGAACAACAATAAGAATCACTGAAGAAGAAGATAGATAATATGGAGAGATTAATGAAAGAGAATAACCTACTATTTTTCGGAGTCTAAGAACGGGAAAGATCGTATCAGGATCTGTTGAAAACTGTGCTGGTAATAATAAACAAGTATTTAAATATCGAATGCAACGAAAATAGCTTGAATTTGTAAGGCGTCTTGGAAAAAGAGGGGAAAACTTGAGACCTAATGTAATAACATTCTGTACTATGGGGCTAAAATAAAATTACAAAAAAAAACTGGCATAATACATAATCGAAGGTTTCCCTCAAGAAATACTAAAAAAACGCAATGAGCTTCAAATTGAACTAAATAGAGGGATAGAATCCGGAAACAGGGCATTCATAAAATATGATAAGCTTGTCTTTCTAGGAACCAAACATTAACAAAAGGAAAATGTTACCCCAATCAATGAAATTGAACGAGTGAAAAAAGATAAGAAAAGGATCAGAATCACCGGAATCACTCAGAGGCTCCAGCAACAGTGGAAACAAAAAACAACCAATAAAAATTATTAAAAATAGTAATATGACGAACTACCTTATAAAAAGACCAACGCTAACATTTCATGGGCCCCACATCCAGCCTACTCCAGAACAAGACAACAAGAAAACAATACAATAACAATTAATGCGAACCCTTCTCTATCTCCATCTCCCAAGACGGCTGGTCACCGCGGGAGTATTAGACCAAAACCCTCCAGAGATGAAAAACGTAGTAGTAGGAAAAAACCCAAACTTATGTTATACATCTACATACAATGTAAGAACTCTATCAACTCTTGCTCATCTCCTAGAGCTTTTGGATGCACTAGAAAATACAAATAACGCCATTGTTAGCTTATCAGAAATCAGGCGACTAGGCAATACAATAGAAGAATACCAAAACATAATATTTTTACTACATTGGACAAACTTCACGACTATATGGTGTGGGATTTCTTATAAAAAAGTTATTTCAAAAATTTCATAGAGAATTTTATTGGCTTATCAGAACGAGTAGCACTCTTAAAACTAAAAATAAACTAATTCAAATTAAGCATTATAGAAGATGAAGCAAAAGAAGCTTTCTATGATAGTATCGACCCACATCACCCGCCTCTGAATATAACTATTAACTAATAATCCGGTCGAAAAGCATGCAAATACACGTATTTTTTTAAACACAATTATTTTAGAGCCGATTATGATAATATAATAGCATCACTTGATAAAGTGAATTGGCTTGAAGAATTCAAATACTGTTTGAACAATGTAAATGAAATGCTCAAGGCACCGGTCCTGATATTATCCATCCTGTATTCATATCACGTTGCGCAACCAAACTGTCTTTTCCTTTGCATTTAATCTATAACACTTCTCTGAGAACATGAGTGTTTCCGGTTAAATGGAAGGAAGCAAGAATAGTACCAGTGTTAAAGGGTGGAAAGAAGAATGAGAGAATCTATACAGAATTATCGTCCAATTTCGATTCTGTCAACTGCGTCAAAGGTCTTTGAGAGTCTAGTGCATCAACATTTGCTTAGTATGTTGAGACATAATCTAAGTCAGGATCAACATGGTTTTATGCCTGGAAGATCTTCTAACACTAACCTTATATCATATATTAGCAAAATCGCAGAAGTTATCGACGGCGGAGATCAAATAGATGCTATTTACACTGATTTTTCAAAGGCATTTGACAAAGTTAACCATACCATATTAATTGAACGATTAAAGTTTTTTAACGTGACCGATGCCTTAATATGCTGGTGTGAGTCTTATCTACGTTTTAGATCGGCTACTGTTGTAATCGATGGATTTCAGTCGGACTAATTTATTGCAAACTCTGGTGTACCACAAGGATCAATTTTAGGACCTATATTCTTTAACTTTTTTATAAATAACGTAACAAATATTTTCAAGTACTCAAAAATATTTATGTATGCCGATGATCTAAAATTGATTCGAAAAATTAAAACTTATGATGATGCAATAAACTTACGAAAAGAATAAGATGCACTATATAACTGATGTAAGGCTTATAAAATGAATCTAAATGCAAAAAAAAATGTAATTACATCCGGTTTACACGTAAAAAGGAAAAGATAAATTTTGAATATAAAATATCGGATGTGACTATAACCAAAGTAGATATTGTCTGCGACTTGGGGGTATATTCAAATTCTAAATTGCACTTTACTTCACATATAGATTATTATATATCGAAGGAAGCTTATAAATCGTTAGGGCTTGTTCTCAGAAATGCTAAAGATTTCCATAAAATCTCAACTGTAATATTGCTTTTTAATTGTTTTGTCCGAAGCAAATTGGAATATTGCTTTGTTGTTTGGTCGCCTCAATACAATGTCCACGTCGATAGAATTAAACGAATACAAAAAAAGTTATTATAAACATTTTAACATATCGGTTCAGGTTTCCTAATTGCTGCACAGAATATGAAAGCGAACTAAAGCATATTCGTCAGCTGTCTCTAAATGCAAGAAGATAGCTTTTAGATCTAACGTTTCTATCCAAGCTACTAAATAATAGAATCGACTGCCCAATTCTACTGTCGAAAACAAATTTAAATGTACCCGTGAGAACTTCTAGAAAGCAAATTCCCCTCTTTCGAATTAATAAACATAGAACGAACCTAGGAAAAAATGCGCCACTTAACCGAATAGCTAGAACCTATAATGGCATTACATCACAAAATAGGGGTGTAGACATTTCGCATGACACATTTAACGCCTTTAAAAACAAAATTAATTGCTTTCTTGTGTAAATTGAATTTTAATGTATTTTTCTTCTTTTAATACTATTCTAATCTGGTTGCATGCCATTTTTCTGTTTGATTAATTTGCTGTGTCTCGTTTTAATTTTTATTGTATAACATAATATCATAGATTGTTAAATATTTTTATTATTTATTATTAATTTATCTTTGTTATAAAATTTTATTATTTTAATTTGTAATTGTCACTAATTAATTATTTAAAAATTAAATACTAATAATAATATTGTGATAGCCTGTAAAAGCAGCAAGTTGTAACTACCTGTAATTAAAAGTACAATTATCATGATAAATCACATGTAACCTAGTTTTAAGTATTGTTATATTAAATAAATAAAGCAAATAAAGTACAGTGCAGCAGTACTGCAGTGGCGAGCGTTTGATCCAGTTTGCCCACGAAAATAACCTCAGTATAATGAACATTTTTTTTAACAAGAAAAGCAAACAAAGGTGGACATGGAGATCTCCGGATGGAAATACAAAAAATGAACTAAACTACATACTTACCAACATACATAAAACGTACAAAATATAGAAGTACTAAATATTCCATATCCGTCAGATCACAGGTGCGTAAGGACAACTTTTAACTTAAAATACACTCATTTGCAAAAAAAAAGGCCGTTTCGATTTTCTTCCTGGCTGAAAAAAATAAAATACCAAAAAAGGTTTTAATCACTTGAACATGTTACTGGCCAGTTATAAAAGTGCCATAATGTTTATAAGAGTACATTCCAAATTCAAATTTTTGACTGAGCCTGGTTTTCAAAGAAAACAACTTTTAACTACATTTTGTGGTGCGAATTCCCTATAGTTAATATCGACTCTAATAAACTTTTTGTCAATTTTTATTAAATTATCTGAAGTCTTTGACATTTAAACTTATTGTTATTGCTGTTTAGCAATCTCGAAAATGGCAGATAAAGTGATAAAAGCGAGCTAAATTATTGCGCTGCTTGAAGACGGTTGCAGTCAATGTTTCGTGGCTCAGAGGCTAAATGTGAGTCAGTCGACAGTTCAAAGGACCTGGCAGCGCTATCAAGAGACCGGTTCCGTCAAGAGAAGGCCTGGTTCTGGCAGAAAGACATGTACCGAACCACGGGATGATCGTTTTTTAGTTAGTCAAGCGTTGAGAAATCGCAAATCTTCTTATGTGGACCTCAATAAGAGCCTCGAAGAAGTAAGAAATGTGCAAATTAGTCTATGGATGGTCAGGAGGAGGCATCTCGCTGCTAATATACACAGTCATCGCCCGGCACGCGGCACTAAATTACTCCGTGGACATCGAGTTGCCAGGCTTAGCTTCGCTCGAAATTGTGTGTCATGAACTCATGAAGACTGGGATAGGGTATTGTTCTCCGATGAAGCCAGGATATCTCTGCATGGTGAAGACCGACGTCGGCGAGTGCTACGTAGACGAGGAGAACGCTTTGCAGAGGCATGTTTTGAAGAAATCACACCTTATGGAGGGGGCTCTGTTATGTTTTGGGCAGGAATAAATTCTATGGATCGTACGGAGAAAGTCTTCATCGAAAACGGTACACTGACCGGACACCGATACATAACGGGAAGTTCGAATTCCTTATGCACAACCCACTTTAACCGCTCTTGACGAAAACTCAATTTTTTATGGACGACAACGCTCGCGCCCACTGGTCTGGCGATGTGGAAGCGTATATGCTAGAGGTCGGAATTCGTCGTTTGGACTGGCCAGCGAGAAGTCCGGACCTCAATCCCATAGAGCATGTCTGGGACGTTCTGAAGCGACGAGTGAGATCAGTGCTGCCGGCTCCGCAGACCATAAGAGAGCTAAAGAATGTGATTACCGCGGAGTGGGAACGTATTCCCCAAGAAACCATGAAAGATATACTCGCTAGCAAGCCCAGACGAATGCACGCTGTGATTTCAGCAAGAGAGGGTCACACTCAATACTAAACTTTTATTTGCTTTTAATGTATTCAAGAAAAACAAAGAAATTAACGCGTTTCATTTTTATTTAGCGAGCAGGTACAATAATAGTGTGTTGAGCTTTAACATTATTTCTCAATAATTTAATCAAAATGTTATGATAAAACTGATAAAAACTATTCCTTCCTAATTAATTTATAAAATTCTGAGGATAACAATACCAAAAATCGTCAAACAAACTAATAGTAACTATAAAATAGTTCTTTGCTTAAGTGCCCGTTTTTTTTGCAAAAGAGTTTATATATAAAAAAAGAAGAAACAACTACTCAGGTTATTAAAAAAACACATTAAAAAATAATGCAGCAATTTCTAGGTACAAAGAATCACTGATTATAGATAGATATATTTACTATATCAAGAGGCTCTTAACAATCATGATGGCGACACAGTCCTGACTTAATACAATAAGATAATAGGCGCTATTGAAAAAAAGTCTGAAAGCGGCTCTACCATCTAACAACGAATATTGTAGCACTATATCTGAACACACGATTTCAAGTGATATAACTAGACGTGTTGTGATTTGCTCCTACAATAATATATACTCAAACTGATCTACTGTTAAAAGTGAACGAACATTATAACACAGTGACTAGAAGACATTCTACGCATAAATAACTAACGAATTTCAAGAACAGTGCTAAAAATTGTGACTTTCTTTTCATCTTGATTCAAAGATATTGTCAAAATAATTCAATTCAATTCAATTCAATTCTCTTGTTTAATAAACGTTATTCATCACAAACTTATTTAATTTTGAACAAAATTGCTCTTGGCATCATTTGATTTCAATGAATATCTTACGTGATCATAGTTTTAACATAACTCCGCAACAAAATAATGATCACCGCGTGCAAGACGAGCAGACGAGTTAAAGAATTTGGTTTCTAGCCTTTAGAACGCGAGCGATGCCGCGGAAAAGGCTAGTGTGCTAATAAAGCAAAATAATGGAGGTGAACGTCGTAATAAAATTTGTTTATTTAAATCAGTGTTCCCAGTTGAGCGATAAGGAAAACCCACACACGAAAGCTTCGTGAGATAATGCATTAAATATGTTATAAATATAATTTGATTCTAGAACAATTGTTATTTATTTAGGCGCATACTGAGTGATACCACGACGTTTTTGTTGGTTTCTACGAAAATGATGTACATCAGGTATTTAAAATTTATTTACTACCGACTCTCCCTTTGCTTTGCTCTCTTTTCTTTTATATATATTAACGCGATTCGTCCTCGCTCCGCTCGGGATCGTCCCTAGATTTAGCGCGAGCGAAGCCGCGGGTTCCGGTAATAAATGTATACAAAAACTCGACAAATTAAATTCAAATTCAAAATATTTTATTCAGCATGAAATTATTACATTTTTTTACTGAACGTCATGAGTCTACTACCAGTTCGGAAGGAAGAAACCACTGACCTGAGAAGAATTGGCGAAAGAAACTCAGCGGGACTAATATTTTTTTTGTTTTTGTTGTTTTTGTTTTTTTTTGTCTTAGTGTTTTTTTTGTTTTTTTTTATTAAATTATAATTAACAATAATTCTACAGGTTGAAACAGCCTGGTGGCGATCACATCATTCCCAAGACGTACTATCTTCTAAAAAATCGTTAATCCTATAATATCCTTTAGTACACAATCGTTCTTTCACATTTTTTTTAAATTTGGCAATAGAAGCTTGTTGGACGTTTTCTGGGATCCTGTTGTATAAGCGTATACATTGTCCATAAAAAGAATTACTGACTCGGCGTAAGCGAGTCACAGGCATAACAAGTTTATTTTTACTCCTAGTGTTAATACTTACTATGCATGTCGCAGTTCCTGGGAAATTCGTGTATGTTTTTATGAACATATATAACATTTTCGTACACGTACTGAGAAGCAACAGTTAATATTTTTATTTCTTTGAACTTATCTCTTAATGATATTCTAGGGCCTAAACTATAAATTGCACGAATAGCTCTTTTCTGTAGGACAAAAATTGTATTAAAGGTAGCTGCATTTCCCCATAATAAGATACCATATGACATAATACTATGAAAATAACTAAAGTATACTATGCGAGCTGTATGTATGTCAGTAATAAGTCAATTTTTTTTAACCGCGAACGCTGCAGAGCTAAGCCTATTCGCTAGCTCCTCAACATGGAGATCCCACTGCAATTTCGAATCAATTACAATACCTAGGAATTTAGTAGACTCTACCGGTTTTAACATTTCTCCGCCTAATACTACACCATTATCAACAAGTTTAACATTAGGTGTTGTGAATTTTATTAATTTTGTTTTTTTGTTATTTAATAATAAATTATTCGAATCAAACCAATAGACAACCTTTAAGAGAGCATCGTTTACATCGTCGTACATATGTTAATTACGTTTTACCTTAAAAATAAGTGAAGTTTCATCAGCAAACAATAGTATCTCATGTTTGTCCTGCACAAAAAATGGCAAATCATTTATGTAAACTAGGAAGAGAAATGGGCCAAAAATAGAGCCTTGTGAAACCCCCATATCTAACGGAGCCCCAGGGGATCTTTAACCATTTACATCAACCCTCTGTATTCTATTACTCAGATAGGAATTCAGGAGGTCGAGTGCCTTATTTCAAATACCATAATGATGCAGTTTCCTGATCAACGTCACGTGATGCACACAATCAAAGGCCTTGGATAAGTCACAGAATATCCCAAGAGCATCCTGCGACCTCTCCCATGCCTCAAAAATATTTTTAATTATCCAACACTAGCATCTGCTGTGGAGCGATCTTTTGTGAAGCCAAACTGTTTCTTATGAAGTAGATTGTGTGCGATATGTTAACATGCGATAACATTTGCCCGAGTATAATTTTTTCAAAAATTTTACTAAATGTTGGGAGTACTGAAATAGGTCTAAAGTTATTAGGGTCTAGGGTACTACCTGATTTAAAAATTGGAATAACTTTACTGTGTTTCATTAGATCAGAAAACACACCACGTTCTATACAGCCATTAATGAGGTGCAACAACATCAATTACCGAACTAACCACTTTAACAGATATACCCCATAGATCAGCTGTTTTCTTGATGTCTAGGCTTCTGAAGGCTACCATTATATCTTTGGGGTTTACAGGTTTAAATTTAAATATTGCATTACATTCTTTAACGTTTTCCCCAAACAAAAATTCAGCAATGTCGGGAGACGAATTAAGAGATTGCGTTGTTGACAGTGGAATGTCAGTGAAAAATTTTTCAAAGTCAGATGCAACTTCTCGTTCTGAGGTAATAAAATTATCATTAATATTTAACTTAAAATCGAAGCTGCGATCTGCGACTCTTCCACTTTCACAAGCAATTATGTTTCATGTCATTTTGATTTTATTTTGCGCATTTCTTATTTTGTCTTTAATACACAAGGATTTCGCCATGGAACATACTCTTCTAAACATTTTTGAGTAGGCACTTACAAAAGAAGCAAACGATACACTATAGTATAGGCTCTTTCACTGTACAATTCGTATAGCCTTTGCCTGCTCTTGCACATGCCAGGAGTTGCCCATTCACCAAATGTCAAGAGACCCCCTGAATTGACTGTTTTAGAAGTGAATATTGTAGAAAATTCAGTTTTCACTAATTTAAATAAAGAGTTATATAAGTAGTTGGGGGTCTAGATTGCCTATAGTCTCAGATATAACTTATGTGAGGTTACTATATACATACATATTTTTTTCCGACAAAGGTTCCTATAAGTCTGAGTATGTTATATATGATGTTACACACGCACGCACGCACACACGTACGCACGAACGCACGCACGCACACACTTTTGAATTTACAAAAGTAATGTTATATATCAATATTTGCAGGCTTGGACTTCTAATATCGGTGATCGTGCTCGCGTCCGCATCTGTTGAAGATTATGGTAATTTAACATTTTTTTTTGGAAATTATGATATTTCTTTATACCATTACTTTGTCTAATCTTTTTTTTTCTTATTTTCTTTTTGTTTTGTTCTTTTATGTGTGGGAGACCTCAGTAAAACCAGCTTCAGCTTTCAATAATACATACATTTATTATCACTACATATTATAAAACAAAGTTCTCCACCGCGTTTGTCTGTTCGGGATAAACTAAAAAACTACTGCACCGATTTTTATGCTGTTTTCACTAATGAATACAATGGTTCTCAAGGAAGGTTTTGGTGTCGCTAGTTATATATAATTTCCTCCATGACAATATCGTGGGTTAAAATTCCTTTATAAATCTTTTATTAAACAATTTGATAAAAGATGTACTTTTCAACCACTGTCAACATCCACGCATCTCAATCCCCTGCAGGATAGTTTAATTTTTATTTAAAAGTCCTTTTTCTTGCTTAATCGCTTGGGAGACTAACAGCTTGAGTTGTCACGCCCGTTGGCCGGTCCGTTGACACTATGCCTATTTTTTGAAACTTAAATAAAATAGCAAAACCTATAAAGTAATATTATTTTAAGTATATTTATATTTCATTCATTTTTATTTTGCAGATGATATTATAGAAGGTGTGGATGGCAATGATCCCGTTGGTGTGTAAACATTTTTTATTTTTTAAATTAATATACTAAAGGGACATTAAAACTTCAGCTTCACCTGTATGTTTATGTAGTGTCATCCCATACAAAATATTACTTTAAAATATTATCCCGCTTTTTTTCCTATTTTTTTATGCTTAACTCACCTCTGATACGCCTTCAACAAAACCAAAATATAAGTATATCGGCCTATCCGTTTTTGAACTTTAGCAAGACTAATCAAAGAGACAGGTAATCCTCAGATCAAGTAAAGAAGGTAGATAACACACTGCCTTTGTTATTACTGACACACGCGCTCTTAACTAACTCACACTGTGTTTGCATCTAACTGACGACACGTTTGGCTCAGTTGGTAGTGACCCTAGTTTCTGCACCGCCGGTCGCGGGTTCGAGTCGCGCTGGGGGACAACATTCATTTATTTATTTATTTATTTATTTAGATACAGAAAGAAAGATTTAGTGGAAGTGCCATGCTTGCTACCTTCGGGTAGCAGCCGAATGGGCCGGCACGCCCCGTATAGTACCATTTTCACAGAAGACCGGCGTGAAGTGGCAGCTATGCTGTCGCGTTTCGTCCGGTAAGTGAGAGTCCGGGAGGCCCACTCCCCATCCCTACTCCCGTTCTTCTCCCTCCTCCCTTCCTCCCTTTCCTGAAAGGCCGGCAACGCATCTGCAAGCCCTGTGGTGTTGCAGATGTCCATGGGCGGAGGTGATCACTTACCATCAGGTGAGCCTCCTTCCCGTTTGCCTCTTTTGTACCATAAAAAAAATACAGAAACAGACAACAAATTATAAAAAATATACTATACAATATACCTATTATAAAAAACATTTCAAATTTGCTATCCAATTACATCTGTACACAACATTCAAAAAAAATACATATAGTGAATTAATTTAAACAAACTAAATTAAAGAAGAAGGAAAGAAAAAGGTTATAGTACAATATGTGCAGGTAAATAAAAGTAAAAATAACTTTACTTGTAATGTAATCAAAATGAGGTCTAAAAGATAAGGTAGAGTCAAATATAACACCTAAGTCTCGTATTACTTTTACTCGAGAAATAGTTGTACCTGTTAAGTTATAGTCAAACGATATAGGATCTTTGTTTTTCGTAAATGAAATAATATAACATTTATTTTTATTAAGCTCCATCAAATTTTCTTCGCACCACATTTGGATTAAGTCAAGATCAATTTGGAGAATATTACAATCGGAACTATTAGTGACTTGACGATAGAGTTTTATATCATCAGCGTATGCAAGACATTCACTGTTTATTAAGGCCAGTAGGTCGTTGATAAATATTAAAAATAATAAAGGACCAAAGATAGATCCCTGTGGTACACCAGAAGTGGCTAGAAATGGAAATGATTCAGATCCATATAAAGTGGCCATGAGAGCGGCTATCGAGATAAGAGCAAAGCCCACGGTAAAGATTACCATGGATTCCTAGATAGCTAGCCTTAGTTAATAGAATCGCATGATCTACTCGATCAAAGGCTTTATAGAAATGAAGGTATAATGAATATATATATTTAATATGTATATTTGTTGAGCACGATTATTCATACTCCAGTCATGGGTTAATATTTATAATATGTATGTACTTAAAATGTATATGTGTAGTATATTAACTATCTGGTAGTAGGTAGGATAGTCTCCATATTTCCCTGTCATTTTTTTTTATATTTATTTAAAAGTCCTTCTTCTTGCTTTATCGCTTGGGAGACTAGCAGCTTAAGTTGTCACGCCCGTTGGCCGGTCCGTTGACACTACGCCTAGTTTTTTGAACTTAAATAAAATAGCAAAACCTATAAAATAATATTATTTTAAGTATATTTATATTTCATTCATTTTTCTTTTGCAGATGGTATTATAGAAGGTGTGGATGATGATGATCCCATTGGTGCGTAAACATTTTTTATTTTTTAAATTAGGGACATTAAAATTTCAGCTTCACCTGTATGTTTATGTAGTGTCATCCCATACAAAATATTACTTTAAAATATTATCCCGCTTTTTTTTCCTATTTTTTTATGCTTAACTCACCCCTGATACGCCTTCAGCAAAACCAAAATATAGTATTCACATGGGCCCATCCGTTTATGAATTTTAGCAAGACTAATCAGATAGACAGGTAATCCTCAGATCAAGTAAAGAAGGTAGGTAGATAACGCACGGCCTTTGTTATTACTGAAGCAACAAAACTCAGCTCCTTCAAGTAAACACACGCGCTCACACTGTGTTTGCATCAAACTGACGACACTTTGGCTCAGTTGGTAGTGACCCTAGTTTCTGCACCGCCGGTTGCGGGTTCGAGTCCCGCTGGGGGCATTCATTTGTTGAGCACGATTGTTCATACTCCAGTCATGGGTGATAATATTTATAATATGTATGTATTTAAAATGTATATGTGTAGTATATTAACTATCTGGTATCCGTAACACAAGCCTACACTATCGTAGGTTACAATTCTTTTATAAATCTCTTATTAAACAATTTAATAAGAGATGTACTTTTCAACCACTGTCGACATCCACGCATCTCAATCCCCTGCAGGATAGTCTCCATATTTCCCTGTCATTTTTTTTTATTTAAAAGTCCTTCTTCTTGCTTAATCGCTTGGGAGACTAGCAGCTTAAGTTGTCACGCCCGTTAACCGGTCCGTTGACACTATGCCTATTTTTTTGAACTTAAATAAAATAGCAAAACCTATAAAATAATATTATTTTAAGTATATTTATATTTCATTCATTTTTCTTTTGCAGATTATAATATTATAGATGGTGTGGATGGTGATGGTCCTATTGGTGCGTAAACATTTTTTATTTTTTAAATTAATTTACTATAGGGACGTTAAAATTTCAGCTTCACCTGTATGTTTATGTACTGTCATCCCATACAAAATATTTCTTTAAAATATTAACCCGCTTTTTTCCTATTTTTTTATGCTTAACTCACCCCTGACACGCCTTCAACAAAACCAAAATATAAGTATTCACATCGGCCCATCCGTTTATGAATTTTAGCAAGACTAATCAGATAGACAGGTCATCCTCAGATCAAGTAAAGAAGGTAGATAACGCACGGCCTTTGTTATTACTGAAGCGACAGAACTCAGCTCCTTCAAGTAAGCACACGCGCTCACACTGTGTTTGCATCAAATTGACGACACGTTTGGCTCAGTTGGTAGTGACCCTACTATCTGCACCACCGGTCGCGGGTTAAAGTCCCGCTTGGGACATTCATTTGTTGAGCACGATTGTTCATACTCCAGTCATGGGTGATAATATTTATAATATGTATGTATTTAAAGTCTTCTACGGGTCTTGAAATATTTCTTTTAAGCCGCACACTTAATACAAAATTTTTTGTGACTACCGTCAGTAGGCAAAGAGGCCATTGGATAAAATCCTTCTTGCGACGACTTTAGTTTAGTATGTTTTAATTCTGGTTATCAAATCTATCCGTATAATTAATTTTGTAAAAAAATTCGTAAAAATTTTTCGTAAAAACTCATATCTGTGTACTTTTTACCCAAATTCATACAGCCATTATATGCAAAAAATAATAACCTTACATTACAGTGATGTAAATTACAACCCTTGTAAATAAAAATGATTTTTTGTTTCTTTTTTTTTTCCGACATTTTGCTTCCCGCTGCAGCGCTTATGTGTCACAAAACACACTCTCGAAAAGATTTTTAAAAAATATTATTCTATGAATGTATTAAAGTAATTTCATTTGCTTTGAAAGCAGTTCTGCTGAGAGGACGCAGAAAAAACTCAACAGTCGCTCTTTTTTAATATTCTAAAATTTTAACAGTTGGCGGCGGGTCCGAGAGAGGACCAGAATGCTTAACTAAGACTTCGGATATTGGTGTATGTGTAAAGTACTTCGAATGTCAACCTGATGCTCCAAATATGATCTTGTTTTCTGAAGGGTAATTATGCTGTCTCTTATTTACACAATTTACTTTAAAAATCTCATGTAACAGTGTTTGAGGTCGCACTTCTCCAAACGGCCGCCGGGTCGACCTCCGATATTGTTATGATCATTTTCAACATGTCAAAATCCAGCAAATTTTCGCAATACATGTGAGCTGCCAAAGCGCACTTGGCCAGCGTATTGGAATTTGGACCTTGATTCTTGTCGCATTAAAGGGAGACATTTGCTCCACTCAATTTTCATATTTTCACGAAAATGGATGGATAAATCGTAAATAATCCATATAAACATTAAACCATCTTCCTTTTGAAAGGCGGATAAAATAAGTTCGAGTCTCGCTGGGGACATTCATTTGTTGTTTTTATATATATATATATATATATATATATATATATATATATATATATATATATATATATATATATATATATATATATATATATATATATATATATATATATATATACATATATATATATATATATATATATATATATATATATATATATATATGTAGCGTACATTTAAACGCAGAACCACGCATCATGCAAGTCGGTTAAAATACCGTTATGCGGCCGTCGCTGCACTCGGGCGCGCCTCGCGCTTCATCGTGCGAGATCGATTTTCTCTCGCCCGCCAGTCGTATACCGATTACTACGCCGGGAGGTTGCGCGCGCGCTGCTAAATTTTTGCTTTGTCACGCTTATCGTTTTCTTATTTCGTATTCTAATATTCATATTTCGTATTTAAATCTAATTCTGTACTTTCGCTATCCTTCTCTCTGTAATTTCTTCTTTGGACAATATAAGTGTGTTTAATGTGTACGTTCATCTTTAATTTCTCTCTGCTTAACTTTTCCTGTGTAATCTTAATAATATAGACTAAACTACACACTATAACTGGTGACCCTGACGAACATTCGCGATATAGTGGACATTCGTGTACGTTTAACTATGTGTTGTGAACTTTTATTTAAAAAATGGCTACCGCTAACGTAAAAGAAGAAGTGTGCCGTGTTGGCGTTAAGGTACCGCCATTTTGGCCAAATGAACCGGCGTTATGGTTCGTGCAATTAGAAGGACAGTTCGTTTTAGCTAATATAACGAGTGATGCTACGAAATTCTACCATGTAATCGCCAATTTGGACTATAAATACGTGTGCGAAGTAAAGGACGTAATAACGAATCCGCCGGCTGATAATAAATATGAAAAAATAAAAGCCGAACTAATTTCGCATTTGTCAGCATCACAAGAGCAGCGTGTAAGGCAATTGCTTACTCACGAAGAGTTAGGAGATCGGAAACCATCTCAATTTCTTCGACATCTGCGGAGCCTAGCTGGAGCTGATGTACCGGACGAATTTATACGTTCACTGTGGACGAGCCGTTTGCCTAGTCATGTTCAGGCGATTATTGCAGCTCAAGTCGATCTCCCCTTAGACACAGTGGCGCAGATAGTGGATAAGATTCACGAGGTATCTTTACAACCACAAGTAGCAGCAGCATCGACTTCAACTCCTACACCGACGGAAAATCCGATGGCGCTAATAGAAAAGCTTGTTCAGCGGGTCGATGACCTATCACGGCAAGTTGCGGAGCTGTCCATCAGGCCCCGCGCGCGTTCGAGAAGTCGAGCGCATTCTCCTCGCTGGCGTCAACGGTCCCGGAGCCGCTCTAATGCTGGCTCGGGGCATTGCTGGTATCATCGACGTTTCGGCAAGCAGTCAAAGAAGTGCCGCTCACCGTGTTCGTTTCATTCGGGAAACGAGACGAGCAGTCAGTGAAGGCGGCAACGCGTGACTGTGATAGTGTAGCCGGTGGCCGCGTTTTCGTGACGGACTATAAAAGTAAGGTGCAATATTTAATTGATACCGGTTCAGACCTTTGTGTGTATCCACATAAGTACATTCGAGATAGGAAGTGCATAAAGACAGACTATAAGTTGTTTGCCGCCAATGGGTCCACAATAAATACTTTCGGTTGGGTGAACCTTTGCTTAGACTTTGGACTCAGGCGGGCTTTTACGTGGCGTTTTGTTATAGCTGACGTCACTAAACCTATTATAGGCATAGACTTTTTGTCACATTATAATTTACTTGTGGATGCTAGACACCATCGCTTAATAGACAATATAACATCATTAAGTGCTTCTGCTAAGCCCGCATCATATGCTTTGTGCCAAATAAAATCTTTTACAGGTACTTCACCATTCCATGACCTGCTATCACAGTTTCCGGATCTCACTCGTCCAGCTGGAGACCTGTCCTCACGGGTGATAAAGCACAACACCCTCCACCACATACGCACGACTTCAGGACCTCCTGTACACTGTCGTCCTCGTCGGTTAGCACCGGATCGACTTCGCATCGCTATCAGGGAGTTTGAGGATATGGTAAGAGCAGGTATTGCTAGAAGGTCCAATAGCCCGTGGTCATCCCCGTTACATCTCGTGCCTAAGAAAAACAATGAGTGGCGGCCATGCGGCGACTACCGTGCACTTAACGCACGCACTATACCTGACCGATACCCGGTTCGCCATATCGGTGATTTTGCTCATAATTTATCTGGCTGTAAAATTTTTAGTAAAATAGATTTAATCCGGTCGTATAATCAAATCCCTGTAAATCCAGATGATGTAGCTAAGACTGCTATTACGACTCCATTCGGAATGTTTGAGTTTCCATTCATGAGCTTTGGTCTTCGTAACGCCGCTCAAACATTCCAGCGCTTCATGGACGAAATACTCAGAGACTTAGAATTCTGCTACCCTTATATTGATGATATACTTGTGGCTTCTCAGGACGAGACACAGCACCGGTTACACCTGAAACAAATCTTTCAGCGCCTGCAGGACCACAGTATTGTCATCAACGCGTCTAAGTGCGTATTTGGAGAGGCACAAGTGGAATTCCTGGGTTACGTCGTGTCAGCAGCAGGTACCAGACCACTTCCACAAAAGGTTGAAGCTATACAGAACTTTCCTCAGCCGAAGACCATCAGGGAACTTCGAAGGTTCCTAGGTATAACCAATTTTTACCGTCGTTTCGTTCCGAACGCAGCAAAAATCCAGGCTCCACTACATCAACCCTTTGCTGGTAAAGCTGTCAAATCTAGCACACCTGTCACTTGGTCGACCGAGCTTCAGAAGGCTTTCGACGCGTGCAAGGCAAGTCTAGCTCAAGCCACTCTTTTAGCACATCCGCATCCGACAGCTGAGTTAACACTGTGGACGGACGCTTCAGATAACGCAATTGGTGCTGTATTACAACAGATGATAGACTCAGAGTGGCAGCCTCTTGCTTTCTTTTCTAAAAAACTTAACGCCGCACAACGAAAATACAGTCCGTTTGACAGAGAGCTATTAGCAATCTACGAAGGTGTGAAATATTTCCGTCATATGGTTGAAGGTAAGGATTTCACCATATACACTGACCACAAGCCTATTGTTTCCGCTTTTAGAAAGGCCTCAGAAAATTGCTCACCACGTCAATTTCGATATTTCGATTTCGTGTCGCAGTTCACGACTAATATCAAGCACGTCGCAGGTGAAGACAATGTAGTCGCTGACGCTCTCTCACGTACTGATGAAGTTTCTACCGCGATAGACTTAGACGCACTGGCCTTATCGCAGTTGACAGACGACGAGCTACAGAAACTTCTACATAACAATAATTCTTCACTGGACCTCCAGAAGATAGATATCACTGGCTCTGATAAGAAACTTTACTGTGATTTTTCCTGCTCATCACCAAGACTTTACCTGACTCCAGAGTTCCGTCGACAAGCGTTCGACTGCATTCACGGCTTGAGTCACCCTGGTATCAAGGCAACGACAAGATTGGTTACACAAAAGTACGTGTGGCCTAATATAAAAAAGGACTGCGCTGTGTGGACCCGCACCTGTCTTTCGTGCCAGCGCTCGAAAGTTTCACGACATACTCGATCCCCTGTACATACATTTGTTCCTCCTTCGAACAGATTCAGTCATGTGCACATAGACCTCATCGGACCTTTGCCCGTGTCACAGGACTATAGATACTGTCTTACAGCCGTGGACAGATTCACACGTTGGCCAGAGGTAATACCGCTCCATGACATCAAAGCTGACACAGTGGCGAACGCTTTTGTCACTGGCTGGATATCACGTTTTGGCTGTCCGGAGAAGATCACAACAGATCAAGGTAAACAGTTCGAGGCATATTTATTTAAGGAACTTTCACGAATATTAGGTGTGAACCACTTAAAGACCACAGCGTACCACCCAGCTGCAAACGGAATGGTGGAGAGATTCCACCGACAACTAAAGGCGGCGATCATGTGCCACGCCAAGGACGATTGGGTCGAAGTGCTTCCACTAGTACTACTAGGAATACGTTCGGCTTGGAAAGAAGATATTAGCTCATCATCAGCCGAGCTCGTCTACGGAGAGACCCTACGTTTACCTGGTGCATTTTTCGATCTCGATAGATCTCCCGTAGAAGTGACGGACTACACCGATTTTCTTTCCCGGTTGAGACATAACATGCGGAAGTTGAAGCCCACGCAAGTAGTTCACCATGGAAAAGCACCCGTGTTCGTCAGCAAGGACCTAAAATTTGCACCACAGGTCTTCTTACGGCAAGATTTTGTTAGAAAACCCTTGCAAGCACCTTACGCTGGACCTTTTGTCGTCATTGAACGTGGAGACAAATTCTTCACCATAGACATTCGAGGGAAACCTCAATTGACCACCGTCTCAATTGACAGGTTGAAACCAGCGTATTTGCTGAGCGACCTAGCTCCGCCTAAGGATGAAGCCCCAAAATCACCCGAGATATACCCTAATAAGAGTATCGAGGATCGTCGAACTCGATCAGGAAGACGAGTGCGATTCCCAGATTTTTTTCGACCTTAACGGTCTCCGGGGGGGCTGATGTAGCGTACATTTAAACGCAGAACCACGCATCATGCAAGTCGGTTAAAATACCGTTATGCGGCCGTCGCTGCACTCGGGCGCGCCTCGCGCTTCATCGTGCGAGATCGATTTTCTCTCGCCCGCCAGTCGTATACCGATTACTACGCCGGGAGGTTGCGCGCGCGCTGCTAAATTTTTGCTTTGTCACGCTTATCGTTTTCTTATTTCGTATTCTAATATTCATATTTCGTATTTAAATCTAATTCTGTACTTTCGCTATCCTTCTCTCTGTAATTTCTTCTTTGGACAATATAAGTGTGTTTAATGTGTACGTTCATCTTTAATTTCTCTCTGCTTAACTTTTCCTGTGTAATCTTAATAATATAGACTAAACTACACACTATATATATATATATATATATATATATATATATATATATATATATATATATATATATATATATATATATATATATATATATATATATATATATATATATATATATATATGTGTAGTGTATCATACAAATATAAATATAATGTAATGTTTTTCGTTTTTACAGTGCAAAGTGTTCATCTTTCCTTGATGTCTGCTGCCCACCAATTTCGTTAACTAAAGAATATAAATATTTAAATAACAAAATTTCTGTATAAATACATAACTGTATATAAAATAAATTATTAACTTGCGACTTACCCACACTTCGCTCGGGTGCATCCCTAGCACATTTTATATCGATACAAATTTTCTTTTCCCTTACTTTTAAATGTAATGTAATTCTGCTATTCGTAGCAGAAATAGAAAACAAAGACCATAAAAATCGCTTCAGCCGTTTTTGACGACACATTTGGCACATCCTACTTGCTGCGCCAGGAGTTCGAGTCTCGCTGGGGGCGTTCATTTGTTGAGCACGAATGTTTGTACTCCAGTCATGGGTGTTAATATTTGTAATTTGCATTTAAAGTTATATAATATGTGTAGTGTAAAAATTTGAAATGTAAAATTATGTACACTGTGTTGGCAATAAAGGCTTAATAATAATGTGTAGTGTATCAACTACCTTTTTTTATCTTTGGGAAATTCATTGACGCATGTCACCTGTAGGAAACAGGTGGTTATGTGGGACTCACCAGCTTAAAATAAGCCAGTCAAATCAAATCAAAATATTCTTTATTCAAATAGACTTTTACTCGTCACTTTTATATTATTATATAGAATTTAAACCAAATGTCAGTCTGTAAGTCAGGGAGGAAGCTACCACCGACTCGAAATGCTGTTCTACTGAGAAGAGCCGGCGAGAAACTCAACAGTTGCTCTTTTCAAAAAATATTTGATTACAAGATTTATTGCATTACAATATTTATCTATTTATCCTACGTGAGATACAATAAGACGTTAATCCCACACATTTACATGTTCTAAGTATTCCGTGATGGTGTAATAAGCCTTATTCAATAACATATTTTTAATTTTAGGTTTAAATTGTTTAAAAGGCAAGCTCAATATGGACTGTGGAATTTTATTATACATGCGTACACCTTGCCCCATAAACCATCTATTTACTTTTTGAAGGCGAATACTGGGTGTTATAAGTTTATCCTTATTTCAAGTATTGATACCGTATTTGTCGCTGCGTTTTGAGTAGCATTTAATGTTTTGTCGAACAAATATAATGTTAAATTAAGTACTACCCATTAGAACCCAACGGACCTCACCCGTCTTAATGCGGTGTCGCAGGATCGCTTGCGCATTCAACCCTGACACACCGCCCACCGAAGTGGGCCCTCTCTACCGCCCACCGATGTGGGCCCCTCTTGCGCGTTTCTTGGTTTCGGTCCGGCCGGCTGCTAGACGCTACTAAGCCCCCACACCACGACAAGGTGCTTTACAGCCTTTTGTCGCCTTGAAAAGTAGCCTATGTCCTTTCTCAGGCTCTAGAGTCTAGACTATCTGAGTACCAAAATTCATTTAAATCGGTTTAGTAGCTTTGGCGTAAAATTGTAACAGACAGACAGACAGACAAAAATACTTTCGGATTTATAATATTAGCAAGGATTTACTGATAAATATCACATCTCTGAGATATATATACTAAATGTTAAAACTAGTAGCTAAGAAAGTGACCCGAGCAGAGTGGGTGAGGTGAGGCACAAGTCTATACCTATGTTTATAATATGTAAGTATTTAAAATTTTTATATGTGCAGTGTTTCAACTATTTGGTATCCGTAACACAAGTCTCGTAGCTTACCACGCAACTAGATGGCGCTGTTGTAATAATGTCACAACATCTATACTTCTATCTATACTAATATTATAAAGAAGTAAAGTTTGTGTGTTTGTATATTTGTTAAATTGTAAGGGGTAATCTCGGGATCTACTGAACCGATTTTAAAAATTCTTTCACCAATAGAAAGCCACATTATTGCTGAGTGTCATAGGTTATATAAAAAAACGAAAAATAAAAAGGCATTTACGTGGTAGTCCGTTTTGCAAAGTGAATCGGAGAAAAAACGGTCGAATGAAAGCGTTTATTACGCGATTATATATGGAAATTACGTCAATTTAAAACTCTACGTAAGAGGTTACACCTGGGGACGACCCCGAGCGAAGCGAGGTTGAGTCGCTAGTATTATTATATGAACATGAATCCATATTTCCCTTGGTGACAGTATCACACGTGAACAGCTAGACCGATTTTGCTAATTATTTTTTTGTTATTTGTTATGGTCGGGAGAAGGTTCTTATGGAAGAAAAATTAATAAAGTTGCTTAGAAAATTAGACAATGTAAGAAAACTTAATAAAAGTAACGTTTGATATAAAACTCATCATCATTTTTATTTACCTTGTAAGGTTTCACTATTTTAAATGTACAATAAAATAGTTTTTAATTTGTTATACTGGTCATTTTGTACCTCTGGCAGTCAAAATATAAAATTGTTAGAAAAATAAAAAATATTCAAATAATATAAAAAGAATGTAAGGACGAAAGATAGGGGTTGATCTGCGAGGAGTTGAAATGCGTGTATCATATGTTGGCTGTGGTGGAAAATATATAAGAAATTGATTAAATAAGAGTTTCATGGAGGAATTGGAACCTATTCTAGTTAATAAGGTACTCGAGGCAAATAACGCCCAGTGCTTAATAACGAAACCACAAAAAACATGGTTTTGTACCAATGAGCTACGTCATGTCTCCCGTATACATACATCACACAATAGATACACGCCTAGCGTGAGCGCAAGTCTCGGGATCCATTATCTTACCAGACAAGAGCTGTGTTTCATCCACTTCGGTCGCGGTCCACGGATAAGCATTTTCTCTAACGTTGTTAACAACACTAAGAGACATAGGACTAATTTAGGAAAAAATACACCTTTAAATAGATTAGCCCGCACATAATATAATGAAATATCATCAGCAAACGATGTTGACATCTTGCGTGATTGCCCTAGTAGTTTTAAAAATAAAATCTGGAGTGCACTTAAATGAAATGTATGTTTGTCTTTGTACTTGTGTGTTGTCTCCCTACAATTATAGAATTATTATACTCATTGTGTCACTTTTTATAATTTAAATTTATAATTGAATTATAATTATATAAGGCAGTGGTAGCCCAGCGGTAACGCGTTGCTTGTATAACCGAGTGATGCGGGTTCAAATCCGGTTCTCGCACCTCTGATATTTTCATGTGCGAATCACTTCTATCATGATTATCACTTGTCTTACGGTGGAGGAAAACGTGAGGAAACCTGCATATCTGAGAAAACCTAGCAAGTTTTCGTAAGACATGCTCAGTCCGCCAACACGCACTAGGCCAGCGCGGTGGACTATGGTCTGATCCCCCTCGTACTGAGGGAGGCCCGTGCCCAGCAGTGGGGCGTTTAAAAGGGCTGATGATGAATTAAATTATTTAAATATATAATTTTGCTGTTTTTTATGTTAATGTTGTGAAAAATATATATTTGCATGCTGTGATTACCTGTTATTAAAAGTGCCATAATCATGTTTTATAGCAATCTATTGTCTTTTGTATGTAATATATTGTAACTTTTGTTAGTAATTCTAATAAATAAATAAATAAATCGCTGAGCAGTTTTTATTTATAAAATGGCAAGGGCATACCCTTGAACCTAAGCGAGAACGCAAGCGAAGTCGCTGGAAGAAACTCTAACTGCGAAATGTAAATAAATTTTGAAATCGCATATTTTTGTACATTATATATATATCACATATCTTCGCAATCTCTTGACCCCGCTGTGTCGTTAACTCGCCCATCGTATAGAGACGTGCTAAAATGTTGATGTTTCGTAAATTACTAAAATATCGATAGTTTATGTATTTTTATTTTTTAAGAATTGTTATTTTTTTTATCTGCGGCCTAACGGATTATAGCTCCCATATATAAAGGGTACAGGGGCAAAACAAGGAATGTCACATAAAATTTAAAAAAAATTGAAAAAGTATGGGAACATTTAGATTTTGCGACGTATTATAGATTGCAAAGTAATATAAAAAAAATGTGACATTCGTAGGGAAGAAATATCGCCTAGTACCGTCCTCTATGGCTCAAAATATCAAAAACAGCTTGACGTATACAAATGAAATTTGGCAGGGAGTCAATACCGCTAATTACGAATTCTGCGACAGGGCCGGATTAAAGAGGTCTAAAGGCTCTCGAGAGTTTTATTAAAGTCATTTATTTTTACATTTAATAACGTCATATAAAAACAGTTAATAGACATTCTCAGCAAGTATCTCTTTGAAAAGTAACGTTGAGTCAAACCAACGAATGAAATTCAAAATCAAAAGTTTGCAATATCTTAACATAAATTCGAACTTAACTTTAAAAACTCTAATAGCACATATAGAGTTTTTGTATATCAATGACTTTTATATTAATAAATATTGCCTTATAAACTAAAATAATTATATATTTTTTAGGTGTGTATGTATAATACGTAAATTAAAAATAAATTATAAATATTATGGAATGTTAAGTTGATAACTCATACCACAACTAATAAAACAACTAATGAACCCTCATACCTCTAAAACACAGTGTAGTGTCTTTAACAAATATAAATAAAATTGAAGTGTCTGTAATTTCAAATTAACAGCTCTTCACTAAATGCATATGAAAGTATATACGGTACTTACATTAAAAGATTATTTTTTAAAATTTTTGTCTGTATCTGTTTGTTTGTTCCGTCTATTCTCTGAAACGACTGGACCGATTTTGACGGGACTTTCACTCACAGATAGCTAATGTTATAAGAAGTAACTTAGGCTACTTTTATTTTACTAAAAAAATTTAAAAAACTATTTAATTTATTTTAACTTACGTCCAGCGAAGCGAATAAAATCGATACCACACAAGCACATCACTAAAGTATGTATAAATTAATTATTTTCCTTATCCTCTCAGTCCGGTTAGCGTCGCTCGGAACGACACGTTACTTGTGAGATAATAACAGAAAATGTGGTAAGTACCATGTTTATAGATATTTAGATTTACATAATAACATTAATTTGTTTTGTAAAAAAAATATTACTATTATTATCTCCTTCTAATATATAAAAATCTCGTGTCACAGTGTTTGTTATGGAAATCTTTTAAAACGGCTTGACCGATTTCTATTAATATTTTTGTGTATCTATAATAGGTCTGAGAATAGGTCATTTTGCCCCTAAGTGTTAAGGTATTTAGTTTTTTAAGATTTGAGTTCAAAAATACTTATAAAACCTAAATTTTCATCCTTCTACCACCGATCCCTATATTTAATAGTGCTAAGATTGCTCGTTTACATATAAAATGTTGAAAACATTAAAATGATGTCATTGTGAACCTTGCACATTTTGACAGCTACTTGAGCTGAGAATTATCTAATTGTACTAACTTAATATGTAAATATCAGGCGACCGAGCTTCGCTCGGTTTTTTTCGGAAAAAATTAAAAAAAAAAAAAGGAATCGGACTGGAAACACCTGGATTCGAACCGAGGACTTCTGGTTAGAGACCGCCCGGTTTCCGCTGTCAATCAATCTGAGCTATTATAATCTTGTGGATGACAGCGAAATTTACCTTCGTATTCTAATAGTATTGTAGCTTTTTTTTCATTTCCTGAAAATATTGATAAAATAACGTTTTCTAGAAATAAAACCTAGCTAGATCGATTTATCGCCCCCGAAACCCCCTGCATGCTAAATTTGCTCGTTTAAAGGTATAAGATTTATGCGTATAATAAATGTTTGACTGTACCATAAATATTATTATCAAGGTTTAAAAGGTGAAGTACCTAGGGACGAACGAACTGTTATATATCTGTAATGTATATAATAACGCCTAGTAGTCCTATCCATTCTTCCTTGGTTAGCACTTTTGATAGTTCATAATTATTAAATATTAATAATAGTTTAGTTCGATTCCAACATCCGCGCGTGACACTTGCCCTAACAAAATCGGGTCCGCTCTTTTAAAGATGTTTTTCATATAATTCAAAGTTATTTTCTTTTTTAAAAAGCATTCAGTGAAAAGTGCTATAACAGAACGAAGCGAAGCGAGGGTGAGTCGCTAGTACATCTATAAATTCTACGAGTCAATTCTGTACATTGAATATTTTTTGAAAAATAGACATTATTAGCGATACTGAGGCCAAATCTATAGTTTTTAGAATTTTTGCCTGTCTGTCTGTCTGTGACCGCATCACGAGAAAACCACTGAACGGATTTTGATGAAATTTGGTATGATGATAGCTGGTTATACCCGGGTAACCAGGGCTCGGATACCGGTATATTTTTCGAAACGTTTTCGACTTAAAAACCTAAGAACGGATTAGTAATGGTTTCGTTTGAACAGAACGCTATATAAAACGTTTTTGAAGAGGAACAAAATTTAAATCGTTTTCGGTTAATAAAACGTTTTTAACGTTTTTTTTTTCACTTTAATAAATACGGCATAAAGACCAGTGCCAAACCATTCAAAATATCGAAAATAAAATCTCAAAAAACGAGTACAAGCCCCTAATAACATATATATTACCACCCCCACCCTCCAGCCAGAACTTTTTCCGAGTCTGGACAATTTTGTCCATGTGCGGTCGCGTCCTGCGGAATAAACCGGTTTTTGAAAATGTTCTCGTATCGGTTTCGTTCCGAACAAAATGTTGTATAAAAAAATCAAAGAACTGTTCGGAACATTTTAAAAACGGTATTTTAAATAACGTTTCCGAGCCTTGCGGGTAACTATATATTAATACGTAAAGCAAGAATTTTGATCCCCTTTTTACGAAAATTACGAGAAATGCGGAGGACACTGAATGTCAAACATAACCATAATAAATTAATTTATTACAGTATATAATATTTATTGTATTAGTTATTGATTATGGTCGAATTTCGACTATATGGCGACCACTAGTTTAGGGAGATATGTTAGTTAAAATGCACTCCGGTGAGAGATCAGGCGCAGGACCAGCATAACGTGTTTTACTAGTCACGGTGATGACGAACAATTTCCCAACACCGGGCTGCATCTAAAAACTCGCTTGCTAAAACTCAGTAATTTTTGTTCCTACAACGGACTCAAACCTTACGACCTGACGTTATGTAGCTGCCACTAGACCAATGAGGATATCTAAGATGTATGTTATTAAAATTTATAAGTGTTTGTGTGCTAAAGATATTATAAAAATTAGGATTTTATCGACGAGGTCAAAAAAGCGCGCCTTGTTTAATGTTGTTTTACTTACGAAAGATAAAATTATTCTCACTGAGTTTTTTGCGCTATTTCTCCTACCGCCTTCTCTGAGGAGCGCATCTTCCCAAACTGCTGATAAACTCAACGCACTCACGCGCGCGCACACACACACACACACACACACGAATACATACACACGCACGCATAGAATACATAGAGTTACACAAGTTATGTATATTTCAACTAAATTTATCTGTTCATCGTAAGCAAAAAGTACTCGTACTATTAAAAATAATTCAATGAATGCCCTTGACAAGACGTATTTATAAATCATTTTCCAGCGTCCGAAACTTTATTTACGAGGTTTTTTATAATTTAATCAAGTTTCTTTTGACGGTTGTTAGAAGAATATCTACTGATTCAGTAACACACCTCGAACATGTATAATAAAATTCCACAGTCCATATTGAGCTTGCCATTGAAACAATTCAAATCTAAAATTAAAAATACATTATTGAATAAGGCTTATTATACTATCGCGGAATACTTAGAAGATGTAAATGTGTGGGATTAATGTCTTGTTGTGTCTCACGTAGGATAAATAGATAAATATTGTAATGCAATAATTATTGTAATCAAATATTTTTTGAAAAGAGCAACTGCTGAGTTTCTCGCCGGCTCTTCTCGGCAGAACAGCATTCCGAGTCGGTGGTAGCTTACTCCCAAGTCCCAGACTTACAGACTGACATTTAATTTAAATTTAAAGTTTAATCATGTAAAAATGACAATTCAAAAGAGCTTGTAAAAGTCTATTTGAATAAAGAATATTTTGATTTGATTTTATTATGAATCTATGATTTTGCACCATTTACCTTGCAACCTTATAATATAGCAAATGAAAACCCTAAAAAGTCCTTCACAGCTCTAAATAACCCTTTATAGAACTGTACAACCCTGATTAATTTTTAGTCATGGGCACTTAATATAGGTTTTTTTAAATGTATGTAGTATATAAGGAAGTAAAAAGTATATTCGCCTTTTTAAAGTTGGAAATCGATTTCCAAGCCTCAGATGGAAACTCCCCATCAGATCCAGAAATTGTTCCTACAAAATGCACGCCATGACAATTCATTTTTCAAGTTTGGCTCAGTTTGTAGTTTTAGACTTAAAAAAACCAAAACCAGTAATACCATTTAATATTTTTCAGGACCCGATGCGTGTATATACTGTATCTTCTACTAGTGTGTCGAGCCCAGCTGACTGACCTTGAGCGGTATTTTCTGACAATCGCCAGCACGGAGTCACCGACATTACAAACTCGAAGTAATACTAAGTTAAACCTGTTTTACTATGTTACACTAATATTTATAGTACTAATGTTTGCTTGGATGTTGAAATACCAACTATTAACCTACTAGTCTTCAGCCCTTTTTAACGTCCCACTGCTGGGGGTGGGCCTCCCATGATGGAGATCAGGCCATAGTCCATCGCGCTGGCCTAGTGCGTGTTGACGGACTGAGCATGTCTTTCAAAAACTTGCTAGGTTCTCTCAGACATGCAGGTTTCCTCACGATTCGCACATGAATGTATCAGAGGTGCGAGACCCCGATTTGAACCCGCATCACTCCGTTATCCCGCTTGGATAAGCGTGTTACCGTTGGGCTACTACTGCATTTTTTTCTACCACTGATTTAGGAGTAGTGAGGAAAAATACCTGTAAAAACTGAAGAATAATATTTTGAAGTCCTGAAATAACAGATATTAAAAAAAATACAAATCTTTTCTACTTTTATTTAGAAAAAAACAATTCTTTTTATTTTTAGGCAAGACGTGTGCAATTGATCCATCTACAAAAGGTGTTTGTACGAAACGCAGTGAGTGCAACATAGACGCGCCTAAAATAGACCCAACAACGACTTTTATTCTGCGGTATGCATTTTTTATTTAACAAAAAAACCAATTTGATTTTGAAGAATCTTATTATGTAAAGTAGTTTGATCCTTTTGGAATGAACCCTTTAAATGAGTGTTCAAATGTGCTATGAAAAAAATGTTCAAGTGTGTGTGAGTTTATACAATATAAATAAAAATGAATTGCTGTTCGTTAGTCTCGCTAAAACTCGAGAACGGCTGGACGGATTTGGCTAATTTTAGTCTTGAATTATTTGTGGAAGTCCAGAGAAGGCTTAAAAGATGAAGTACCTAGGGACGAACCTGAGCGAAGCGAGGGTGAATCGCTAGTACAATATAAAAAATAAGTGAACAGAATTGTTTTTTGAAGCAAAACTAGAGTTTAGCGCTGTTTCACCCGCGATCCAAAGGCCGGAAACTAAGTTTTTTCTATTTAAAATATACCTACTTAACATTCACCTAAACACGCTGCATCTTATGAAATATAAGTTCTCTGTTTATCCGTTTTGTAGTTTTTGCAGTTAGAACGGACAAACAAACGTCTCGCCATATATTAGTGTAGAGATTACAATTGAATTGTTTTTTGAAGTGAAACTTCTTTAGAATCGTTGTGATTTGAAACTCGATGAAACGAAAATGCGTCACGATAAAGAAAGAAATACATAAAAGTATAGGATTAAGTCGGAGAGAATGAGATAGAATACACTCCCATGTTGCCATGGTAACCGTTGTTAATTTTTTGACATTTCTTTTTTTATATATATTCATCTCATTCTTTTGTCGATATACTGAAGTTTCACTTCTATCGTGTGAGAATCGCACACACACCTTTTTTTTTTAAATACAGTATATAATTAAATTGTTATTACAATAACATTTTTTTCTGCTTTATTTACAGGGAGAACGATAATAGAGAAGTGTAAGTATATTTTGAATATATCCTACTTATTCATTACTACTTACCCCTGATTCGCCCGAGTTTTTGTATGTATAATATTTTGACGACACGTTTGGCTCAGTTGGTAGTGACCCTACTTTCTGCGTCAGCGGTCGCGAGTTCGAGTCCCGCTAGGGGGCATTCATTTGTTGAACACGAATGTTTGTACTCCAGTCATGGGTGTTTATAATATGTATGTATTTAAAATGTATATGTGTAGTATATCAACTATCTGGTATCCGTAACACAAGCCTCGTAGCCACGGAATTAGATGGCGCTGTTGTAACAATGTCCCAACATATTTATTTATATGTATACAGACAGAGCCATTTTTTTACATTTTATATTACTAAAAATAGTCTATAAGTTGCTTGAGATACTGAAATCCATTACATTTTTATCTATTCTAAAAACTAATCTAAAAAAATAAATCAAAACTTAAGATTAACGCCTTATATGGACATACAATTAATAAATATTTATTCATATTAAACCTTAACCTTTTTTATTACAAAACTAGCAGTTCACCCACTTTTGTTTTCAATCGCTACTTCAATTCACAAGGTCACTCGTTAGGCTAATCTATAGAGTGTAATGGTTTAATAGTTAACCGTATTCAAGCCTCCTATAAACAGAAGAAAAAGTTACTGAACTGTCTGTCTGTCTCACTTTGCCTATTTAAAAAAAAATATTATGTACTATTCCAGGGACCAATGTGGGTGGTTACAAATATGCTGTCCAACTGATAAAGTTACAGCTGGAACTCGAGTGGTAAAGAAACCTAAACCACTTGGTTGTGGATACAGCAACCCTGGTGCCAATGAGTTTAGGGAGACGAAAAATGACTATGATTATGCTGACTTTGGAGAATTTCCGTGGATGGTCGCTTTATTGCAGTAAGTATTTACAGGAATTACACGACTTAATTCCCCCATCCCCTTTCCATCATCAGACGGCCCGACGAACTGCTGGTCTCCATCTTTATGTCGTGGACATTCCACCGTCCGGACGAAGCGTTTCGCTTCGTCATTTATGATACGTGCGGCAAAGGATTGGAACCATTAATATACTAGGAAAAAAGGTGTAGATAAGTCATACGCGCTCAAAAAGCGGCACACCAAAACTAGGCTAATTGGCCCACCTGAACATAGTCACGCGTTGACGACGCACTGTCGAGAATTATATTTGTCTCTTTTTCACTGGCGATACTTGAATCATGCCATCCTATTTTGACGACTAATCGTAATGTAGTGTGTTATTGCAATATTTTTAGTTATTCATGTGTGCGTTAGTGTGCCGTTTTTGAAGGTAGAATGTCGTTTAGGTAACGTATCTACACCTTTTTACTTATAATATCATTGATTGGAACAGCTTGCCTGCGTCAGTGTTTCCGTCCGGTTACAATATGGGTGTCTTCAAGGCAAGAGTGAATAGGTGGCTACTGAATTAGCGCGACTTACCATCTACGACTGCGTTACCACTTACCATCAGGTGGAACGTAGTCAAGCACTAATTCAGAATAGTATAAAAAATGTAAATTATAATACTATATTATATAATAGTACCTACTAGCGGACAGACGTTGTCCTGTACACATTGAAAGTTAAAATATGCATGCGCAAAACAACGTTGCAAAGCAACGACTTATTTATAATTAAATATGTCATTTATTGTCTAAATGTATAAATAACTATATATTCAAAAAATACATTTTGTAGTGGACTGAATTGCGAATCTACACCATTCTCCAATCCACTCGAACTCGCACAAGACATTTCATCAAAATCGGTGCAGCCGTTTAGGAGTTCAACTTTATTATATCGGATCAGAAGGATCGGTAAATTCTTGATTATAAAATGGAAGGTAAAGAATAAAATTTCGCCGTATGTATTTTATAAAATGGAAAAAAAAAGCGGAGGTTTCATAAATACTTAGGCATATATATTTTTTTTAATTTAGTTGATAAGCATGGTGCCAAAACGAATAACTTTTTTTTCTCTGTGTTGCCAGTTTGTACGAAAACCTTTTTATCAAATTCTATTTATGTACAGGAAAAAAAATAATGGGCAAAATTTTAACGATGAGTACATCGGTGGTGGCGCTCTAATTCATCCCTCGGTAGTGATAACGGTGGCACACAAAGTCGACACAATCGACAAACCTGATCAGGTACTTTATTTTTAAATTATCTTTCTATTAAAAAGCTTAATTCTTGTTTTTAATCAGCCGCGGATCTAGGGGGATAGGGGGCAAACCGGAGCACCTGCCCCGGATGGTTGTTTAAGCGGCCAAAATCAACATGAGGCATGATTAAAAATAAAAAAAACTTGATCTGAAAGGCCTAGTTAGCTCACCGTCAACTTGCAAGAAAAAGGCGTCAAATAGGCAAGTGAATTTTTGAACTTGAGATGCCGATTTGAGATTTGCCGTGCCAATTTCGCGTCATTTAATGAGAAAGCCGCCACAAACAAGTTTATGGCATAGTTAGAAAAGATCGTAGATCCGGGGCATTTTAAATAACAGTAAAACGTGATTACCACTTGATGGTGATAACTGAGTGATGCGGGTTCAAGACCGGGTTTTGCGCTCTTTTCTTACGGCGAAGGAAAACATCGTGAGTAAACCTTCATGTCTGAGAGCAAGCAAGCAAGTTTTCGAAGGAACTGTTAAGCCCGCCAACCCGCAATTGGCCAGCGTGATGTACCTACTATGGCCTTATCATCATCATCATCAGCCCTTTTAACATCCCACTGCTGGGCACGGGCCTCCCTTCAGTACGAGGGGGATCAGGCCATAGTCCACCGCGCTGGCCTAGTGCGTGTTGGCGGACTGAGCATGTCTTACGAACACTTGCTAGGTTTTCTCAGACATGCAGGTTTCCTCACGATGTTTTGATTCACCGTAAGACAAGTGGTGATCATGATAGAAATGATTCGCACATGAAAATATCAGAGGTGCGAGACCCGGATTCGAACCCGCATCACTCGGTTATACAAGCGACGCGTTACCGCTGGGCTGGCCGCTTATATATTAAATATTTGTTTTCAGTTAAAATGTCGCGCTGGGGAATGGGATACCATTACAGAGGACGAGGCAGATGCGCATCAAGAACGAGAAGTAACTGATATTGTCATTCATTCAGAATATCTTCAAAGTAGGTGTATTTTAAAACAAATAAATAATCATTAAAACGACGACCGAACGAGTTCAGTTTGTAGTGATCCTACTTGCTGTGCCAGTGGTCGCGGGTTCGAGTCCCGCGGGGGTCATTCATTTGTTATCGTGCTGAGCAAATGAATGACCCCCGCGGGACTCGAACCCGTTTTGTTCTCCAGTCATGAGTCCAGTATGAGCCTTTTTATTTACAATATACTTATACCCACCCACAGCACTCATCCATCACCCAACATTCGTATCTCCAAGTACTGAAAAACACCAATCAACTACACCAAACATTAGCAGGACACGAATAAGAAGAAAATAGATATATTTTCCTACAAGATGTAGGACGAGATATTTATTAATGCCGACCGCAATGTCGAGTGTCGGAAAACCGAAATATGTGTGTGTGTGTGTGTGTGTGTGTGTGTGCGTACGCGTGCGTGCGTATGCTGTTGTGTGTCAACAATGTAATATCCATAGCACAAGCCTCGTAGCTATCCACTAAACTAAATGGTGCTGTGTGTAATAATGTCCCAACATATTATTTATCTTCCAGTCCACGCCCACTACGACGTAGCTCTGCTGATATTAAAGTCACCATTCGATCTAAACGACACACCACATATAGCTGTGGCATGCTTGGAGCTGAGGCTGCCTCCACCAGGCACAGTCTGCTACAGCATGGGCTGGGGAAAAGATTTTATGAAAGGGACGAGATATGCTAATGTACTTAAGAAGGTTAGTAGAATGTTTTCACTGAGATTTTACAGTAACAGCAAAGGCAGTGGTGGCCCAGTGGTAACGCTTGGATAACCGAGTGATGCGGGTTCAAATCAGTGTCTCGCACCTCTGATATTTTCGTGTGCGAATCATTTTCTAACATGATTACCACTTGCCTTACGGTGAAGGAAAACATCGTGAGGAAACCTGCATGTCTGAGAAAACCTAGCAAGTTTTCGTAAGACATGTGAAGTCCGCCAACACGCACTGGGCCAGCGCGGTGGACTATGGCCTGATCCCCCTCGTGTTAGAGGGAGGTGCCCAGCAGTGGGACGTTAAAAAAAAAGAGCTGATTATTATTTATTATTATTTAGAGTAAAAGCCCGTAAGATTGTAATGCTGGCTTTTTCAAATTCTATAGGTAAATCTATTGGTGCCCTTGGTAAGCCAGTAAGCCAACAAATCCTTAAGGCAAAGCCTATGAGACATATAGTCGGCCAACGGACGTGACAGCCCAAGCTGCCATACACTAATGTCCCAAGCGAGAATCTGCATACATATAATTTTATAAATAATAATATTTTGAGTCGAGTTTTTACATAATTTGTTTTGGAAAAACTTGTTTATATAGACTTTTTTATCGATACAAAAGCCGAATCTATAGTTTTTTTTTCAATTCAATTCACTTGTTAATGGCTTCAAAGCGTGTCAAATGAGCACAGATTACTTCGCCAATGTCACGTAGAATGGAGAAGACACGAAGGACGAACGAACATAGAGTCAATAAGTTAAAATTCAAACAGTACCTAACAAACACGTACGGAAGTTTCTAATAATACTTTTTTTTATTCACAGATTAAGTTACAGTTGGTGGCTGCAGACAAATGTCAGAACCAATACCGCAATACTCGTCTAGGACGAACTTACACGTTACACCGTTCTCTCACGTGTGCTGGAGGGAAGGCCGGGGTCGACACGTGCATAGGGGATGGGGGATCCCCCCTCGTTTGCTCTATTCCTGTTAGTATAATTATTAATTTATCAAAAATATCTATCATCGCCATTTTTTTTTAATATTAAGTTACACAAGCTTTAAAATTGACATTTGTAATTTTTGTGTGGGGTTTCCTAGTGCATTTTCGCGTCCAACTGGATTGTCGGACACTAATGAGCCCCCCACTACAACAATCAATGCACATTTGGGGGTAGATGAAGTTTACCTAACTTATAGCTTTTATACTTTTTTTTCAGGCTGAAAACAAGATACGTTACTCTGTAGTGGGTTTGGTTGCGTACGGCCTGGAGTGCGGTTCAGACAACGTGCCTGGCGTATATGTTAAAGTTCCAGAGATTTACGATTGGGTCATCACCGAAATAACCCTCAAAGGCTTTAATTCGAGTGCTTTTGTATATTAACATGCGCAAGCGCACCAATCATTTTACTAGCATTAGTAGTCAATTCGATTCCCATATACTGAACTGATTATTTGTTATACAGATTAATTTAATACAGTATACCTGTATCATACCTTTAATTACATGCTACTCGTACATATGAAATAAATATAGGATCTCTTAAAAATGCTCATATATTAGGGTATTTCACTACTTTGTTCGATGATTTGTTTGTAGATATTTACTCACACGGCATCTGACTCATTAGTGCCATTCTATTATTGAAATGCTTGTTACCTTCGGGTAGCAGCCGAATGGGCCGGCACGCAACGTATAGTACCACTCTCTCACAGGAGACCGGCGTGAAGTGGCAGCTATGCTGTCGCGTTTCGTCCGGTAAGTGAGAGTCCGGGAGACCCACTCCCCATCCATCTTCCCGTCCTTCTCACTCCTCCTTCCCTCCCTCCCTTTCCTGAAAGGCCGGCAACGCATCTGCAAGCCCTGTGGTGTTGCAGATGTCCATGGGCGGAGGTGATCACTTACCATCAGGTGAGCCTCCTGCCCGTTTGCCCCCTTTGTCCCATAAAAAAATAATATTCTGTGCACTATTCCAGATATGTCCAAAATTTCATCCAGATGTTCAGTCGTTTTGTCGATTTTGAGTAAAAAACATTCATCAACCTAATCACATTTAAAGTATTAATAGTACTCCTACAGCTAGTATAGTAGATACTTAAGGTTAGTGATATCTACAGGGGACTCGCCATCCACTCACATATTATGTTTACAATTGAAGACGTGAATGGCTAAAATGACGCAATTTTCGCCGTTTTATGCATAGATTCCGGTGTTTTGGCTGTATAAACAGTTTTATATCTTAAAACAGCCATATTTATGACTATAATAGTTCAGTTCACACCACTCCGACAGACATTTTATACGTCATAGAAAGTTTGAACGTCCTCAGTGTGAATTTCTCTTTCTTAACCGAGAAATTTCCGCCGTGTCTTCTCCATCCTACACGACATTGGCGAAGTAATTCGTGCCCAAATGACACGCCTAGAAGCCACAGAATAAAGATCATAACAAACTTTGTACTCAATTTTCTCGAAATTACTGTTCACATCGACTATGTCGTAATAAGTTACTCCGTCTACCTCATGTGGAAAAGAGAGCTTTTATTACCACTTTGGGAGCAAGAGCAGGACAAAAATTGTATTGGAAAAGATAACTACATGTTAATTAAAAAGTGCGAGCGAGACAGAAAGCAAAGCAATTTAATAAGACATTGGGTGTCTCTTTCTAGAATTAGATTAATCTATGGATTAGCTTATTCGCTATCCCTTTCTAAAGTGGTCGCTTATTTGTTATATTTTAGAGTTAAATTATAACTTGTGTTGCATTTACATTATTTAACAGAAAAAAATTATTTAAAAATTTAATTTGGCATTATTTTCATTAAAAATAATGTAGTATGTAAGAAATATAAGACATTTAGACATTTTATATTTTTCCAATAGTTTTTAGAATAAAATTAAATTTTATTTTATAATCTGCATTTTTATTATCTACCACAAAATATAATAACATTATTTTTGTATATCTGCTATCTTATTCGATCTTGTTTTTGGTTTGACTCCCAAGGTGTTCTCAAGTCTTTCTGTTTATTCAAGTACTGCCGGAAGTAAGAGCCTGAGTTTGTGAACGACTAAAATGGTATATCTTTTTTGTAATATATTTTATGAACAGCCCTAACCTACTTGTTATATCATTTATATTTTTAGTCGCATCCCATCATTGGAACCACCTTATAAATGACTTGGAGCCACAAAGTACCAGAAGGTACGAAATAATAAAACATAATTAAGAACAATTTGACTTCCCGCCGTTACGTTAACCAAGTAATTAAATTTTCTCTATATTAAGGTGCTGTTAAATTATACTTAAACTAGCAAAAGGTACCAAATAATAAAACATAATACCTTTATACAAATCACATTTATTTCAACTATTTACATTTGACCATACAAATATACGATACATACGCAAAAAACTTTACTGAACCAGCGAACTTAAACATAAACAAATACTATTCTCATATCGAACAAGATATACCGCCGCACTCATAGTCACTTAATGGACCATTAAGTCAAAAATCTTCGTCTTAAGAACGACTTAATGGTTCATTAAGTGACTCTGAGTGCGGCGGTTAAATTTACAACCCAGCTCTAAACGTCACTAATAGCCAACGAATAATACTCCATTATAAAATAACAATACATACATTAAAAAACGAGGGTGCTTAAGTCCACACGACTGAAGTAAAACTTCTTGAAGAGAAAGAGAGAAAGAAAATGTGTGATCGCCTCTCTCTTGCCCCTAAAGGTCACTCTCTCTCTTTCTATCTCCACTAACTTATATCTCCCTCTCAACTTCCATTCGCCTCGTCCGATCACACTTTTCGTAACACTCACCAGCTTACTCCCTAAGTCAGGCGTGCGTAAAGAAATTTTACTTCAAAAAAAACTATGAAGAGGAGGGTAAGGAGTACTATCTTATATGGAAGCAAAGCTGAAAACCTGTCCTTTTGTAATCGGTAAATAACAGTTCAGTGTAGCAAAAGGGTATGACATGAATATAGCAGCGATAAACTGAGTGACGTGTGACCCATTTGCTACCGTGGCGCCATCACAAATAAAATAGTATCACTTCATATTATAAAACAAAGTCCTCCGCCGCGTCTGTCTGTCTGTTCGCGATAAACTCAAAAACTACTGCACCGATTTTCATGCTGATTTCACCAATAAATAGAGTGGTTCTCAAGGAAGGTCTTAGTATATAATTGTCAAGTTTTTATGAGTGCAATATTAATAAAAAAATTGCTTTAAAATCTACCCTGATGCTAACGTGGCGCCACCCTAATACAACGTATTTCGACGGACACTTGTCATACACACAGATAGTCCTCCTTACATCTACCCTACATATAAAAAAACAAAAAACTGTCCATCACAAGATGCCTGGTAGATAGATGTGAAACATCTATATTAATAGAATACATAAATACAATGAAATATAGTAAAATAACGAAAAAAATCAGTTTCGTTTATAAAATCAATTTATCATTATTATTATTATACATTAGCGATTCGTTCTTCGCTTCGCTCGGGTTCATCCCCAGATTTAGCGCGAGCGAAGCCGCGGGTTTCGCTGGTTAAAATAACCAGAACTTAAAAAATAAAAGTAGCCTAAGTTACTCCTTATAACATTAGCTATCTGCGAGTAATAAAATTGAAGTGTCTCTTTGTAATTTCAAATTAACAGCTTTTCACCAAACGGTTATGAATGTATATAAGGTACTAACATGAAAAAAACACAATTTTTTAAATTTTTTGTCTGTCTGTCTGTTTGTTCCGGCTAATCTCTGAAACGGCTGAATCGATTTCGACGGGACTTTCACTCGCAGATAGCTAATGTTATAAGTAACTTAGGCTACTTTTTATTTGATAAGAAAATTATAAAAACCGTTTAATTTATTTTAACTTACGCCGGTTTCGCTAGTAAGTCCTTTAAAACAAAAAGCACTTGCGCAGTTCAATGTTAAACATATTGTGTACAGTGTATTTAAAGACAAGTTTGCAAAATTTATAAAATACAATGATATTGAAATACTTACTTCTTTTAATGTAAGAACATTTAAAATTCCTTTAAAGTGATCAAAAAATGACATTTTTGCATTTAAATTAAGTTAATATGTTAACTTATATAATAATAAATACATTCATATTACAATTATAAATACCGATACATGGAATACAAACATTACACAAATGATTGCCACGAGTGGGTTTCGAACCCGCGACCTGAAACATATCAAGTTACTTTCTCTAAAGAAACATAAAACGGTAACTAAATAAACTACTTTACTTTTCAAATCGAACAATTATCAATAGTTGGTCTCTGCCAAACAGCACAATAAATGTAGGACTCATACAAAATTGCGAGAGTCCTTAGACCTTAATCCGGCCCTGTCGCAAACCCCGTTTTTTGCGAACGAACTATAAAGTACCTCACTGCCAAATTTCATCTTCATACGTCAAGCAGTTTTGGATATATCGTGATAAATGAGTGACCTTTTGCACTATATATTTATATACATTAGAATAAAGCAATAAAAACAAATTATTTAAAAAAGTGCGTGCGTACAAAGTGCACATGTCAGAAGTGAAACTTGTTTATTTATAAATGTAACTCACTGTTTACAACTGTATATATACTAATGATATTGTAATTTCACTTCAAAAACAATTCCTCACTTCAACCAGCATGAGCAGCCGCGTCATAAGTTAGGCTGTATATTGTAATACTTTTGCTACACATGACGTCACATTAAACATCACCGACTTGCGGTGGGCGAGACCCCCGACCTGCGCATGTTGACCGTCTGAGGGGTGGTGGCGCTGACTCCTCCCCGTCTCTGAGCGCCTGGTACTTGGTTGAGTTAAACGTTTAACGCAACCTTGTTGGAAGTCGCAAAGAAGTTTCACTTCAAAAAAATATAAATTAAAAAAAAAACAAAATCTTTTTTTATGGCAAATTGAATATTGTAAGTTTAAGGAATAACAATTGTCTCATAAAAAGCATAAAATTTAAAAAGAAAACGCGATTCATACATCCATACATCGTATTCGAAGAAACTCTATACAAATTACAGTCTAATATTAAGAAAAACATCCTAGTCTTAAATATTATTTTATTGTTGCACAATCGTTTATACAAAAAAAATATGGCTATATGTGAGAAAGAGAACGGCATACATCATCTCTTTCTTTCTTAACAAATAGCTGTGCGATAGAAAGGGACAGCAACATAATAAAAAAACTATTAACTTAAAAAATCTAATAATGTATTTATAGTTAGTTGAAAACATATATGTCGTCTCTTTCTAACATAGCCAAAACGCATTAAATCAGAAAGGGACAAAAACTATGAGCTGCTATACCCTTCTCTTTCGCTCATGTAGCATATTTTTAACTAAACGATACATCATACTTGGCACTTGTCCAAAACGTCATAGCTTTTGAGAGAAACACTACATATTATAAAACAAAGTCCTCCGCCGCGTCTGTCTGTCTGTTCGCGATAAACTCAAAAACTACTGCACCGATTTACATGCTGTTTTCATCAATGCATAGAGTGGTTCTCGAGGAAGGTTTTAGTATATAATTTGTCAAGTTTTTGTATACATTTACTAGCGGAACCCGCGGCTTCACGCGCGCTAAATCTATGAACGAGCCCGAGTGGAGCAAGGACGAGTCACTAGTAACATATAAATGCTCTTTTCATTTTTTTAATAAAATAAAATTACACAGAGTAAAAAACGCGATTTTAAACAATATATATTAAAATGGAGGAACTCATCATCGGTTACTACAAAATAAGTAACAACCGCTAAAACCTCAGTATCCTAAATAAATCCGGAAAAAAATCAAAAAAATTATAGTCAATTCATTTTTTCATGTCATTGAAACACTTAGTTCCTCTCACTCTCACACTTGACTACACTTGACCCGACTCGGTACTCGAACCTACACCCACGACTCCAGAATCAGGTCATACATGCCAACGACTACACCAACAGAGCATAACACTACTTTCATCTATAGATATTAATATTTAATCTGTTTGGAAAAATCTTATTGTAATAGTCATTATTATCGATACAGAGGCCGAATCTATAGTTTTTAGAATTTTCGTCTGTTTGTCTGTCCATTACGACAAAACCACTAAACAGATGTTGATGAAATTTAGTACTCTTATAGACGGATATCCGGATCAACAAACAGGATAGTTTTTACGGCGAGAAAATATTTAATATCAAAGATATCTATACTAAATAACAATTTGGTTTCCGATCTTTAGATCGCGATCCATTTTTAGACCAAACCTAGTTCAAAACCCAATTCAAGTACCATGACGTTCTGAACACGGAATGGATGAAGGTGATCTGTTGCATTTTTAATTTTTACAACATTATTACAACAGCGCCATCTAGTTCCGTGGTAAGCTACGAGGCTTGTGTAACGGATACCAGATTGTTATACTACACATATAAATTTTAAATACATACATATTATAAATATAAACACTCATGACTGAAGTACAAACATTCGTGCTCAACAATTGAATGTCCCAGCGGGACTCGAACCCGCGACCGCTGGCGCAGAAAGAAGGGTCACTACCAACTGAGCCAAACGTGTTGTCTGTGTAATGTGTATAAACAGTTTTATATCTTAAAACAGCCATTATTATGCACTATTATAGTTCAGTTCCTGACACTTGGCAGCCATTTTATACACGTACTTCATACACTAACTTTGTTTTTTTTTTTTTGAAAATTAGAATTTTGCGACATATCACCTTCATCCATTGTTATAACCTAACATATATTTACACGAATATATCTTAAATATACTTCTAATAATTCACATTTTCACTATTCAATACAACTTGATACCATTGCTGGGTTTTGTGATTACGGAAAATTAAAAAAAATACATAGTGTATAAATTAATTAAAAAAAAAAAACAATATTTGTGCTATATATTATTATAATATTAAGAAAAAGTCGAAAAAAACTATAGATAATAATCACAATTTTTTATGTGACCGTATTTGTAAAAAAAATAGAAAAAAAACGGAAAATTAAAAAAAAATGCGAAAAATATTTTTTGTGCAATCCCTAAACCCAGCACTGGTTTCTTAAAGAATATACCGTAACTATAACACATCTATGTATATTAATCAATAGGAAAAGAGCTAAAATGGCGTACCTCACACATTTAATAAAAATGTAATTAAATTAGTAGGTAATTAAATTAAGCAAATATATTTTAATAATTCACATTTAATATTTAAATCCGTAAAACTTAAAAATGCACTTAAAAATAACATATTTTTTGCTGTAACCACGAGAAAGTGTTAAAAAAAGTCAAATAATCCAAAAAATATACAAAAAATGATTTTTTTTTACATTTTTTGTGATATACGCCATCAATGCACATGGAAAAATCACAAAATTGTGCACAGGATTGTGCTGAAAAAACACGAAACAGGTGTCAAAACAAAACCCACCAGCACGAATAGAATACACGACTACAGACAATAAATATCCACATACAAAAAAAAAAAAAAACATCACTAGTACATTTTCTACATACATCAAATATTATCAATACAATCAATTACGACTAACATTTTCTTTTTAAAATACACTACTCTACACGACATATAGACAATGACGTCAACGACCACAGACTATAAAACCGAAAAAAAACCGAAAAAAAAACAAAAAAAAATAAAAAAATCTAACCATAGTCGTGTATCCCGCAAACTATCCCGTATCCCGCCAACCTGTCCGCGTCCTGTATATTTTACCCCGTGGTATGGCTCAGAGAAAGTGTTATGACGTCATCATGTCATTCACCGAGGGCGAAGTGACCGAGCTGCCTTTCAATAAGTTGGTTATGTCTCGCCGGAACATCGATAAATTTTGTGTGAACCTGAAATGTATATAAAAATCGATTTTTAAAATTTTAAAACAATTATTTTTAGCATTAAATTAAATTTGTTTCTATCATCATTTTTCTTTTTTCACAGACAATAAAGGTAGATAATATAAATAACTGTTCAGTAGTTACTCGCGACGCACTCACAGACAAACAAACAGTCAATAAACTTAAAAACTAAATTCAAATTCCGATCACAATTAAAAAAAAATCAATTCAATTCAATTTACTCTCTTCAATGATTTCGTTACAATTTTATTATATATATGAATATAAATGATGATGTCGACAATGATGATGACAACATTGATCATCACCACCACCACCACCACCCACCTATCCCTATTCTTAGTGAGCAGGTTCCTCTCGACGCCGGCCATGAGGCCGTGCAGGCACTGGGCCAGCTGCTGCTGCCGCTCGCGCGGCTGCTGCGCCACCAGCTCGGCGCGGAGGCGGGAGAAGTGCTCCTCGTTCAGCAGCACCAGCCCCAGCAGCGGCCGGGACATGGACCACTGGTTGCAGCACTCCTCGAACATCACCACGTTCAGCACCTGGACAGCATACACACCTTGTACGATGACATACACTTCATACCTTTCTAACGCGAATATTTGACATTATAAAGAAATCGAAGCACCTTGCAAATTCATTATTTTTTAAAGAAAATACTATTACTTAATTTTTTATCGTAACATTTATCCATAGTAATATTATTTATTTATTATAGCACAAGCTCACACAAGACGGGCATCCACTGCCTAATAACAGAAACGAAAAAGACAAAAAAGATGAAGAAGAATACTTCTCATACACAAATAGATATAACTCACGGTGGCGAGCAGCTGCTGCATGATCTCGGGGCGGCACTGCAGCACCTCGATGAACATGTTGCTGGTCTCCGGCGGCGGCTGCCGCGGGTTCGGCACTTTGTTGCTCGCTGGATGGAGAAATAACATGTTTAACATTATACTTTCTTAGGTTTACGAGAATATTCAACATTATAAATGAAACTACCTTTTCGGATTTTGTCGCAGATTTATTTTGATTTTTACTTCCCGACGTTTCGAATGCTTTACAGCAATCATGACCGTTTAACTCAATATATTAATTACCTATCTACTGCCAAATTAAAAAAAAATTGTGAAAGAATGTTTGTGTAGTAAAGGATATTATACAATTAAAGATTTTTTAGAAGACAGTACGCCTCGGAAATGATGTGATCGCCTCCAGGCTGTTTCAACTTATAGAATTATTGTTAAGTTCATTTTAATTTAAAAAAGAAAAACAGACTAAGACAAAAAAAAATATATATATTAGTCCCGCTGAGTTTCTTTCGCCAGTTCTTCTCAGGTCAGTGGCTTCTTCTTTCCGAACTGGTAGTAGATTCATGACGTTCAGTAAAAAATTGTAATAATTTCTTGCTGAATAAAATAATTTGAATTTGAATTGAATATATTGGATATAAAGAACTTAAAAATTGTTTATGGTATATACCAAAAAGCTCCTACAAAATTTAATTCATTTTTCTCTAAGAGGTTTTATTTATCTATTTATTTGAACGACATGTTTGGCTCAGTTGGTAGCGACCCTACTTGCTGCGCCAGCGGTCGCGGGTTCTAATCCCGCTGGGGGCATTCATTTATTGAGCACTTGAATGGTGTGTTTATATACAAAATATAGATATTTATATAATTCACAAAAAAAACTTTGTGATACACAAACAAACTTAGAAATGGTGTTTTTATAGTACATCTGAATAAAATTTACAAAATACTCAATTCACTCGTATATATTAACCAAAAGAAAAAAAAAGAAACAAGTGATAAAAAATCTCACATTTCTGGACTAGCTGCTTGAAGAGATACGTCACGATGTGGTCCAGCGTAGCGCAGCATCCCGTACACACACTCGTATCTAAAAATAGGTTTAGGTTTAGCGCGAGCGAAACCGCAGCTTTCGCTAGTTAAAATAAATAGAATATCTAAAATGAAAGTAGCCTAAGTTACTCGTTATAACTTTAGCTATCTGCGAGTGAAAGTCCCGTCAAAATCAGTCCAGCCATTTCAGAGATTACCCGGAACAAACAGACAGACAGAAAGACAAAAAATTAAAAAATTAAAAGCAAGAAAGATGAAGCAAACAAGAAAAGCTGTTAATTTCAATTTTATTCATCACTAGCGACTCACCCTCGCTTCGCTCGGGTTCGTCTTGCTTATTTATATATAATCAAAAGCCTAAAAAATAAGTTTCAAGCTTCTAGCTTTATACATGACGTAATTTCTATACGAACTTTCATCCCCTATTTCAACCCTTTACAGCCCTTTTCTCGCCTTAAAAAGTTGCCTATGTCCTTTCTCAGGCTCTAGACTATATGTGTACAAAATTTCATTACAATCGCTCCAGTAGTTTTTGAGTTTATTCGTTTCATACAAACGTCTTTATAATATTCATCACAGTCATACCAAGTGCTGTGAGACCCTCGGAAATGGAGGAGAGTATGTAGAGGGTCGCATCCGGCTGAAGGGACGCGAGGAACGGCATGTGGTCCTGCGAGAGGCGTTCCAGCAGCACGAAGTACGTCTGCGAGAGCTTCGGGTAGTCCTGGAGAAGACAAAGAACATGGAGAATATGAAGAAGATAGAGAAAATGGAGAAGGTGGAGAATAAATGGTTTTTTAGTCTCATGGAAACAAAAACCTATACGTTCTTTAGTTATGGTATTCCAACTTTGAAATTCCACCATTGGTGTTGTCTTAACTCATAATTATTTAAAATTTTGGTTTCCGTCATTTTGAATGTTTTACAGCAATCATGGTCACGGAAGAGATCAATATTTTAGATGCCTATATATAAAAATAAAGGTTCGTATGTACGTATATGTTCTGCATTTCTTAACCATTGATAAGTACTCGACACAAAAAAAATATCTTCGCCTTATTTATATGCGTTCCTAAACCCTTCTGTTGGAACTAATCGCTAGTAAAGTGACAACAATTGACGGAACCGGGGCTCGAACCCAGGACCTTAGCTACTGCTGTACATGCCCTGATGGATGAAGAGACCAAAACCCTCACCAGAAGATCACTGGGCTGTATGCTGAGGAGCAACTTCACGAACATGTTCAGAGCGTTGTCTAACGCTTCATCGCCATACAATCTGAAACATGGTCAAAGATGGCGCTTTGAAATATTGATTTTTCTGAAATATATCCTTATATACTTTTAATATCACACGACGACATGTTTAGCTCAGTTTGTAGAGACCCTGTTTTCTGCGCCAGCGGTTGCGGGTTCGAGTCTCGCTGCGGGCATTCATTTTTTGAACATGAATGTTCATACTAGTCGTGGGTGTTTATATTTATAATATGTATATGCATATATTTAAGGTTATATATGTGTAGTGTATGAACTATCTAGTATCCGTAACACAAGCCTCGTAGCTAGATGGCGCTTTTTATATTACATATTTATTTTATTAAAAAAAAACAAATACTATTACGGTTAAAGTTTACCAAAGTAAAAATGAATTTGGCAAATTAGTTCAATATTATTGCGTCAGATTCACAATTTTCAGAGATTAGCCGTAACAAACTGACAAACATAAAAAAATAATGTATCTAATATTTACTGTTACATATGAATTTAGTAGGAGGCGGTGATAGCTCAGTGGTAACAAGCTCACTTGGAAAACCGAGTGGAGCGGGTTCATATCCCAGGTCATTCACAATTCACAAATCATTCCCAACATGATCACCACTTGTATTACGGTGAAGGAAAACATCGTGAGGAAACCTGCATGTCTGAGAGAACCTAGCAAATTTTCAAAAGACATGCTCAGTCCATCCCACACTTAGCTAGCGTTGTGGACCCTTCTCGAATCCCACGCCCAGCAGTGGGACGTTAAAAAAAATACAATATTCACCTGAATACACCAAAATTCGCGTAGTTCCCGCACAGAGCCGCCTTCAAAATCGTGAAGCACAAAGATATGCCCTTCAGCTTCATTGTATACATGTCCTTCTTGCAGACATCTACCGTCAATATCCTACTACCTGCAAATCAATACATTTTATGTTAATACTTGCATTTTTCGCAGCTTTGCCTGCCTTTGAAAGTGTAATTTTATAGCCGGCTAGTATCCTATATCCTGACTCGCTATCATCATAACAAATTACATCCAATCATCCAATCCATTATTTCAAAAATATTTTCCAAAAATATTCAATGTACAGATTCGACTCTGAATTTTATTATATTACTAGCATATCATCATATAGATTTCACATACCGTGTGATGTTTTTTTGAAAAACGATGATGATGATGAAACAGCCAGTTTTTACCGGTTGATTGAGATTTCTCAGAAATGAGATATTTTCCAGCAGTAAAAATTATCCTATATCCTGACCCGGATAACCAACTATCATCCTGTCCAGTGGTTTTCTAGTAATGGGGGCACAGACAGACAGACAGACAAAAAATCTAAAAACTATAGATTCGGCCTCTGTATCAATAATGACTATTTTAATAAGCGGTGCCTATTAAAATAGCGCGGTGGCCTATGGCCTGATCCCCCTCGTACTGAGGGAGGCCCACCCCCAGCAGTGGGACGTTAGAATGGGCTGAATATATTTTCAGACTGTAATCTGTTATTTGAAAATGCAGGATTATTTAATCGTCACCATTCGACGGACAGCCACAGTTTTTTTTAATGAGGTTTTTAAAACAGATACAGTAGTTCACGAGGAATTTTATATGCATAACATGCGAATCACCCTCGCTTTTCTCGGGTCGTCGGCTCAGGGACGACCCTGAGTGCTCTCTGCCAAATTTAAAGTAAGTTGCAAAAAAATGTTTAATCCGGCCCTGTCACAAAATCCGTTAGATAAACAACCTCGCTGCGAAATTTCATCTTCATACGTCATCTTTAGATACATGCATATTACAGTAAAAAAAAGCAAAGAAAACAACTCATCTACATAGCATATGCATGTATCTATGTATATATGTATGTGTGTATACAACTTACCATACGCACAAATAGTGTTGGAAAGTTCTCGAAACAGCAATATTCCGTTAGGCGAGCTGACATCGAACTGCAACCTTTGGTTTCTATTATGCGCCAGCTCTGACATCAGCTTCAGTACTGGGGTCGTCACTAACGGATCCGAGTACCAGAGTTCGATTCCGCGGAGCAGCACTTTTATGTACACTGGGTATCTGTTGATATATGTCAAAACATTTTTAATAATAGATTTTAAACTCCTCTTCTTCTTCTTTCCGCTAGTAAATGTATACAAAAACTTGACAAATTATAAACTAAAACCTTCCTCGAGAACCACTCTATCCATTGGTGATAACACCATGTAAATCGGTGCAGTAGATTTTGAGTTTATCGCGAACAGACAGACAGACGCGGCGGAGGACTTTGTTTTATAATATGTAGTGATAATGCGATTATTACACATACTATAAAGGATAAGGACTACTTACATCCTACTTTACTGTGCATTTGTAGTGTGTTTGTGTGTTTTTTCTTTAGAAATGAAAAAATAATAATAAAGTACCATCCCTATATGAATGTTCCTTCAAGATATCAATTGCCAGACTTTAAATGTCGGACTCTGTGCTTTTTCGAAAAAATCCGTTTCTTCTCGATCCTTGATTTCTTACATTATTACCGTTATATATTACTTCACTAGCCTCTCCCGCGGCTACGCTCGCGTTCTAAAGGCTGAAAACCAATTTCTTTCGTCCCGCCCGTCCGGGCGGACGCGGTGATTTTGTTGCGAAGTTATGTTAAAACTGTGATATCTCGTAAGATATTTATTTAGGAGCAATTTTGTTCAAAATTAAATATTTGTGATGAATAACTAACATTATCGTAAAACAAATTTGATTACCATAAAAAAGCTTACAGCGAGCCAATCTTAAAAGATAGACATGCTATCGCGGACTTTTTTTTAGAACTTTTAAAGGGGAACAATTCTGTCATACATGATTTTTGCATAACTTTAACCATTTACGCAGCGCACGCAACGAAAGCTATGAAAATGAATAATTTTTTGAAACATTTTGCATTGATGCTCCGCTCCTATTTGGCCTTCCTCGATAAATGGACTATCCAACAGAAAAAGAATTTTTCAATTCGGACCAGTAGTTCCTGAGATTAGCGCGTTTAAACAAACAAACAAACTCTTCAGCTTTATAAATAGTATATAGATGAAGGAACGATTTATAGCTTCGCTAGTTTCCCTATAGTATAGTTGTAGACTACGTGTGCGTACATATGCGTGCGTACGTGTGCGTGCGTGCGTGCATGCTGGTATGGGAAACCATAAAAAAAACACTTTTATATATATTAATTTTATTTTCTTACAAGAGCGCACGCGCATTAAGTTCGACGTCTAGGCAAAAAGAGAGAAAAAAAGGTGTTGCCAGATATAGCATTATAAGATTCCACAGACAACACAAACACCTTATATTAAATTTTTATGTTACAATTTTAATAATTTAACACATGCGTATGCGTGCGTGCGTGCGTGCGTGCGTGCGTGTGTGCGTGCGTGCTGTTAGGCGGCGCACCCCTTGTGTATTTTTAAAAAAAAAACTACTTTTCATCACACCGACTTTATTCAACAGAAATTACACTACCGATGTATATTTAAGGTCTTCCCAAATATACTTGTATTGCCGCGACCGCGTCCCGAGTCTAACTGATTTTAATATTTAATAAAATTATAAAGGAAGGCGTTTTGAAAAATAAGCAAAATACAATATCTAGAGCCTTCCCGTGTGAATTACCAAACTGCTGACTATTTTTACATAGAAAACTGGAAAAATAACAAAAGTATCATACGCGATTATTAAAGAGCTTATTCATTATTATTTACGTGGGAAAATAGGATATAACAGTGCGTACTCACATCCAGTCGAAGAGCATCATGTAGGTGGTCTTGGTGTTGAAGGCGTACGCGAGGCCGCGCAGGTCGCGCGCCAGGCCCACCAGCGTGGCGCGCGCGCCCGCCTCGCCCGCCGACTGCACGCCCATTATACTCTCGAACGCCGCTACGGGACATTACATGTAAATAAATAAATATGTTGGGACGTTATTACAACAACGCCATCTAGTTGCGTGGTAAACTACGAGGCTTGTGTTACGGATACCAGATAGTTGATATACTACACATATACATTTTAAATACATACATATTCGTCACCAGCCCTTTTTAAAGCCCCACTGCTGGGGGTGGGCCTCCCTCAGTACGAGGGGGATCAGGCCATAGTCCACCGCGCTGGCCCAGTGCGTGTTGGCGGACTGAGCATGTTTTACGAAAACTTGCTAGGTTCTCTCAGACATGCAGGTTTCCTCACGTTGTTTTCCTTCACCGTAAGACAAGTGGTGATCATGATAGAAATGATTCGCACATGAAAATATCAGAGGTGCGAGACCCGGATTTGAACCCGCATCACTCGGTTATACAAGCGACGCGTTACCGCTAGGCTACCACTGCCCTGTATATTTATAATACATATTATAAATATTTAACACCCATGACTGGAGTACAAACATTCAAGCTCAACAAACGAATGCCCCCAGCGGGACTCGAACCCGCGACCGCTGGCGCAGAAAGTAGGGTCACTACCAACTGAACCGAACGTGTTGTCTATTCACTTCCGGTAACACCCCACGCCCACGCCCACACTCACCTGTGAGCGGCATCATGAACGCGTGGAAGCGGTCCTCGTCTTCACCCAGCTCCACCATCAGCAGGCGGCCCAGCGCCGTGTACAGCATGCCGCGCGAGTGCATCTTGGCCGCACCCGCGCCCACACCCAGGAACGGGAAGTGCTCCGCCTGTAACCACACACACACATACATACATACGCACAAATCTAGTGACGAACCCGAGCGAAGCAAGAGAAAAGCTAAAGCGAAGCGAGGGAGAAGCGAGAGCGAAGCAAGAGCGAAGCGAGTCGCTAGGTTATAATATATTCATAATTATTATTATGAAGTTTAGTAAAGTTTCACTCAATGCTACTGAACAGAGAAAGTATTGATATTAGATAGTTTAACATATAATCGTCGTCATTCTTTTTTTTAATGAACCGATTAACATGAAACAAACACTAATTGTTAAGTGAAGCTTACCACAACTTTTTTTACATTATTACACACAGCGCCATCTAGTTCCGTGGTAAGCTACGAAGCTTGTGTTACGAATACCAGATAGTTGATACCTGAATCAATGATACACATAATACATAATTTTTAACACATACATAGCGTGAAAACATTCGTACCCAACAAGAATGCCCCCAGCGGGACTCGAACCCGCAACCGCTGACACAAAAAGTCGAGTCACTACAAACTGAACCAAACGTGTCGTTAAATCTAATCCATCTAACATCACTACGACTGACCAACTGACTGACCGACTGAAACTATCACTATGACTGACTGACTGACTGACTGACTGGGTGGGTGACTGACCGTGTGGTGCGCGAGCATGAACTGCACCTCCTCCAGCTTGACCAGCTTGCGCACGTACGAGTACCCGCTGCTGAGGTCGCCCAGCAGTGCCAGTGTGCGCTTGATGATCTGCTCCGACCCGCCCCAGTACTTCAGGTTCGTGATTCTGTACACACAAACATACATAAACTTCATATTTTTGAAGTAAAGCTTCCTTTTCGGACGAGTCTCTCCCGTGACCATGATTGCTGTAAAGCATTGGAAACGTCGGGAACTAAAAATCAAAATAAATCCGCGACAAAATCCGAAAAGATAGTTTCATTTATAATGTCGAATATTCACGTAAATCTAAGAAAGTATTGAGTAAAGCTTCTTTACGCACGCTTAACTTGAGGAGTAAGCTGGTGAATTCGTGATCAAGCGAGTGGAACAGAAGTTGAGAGGGAGATATAAGTCATTTAAGATAGAAAGAGAGAGTTACATTTCAGGTGTTGGGTACTAAAAAATCAAAATAAATCCGCGATAAAATCCGAAAAGGTAGTTTCATTTCATTTATAAAGAAAACATCATAACTAAAGTAAAAAGCACTAACAATATTACACAATTATTCTAAAATAGAAAAAAAAACAAATTAAGAAAAAAAAATCATGTATAAGTGTGCAAGTGTAAAAATAATCCACTTACATCTTCCTCATAATAACACTTAGAAGTTGATTCTCATCGTTGATTCCCAACACTTCACTCAATCTTCTATACACTTTGCTGTTATTCTGCACTTGTTCTCCCACATATATTCTTCTGAACGCCTCGAAGAAGGACATCATTGCCAGTTCTAATTTTTCACAACCACCCTGAAATATATTAATAATAAATTTTACACAGTAATTAGAAAAAAAATATGTTGGTACATTACAACAGCGCCATCTAGTACCGTGGTAAGCTACGAGGCTTGTGTTACGGATACCAGATAGTTGATACACTACACATATATAACTTAAAGTACATACATGTTATAAATATGAACATCCTTGACTGAATTATATTTTTACTACTGACGCACCAGTGGTCGCGGGTTCGAGTCCCGCTACGGGCATTCATTTGTGTGTAGTGTACTAATGTCCCGACAAACTTATTTATTGTTTGATGTATTAAGGTTTAATCTAGGCTAATTATATATATAAAACTAATAATTTGCGTATGTGTATGTGTGTGTGCAGTGACGAAAGGTTTTATGTTATTGAATTTCGCCGCTTTAAAAGAGAAGCAATTTTGATTGTCAAAAGAACACATTATTGTGTTTGAAAATTAAAAGATAGTTACACATGTCACAGTCAGAGGATGCAAAATGAAATGGAACTTTACTTATAAACTACTTTAACAAATCACTTTTACAAACTTATTATCCTAAGGTGATTCCACTGTCGAAGTATGACGAATGGGATGGATTCATAAAGTCTATAACGTGGTAATTATAAAGGTGCACTTAGATGTTACAACACTGTCACTTCACAAAAGTTATGTAAAAATATGAAAGACTCGGAGCAGGTGGGGAATGCGATGTTGGTGGTCGACGCGAGGTGGTCCCCATGCTTAGGGTTACGTAACAAGATTGTTCCAAATTCAAATTCAAATTCAAAATATTTTATTCAGCATGAAATTATTACAATTTTTTACTGAACGTCATGAGTCTACTACCAGTTCGGAAGGAAGAAACCACTGACCTGAGAAGAACTGGCGAAAGAAACTCAGCGGGACTAATGTGTATTTTTTTTGTTTTTTTTTTTGTCTTAGTGTTTTTTCTTTTTTTTTAATTAAATGGAAATTAACAATAATTCTATAGGTTGAAACAGCCTGGTGGCGATCACATCATTCCCAAGGCGTACTATCTTCTAAAAAATCGTTAATCGTATAATATCCTTTAGTACACAAACGTTCTTTCACAATTTTTTTAAATTTGGCAATAGAAGCTTGTTGAACGTTTTCTGGGATCCTGTTGTATAGATACATTGTCCATCAAAAGAATTACTGACTATTGACTATTGTAAATATTAAATCAAAGTTTTTGTATCTTCCAAACTCCGAATATGTGTGTGCGTGCGCGCGTGTGTGTGTGTGTATGTGTGTACGTATGTGTATGCATGTATGTATGTATGTATGTATGTATGTATGTATGTATGCATGCATGTATGTATGTGTGTATGTATGTATGTGTGTATGTATGTATGTATGTATGTATGTATGTATGTATGTATGTATGTATGTATGTATGCACGTGTGTATGTATGTGTGTACTGACGGCGGCGAGGCGCGAGTCGGTGAGGTCGAGCAGGCGCAGCACGCGGCACACCAGCTCGCCGTCCATGGCGTCGTTGTCGTCGCTGGTGTTGAGCGACGCGCGCCCGCCGATGGCCGCGCCGATGATGTACACCAGCCACGTCAGCTGCCCTGCGGACGGACACACTTACTAATATTTCTTGTAATACTTTCTTAGGTTTACGCGAATATTCGACATTATAAATGAAACTACCTTTTCGGATTTTGTCGCGGATTTATTTTGATTTTTAGTTCCCGACGTTTCGAATGCTTTACAGCAATCATGGTCGCGGGAGAGACTGTGTCTCTCCGAAAAGGTAGTTTCATTTATAGTATTTCTTGTAGTTAAATTGAAACTTGGGTTCACATTAACCACAAATCGTTTGCTAGAGTAAGCCGCGCAGATAGAGAATAGATTTATAAATGGCGGTGGGTACGGTTGAAAAACCAGTTTTCAAACTTCGATTTTTATTTTATTTTTTATTGACTTTTTTTGTTATAAATTATTCTTTTTTTAATATTATTAATTGATAATAGTAAAAATAATGTCAAAAAATATTAATAATTAATAAAATAAATAAGGAGCAAAGTATCACTAGATTTTAAAATTTGTCTTTATTATTTGTGACATCAGAAATCAGAATCAAATTACAAAAATTCGTGTGAGTATAGACACGATAGAAAGTGAGCGAGAACGCATGCGAGCGGACGCCATTTCCAAACATATTCTCTATCTACGCGGGTTCTATACATATGTATTCAACCCTCTTTAACGTCCCACTGCTGGGAGTTGACCTCCTTTCAATACGAGGGGGACCAGGCTATAGTCCACCGCGCTGGCCTAGTGCGAGTTTGCGAACTTCACATCTTACGAAAACTTGCTAGGTGTCTCTCACACATGCAGGTTTCCTCACGATGTTTTCCTTCACCATAAGACAAGTGGTGATCATACTTAGAAGTAATATTAACGCCAATGAGTACCACTGCCTCCATTATTATTATAACTATAAAATTCAGTATTTGAGCACAGAAAGGGATTATGAAATATGGCTCTTACCCTGAACCACCAGCAGTCCAGGTCCAGTCTCCACACTGTACGCTGCTGCAGCACGGTCGAAGTGCGCCACCAACAGTTGGCATGTCTTCGCGTACTCGCAACGCCCTGTATAATAAAAAAATAATATTAGAATATATAATGGCCTGACCCCCTTGTATTGAATAGAGGCCCGTGCCTGGCCTTAAGTGATGAAGATTAATATAATTTTTATTACAATAAATATTATTTTCATTTATAAACGTACCTACGGACGAGCTCGACCGGAGCGAAGGTGAGTTGTGTCAAAAGATAAATGTAAAGTCATTATTCCCTATGACCGTCATTGGAGGTACCAATATATATTTTTTTGGATGTGTTGCATCCATTTTATATTTATGAACTTTTTGGTAGTAATACAAGACATAGTGGGCTACACTATATTTTTTTCTCTGATTGTTCCTTTGCGCGAACTATAAATAAAATAATAAAAAAATATTTTTTTGTATTTTTCAAATAGTAAATACAATAGAAAAAATCTATAGAAAATATATAACGTACACTAGTATTTCTTCTAATGAATAGTTTTTGTTTCATTAGTGTAGCTGTAATAGTTTATGAAAAAAACAGTTTTAAAATATACCCACTTTAGCGTCTATTTGATCAATTATCTCCAAAATGCAGTGACACAAGAAGCTGAAATTTTGTTAATGGTAAGTTTGCACCTCGCCAATGTTACCACACAAGTTATTTTCAAAGTATCTTTCTGGGGCCGCTGGCCTTACCTTATCCTGCTAGACCCCTTTATAAACAAATAGGTTTCACTTCTGACAAGTGTACTTTGTACGCACGCACTTTTTTATTTTTATGATTTAACATCAAAAATACACATAACCCTACATTTTCAGCCTTTTACCACCAATCCCTATTTTTTTCAATAAAAACGCGGGCGGTACCGCGGGTATTACTAGTTAACACAAAATTTACCTATGACGGAGACCTGCTCCAACTGCTGCGCCACGGTGCCGACGTCATCTAACGGGTCTTCGAGACCGTCCCTGAAGACAAAATGGTACGATACGGTTAGACACGATTATATATTAATAATTTATTAAATATCATGCATGTATGTATGTACGTGTAAAATTGGTATTCTTTTTTATGGGACAAAGGGGGCAAACGGGCAGGAGGCTCACCTGATGAGAAGTGATCACCTCCGCCCATGGACATCTGCAACACCACAGGGCTTGCAGATGCGTTGCCGGCCTTTCAGGAAAGGGAGGGAGGGAGGAGGGAGAAGGACGGGAGTAGGGATGGGGAGTGGGCCTCCCGGACTCTCACTTACCGGACGAAACGCGACAGCATAGCTGCCACTTCACGCCGGTCTCCTGTGAGAGAGTGGTACTATACGGGGCGTGCCGGCCCATTCGGCTGCTACCCGAAGGTGTATGTGTACATTTTGTATAACTGCCTTTGTGGTGTAGCGGTTAGCGTGTACGATCGCATAACCGGAGGTCCTGGGTTCGAGTCCCGGGTCGGGCCAAGTTTAGTTATTGAGTGTTTCTGTTTAGTAAGCCTCAGTAGCAGCCCGGAGTTGGGAAGTTGACGGTGTGTTACCCCCGTGCCTTCTACGTCTTATCTCTCACCGGTCGTGTTTCATGTTGTTCTACCAGAGTATGAGTGACAGGAACAGAGAGTGCACTTGTGTCTGTACTATATCTTAGACTTGGGCTAATGTGAGTATTGTCGCGTAATAGTGTGAACTCGTCATAATAGCACGTTTGTACCATGCTTTAGAACGGCGAATGTCAATTTTTGACTTATGTCAATTAGATGACAGGAACGGTCTATTACTAATTCTAATGTGTCAGAGAGAGACAAAGCATTTTCGAAAAAGGATTCGAAATTACTAGAAACATTTTGAATTTTCGATACTAGAACATTCTACTATTTAGGCATATAAAAAGGCCGGCAGTGTGTCGAGAGGGCAGTTGACATTCCAAATTGCACTCAACTACAAGATATACGAAATAGTGGAAAAGTGAAGAAGAGTTTGTTGAAGTATTAGTGAAGAGAGTGACTATTAGTGAATATCAGTGCAAGCACGCTATTAACTTCCGATCCCGAACCCGTATCACGTAACAGTACGTATATGTGTGCGTGCGTGTGCGTGTGTGCGTGCGTGTGCGTGTGTGCGTGCGTGTGCGTGCGTGTGTACGTGCGCGTGCGCACCTGACGATGACGGCGACGGAGTCGAGGCGCGAGGTGACGTAGGCGGCGGTGACGGAGGGCGCGTACGCGTCCAGCAGGTGCGGCTCCGACGCCTTCACGTACGGCACCGACGCCACCATGCGCTGCCACAGCGACAGCAGGTAGTGCACCGAGTTGGGGGCGAACTGCCACATCTGGACACACGGATTCCAAAATTAATTATATGTATATATAATTCAATACTGAATTCCGATTCATTCAATATTTTTTGGTCTGTGAAAATTTCATAGAAATATTCAAAATTCTAGAGACACAGGCCAAATCTATAGTTTTCAGAATATTTGCCTGTCTGTGTTCGTATCACAAGGAAATTGTCTATGATGACAGCTAAATCTGTTAACAAAAATATGTTTTTATAGTCCTACTCTCTCTTTCTGTTCTCTCTCTCCCCCTCTCTCATCCTCTCTCTCTCACAATGCGACTGTAGATAACATTGTAAAATGAAGTAAGTCATTATTGGCTGCAGTGTGAAGTTAAACATTAAGTCTTCCTTTAGTGTAGTGTTCAAAATATATATTCCAGTATTTCTATATCCTATACAAAAGCAATACACAATAGGCGTGACGTCATTATAAATCCAATATGGAGGACAAAGAAGACCGACCGCTTTATTTTATACACCTCCATGATATGATTATTAAATTAGTATTTTTTGACAAAATAACAACATAACTTTAGAGTGGCTCTCAAAAACAATAGACAATTTTTGTTTTTTTTTTTTATTTCAAACAATCAAAAGCATGGGGTCAGTTCCCACAAAAAACCCATACCTGTAGACTTTGAACGGTGAACTTGGCCACCATCTCGATGAGCCGCGGATAGTTTTCCACCATGACCAGCTCGCCAAGTTGGTAGTTCGACTTCAGTCTTGCCAACAGTCTGCAGAACTCGTGATAGTTTGTTGGATCCGAGAGGCTCTGGAAGAAATTATCACTTATATTATGATCGATGTGATTGTATAATGTATTTAAAAATTAGTTGCTGTTTAATTTTGAGTTTTAAATTCTATAATGTGGTGGTTTAATTATTAAAAAAAAAAATTGGAAAAAAATCGAAAAAAAAATGGAAAAATGAAAAATTTTATTTTGGTTTAGTAACTAACAGTTAAAACGTACCTAAGGACGAAACAGAGCAAAAAAAAATTATTCATTTACAAAAAATAATAAAAAAAAAATGTAAAATAAAAAAAATAGTTCTTGGACAAGTGTTATATGAAATCATTTTTATATTTGTGTATTAACGATAAATTACAAACCAAATAAGAATATAATGATTTAGGTAAAATTTCAAAGCCATATTTTATCCATATAAAAAAACCTAATAAAAATTAATTAGTCTGGATGTATGTGCATTTGTAAATATATGTATGCATGTGTAATGTATATGTGCGTATAAAACATTCAATAGCAGTGACGACTGTTCAACAACAGTACAAATTCATTATTATTAATTAAAAACAAACTGAATTACAACAAATATAAATATAAAAAATAAAAATGAATAAATGGATAAATAAAAAAAATGAAAATATCCCTAATTAATAAATTAAAATAAGCCATTAAACGATCAAAAATTAAATGAATGAATAATTAAATGAATGAATAAATGAACGAATGAATGAACGAATGAATGAATGCACAAATTAATGAACAAATGAATCAACAAACAAACAAAAACACGTCCAGCCACACCTGCCACCACCCACCTGCGTATCATCCAGTATCCTCATAACCCCGGCAGTGAGGCGGTTGAGGAACTTGGCGCGCTCGCTGTTGCTGAAGAGGGAGCGGCGCACGGAGGCCAGCTGCACCAAGCACGCCAGCGCCGCCGCCCCCGCGCCCCCCGCAGCACCCCCCGCCGCGCCCCCCGCGCCGCCCCCCGCCGCGCCCCCCGCGCGGTGCAGCGAGAAGAACAGCTCCAGCGTGCCCGCCTCCAGGAAGGTCGGCCTCCAGGACGTCGGCATCTACACAGACACACAGATATACATATCATATTGATCGATTACCTATATAACCTAAAATGATAAATAAGAAAAAAAAATAAGACTTCTCGATCCGCGCTCGCTTGTATAACCGAGTGATGCGGGTTCAAATCCGGGTCTCGCACCTCTGGTATTTTCATGTGCGAATCATTTCTAACATGATCACCACTTGTCTTACGGTGAAGGAAAACATCGTGAGGAAACCTGCATGTCTGAGAGAACCTAGCAGTCCTCAAATAATGCTCAGTCCACCCGCACTTTCTTTGACGACACGTTTGGCTCAGTTGGTAGTGACCCTACTTTCTGCGCCAGCGGTCGCGGGTTCGAGTCCCGCTGGAGGCATTCATTTGTTGAGCCGAATGTTTGTACTACAGTCATGGGTGTTTATTTATAATTCGTATATTTTTTAATCTAGTGTAGTATATCAACTATCTGGTATCCGTAACACAAGCCTCGTAGCTTACCACGGAACTAGATGGCGCTGTTGTAATAATGTCCCAACATATTTATTTACTTGTCCAGCGAGGACAATGGCTTGACCCCCTCGTACTAAACATCCCACGCCCAGCAGTGGGACATTAAAAAGGGCTAAGTACTACCCTGTATTTAAACCCCCGACACTCACCTGCACAGTACACAGATCATCCGAGCTCTCATCACTGGTAGTCCCAATGAAGTCGAACGTGAGGCAGTTGTGGGCAAGACGCAGTAGGGCTGACAGTAGGGCTTGTTCTAGCGCTTCGCCCTCGGTAGGGTCTGAGGCGAGAGTGCGTCCTCGCGCCGCGCCCAACAAGGAACAGGCCAGCCGGAAGATTTCTAAGAGCTGGACATCCCTGAAGAATAAAACAATGTTAGTCTATACATACACACATATATATATATATATATATATATATATATATATATATATATATATATATATATATATATATATATATATATAAAACTAGCCTTTCCCGTGGCTTCGCTCGCGTTCTAAAGGCTGGAAACCAAATTCTTTCTCCCGTCCCGTTTTTGCAACATTTTTCATTGGTGCTCCGCTCCTATGGGTCGTAGCGGGATGTAATATAGCCTATAGCCTTCCTCGATCTATCGACTATCTAACGCAAAAAGAATTTTTCAAATGGAACCAGTAGTTCCTGAGATTACCGCGTTCAAACAAACAAACAAACAAACAAACAAACAAACAAACTCTTCAGTTTTATAAATAGTATAGATATAGATTGAAGTGTCTGTTTGTAATTTCAAATTAACAGCTTTTCACTAAATGCATGTGAAAGTATATACGGTTCTTACACTAAAAAATTCTATTTTTAAAATTTTTGTCTGTCCAGATTATTTTTTGTCAGGGAGCAGCTAGGGACGAACCCGAGTGACGCTAGTTAGTTATAAATCCTCGTTGGTGTGGTGGCTAGCAAGTACGGCCACTCATCGAGAGGTCCTGGGTTCGAGTCCCGGGTCGGACCAAAGGGTCTAGCCGGATAAGCATAACGAATCTGCCCCCAAATGGGAACCTTTATCGAATCTTATGTTTTAATATCTACTTGATTTATAAATACGATTGATGTACATATCGCGACCAGATTCCGTTTTGAACCTGAGATATGGGAAAAAATAACCTTTCGCATGACTATTTTTCAAAGTAATATATCTCAAAAACTGATTACGCTAGAGAAGTGAGACTAATGCGAGGCTTTAGGTTACATTGCATACTATATCATATATTTTTTATAAATTTTTAGAGCCATTTTTTTCTAAAAAAAATGAAAAAATAAACAAAAAATATTTTTTATTTTTGTGTTTTCTCAGAGTTACAATCACAGAAAAAATATATGTTGTGCTTCTTTATGTGCACTATTACTCATAAAAATTAAGTACGAAAAAAGTTGGTGTAACACTTCGAAAAAAAATTAAATGTGATGTACGCCTTATAGTACACCGTTGTAGTATAAGGCCCACATCAATGCACAAGGCACCAACTTATTTTAGAACATAGGTAATCATTTTTAAAAGATAGAATAATTGTTCAGAAAGAGAAGAAAAGACAACCAGTATACATTTTTAGTATTAACACCACTTTTATTCCTTTACGTGTATAATCAAAATATAAGTACAAAAAATATAAACAATCGTCATTGTTGTAATTAATTTCAACTCGAATACTTTTAGTTGCAAATAATTTGGGTAAACCTCACCAGAACGCACAATTTAGGACAAAGTTCGTCCTTATGACAAATAATAAATAATAATAGCTGCTGTATGAGAACAGCGTCCTACTAAGCTGTTGTCTTTTGGCAATAACAGCAATAACGGAGAATATTGTTGTAATCACATGCCTTAATTTTACTTCACATATATGAAAGCCCCCCTTAAGTATTTATTTTATTTTAATTTAATTAACCATAAAGGAAATTACAAGTAAACTTAACTATATATACAAAGCGAATGTACACTTAATTATTGAAATTGAATTTCAATATAATCACCATTCATATGTACTCGTAAAATCACTATCACTAAGTACAACTATGCAAAGTCTATCGTATTTACATTCACTATATCTCTGATGGTAATAATTACAACAATATTATCTGTTATTGCTGTTATTGCCCCAATGACAACTGCTGCTGTTCTCATATAGCAGCTATTATTAATTATTACTAGCAATTCCCGCGGCTCCGCCCGCGTTCTAATAATTATTAATTATTATATAGGGATTGGTGGTAGAAATATATAAAAATTAAAAACTTGATCTAAAAATTAAGAAGGGTTCCTTTTGAGGTACAGAACCCTAAAATTCAAAAAGATATGGAGAAGGCCACCCATATCACCTAGGGGATTAAAAAATAGTCTAAGACTTATCCTGAGACCTACCAAATATACACAGACAATTTCATTAAAATCGTCCAAGCTGTTTAGGAGGAGTTCGATAACAAACACTGTGACACTAGATATTTATATATTAGAAGATTTGTCATAAGGACGAACTTTATCCTAAATTGTGCATTCTGGTGAGGCTTACCCAAAGTATTTGCAACTAAAAGTATTCGAGTTGATATTAATTACAACAATGACGATTGTTTATATTTTTTGTTTCTTATATTTTGATTATACACGTAAAGGAATGTAAGTGGTGTTAATACTAAAAATGTATACTGGTTGTCTTTTCTTCTCTTTCTGAACAATTATTCTATCTTTTAAAAATGATTACCTATGTTCTAAAATAAGTTGGTGCCTTGTGCATTGATGTGGGCCTTATACTACAACGGTGTACTATAAGGCGTACATCACATTTAATTTTTTTTCGAAGTGTTACACCAACTTTTTTCGTACTTAATTTTTATGAGTAATAGTGCACATAAAGAAGCACAACATATATTTTTTCTGTGATTGTAACTCTGAGAAAACACAAAAATAAAAAATATTTTTTGTTTATTTTTTCATTTTTTTTAGAAAAAAATGGCTCTAAAAATTTATAAAAAATATATGATATAGTATGCAATGTAACCTAAAGCCTCGCATTAGTCTCACTTCTCTAGCGTAATCAGTTTTTGAGATATATTACTTTGAAAAATAGTCATGCGAAAGGTTATTTTTTCCCATATCTCAAGTTCAAAACGGAATCTGGTCGCGATATGTACATCAATCGTATTTATAAATCAAGTAGATATTAAAACATAAGGTTCGATAAAGGTTCCCATTTGGGGGCAGATTCGTTATGCTTATCCGGCTAGACCCTTTAGTTATTGAGTCTTTCTGTATCGTAAGCACCAGTAATAGCCAAGAGTTGGAAAGTTGGTGGTCTGTCATTCCCGTGCCAAGGGACATTACGTAAAGCCATCGGTCGTACGCCTTAACTCTCACTGGTCGTGTCTCATGTTCCACCGGAGTATGAGAGTGATAGGAATAGAGAGTGCACTTGTGTCTGCACTATAATATCTCCTGCGCAGTTGGCTAGTCTCAATGAGAAGTCGGTGGGAGAACATTATTATATAATCCACCAGCTACCATCATATTAAAAATGCATCTAAATTCGTCTAATTTTTTCGTGATGCATGCAGACAGACAGATGTCTGTCGATATTTTTACCCACCTGGATCCGCCCTTGCTTCACTCTAATCCATCCCCTTTGTACACTTTGATTATAATTAAAATATAGATTTCAAAAATATATTTTTTTCCCACCATATGAAGTGTCTATACATTATTGACAGTGTGTACATTATTAAAAATAGGAATTGGTGGTAGAAGGTTGAAAATGTAGGCTTATAAGTATTTTTTGATCCCCAATCATAAAAAAATAAAAATAAAAATTTGGTCAAAAAATACGAAGGAAAAAACTGGAGAGTTAATTTAGCGGAATAAAAAATAGCCTACGACCTATTCTCAGACGTACCAAGTATACACAAAAAAAATATAATAATCGGTGAAGTCATTTCGGAGGAGTTCGATAACAAACACTGTGACACGAGATTTTTATATATTAGATTATAAAGATATATATTATTTTTATATTTGATAATCTGTGACCGAGCTGTCAAATTGACTTTCAGTTTATAAAAAGCGAGTAAAACCAGGCCTTAATGTCACTTTTTTTTCTTTTTTATTTTTCAAAATTGATTTTTATAATTTTTTCAGTACTTACAGATTTTTTTTTATTTTTTCGTTATATTCTTTGGGGGCACTGAGAGCCCCGTATGCCCCCACAAAAAAGCCCTGCTAAAACCCATCAAAAATGAACAACAAACCTAAAAGACGACGCAATCTTCCTATGTTTCGCCAGAGACCGGCTCGCATCAGCATCCGACACCTGGTTCATCTCCACCACCAGCTGGGATAGCAGCTGGATACCTATAGTGCATATCTCTGCTGGGCCCTGGAAATATATTATTAACGAAGTGACTATTTGTACGGGTACTGGACGAATAAATCATATTTATTCTTATTATTAGTGTTGTATATAGTTATTTCGTACCGCCCGCTATATATTTGACTTGATTATAATATGAATTACCATTACACGCACCATGGCAACGGTCATAACTGATACGTCAAACGCCATTAATTTTATAAAGTTTTTTTAAATTTTCTAATCTACCGCACAACTTTCTTATTTTTTTCTTTCATAAGAACCTTCTCCTAACAATAACAAACATAACAAAAAAAGAATTGGCCAAATTGGTCCAGGCGTTGTGGAGTTATGCGCTTACCAACACATTTCGCGATTCATTTTTATATTATAGATTTATCGGATGATTAGCTTGTTTATTGTATTTATTTAATGTTATGTTAAAAGTCGGTGGAATCTTAAATAATAAATTTTCCGCTCCTTATCGTGCACCTAAAGCTCACTTATTTTTTATTAGAAAGCAAAAAAAGTGATAGATATTCGTATAAACCGACAATTGTCGGACGAATAATATTTTCTTTAATCATCCGATTAGCGGACGACTCACTTTGTCCAGTACCCGTATTATTAATTATAAATTGTTCGTACGGTAACCGTATTAATAGACTCAGCCAATATTGAAAGTACTTACAATGATTATTAATTTTATTTGTCACATATCTCGATTCTTTTAGAAATAATCGTGGTAGAATAGTTAAAGCGTAAGCTTAAATTTAGAAAATTGTATATCAAACATCGAAAAAATTTTTCGAAAAATCGAAAAAAATTAGTAAATTGTATATTTAATGAAGTTTAGTATTTATTTCTCAGATTTGATATTTTCCAGCAGTAAAAAGTATCCTATATCCTGACCCGGATAACTGGCTATCAACATAGCAAATTTCATCAAAATCTATCCAGTAATTTTCTCAACAGACAGACGGACGAAAATTCTAAATACTGTAGTCTGTAACTGTATTCGGGCTGTGTTAATAATGAATATTACAATAAGATTTTTGAAAAAATAATATTTAAATATTTAGAATTTACTCAAGTGACAATTTTATTATATTATCTGTTTATGAAATACTAGCGAATCACCCTCGCTTCGCTCGCGTTCGTCTCTAGGTACCACACCCCCCCCCCCCCCCCCCTTTAGTATAAAATGTTTACAAACTTTGAATGTCTTACTTATTTATATTTAATTATTAAATTATGACGTAATTTCCATACAAACTTTCATCCCCTATTTTAAACCCCTTACAGTCCTTTTTTCGCCTTAAAAATTAGCCTATATATTTTTTCAGGCTTTGTATGTATCAAATTTCATTAAAATCGGTCCAGTAGTTTTTTAAAGCGGTCACAGAGAGAGAGAGAGAGAGAGAGAGAGAGAGAGAAAGAGAGAGAGAGAGAGAACGTAAGAGAAAGAGTCACTCACTTGTAAGAAGCTGGAGATATCATTGATGACATTGTGGAATACATACTCCTCTTTGACCATGTCGAACCACCCTTGCTTAGTTATCCTTGCAAAGAGAGTTACTAAGGCCTGAAAAAATAAATTAAAGAATGGACTATAGTTCGAGTCCCGTTGGGGACATTTATTTGTTGAGCACATTTCTGTTGTAACTCTGTCATGGGTGTTTATATTTATAATATGTATGTATTTAAAGTTATATATGTGTCATATATCAACTATCTGGTATCCGTAACACAAGCCTCGTAACTTACCACGAAACTAGATGGCACTATGTTAATGTATATTTTAGAACAAACAAACATACAAATATATATGTTTAGTTCAAAACTAAATAAATAAAATAATAAACATGTTAGGACATTATTACAACAGCGCCATCTAGTTCCGTGGTAAGCTACGAGGCTTGTGTTATGGATTCCAGATACTTGATATTATAAATAAATACATACATATTATAAATAAACACCCATGACTGGAGTACAAACATTCGTGCTCAACAAATGAATGCCCCCAGCGAGACTCGAACCCGCGACCGCTGGCGCAGAAAGTAGTGTCATTACCAACATTCTCATATAAAAAAATATAATTTAAAAACTTACTTGTACAACAAAATTGGCTAGCTTCGGTCTCGTTGCGAGGTAGTTGAGCACATAGTTCCTGATATCAAGCCGTTGCTGAACAGAGAGACTTGTTGTCGATCTGTAACCAAAAATTAGTGCACAGATAAAAAAAAACTCGGTCAAGTGCGAGTCCTTTTTAAATAATACTCGCACCTCTGATATTTTCATGTGCGAATCATTTCTAACATGATGACCACTTGTCTTACGGTGAAGGAAAACATCGTGAGGAAACCTGCATAGGGTAGGGTTTACAATCGTTTGGCATTAGTTGGTGGTTGAAACTTATGTATATTACCAAGGTTTGTTCACTGATCTTTTTTTTTATGGAACAAAGGGGGCAAACGGGCAGGAGGCTCACCTGATGGTAAGTGATCACCTCCGCCCATGGACATCTGCAACACCACAGGGCTTGCAGATGCGTTGCCGGCCTTTCAGGAAAGGGAGGGAGGGAGGAGGGAGAAGGACGGAGTAGGGATGGGGAGTGGGCCTACCGGACTCTCACTTACCGGACGAAACGCGACAGCATGGCTGCCACCCGAAGGTAACAAGCATGGCACTACCACTAATAACACTCACAACACAAGGTAATTCATATTTTTTGGAGAGAATTAATAAAAAAATGACCATTTTAACCTCTTAAAAAGTAATATTTATCACTGTTAGAGTAGGACAAAAATATGATTTTGTATATGTGAGACAAGGACGTACGATTATCATGTCAAAAAATGTTTTATCTATGTTAAATGCCGCCATATTTAGTTCCGCTTTTCTATCGATTTGTGTGAATGTGTTTTTAACGTGAAATATTCGGTGGCTTTTTCGACGACTTTCTGATTTTCGATTTGATTTATTGCTAACACTTGCTTCTTATAACGGACACAGATTTATTGCAAAACGAAAATTTGATAGCGGACGGTGAGTGCCATGGTCAAAGATTATTTTCTTACGACTACTATCATATGTTCAGAAGGATAAACTTAAGTTAAGAATTTTCCGTTCTTTCTAGGTAGGTTATTTCAAAAGTCTAGTTTCTCAGGAACTATGTATTACCTTGTAATGGGAGTTGTATTGGGATAATAGGGAGCATCCCCCCTTCTTCTCTCCCCCCTACCATCGCCATCGTCCTGCCAAACGATTGTAAACCGCAACCTCGCTTGTCTGAGACATTGTGGACTATGGCCTGATCCCCCTTGTATTAAAGAGAGGTCCAACCCCAGCAGTGGGAAGTTAAAAAAGGCTGAATACAATTTTTCTTGCCTTTTATATATTATCATTACTTCCTTTACTTATTATGAGTTAAATATTTGTAGTAAAAGTAAATTAAGTACCTGGTAAGTAACTTGGCTAACGTGGTAGCTGCCAATAGTTGAGAATAGCTTGAGTCTGCCCTCTCTAGTAGAGCTTGACATTTGCTTAGAGTGTCTGGTGACTCCTGAAAATGTTAAATATCCATGTAGAAGGGAAAAAGAGTAAAGGAAGACCGAAAAAGAGATGGGTGGATTGTGTAAAAGAGAATATGCGTCTAAAAGTGGTGGATGTTACGTTGACGAATGACAGAGGAGAGTGGAAGAAGAAGACATGTTGTGCTGACCTCACATAGCGTGGGATAAGGACAGGAAGAAGAAGAAGTATACTAGCAATTCCCGCGGCTCCGCCTGCTTCCTAATCACTATTAAAAAATAGAAATTGGTGGTAGAAGCATGAAAATTTAGGGTTTTAAGTATTGTAAAAACCTGGAAAGGGCCACTTTTAACACCTAGAGGAATAAAAAATAACCTATTCTCAGACCTACCAAACATATTACAAAAAAAATCATAAAAATCGGTCAAGTCGTTTCGGAGGTGTTCGATAACAAACACTGTTACACGAGATTTTTATATATGTATAAGAAAAGACTAGCGACTCACAGTGTTCGTCTCTAGGTGCCCCTGCCAAATTTGAAGATTGTAACACAAAAATTGAAGGACTTTTACAAGGCACATTGATGTCAGTACCGTATATACTTTCATATGCATCTAGTGAAAAGCTGTTAATTTGAAATTACAAACAGACACTTTAATTTTTTTATATGTTTTATAAACATATCCTATTTAATTAAATTATATTTAAAAATTATTTCATTATTTAAAGGCATTTTTTTTTATTTATTACCTCACATATTTTGATCAAAGATTTAAAATTAACATAGGTGCGTCACATCTACCTCGTGTCTCATAACAGCAAACTTTTTTTAAAGTACCTTTTTTATAATCTTTATATATATAATTCTTCTGTGAGTGTGTATGTCACTGAACTTCTCTCAAACGACTGGACCGATTTTGATGAAATTTTTTGTGTGTGTTCAAGGGGATCTGGGAATGGTTTAGATTCATTCATTTTGTCCGCTGGACAATGTTTTTTTAATTAATTTTTAATTTATTAGTAGTTGTTGATTTTGGAATGTTTTACATTGGATCCGACAGACGGCGCTACCATCGCAGTGTCAAATTTTAAATAATACTAGCGACTCACTCTCGCTTCGCTCGGGTTCGTCCCTAGATTCAGCGCGAGCGAAGCCGCGGGTTCCGCTAGTATATCAATTAAAAATAAAAATTCTAATAAAAAAAACAATAAAGAAAAAAAACAAGGCAAAGGTAAGTAAAAATACATCCTTACCTGAAACCTGACCACGGCAATCTCAGCCTGATCTCGCACAGCTGGATCCTGCGACTCATACAGCTGTTTACATAGCAGCTCTATTTGGATCACCTCCTGAAAGCAAAGGAAAATATTGATGTTGTCAAATAAATATGTTGGGACATAATTACAACAGCGCCATCTAGTTTCGTGGAAAGCTACGAGGCTTGTGTTACGGTTTTTCAAAAATATTTAATTTATACGTTATTCGGAGATTAATTTTCTATGAATAGATGATGATATCTTCAGCCCTTTTTAACGTCCCACTGCTGGGCACGGGCCTCCCTCAGTAGGATCAGGCCATAGTCCGCCGCGCTGGCCCAGTGCGTGTTGGCGGACTTCACATGTTTTACGAAAACTAGCTAGGTTTTCTCCGACATTCTTTTCGCCAGTTCTTCTCAGGTCAGTGGCTTCTTCTTTCCGAACTGGTAGTAGACTCATGACGTTCAGTAAAAAATTGTAATAATTTTATGCTGAATAAAATATTTTGAATTTGAATGCAGGTTTCCTCACGATGTTTTCCTTCACCGTAAGACAAGTGGTAATCATGATAGAAATGATTCACACATGAAAATATCAGAGGTGCGAGACCCGGATTTGAACACGCATCACTCGGTTATACAAGCAACGCGTTACCGCTGGGCTACCACTGCCGATATATTTGGCTCAAATATAGTTAAATACATACATATTATACATATACACCCATGAGTATAATCATTCATGCTCAACAAATAAATGCCTCCAGCGGGATTCGAACCCGCCACCGCTGGCGCAACAAGTACGGTCGCTACAACCTGACAAGCGTATCCACTTTTGTACAACCAATTTCATTTAATATAGAGAATTTTAAAAAATCATTTAATTCTTCATTAAATTTGAATTGAAACTCATATTACAGTTACAGTATGTTTAAAAACAACTGGGGAATCCATATATTGTTATCAATATGACCTTCGACATCCAAAGGATGTGTGTATTTTCCCATGTAGAATTTTGTTTTTTTTTTTAGTATGAGTAATTGTATTCATGTTAAAAGCCAAATGAAGTCAAATATTTTATCTATATTCATTAAATATTCATTATTAACGATATAGAAACTGAATCTAGTTTTTAGATTCTTCGTTTGTCAGTTCGTTTGTCAGTCTGTCTGTTACTGCATTACTAGAAAACCACTGGAGAGATTTTGATTAAATCTGTTGTGGCAATAGCTGGTTATCAGAGTCATCATATAGGATACTTTTCACTGCAGAAAAATATCTTAAATCTAAGGAATCCATACTAACTCTCAACACATACCTAGTTTGAGTCGCTAGTTTTTTTTTTATATGAGACAAAGGAGGCAAATGGGCAAGAGGCTTACCTGATGGTAAGTTGTCACCTCCGCCCATGGACATCTGCAACACTGCAGGGCTTGCAGATGCGTTGCCAGCCTTTTAGGACAGGGAGGAAGGGATGGGGGAGGGAGAGACGAGGAGTGGGCCTCCTAGACTTTTACGGACAGAGTTATATTATGACAAGAAATAATTTAGTGTAACAGAACAGTAAAGCTACCAAACCAGTCTGAATTTCATTAAGTACTTATAAAAATAGTAAATTAATCATCTTTTTAATGACATTGACATTGGGGATGTCAACTGTGCCCAACCGGCACATGTGGAAGCCATTAAACAAAATAATTGAATTGAACTTAATAACTTTTTGTTATTATTATAATGATGAGTTTAACAAGCCCCACAATATGAGCAAGGGCACTAACCTAACACTTTTATATTCATATATATAATTATTTATATTAAAAGAAAATGTTTGGAGATTGCAATTATGTAAAATAATATTAAAAATCATCAATTAAACCAAAAAATCTCATTAATGCCTGATTCAAACTATATAAGAGGTTAGAAATACTATCCAAAACATGCAGGATATAGTCTTTTATTAAAAAAAAACAATAATACTAAGGTTCTGTGATTTGAATTCAATTGTAGGAGAAATTACTTAAGTTATAGACATCCATACTTTGTTAAGTTTACATATATCGCATATATAAATTTATAATTATGCTAATAATACTAGAATAAGAAAGTCTTTTTGTATGTTTGTTTGTAATGAATAAAGTAAAAACCCACTTAACCAATTTAAATCAATGTATTGTTATGAAGATAGATATTAGATAATTTCTCTACTAAGGGATATATACTAGGGTATGTTAAACACTGACACGCCCAAGAAAAATAATTAAAAATGTTCAAATGCTAAAAGAATGGATGCAAGCAAAATAAGGGTCAGTTGCTAGATTATTTATAGATAAAATTTCAATATGTGAAGTAATATAGTTAGTAATAAGTAATAACAATGATTTGTCAGTAGAGTTAACCGCAAGCACATGTTGCATTTTCATTATTTGTTAATGTACCTATGTAACACAGCTTTTGTGCTATGTGTGGTATTGCAAAATACCCTATTATGTAAATGTATCTATATTTTTGATTATTATTACAAAAACACGTATAATAAAGATATTAAATTCACTAGTGTAATAATACTAATAAATTGATAAATTTCTAATCTTTTGATCGCCACATTCACAAAATTAATTCAGTTAATAAGTACTGACATGTTTAATCATATATTAATACGAATTCTATTACAATATAATTATTTTAAACCCAGCAATGCAAATTTTCTTTACTGTTTACTTTCAATATTTCAAGGGTAGGAAAGATGTCAACACACCATTATAACCAAAGTGCCGGCAAATAAACATAAATAAAACTGTGAAAACTTGCTAAACATCACTATTTTAATAAAAAAAGTCGTGTTAGAAAAAGGCTTATTAAAAATTACTTAAAATTTTATAAATACGCAGTGGTAGGTCCACAAAAACATTGAGCAGTAAAAGACGATTTTCAAACGATTTTACATAGAAATTTTTACTATTATTAATTATTTGTATGTTTAATTTTTGTTTTCACAAGTTTTTAGAGCATAATTATGTTAAAACTACCTAATAATTGTAATATTTTGATTCTCACCTGTTCTTCAGCCATCTTTGTTATTTTCATGCATTTGTAATGACGTTCCGTTACAGCAATATTATTTTTATGTCAGATAACGAAAAAACCTGAACCAGTTTTTATTAATTATTTTAAAATAAATTATAAAGGACTGAACCATATTTAAATTTATAATTATTTTAGAAGAAAATCTACTAATGCCCTGAACTTAATTTTGTAAAATAAATAATATTACTTCTCTGTCCAATTGTAGTCATTCAGCCCTTTTTTATGCAAGACTTTTTAGGAGTTTATACTATAATAAAATTTAATTAATATTTACAGTGTGCACTAGGCGTTGGATTGTTTCTGGAATATTTCCGATAGTTCAAAAAAATAGTGGAAGCAATCCTCCAACCGTTGCAGTCCTTTACGGTAATTTAGCTGTGGACGCATTGTTATTGATTGTAATTAGTGATCCTGGGGCACCTCATTAGGATTGAGAAGTAATTGGGGTTTTAGTGGGTAGTAGAGCTCGCGTCATGTATAAAGAACGCTGACTGTCAAGCTGCGCAGAGACGATTTGTATTTGTATCGGTCAATTTGCCATTTGGTCACTGACCTCTATCAATACAACTAATATTTAATCTGTGACCACTGGACTGGCGGTTGTCAAAGTGCTTTTATGCCTGTTTGATATTCGCCATTTTGGGGCTGTCGGACGAAGCGAGTGTCTGTGGTACTAAAACTAGTGATGTTGATATCAGCGAACAAACATCGATAAAATTACTTTACAGTAAACAAACACTTCTCTCGCAGTTTTTTGTAGCGATGAAACAATACGAGTAAATACAAATAAATACTCGATACTTTTCTCCGATACCAAGTACTTTTAGTATCGATACTTTGAAAATTTAAGTATCGGTCAAAAGTACTCATATCAGTATGCCAATATCACTATTTCATTTTAAGCGACATTGTCAACCAGTGAGTCTAAAGACGGAACCGCCAACTAAGATTTTGATTGTTGGTCACAATACAAACAACTCGCACTTGGCCAGAAGCGAAAGCGCACTTCCTCTAAAGACGATGAAGTGTCAATTTATTTGGCTAATCCAGTCTGCGATTTAAAATTCAACCCATTAGAGGAATTGCAGAATTTCAAGCCCGTATTCTCAGTGTTATATATTTGATATAGCATGCATATATTTGAACGTAGTAGGTATCTCTGTACCTTACGAAAGGCTGTTTTCCAAAACATTCACTGCTTCCAGAAATCGCCTAACATGCAAACATTAGGACAAATTAATTTTTTTGGGAAGCGTTATAAGTAGACTTTTTTCATACATTCTAATAATTTTGTATTTATAAAATTAAGAATGCCAATACTTGTTAGAGTTTTTGCTCTAAATTTTCCATAAACTATTCGATACGAGTAAGTATCGATACTTGTCAATTGATATCGAGTACAATATTTGACGACCGATACAGTAGGTATCGAGTAAAAGTATCGATACCTCCATGGTATCAACCCTAGTCATTTGCAATATACGTCAAATTAGTTCTCTGGACATTCGCTAGTGGCGCTTCAAATGGACACAAAAAAAATGCTGTCAAACGCTTGGAACAGCCTGTCTAGTGGTATTATAGTGGTCAGTGCAGTATATTATCTATACTCTTTGGGTCAGTGCCACAGAGTACATTATATTATCAGTGCATTTGGTATGAGGCGCGGCGACGAGGTGCACGCGCCGAACACTTGCCGGCTCGCTATTGGTTCGTCAGTTCAAAATACCATAGCATACACAAATGTCTTTAATTACGAAATTATTTTATATAGAAAAGAGAGAAAAAATATTTTTCAAGTACCTACCTATATTATTTTATAAAAAGAGAGTCTGATAATAATGCAGTTAACAATTACAAAAAATGTATTAAACGAATTAATTTATTTTTTTTGTAATTAGATGAAACATTCTACACTGAATCAAATATATTTTATTAATTAATAGAAATCTATTAAATTATATTCTATCTAATATATTTTGCAATGTACCTACCAAAAACTAATATACATCGCTAGCGAAAGTCTAGATCAAAAATAAAAGAATAGGCTAGTACTATCGTGCGGGAATGTACCCATGCGCAAACACACCCCCACTACTTTCTTCCAGCGTTCTTTTGACGTGACGCGAATTATACAAGTTTTTCTATTCAAGAAGTCTTCACAAGTTTTACTAGTGTAAAAATCTTACCGTGTGTGACCAACTTAACGCTATATTATTTATTATCAAGAAAATAGCGTAGACTGCTGGCTGAATATAAAAAACACACTGCCATCAGAAAAGAAGAAAAAAATAATTTGGAAAAATGGCGTTATTTTGAAAAAGTATGTAGCCCTTATTATTAAATCAAAGATGTTTAATATACAATTTTCTAAATTTAAGCAAGTTTACGCTTTAGCTTTTCTACCACGATTATTTCTAAAAGAATCGAGATATGTGACAAATAAAATTAATAATCATTGTAAGTACTTTCAATATTGGTTGAGTCTAGATACGATTATAATAATTTATAATTAATAATACGGGTACTGGACAAAGTAAGTCGTCCGCTAATCGGACGAATAAAGAAAATATTATTCGTCCGACAATTGTCGGTTTATACGAATATCTATCACTTTTTTTGCTTTCTAATAAAAAATAAGTGAGTTTTAAGAGCAGGATAAGGAGCGGAAAATTTATTATTTAAGATTCCACCGACTTTTAACATAACATAAAAGAAACAAGCTAATCATCCGATAAATGTACGAATAAATATGATTTATTCGTCCAATACCCGTACAAATAGACACTTCGTTTAATATTTTTTTCTATTGTCTATATTAAAGTACAATTTCTAGAAGTTTATTCTGCTTCTCTCTCTTTTGGGACGGGATCAGCTTTAATAAGAAATTCGTAAAGTTTTTAATTGTATAAAAATCTAAATATGCGATGCGAATGCGATCCATTAGTTTAAGGTACGATATTAAAGTTACACTGTTTAAGCCGATCGATTTAAAAGTATTCTCATCTAACTTATAACTGTTATTATTTAAAATGAGAATGTCGCATATTCATATTTTTCCATAATTACAATACAATTGTCATAATCTACAACTTTAATTGTAGTTTGGTATTGAAATATATAAATTCGGATTGGTTTGTTAGTTTGTACGGAGGCGAATTTGTTTATTTGGTAGATAAATACCAACTACTACTAAATAAGTACACATAAGGCATAAGTCTTGCTCGTTATTTGTAAATGTCACAAAATTTATAAAAAACTGATGTAAAAAAATATAATGTGACGAAAATATACGACGTTTTTATAAGAGAAAAAAAAAGCTTAATATAAGTACACTAAGAATGCTTTTGTTTTTCTTTACAGGTCCTGTAGAATTGTTACACTCGGTGAAAAATAGCTCCGATTCTAAAACAAGAAACGAAAACAGTACTCAAACTTACGACCAAGATGAAAATATTTTATCTAAAACCGAGATTGTGACAGTCAAAGATGATCTGTCAAATAAAAATATAATTTTCCCAGAGCTTTATCAAATACCACGTTGTACCAAATGCGAATATGTTATTTCAAAACTTTTTGGAACTAAATCAAATGGAACCGAAAATATAGATAGTAAAAACGTTAATGGTCAAACTGCAAAAGTTCATGCCATCACAGGCACGAAAGAAGAAGAAAAGTTAATTCAGAAAGTTGAAAGTGTCAATGAAACCCCTCACGTTGAAGCCCACCCTCCTGAAGTTGAGGAGCCAAAGACATTAGGTCAAAGTATATATAATATAAAGCCATCTGAGAAGAAAATGGTTGACCAAGAAGTAATTTTAGATGAATTAGCCAAACGATGTCTAGACTGTTCAATCGGTGACATAGACAAAACTTTAGTTAAGGAATTAAAAAATATTTCTGTCAGTAATCTAATACCAAACGATATGATCAGAAAAGATACCACTGATGAGACAAAAAGAACAATAGAAGATGAGCCTGTCGAGGAGCCGTTAAATCTAAGACCGACAGTAAATTATTTTTATGAACCATTATTAAAAACAAATTTCGAAGAAAGAGACTATATTCATAGAAAATTTATGCCTGACCACATATCGAATATTCTCAGTACGCAACAGTTACTGACAAACTCAGATCAGTCTTCAGGAGGCTGGAGGTCGGGGAGAATTTCAGAAAAGGATGACCTTCATAACTCAGCTATTTCTGGTACTTTTGAACAAATACAGTCTCGGAAACGACGCCATAGCAGTCTTGAATCACCAAAGAATACTGCGATATCAGCGAATCAGAACCCCGGAGAGTATTACGATTGGGGCATGCCAGTACGATTTAGTCCCACCGAAGCCTATAAAAATACACCCCGCGTAATAGTAGAAAATACTATATCTCAAAATGTGGTTCTTACAGAACATCTTGGATTAGGAATATCGAAAGAATCTACAAAAGTGAAAGAGGGAGTCACTGATTGTAAAACTTATGAAAAAGCTACAATAAATATGGAAGAATTAGCAAATCCAGAAGAATTTTCGGATTCTAAAAATAATATTCCTCTTTCCATACTTTTAAAGCGTATTCAGGAACAAAGCAAATTAGAATATTGTCGTCATATTGTCGCCAAAGCAGAAGCAGAAGTAGTGACAGGTAATAAGTCTAACTGCCCGCCTCCACCCGACAAGAAACCTGCTAGAGCTAAACCTTGCAAGCCAAGATGTAAACCTGAAACGACGAAAAATCCATGTCCTCGCCCGTGCCCCGAAAAAAAAGATCCATGTGCAAAATTCTCCCCATTATTCCTAACCATGGTGTTCAAATCCAACGTTCCTTGCGACTTGTCGATTCCATTGCAATATGACAATATTACGCCAAACAACGCCAGCAAATTTAACCCCTCAATAGATGTTCTAGCAAAAGATATCATAGAAAGATTCAAAAAGTTTGGTAATATTCCGAATATTTGGGATCTTCACGTCTCCACGTCCCTAAATCCCGATACAGTACTTGATCCCCAAACTTGAAAAGAAATAGCCCGTTGTATGTCCCGAAGATGACCTTAGAAGCAGTTAGCAGTGTCCGAAATGACGGAAGAAAGTATTCCATTATGCTAATATTGCCATCGCCTTTGATTAATTTCTAAATGAAAACTGCAACACTCGTAGAAAATTATATTGAAACTTTTGGTGTATTTATAAAACTATGTATTAAACGGTTATTTTTAAAAATAAAATATAGAATTATATTATGGTTTTCTTTAAATCAATTATTTAGCTACACTACTGTTATTATTGTTACATTGTTATTAGAAATTAGATATAGTAACTTTAATATTCTATCTATATAATGTACTAGCCTTTCCAGCGGCTTCGCTCGCGTTCTAAAGACTGGAAACCAAATTCTTTTCGGCGTCCCTGCCCCCTCGCCACCACCGTCTTGCACGCGATGATCATTATTTTGTTGCGGAGTTATGTTAAAACTATGATATCTCGTAAGATATACATTGAAATCAAATGACTCTAAGAGCAATTTGGTTCAAATTGAAAAACTTATGATGATTAACTTATTTATTTACGTAAGGATTAATATAATTCTTATAAAAACACCTTCGCAACAAATTTGACAACCATAAAAAAGGTTACAGCGAGCCAATCTTAAAAGATAGACATATGCTATCGCGGACTTTTTTAGAACTTTTAAAGAGGAACAGTTCCGTCATACATGATTATTGCAAAACTTTAACCGTTTACTCAGCGCACGCAACGGAAGCGCTCAATGATGCTCTGCTCCTAATAGTCGTAGCGAAATATAATATAGCTTATGGCTTAAAATATATTACTAAGGTAGCTTAGGCAAAACTAAGCATTCGGAAAAGGTTGGTTTTAGTTCATAAAAAAAATTAAATTGAATTCAAACTTTTCAGTTTTTTTTATCTGTTTTTAAGCACCACTAAATAGTAGACGCCTCTTTATTACGTCATACCGCCTAGTAATCAAAAGTAAATAATTTGTTCGGTGTTTTTACACTAGTATTATCGTATTCAGGAACAGCACACCAACGATAAGTAGAATAATAACTCGTTTTTAAATTATAAACAATTATCATTAAATTATAATCAATTATCAATCTTATACAAATTTTCAGCACATTTGTTTATAAAATACACTGACGTCACTGACCTCTATAATACCACTGGACAGGCTGTTCCAAGCGTTTGACAGCATTTTTTTGTGACCATTTGAAGCGCCACTAACGAGAGTCCCGAGAACTAATTTTGACGTATATTGCAAATGACAGCGAGAAGTGTTTGTTTACTGTAAATTAATTTTGCATTTTCGTTGTTAATATAACATAAGTAGCAATTATGATGATACGGTTATTGATTAATAAAAATAAAAAAAATAAAAATCTTTATTTGAAACAGTTTTATTGATTGTAAAAACTTATTACATCATTAGTTTTAGTACCACGAACTCTCGCTACGTCCGACAGCGGCGGACAGCGCCAAAATGACGAATATCAAGCAGCCGTTAAAAGCACGTTAAGCCGTAAAAGCACGTTGACAACAGCCAGTCCAGTGGTATTATAGAGGTCAGTGACTGACGTAAGGCGGCGCGCGAAATTTGAAAATGTAAAAATTTTAATGCATTTTTATAACACTTTATCGATTGAATAAAAATTTGATGTTTTTTTAGTGGTGTATTATCACTACATACTCTAATTGAGACACTTTTCAAAAATTGATGTAATACCCCACTGTGTCAGATTAATACATTTTATAAGATATTACGAATTAAAAAATGTTTATCTTAACTATAGTATATATATTTTACTAAGAGAAATATCATACTAACAGAAAAATAAACGTAGGTAATGCGGCGAGGGAGGAGCGCCGAAGAGCGGGGGAGAGCCGTGCATATCTATGAAATAGGTAGCCGCGAGGCTCACGAGTCACGAGACACGAGACTATTTCCGTTAGGTTTTAAAACGGCTACAACGAAATTATGAGGCAATTTTGTAGCGATAAAAAAAAAGAACGCTGGCGGAGCCGCGGGTATTATTATATAAATCAAATAGTAGTATTATATAAATCAAATTCAAAAGGACACGTTCAGCTCAGTTTGCCGTCACTCAAGACATGCTGTGCCAGCGGTAGCGGATTTAAGGCCCGTTGGGAACATTCATTTGTGTGATGAGCACGAAAGTTATTATAATTACTTCTTGGGTTTTAGTTGGTAGTTAGCTAGTTCTAGCCGGTGAGCCCTACATACCCACCTGTTTTTACAGGTGCTAGCGTAAATCTATTACCCAAGATTAAAAAAGCCTCGCAGCTTACCACGCAACTAAATATAATGTAGAATAAATATTTGTATAAAAATAAAGACATGCCATTTTAGAAAGCCGTTTATTAATAAACTATTCAAAAGTATAATAATCAGTGCTAAGCCCCTTCTTGACGACCTCGTTGTCGATCCACTCTCGTAGCTCTGCCACGTCCACGTACACGCCGGGCAAGCCGTCCTCTCCGCAGCCGATGCCCCACGACACGATGCCACTCTGCATGTACCGGTCTGCTTTGGACTGAAATAGAAAATAAATAAAAAAAACTTAACACGTTCATGCGAACACCTCCATATTGTAGCTCATGCGAAAGAGCACATAATTTTACATTGACGTTTAATGACATTGTGCCACAATATTTATAAAAAACGTGCAATGTCTTCTCCATTCTACGTAATATGGGCGAAGTAATCTGTGCTCAACTGGCACGTTTGAAGCCATTAACAAGAGAATTCAATTCAAAACGTGCAATAGCGATCAACGTATTATAACGTCAAACTATACGAGTATAGACGTCGGTTGTGCCGTAAAGCGTTTATAAATGTGTATCCAACAGCTAACAACGCCTAATAACGTAACGCGTAGTCATATGAAATACACCAATGCAATACAATTTTTAGTTAAATCGCACAGCAACCCAACCTTTAAACAGTTATATGGTTAGACACCGTACTATAACGATGTGCTTAATAAATCCATTAATGTACAATCACGTTTGTTCGCATGAACGTTTTAATATAAATTTTAAAGGAAACGTTGTCAAAATGCAAACACCATGTTATAGCTTTTATTTTAACAGTCAGTACCTTAGATAGTATAGTATAAACTATGTTATATGTTAGCAGACAATAGAGATCATAAAGAGGTCTTATTAATAGCATGTTGCTCGTATATCATATGCCACAGAAACACCGAATAACTATACGTGGCACAGGGAGGACATTCTATCAACTAGACCTAGATATAGGTAATACAAAACCTTACTCACGTCTATTGGACACACGAGGGGTGAACCACCGTTCCCCACACAGGTGTCGATGCCAGGCTCACCTCCCGCGCACATGAAGGTCGGGTGTAGATTGAAGTCGTAACGGCGGAGGTAAGTGTTACGCAGATTGTTCTGACAAACTTCCCTGTCTACTACTGGTACTTCCACCTGGGAACATTATTAACAACACTATGATTATAAGTGAGAAAGACTGTGTGTGTGTGTGTGTGTGTGTGTGTGTGTGTGTGTGTGTGTGTGTGTGTGTGTGTGTGTGTGTGTGTGTGTGAAACTAGGAACAGACATTGTTTAAGTATTATTGGTTCTTTACTTAATAAAAACAACTTGCAGGTCTATGGTGTACTTTATTATAGTATTATTTGAATTACAACACTGTTCCTTAATATTTAATATTAATCTTAATATATTAACACGACCATTCACCTCAAGAGATAACCAAAGAGAGAGAGAGAATCCAATCGACTGTCAACAACATTGACATATTATGTTTGTAAAGTTCCGTTACTACAGGTTAGATTATTATTATTTATTACGCTTAAAATCTCGAACAATACCTTTTTCATAATAGCTTGATACTGCCAGTTCCCTCCAACATTCTCCATCCCCCAGCCTGAAGCGAAGCACTTCGAGCCAACCACCACCCTCAGTCCCGCGGGCGGCAGACACACCGTCCCCACGTTGGGCGCCATTTTCATGGAAGTTTCAAGGAACAGCAGCGCTACGTCGTAATAGAGATTACCTGGAGTTTTAATTTAAGGGTTATAGTTATGTCATCTTACGGTTTATCTTTTTTTAATTTGTTTTAGTGAATGTACTTTTATATTACGTTATTCTTCAAACAGTTTTACTGTTATTGGGGTATTTTTCGATGTCAGCAATGTCATTAAAAATTTAATATGTCAATACACTAGTGTGGCCTTGGTCGAGTAGTGATAGATTTTGACCTGTAGCGCGACTACATTGCTGATATATGATAATGATTTTTATATTATATTTGATTTTTATCTGTATGCTCCTTAAATTCATATACGAAATATATACGAGTATTTAGAGAGATCGTAAAAATGCCATACAAACGAAAAGAAAACTTAAATATGTATTTGTAATATGGTATATAAAAATTAGGGTTGTCGGAATACAACTGGGATAAATTGAGTACTACGAAGCTTAATTAAGAAACGCGTGCCACGCCTCCTTGGTGGATTCACGTAACACCGTGCCGTGCCATGGTCGGGGCCCGGCCCGACCTCGACACAGTGTAACGTGAATCCACCCTTACTATTTATAATTATTATTGTTATTTATAATTATTATTGTTATTTCAATTATAATTTTCCGTTATGATATATTAAATAAATTTATTTCAAAAAACTTGATGTCCCAAGATCCTTCTAGAGAGTGAGACAGTCTCACTCTCTAGAAGGATCTTGGGTTCCAGGTTCATTTGTATGCCACACGGCTGCCACTAGATCCAGAGATTCGGTTCGATTCGGCCAACCTCAGTTATGGGGGTTATGGGCCCATTAATCACGTTAGGCTCGACAGGGGGGAGGGAGATGTCTATAAAAAATCACGAACTATCACAAGGGGGGAGAGGGGTGTAGTAATATATCACGTGTAAAATACATATTTTTGTAGTTACTAAAAATACACGTGATAATTAGTAGTCTAAAACCTCACCATGTATCACCAAGGGGGAGGGGGGGCGGTGGTGTTAAAAGATTCCAAAAAAAACATCACGTGATTAATGGACGGCCCCTATTGAAAACTTCTGTTATGATATTGTTAGTAGAAGTTTGCAAGTTGGCATAGTTACACGCCTAAGCCGAGGCAGATCACTTAAAGATGTCAGTTCTTCGCCATAACTCTCGCTTTTCATATTGAGTGTCCTACAGAAGTGTACGAGTAGCAGAAACGAAGAGTGCACTTGTGTGGACTGGACTAAGATATCATATGCAGATGGCAAGTCTGTTTTTAGTAAATAAGTCATTGGTTATTATTATTATGTGCTTAGCATCACTTACTTGAACTAAAGTCCTTATGAATAACAACCTTCCAAACATTCCTATCTTGATGCGGAAACACCTCTTTCTCAGTCTGCGTGTCCCACTCGCCAGCGCGTACTATCAGGGACTCCCCCCGCACGACGTGCGCCGCCGTCAGCACCACGCTCGGGTGGATGAGGGAACCCCCGCCCAGGTACAGGTCTTTGAAAAAGCTTGAGTCGTTCTGGTCTTTTCGTTCCGCTCTGGTTGTTTATTTCTCTTTGTTAGGTTCAACAAGTTAACATTTAACTAATAAACTAGGTAAAGTATTGGCATACTTATAATGACCAAATTATTGTATTACTTAATAATTATTCCTACTAAAATACACCTCCGCCTCTCATGTAAATAAATAAAATAACCAACTGCCGACGACTTGTTTTTGCTCAGTTGGTAGTGACCCTACTTTCTGTACCAGCGGTCGCGGGTTCGAGTCCCGCTGGGGGCATTCATTTGTTGATCACGAATGTTTGTACTCCAGTCATGGCTGTCTATATTTATAATATGTATGAATTTAAAATGTATATGTGTAGTATATCATCTGGTATCCGTAACACAAGCTTAGCTTACCACGGAACTAGATGGCGCTGTTGTAATAATGTCCCGACATATTTATATTATTTATATTATTAACTAGCTCCTACAAACAGCCTCCCACACCAAGTAATCAACCATAAAAATAATAAATGCATTGTGAGGTGGCCCGCTTCGTTGGGTGGTGTATCACGCGGGTTGCTAGATACTTCTCTGACAGCAGAAAGGGCTGTTATCCTCATTATATGTCGACTTAACCTCGGTAGGATGAGCCTTTAGTTATCAAACAGTACCTGCTCTCCTGCAGTTCGTACCCTATTTTTCTACGAGGCATATGAATCGTCTAACCAACTATAATATGTTTGTCCTAGCAAAGAAGAAGATCAAAAACCTAAGCAAGTAACCTACCCCAAGTGAAGCAAGGGTAAGTTGATTTTAATAAACAGTTTGATTAATTTACTTGAGAACAGTAACCGTCCACGGGAATTCGCCGAATTCAGCTTTTTGGTTGTCCCCGGTAGTTTGGTATCCGATGCTTTGCGGGTTGCGCCACCCACACCATCCAAGTCTGGGCTGGAAAAAATTGAAATATCTTTTCATAATTTACTAATAAGCCTATTTCAACAGTTTCACTCACATATATTGTCTTTCACTCATTCATTGAATCGTGAACGTTTATAATCTTGCATAGTATAAAATGTTATATAATCCACTGGTACTTAGTTTATAAGCGGGGCAGATAGGTTAGGTTTATACGTATACGTATACGTACGTAAGACATCAGCTAAATCAACTGTGATCAAGATTGCGTTGAAGCAAAAAACATAAAATAAACCGACAAGTTAGCTTTCTAGCGGCTAGACCCTTTGTTAATATAAATATAAATAAATATAAATATGTTGGGACATTATTACAACAGCGCCATCTAGTGCCGCAGTAAGCTACGTAACGTGCTTGTGTTGCGGATACCAGATAGTTGATATACTACACATATACATTTTAAATACATACATATTATAAATATAAACACCCATGACTGGAGTACAAACATTCGTGATTAGCAAATGAATGCCCCCAGCGGGACTCGAACCCGCGACCGCTGACGCAGAAAGTAGGGTCACTACCAACTGAGCCAAACGAGTCGTCGAAAAATGTAAATAAAGCTAACTCTAAAAATAAAGCTAGACTCTAGCCGGATAAGTATGACAAATCGGCCCCTAAATGGGAACCTATATCGAAACATATGTTTTTATATCTACTTGATGTACAAATACAATTTATATACTTTTCGCGACCAGATTCCTTTTTGGCCTTGAGATATGGAAAAAAATAACCATACGCATGACTATTTTTCAAAGCAATATATCTCAAAAACTAATTAGGCTAGAGAAGAGAAACTAACGCGAGGCTTTAGGTTACATTACAGAGTATATCATATATTTTTTTTAACTCTGAATTTAATTCAAATCAAATCAATTTTTTTTCTTACTATCGGTTCTGAGTCAATCGGGTTGTGGATGACGTCGTCTAACAGACAACAAACATAGGAGGAAGATGTACACGGTCCATCTTGTGCTCTGAAATTAAAAATAGAAGCTTTATTAGGTATAGTTTCCTTTTTTATGTTTTATATTATAGTATTCTATGGATCATATTTTAACGAATAATTGAAATTAGAAAAAAGTTTGCTGTTCTTTTTCAATTCTATTTTTATGTTAGAATTTTCAATTATTATAACGAATAAGTTGGGACATCACACAATTGCTTCTAACGGGACTTGAACCCAATCAGTATTCGTGCCAGACCACTGGTACAGCTATTGAACTACAACGGGGCGAAAAAACAATTTTTTTTTACTCAAACTTAAACACACCGTATTTCTGTGAAGTCATTTCTATTAGAGTGAACTGAAACGTATCTTCTGCACTGCTCGTACGGCACACACTCGCCGAACTTAACGTCACTCGTTTCGCATGGTATGCCTAAAATTATTATTTAAAGCAATATAATCGATTGTAAAACAATAATACTTTTTTAGGTTTACGCGAATATTCGACATTTTCAATGAAACTACCTTTTCGGATTTTGTCTTGATTTGATTATTTGTACGGGAGAGACTAAGGTATTTGACGTCAAATACCTTAGTCTCTCCCATGACCATGATTGCTGTAAAGACTTTATGTTTGTGACCGCATCACGAAAAACGTCCTAAACAGGTTTTGATGAAAAGTGGTATGATGTAGGATATTTTTTGCGAACATAGCTATTTTTTTTGCGAATTCCAAAAAATCGTAAAAGTCGCGGATGGTTCACTAGTATCTATAAAATTATAATTCTATAAATGAAACTCCCTTTTCGGATTTTGTCGCGGATTTATTTTGATTTTTAGTTCCCGACGTTTCGAATGCTTTACAGCAATCGTGGTCACGGGAGAGAGTCTCTCCAAATCCGAAAAGGTAGTTTCATTTATAATGTCGAATATTCGCGTAAATCTAAGAAAGTATTATTAAATTTAATTTCACTTTTATTTTAATTAATACCCTTACAATAATAAAGACTTACGGAAATTGCGAATGCGTAAATTATTAAAGTAATTACGCGCTTCCGTCAGAGCTGTCACAAACACAACGAGAGTGAATATTATTATGTACGGTCTGGTCATCGTCACTATCTGGAAAAGGGTAAAGCTCTTATGAGATTCCATATCGTACACTAGCAATTCCCACGGCTCCTTTTTTCGCACATCGCTAATGCCATAAGAAGTAACTTAGGCTACTTTTATTTTATTAGAAAATTATAAAACTCGTTTCAATTATTCTAACTTACTTTTTGTTGTTTGCTGTAAATAATGTAAATATGGAATGTAATGTAATGTCCTCCCGGCCGATTACGGCCACGGCGGCCGATCTCATTGAGGCTAGCCAACGGCGCGGGACGTATTATAGTGCACGAGTGTACGCGCAGACACAAGTGCACTCTCTGTTCCTTATCACTCTCATACTCCGGTGGGACGACATGAGACACGACCAGTGAGAGTTAAGGCGCAGGACTGACGGCTTTACGTGCTCTCCGAGGCACGGGGGTGAACCACCGCCAACTTCCCAACTCCGGGCTGTTACTGAGGCTTACGAAACAGAAAGACTCAATAACCAAACTTGGCCCGACCTGGGACTCGAAGCCAGGACCTCCCGGTGTGCGAACGTGCATGCTAGCCACTAAACCAACGAGGCAGTTATGTAAATATAATACAAAGTTCGTTCATTGAAACTTCTTAAGTAGAATGTAAAGGTCTACGTCTAGGTTTAAACATATTAAAGTCTAGATAAAAAAATCTCGATCACATCATAACCTACCTTGAACCTTGCTTTCCCAACAGAACACCACAGACTTAACTTTATAATATAGTGTGGAAGCTGCCTTCCTTCTCGCACGTCACATAACCACACTGATTAAAAGAATAGTAAAAAAACTTATTAAGTATTGTTTAACAATGATAATATTCTAGGAAAATCTTGTTAGTCGGAAATTCCAGATTCGTTATCAACGACTGTATCAAGGGTTACTTTATTTTATGAGGTTATCCTAAATGTCATTCTATATAATACTAGCAATTCCGCGATGAAAATTTAGGGCTATAACAATTTTTTAATGCCAAATCATAAAGAAATAAAAAATAAAAATTTGGTCTAATAATCATCATCATCAGCCCTTTTTACGTCCCACTGCTGGGGGTGGGCCTCCCTCAGTACGAGGGGGATCAGGCCATAGTCCACCGCGCTGGCCCAGTGCGTGTTGGCGGACTTCACATGTCTTACGAAAACTTGCTAGGTTTTCTCAGACATGCAGGTTTCCTCACGATGTTTTCCTTCACCGTAAGACAAGTGGTGATCATGATAGAAATGATTCGCACATGAAAATATCAGAGGTGCGAGACCTGGATTTGAACCCGCATCACTCGGTTATACAAGCAACGCGTTACCGCTAGGCTACCACTGTCTATTAATAATAAAAGAAATAAATATCTGGAGAGGGCCGCCACCCTTATCATCTAGGGGAATTAAAAATAACTTACGAGGTATTCTCAGACTTACCAAATATACACAAAAAAAATAAAAAAAATGGTCAAGCTGATTCGGAGGAGTTTGATAACAAACACTGTGACAAGAGATACTTATATATTAGACTATCACTACATATTATATTATCCGCTGCTTCTGTCGGTCTGTCTGTCTGCCTGTTCGTGATTAACTCAAAAACTTCTTGAGGAACTTCTTTTATAGTATATAATTCGTCATTTCTTTGTATACATTTACTAGCGGTACCCGCGGCTTCGCTCGCGCTAAATCTAGGGACGGGGCGAAGCAAAGATGAGTCTATGATAAAATTCTAAGATTCAAATCTGTACATAGAAATTTTTTTTGAAAATCTAATTGCAATCGTCATTATTATCGATACAGAGGCCGAATCTAAAGTTTTAGAATATTCATCTGTCTATCTGTGACAGCCTCACGAGTATCCTCGTCTTGTGACTCGTGACGTCACAAGACAAATCTTGATGAAAATTGGTATGACGATAGCTCATCCAAGTCAACATACTTATTATAGAATACTTTTTGTAGGTTTTTTTATTACATCTCTAAGAAATCTGCACTAATTGTTAAAAGTAGTATTTAGGAAGGAACTAGAGCGGAGTGAGGCTGAGTCTCTGGTCTATTAATATGATGTCACAAATACAAACATAATGTTTTTTATGCTTATAATAAAAAAATATTAATACGTCTGTCTTTTCGTTCTAAATCCGGTATTTTAATACATTTTTTTTTATGGGACAAAGGGGGCAAATGGGCAGGAGGCTCACCTGATGGTAAGTGATCACCTCCGCCCATGGACATCTGCAACACCACAGGGCTTGCAGATGCGTTGCCGGCCTTTCAGGAAAGGGAGGGAGGGAGGAGGGAGAAGGACGGGAGTAGGGATGGGGAGTGGGCCTCCCGGACTCTCACTCACCGGACGAAACGCGACAGCATAGCTGCCACTTCACGCCGGTCTCCTGTGAGAGAGTGGTACTATACGGGGCGTGCCGGCCCATTCGGCTGCTACCCGAAGGTAACAAGCATGGCACTACCACTTGAGAACAACATTCAACAACATCGTGAAAGACATACATCCGTCAAGCCAAACCAAGCCAGAATATGGTATAAAACTCCTCAAAAAAGGTTTGCCCATGCCCAGCCGTGAGCAGGTACATTATCTTCTGTTAATACCATTTATAATTTATTAGCTCTAACACTATTCCACAACCTGAGCATTTTGCGGTACACTTTACTGAAAAACTATCACGCCTATAGATTTGTGCTTTAACATAGTAATTTAACTTCATATCTAGATGTGTTATCTGTCAAAAAAATATAATTCTATAACCATTAAAAAAATGAACATTACCAATTTTGTGTTCATTGGATAGAATGTTATAGTACTACTAACGCCATCTGTTAGACAACCAAAGAGTTAACATCGCTGTAACATTATTACCCGTTAGAAAAACTACGCGAGACCTCACAAAGTGAAGCTTTTTGCTAGTTTATTTCTTCATTCTATTTTTTATTAGGGATTTTTAGATACCATTTATAAAATGTACAAAACATGTTTATTGAATTTTTTATAGTAATAATACTTTGATAAGTCTAAGATAATCTATTGACTTCATCACATCTGTACTTAGGTATCTAATGAAATATTAAAAGCAGTACAGTTCGGCCGCTCAAAGAATGCGTTTCTGACACCTGTCAATTCGTCATGATTAGTGATGTACAATAATTTAGTAACTATCTTTATTGCATTCATTATGCATATTTATTCAATTTATTGTCCGGCCGCTCAGAGAATGCGTTTCTGACAGATCGTGATCGACTGGGCGATGTAACTTGGAACTGGCGTACAATTTACGGCAAATTTTTTAATATCTTTTATTTACATTATTAACGAGTGATAAGTACTAGTACTAAGTACTTAAGTAATAATTCGAATAATTATGCCGATTTACAATAAATGTATTAATTTTGGGCTAAAATTATCACAATTATTTAATTAACAAATATAAAAACAATAGCTTTTAAAAGTCAAACCACGTCAAATGACGCTGTTTCAAGGTTATGTCAACTGTTTGTTTTTGTAGTGCTGTGACAAAATAACGAGGCAATTTTCTTCGAATATTTTTGTAATATTAATATAATCTGTCGGTATGATATAAATAATATAATATTTAATGTACTCAGTATTTAATAAAGTTAATAATATATTAAAGGTACGCCCAAACAAAACTTAAGAAAATAAGTGTCATAATATCAGTCAAATGAATTAAAAAAAAACATTGAAAATAAAATTAATACTTTATATTTCTGGTAAAAAATAAAGAGAAATACAGTGTTCAGAGACTAGTGTTGTGTACAGACTGTGCGTGTATTCATAGTGAAATAAAACATCCTTGGTGCAAGAACGCTTATAATTTCCGATCCCGAACCCGTAGAACGTAACAATACATTTTCCAATAAATAAAGCATTTTTATTTTTTTCCCTTCGTTACATTCAGAAATTACGATTCAATTCAAGTAATTGATTCATTAAAAATGTATTTACATTGTGAATATTTATTGAAATATAATTACTATAAAAAACAACACTAGTACTTATCACTCGTTAATAATGTAAATAAAAGATATTAAAAAATTTGCCGTAAATTGTACGCCAGTTTTTTTTTTTTTTAATTTTTTTTTTTTTTTATGTGACAAAGGGGGCAAACGGGCAGGAGGCTCACCTGATGGGAAGTGATCACCTCCGCCCATGGACATCTGCAACACTGCAGGGCTTGCAGATGCGTTGCCGGCCTTTCAGGAAAGGGAGGGGGAGGGAGAAGGATGGGAGGAGGGATGGGGAGTGGGCCTCCCGGACTCTCACTTACCGGACGAAACGCGACAGCATAGCTGCCACTTCACGCCGGTCTTCTGTGAGAGAGTGGTACTGTACGGGGCGTGCCGGCCCATTCGGCTGCTACCCGAAAGTAACAAGCATGGCACTACCACTTGAAAAAGTTACATCGCCCAGTCGATCACGATCTGTCAGAAACGCATTCTCTGAGCGGCCGGACAATAGTATATAGTGACGAGAACTCTTTCTTGTAATTTTTGACGACACGTTTGGCTCAGTTGGTAGTGACCGTACTTTCTTCGCCAACGGTCGCGGGTTCGAGTCCCGCTGGGGGCATTCATTGGTTGAGCACGAATGTTTGTACTCCAGTCATTTGTGTTTATATTTATGATATATATTTATTTACAAATTATATATGTGTAGTATATCAACTATCTGGTATCAACACAAGCCTCGTAGCTTACCACGGAACTAGATAGTGCTGTTGTAATAAAAATAATAATAATAAACTCTTATTGTACACGAAAAAGAAAAAGAAAATAATAATTATCAATAAATATATTGGGACATTATTACAACAGCGTCATCTAGTTCCGTGGTAAGATACGAGGCTTGTGTTACGGATACCAGATAGTTGATATACTACACATATACATTTTAAATACATACATATTATAAATATAAACAAATATACAGATACGAATGAATAATGTACAAGAGGAAATTAGAAAGAGTATGGGGATCGAACAGAACACAGTACAGAAGATGAAGTATGTGAGTATTCCTGCGAAGTCGGATCGGGAGCCACTTGAGCTTTTTACGAAAAAGGGATACATACCAAATACAGAGATTTTGAAGGCGCTCAAGTTTATTTAATTGCTCCTCTTTAACATTAACATAACTAATATCAGCGTAATCAAGAATTGGTAAAAGGAGCGATTGTGCTAACGAAATTTTGGTGGAAATAGGAAGAAATATACAGCATAGAGACATACGGCAAAGAGATGATATTGACTCTTGCAAACACGTTCCTACTCACCTCACTTACCTGTGGACTCCAAGACATATATTGATCCATGGTTATACCTAGGTTCTTTACTGATTTACAGTAAGGTATAATAACACCGTTTAAGACTACATTAGGTAGATTATCAAAGGTAATTCTGGCAATGAGCTTGGGGCTGCCTATAATTATTGTTTGCGTTTTTACAGGATTTAGTCGCAGCCCAAAGGACTCACTCCAAGCAGTAATTTTTTGAAGGTAATATGAAAAAAGAATAATGTGAGTTGTAAAATTATTTTTTTATTTAATAAGTATAAAATAGGCACTTTTTTAATTGCTTAATTATACTCAAGTATTTTTACATTAATCTTTAGAGTACCTAATCAAAATTTATTACGTACAGTGTGTTAATGTCTCCATATATTTCATCTATATTATTTTTGTATGAAGATAAACACAACATGTGATTTTAGAAAAGCATTTATTAATGAACTATTCAAAAGTATAAAAATCAGTGCTAAGCCCCTTCTTGACGACCTCGTTGTCAATCCACTCTCGTAGCTCTGCCACGTCCACGTACACGCCGGGCGAGCCGTCCTCTCCGCAGCGGATGCCCCACGACACGATGCCACTTTGCACGTACCGGCCTGGTTTGAACTGAAATAGAAAATAGTAAAAAACTTCATATATTTTACAGGAAGCGTTGTCTAAATGCAAATACTATGTTATTACTTACAGTTCACTTTTATTTTAACGGTCAGTGCCTATAGTATAGTATAAAGTATGTTATATGTTAGCAGAGAATAGAGCAATGGCGGATCCAGCTCTTGTACCAGGGGGGAGGGGGGGGGGGTCACATAGTCGTGGTCCGACGCCGGTGAGTTCTGTGAAGATTACGGGATTGCAATGAGGAAGTGTGTTTTGATGAGGGATCATCATAGTGGAGGCTCCGTTATGTTTTGGGCAGCAATGAATTTTTCGGAGTGTACGGAGTTAGTTTCCATAGAAAATGGAACATTAAATGTACACCGGTACATAATGGAAGTCCTAATTCCATATGCGCAACCCGCATTGACTGCACTTGGGGAAGATTCCATTTTTGTTGACGTCAAGGCTCGCCCGCACTGTTCTGGCGACTTGGAAGCGTACATGCAAGAAGATTCAAAATTTCATCAAAATCTGTCCAGTGGATTTCTCGTCATACGGTCACAGACCGATAGACAAAACTTCTAAAAAATCTATAGATTCGGCCTCTATATAGAAAATATTTATCGTGAATATTCGACTAAAATTTGTTGTATAAGTAAGATAAAAAAATATATATTATGTTTTGTTTGTTATTAAGATAATTCGTAATTGCTGTTAATTTTTTGAAATTTTAACTATGTGAAAATAAAATATTTTTTATATTCAAGGAAGTGATTTTAGAAAGTAATTACCTACCAAAGAAAAGGTTGCTTCATATTTCAAAATGTGTAAAACAGATTGTTAACTAGAAATGTAATAACATTAACGACCAACCTTATTATTTAATTTGATTCCTACATAATATATTTTATTGAGAAATACATACAAAGTAAGAAGCCGACTATTCGCCGACTACAAAAGTGGCCGACTAGTCGGCTTTACTGACTAGTCGGCGACTAGTCGGCACATCTCTAATAAAGAGGTCTTATTAAAAGCATATTGTTTGTATATGTTTAATGCCCCACTCCAAGTAACCCTAATAATATCTCCACAGAAACACCAAATAACTATACGTGGCACAGCAGGACATTCTATCAACTAGACCTAGATATATGTAATACAAAACCTTACTCACGTCTATTGGACACACGAGGGGTGATCCACCGTCCCCCACACAGGTGTCGATGCCAGGCTCACCTCCCGCGCACATGAAGGACGGGTGCAGCTTGAAGAAATTGCCTAGACCAACGTTCCTGTCTACTACTGGTACTTCCAACTGGGAACATTATTAATACCACTGTGATTATAAGTGAAAATAACCTGTTACAAAGATACGCAAAATATGTAAATTAATATTTTTTGTATAAATGGTTTTTTTATAACGTTTTATTTTGGTTTCTTCATTATTATTATTTTTGGTTTTATGTAATTAACACATTAAACAGACTTGGCTTGTTTTTATAATAAATAATAAAATTAATGACTCGATATTTTCTTTTCTTTCACTATTCCATTCCAAATTAAATTAAACAAAAATGAACTTTAATGCGTGCCTTGGGCCGGGCCTTGTCGATCGGACATTTTCGATTGGTCATTTTCTGTTAGGAGGATCCAGGGGCGAAGCCAATGTATAAACAAGTGATGCATGAGGATTATTAAAGTATTAAATTTATAATGTACAAATATGCTTTGACTGAGATAATAGAGCTTTAATACCACCCAGAGGTGTCGGGTCGATAGGGCCTGCCACGTACAATAAGAAAGTGAAGTAGGGGCACCTTTGGACTGCCACCGCACCAGGTGAAAGTCACTGTTTTTTCTTGCGCAGTAAACGTGTTACTTAACACGTTTTCTGCGTAACAAACGGTAGAGATAACCACCAGTTTTATACAAGGGATATGCGTAAATGCAAAATGCAAAACTAAAAATAAAGCGGACGAATTAAACCTTATTCTTAAAATGAAATTACAAAAAGGTATTTTTTAGATTACTTTTTTAGGATAACGTATACTACCTTTTTCATGATAACTTGATACTGGCCGTTCTTCCCGAACTTGTCCTTCCCCCAGCCTGAAGCGAAGCACCTGGCGCCGGGCGCCGCCCTCCGCCCCGCGGGCGGGAGACACACCAGCCCCACGTTGGGCGCCAACGTCATTGGACTTTTAAGGAATAGCAACGCTATGTCGTAGAATAAAAAACCTGGATTTTGAATTTAGGGGTCAATTGTATTATTATTATTTTTTTGTAAATTAAGTAGTAGTGTGCATAACAATAATCTACATATTAGTCTACGTCATAGTATGTAAGGTCAAGGAGACTATTCACGTTTTAGTTATTTAAATTAAAATAGTCTAGAAAATAGTCATATTGAAATTAAGAGTACACTTGTGTTTGGAGACACTATTCCAGTGCACTCTTCATTCACCATAGAAATATCAGCTGCAGATGGCAAGTCTATGGTAAGTCATTGGTTTTTATTACCTAATAATTAAGTAACTTAAAATCCTTATGAAGAACAATCTCCTTGACATTCCTATCTTGATGCGGATACAGCTCCTTCTCAGTCTGCGTGTCCCACTCGCCGGCGCGTACTATCAGGGACTCCCCCCGCACGACGTGGGCCGCCGTCAGCGCCACGCTCGGGTGGATGAGGGAACCCCCGCCCAGGTACAGGTTTATGTAAGTGCTTGGGTCGTTCGGATCTGCTGGTTCTTTTCTGGTTGTTTATATGTCTTTATTAATGCCATTATCGAATACAAAATGGTTAATTAAAAGTATATTATTTTAATGGAATTACTCGTAGATTTAAATAGAATTTAGTCTTTCTGGTCTTCTAATGCCACTTTCGTCCTTTATTTCTCTTTGTTAGGTTCAACAAGTTGACATTTAACTAAAAAACTGGGGAAAGTATTGTATATAATAATAAAATCCTTATCCTACTTAATAATTAAATCTACTTCAATAGGCCTTCGCCTTTTCATAAGCTTTTTGATAAAATTACGAACCAGCTCCTACAAACAGCAGCCCACACCAAGTAATCAACCAAAAAATAAACGCATAGTAAGGAGGCCTACTTAACTAGGTTGATTACCATGCAAGTTGATCTTATAGTATACCCTTACCCTCGCAAGAGTGACTCTGTAGTTGTCAAATAGTACTTGTACCTATTTCTACAAGTCATACCCTATCTTTACGAGGCACATGAATCATCCAACTTATGTCAATGAACAATTACACAAACTATGCGTTTCTCCTAGCAAAGAAGAAGAAGAAGTTCGAAATCCTAAGCAAGCACCCGAGTTAATCAAGTGTAAGTTGTTTTTTCATAAAGAGTTTGATTAATTTACTTGTGAACAGCAACCGTCCACGGGAACTCGCCGAATTTAGCTGTTTGGTTCCCGGTAGTTTCGTATCCGATACCTTTCGGATTGCGCCAACCACACCAACCACCTTTGGGCTGGAAAAAAGTTATATTTTTTTCATCATCTCTAATAAGGTAAACCGTGGGAACAGGTCCCATGGTTTACCCTACATATATTATCTTTACTTTACTTTATTTATCGAATCGAGAACGTCTATAATAATCTTCATTAGAATAAAATGTTACATGTCTTCTCCATTCTACGTGACATTGGCGAAGTAATCTGTGCTCAACTGTCACGCTTTGGAGCCATTAACAAGAGAATTTCATTGAATAAAATGTTATTTTATAACTCACTAGTCACTAGTAATTAGATCAAAAGCGGGGCAGGGCCTATAGACAACCGGCATTCGTTATGAAGCGATTCGATTTCTACAATCGTCATCGCTTAAACACAGTGTATGCATCTTGAACTTTAAATCACTAATAATTGAAATGAATATACATTGTCTACCATCATCTACTCGTTGACAACAGACCGCGTGACATATCTAAGGCATATGTCAAACCCATACATTTTGAACTTGGCCTATAGCCAACCGGCATTCGTTATGAAGCGATTCGATTTCTACAATCGTCATCGCTTAAACGCAGCGTATGCATTTTGAACTTTAAATCACTAATAATTGAAATGAATTTACATTGTCTACCAACATCTATTCGTTGACAACAGATCACGTGACATATCTAAGGCATATGTCAAACCCATACATTTTGGAGTTTTCTACTAGCGCTTTCGCTAATCGTTTGTTACATTGTCTAGGCCCTCTTTTCTACTATCGCTTTCGCTAATCGATTGTTACATTGTCTAGGCCCTATAGGTTTATAGGTACGACACATCAGCTAAACGCTGAAATTGCACTTGCGTGTAAAATATATAAAGTTTCAACAAAAGATATATATGCGTTCTAAATAAAACAAAAAACAAATTGAATTTATTTTCCTTACTATAGGTTTTGCGTTAATCAGGTTGTCGATGACGTCGTCTGACTTACAACAAACCTCCAAAAAAAATGGACACGTTCCATACTGTGCTCTGAAATTAAAAACAGAAGCTTTGTTAGGTACTGTTCTTACCTTTTTTATGTTCTATGAAATAGTACTCTACGGATTAAACATTAACCAATAATTATTGAAATTACAAATGAGCACTGCTCTCTTTGAAGTCTATTAAATTATGTTTGAATTTTCAGAGAACAACTAGTCTCATGTATTATTTTAAATACATACATAGTGTGAATACAAACACCTGTAACTGGAGTACACACAACCGTGATCATGACACAAATGCCCCCAACGGGACTCGAACCCAGTAAGTGGTCACAGTAAGTAGAGTAACTAAAAACTGAGCCAAACATGTCGACATATGCTTAGCGACTAACGATGCTTTAGAACAAACAAGTTTTACAGCAGTTATTCCCTTACTTTCAATTCACCTTCATCTCCGTTCTAATTTATTGCGTAATTTTTGCGTTTGAAGTGATTGAGACTTCAAAGACCTCATCTCGTCTCTCTCGTGACCATGTTTGTTGTAAAACATTATAATATAAGAAACATTAAAGTACAGTAGAAAAAAAATAAAATAAAATAATTTTGAAATACAAACTTCGCGTGACTCTCAGAAAGTACCAATCATAATAACACTTTAACCATCAAAACGTGCAGAATCTCTCAAAATATGTCAGTACTCTGTACCCTCTTAATTAAAAGCCGGTCAAAAAATGAAACACACCGTATTATGAAGAAGCCATTTACGTCAGGGTAAACTGAATTGTATCTGCTGCACTGAATGCTCGGCACACACTCGCCCAACATAACGTCACTCGTATTGCATGATGGTGCTGAAATTATTGTATAAAGCAATATAATCGATTGTAAAACAAGTCTGGTACGGTGGCTTTAGAATGCGTCCCCATTGATCTTTTCGACAGTGCTTGATTAGTCGTTTCTGACCCGACAGCACTAGCATAGATTAAACCCCAAACCCATCATCTATACATTTGATAAACTAGGCCCGATAGCGACGGATACCGCATTAAAAAGCATTTTTAATAGTGATGGGACAGACAAAAATAAAGAGTTACCGAAAATAAAACAGAATTATTAATAAAATATAATAGAAATAAAAAACTTTAAACAAAACACATTATAACCAGTATTTATATTGAATTGGATTCTAGTATGTTTTTCTTTATAACAGTATATTATGCAAAGAGATTGATTACATTTATTACAAGGGGGCGTCCATAAATTACGTGAGGTGTTTTTTTAAATTTTCTGTACCTCCCTTTCCCCCTGGTGAGATGTCGTGAGATTTTATTTAACCCCATCCCCCAAACTCACTGAGATTTTTCAAAATGTGGGTTTCTTGCGTAAACGCGTTGGATTGTTTTTGTACAAAGAAAAAAAAAATTGCTTCGTGCTTTAATTTACGACTAACTAGTTAAGATTAGTAATCAATATTGCTGAGAGTTTAATTATAAGTGTAATTATTTATATTTATATATATTTTAACAATTTAAGAATAGAATACTTAAATCGTATATATCTGGATTAAATGGACCAAAATAGTATAATTTTTTTGTTTCAATCAGAAAAAAAATTGCGTGATATTGTCTCAATCAAACTCTTACTTTAAAGATAATCGCCCACACCAGGAGAATATCACGGTATTTATTTGTTTGTTTGTTTGTTTGTTTTTGTTAGTTAGTTAGTTATTTAGTCAGTCAGTCAGTCAGTCAGTCAGTCAGTCAGTCAGTCAGTTAGTTATTTATACGGATCTTCAACAGTATACATATTTTACACGAACAATTTACTTAACTGTAACTTACAATGTTCATTGATGTATAACCAATAACAGGAGAACACATCATTCGCTAAATAATTTTAAAAAACCCTTTGTTTTAAAATGCTTACAACTACTGATTAAATACTAAAAATATATTACTTTTTAGAGACGATAAATAATTAAAAATATAGTTATGTCTTAACGATTAATTCAGATTTCCCAAAAATTACAAAATATTTTCTCAGCTCTTTCATATTATACAATTCTTACGTAGTCCAATCTGTACATTACTATTTATCAAATCTTAACACGTTCACTGCGTAAGAAAAAACAGTGACTTTCACCTGGTGCGGTGGTCCAAAAGGCCCCCCACTTGACTTTCTTATTGTGCGTGTCGGGCCGTATCGACCCGACCCCACTGGGTGGTATTAAAGCTCTATTATCTCAGCCAAAGCGTATTTATACATTACAAATTTTATATCTTTATAATCCTCATGGATCACTTGTCTATACATTAGCTTCGCCCCGGGATCCTCCAAACAGAAAATGAGAAATTACCAATCAAAAATGTCAGGTCGACAAGGCCCGGCAACGCACTAGAGTGTAATATGCTTAATATAATAATTTAGTGATAGGATAGTGAAAGAAAAGAAAATATCGAGCTATTATTTATTACATGTACATTTTGTATTTAATTTTATTATTTTTACCCCCGAGACAAGAACGACGGGGTGTTACAAGTTTGTTTGTTTGTTTGTTTGTTTTTGTTAGTTAGTTAGTTATTTAGTCAGTCAGTCAGTCAGTCAGTCAGTCAGTCAGTCAGTCAGTTAGTTATTTATACGGATCTTCAACAGTATACATATTTTACACGAACAATTTACTTAACTGTAACTTACAATGTTCATTGATGTATAACCAATAACAGGAGAACACATCATTCGCTAAATAATTTTAAAAAACCCTTTGTTTTAAAATGCTTACAACTACTGATTAAATACTAAAAATATATTACTTTTTAGAGACGATAAATAATTAAAAATATAGTTATGTCTTAACGATTAATTCAGATTTCCCAAAAATTACAAAATATTTTCTCAGCTCTTTCATATTATACAATTCTTACGTAGTCCAATCTGTACATTACTATTTATCAAATCTTAACACGTTCACTGCGTAAGAAAAAACAGTGACTTTCACCTGGTGCGGTGGTCCAAAAGGCCCCCCACTTGACTTTCTTATTGTGCGTGTCGGGCCGTATCGACCCGACCCCACTGGGTGGTATTAAAGCTCTATTATCTCAGCCAAAGCGTATTTATACATTACAAATTTTATATCTTTATAATCCTCATGGATCACTTGTCTATACATTAGCTTCGCCCCGGGATCCTCCAAACAGAAAATGAGAAATTACCAATCAAAAATGTCAGGTCGACAAGGCCCGGCAACGCACTAGAGTGTAATATGCTTAATATAATAATTTAGTGATAGGATAGTGAAAGAAAAGAAAATATCGAGCTATTATTTATTACATGTACATTTTGTATTTAATTTTATTATTTTTACCCCCGAGACAAGAACGACGGGGTGTTACAAGTTTGTTTGTTAGTTTGTTTGTTTGTTTGTTTGTGTGTGTGTGTGTGTGTGTGTGTGTGTGTGTGTGTGTGTGTGCGTATGTGTGTGTGTCTGTGGCATCGTAGCGCCAGACCGGATGAACCAATTTTGTTTTTTTTTTTTGTTTAAAAAGTTATTATTATTATATGTCGGGAGTGTTCTTAGCTATTATTATATTATTATAGGATTACATATTTTTACGAAACCCTCTCAATATGGGTATCAAAATGGTCTTAAAAATTTGAACCGGTATCGCTATCATTGTCTAATATTATTTTTTGATTTTACTATGTGCCAGTGTAAGTAAGTTTGCACGAGCGAAATATCGTCCTTCTCCCGTAGCAAGCACAACACTACTGGCGGCTCGACGCGTAAGCATCTGCTCAGTGCGGCAACGGGTCGCGATCGGTCAGCCACCCAAAAGGCCCGGCCCCGCACTGATATAACTTTTTTTATGCTCTATGCGGCGGAGGTCAAAAAGGGCCTGCCACGTTATTAAATTACTATATTTATACATTTTTATTCACAAATCGAAAGCTATATCTGTCTTTGTCATACTCGTAGAAATGCCCAGGAAACAGGTGCCGCACCAGCAAGAAAGACCTAGTTTTCCTGTACGCACATTGAGTTGATACCGCGTCGGGCCGATTGTGGGTGAACCGCAGTGAACGTGTTAATGAAATAGTGATTATTCAGTATGTATGACTGTGACCGCAACCCCATCACATCCTCCTAAGGGGCTGTCCATCAAAAGGGGGGGGGGGGGGGTGGCGTTGGTGATCAAAAAAAATCACGAAATATCACAAGGGGTGGGTGTAGTAATATATCACGTGTATTTTTCTATACTATAATTAGACGATACTTATTCCTATTATTGTATTTTATAAATATTAAAAAAATAAGATTTTTGTAGGTACTAAAAAATCACGTGATTTTGGGGGTGGGGGTGGTGAGAGGTCTAGTCTTACACTTCACCATGTATCACCAAGGAAGAGGGGTGTTAAAGAAGGCCAAAAAAACATCACGTAATTGATGGACGTCCCCTAAACAGATTTTGATGAAATTTTGTATGATATAATAGAACATTTTTGATACAAAATTAGATTTTTTTTGAGAAAACCAATAAATCGTAAGAGTCGATCCGGAGTGGAACAAGGAGGAGTCGCCAGTATCTATTTAATATTTAAGAATTTCACGTTTATTTTATATTATTTTATTTTATTTTAATATTAAGGACTTACGGTAATAAAATCGGGGAAGGCCTGCAGGATCATAGTATATACGTGCTGCCGTCTGTGCTGACACAAACGCAACAAGTGTGAATATTATCGAGTATGGTCTGTACATTATCATGATCTGTAAGAAGATAAATCTCTAATGAGTTTAAATATCATCATCAGCCCTTTTTAACGTCCCACTGCTGGACACGGGCCTCCCTCAGTAGGAGGGGGATCAGGCCATAGTCCACCGCGCTGGCCTAGTGCGTGTTGGCGGACTTCACATGGCTTACGACAACTTGCTAGGTTCTCTCAGACATGCAGGTTTCCTCACGGTGTTTTCCTTCACCGTAAGTTAAGTTTAAATATATAACTAGCAAACAAGGCCCTTTCGCTGGGCGTAAGTTACAATAAATTCAACTGTTTTTATAATAAAGTAGTCTAAGTCAATCTTTATAACATTAGCTATCTGCGAGTAAAAGTCCTGTCAAATTCGGTCCAGCCGTTTCATAGTTTAGCCGGAACAAACACTCAGACACACAAAAAATTAAAAATAAAATGATTTTTTGGTGTACTTAAGTACCGTATATTATACTTTCATTTGCATTTAATGATTAAGCTGTTTTGAAGTAAACAAAGTATATAAGCACAACGTAAAGAAAAGAATCATCGCGTTTGAAGTTATGCGAAATTAGCGTACCACCTGCACCGGTCAGATTCCTTGCACGTCAATTTCTCTAATTCGTCAGTTTACTCATTACACAAATTCGGTAAGTTGACAATTTCGCTAGTTCTAAGCATTTTCCTGATTCGTCAGTTTCCTTATTAAATAATAAATAATATATATATATATATATATATATATATATATATATATATATATATATATATATATATATATATATATATATATATATATATATATATATATATATATATATATATATATATATATATATATATATATATATATATATATATTTTATTTATCGCATTTTATTTCCCAACAAAACACCACCGACTTAACTTTATAATATAGTGTGGAAGCCGTCCGTCCTCTCCTACAGGTCAAACCACACTGAGGAAAAGACGAAAAGTATCTAAAAAAAATAAGATTGTACGAAATTCTTTTGTTCCTAATGGGATATGCGGCGATATAAACACGGTGGTAAATACCAAGTGGTATTTACCTCTAAGATAAGAAGTAAAAAATATATTTCTATAGAAAAACCCAATCCGTTATCAGCGCCTGTGTCAAAGGTTAGTTATAACAAACTGTTTATTTTATAAGGTCACTAAGTATCAATTCCCGCGGCTCCGCTCGCGCCCGATGTAAAATGTTGGGTAATAAGAATTTTTAATGCTAAATCATAAAAAATAGACATATTAAAATTTGTTCTAAAAATAAAAAATATAAAATATATGGAGAGGGCCACCCGTAGGGCCGTATCACCTAGGGCAATAAAAATTAGCCTACGACCTATTCTCAGACCTACCAAGGTAGATTTTTTTGTGTACCTGTAGGTACACAAAAAAATCATAAAAATCGGTCAAGCCGTTTCGGAGGAGTTCGATAACAAACACTGTGACACGAGATTTTTATACATTTAAGACAAGATGCTAGATAGATAGTATCAGTCTGTACTATTATACGTATAATACCTATATAAAAAATTCTAAATTCGAATTTGTACGTTAAAATATATTTTTAGGAATATCTTATTGTAATAGATGTTATGTGACATTGTGACAGTATCATGATAAAATAACAAGACACATTTTTTAAATATTTATAAAATACATTAAAGTGGTAGTGCCATGCTTGTTACCTTTGGGTGGCAGCCGAATGGGCCGGCACGCCCCGTATAGTACCACTCTCTCACAGAAGACCGGAGTGAAGTGGCAGCTACGCTGTCGCGTTTCGTCCGGTAAGTGAGAGTCCGGGAGGCCCACTCCCCATCCCTCCTCCCGTCCTTCTCCCTCCTCCCTCCCTCCCTCTCCTCACTACCTCCCTCCCTCTCCTGAAAGGCCAGCAACGCATCTGCAAGCCCTGTGGTGTTGCAGATGTCCATGGGCAGAGGTGATCACTTACCATCAGGTGAGCCTCCTGCCCGTTTGCCCCCTTTATCACACAAAAAAAAATAAGTATCATCTAATTTTATTGTAGAAAAATACTCGTGATATATTACTACAACAACAATTATTTTTGTGTATAAATATTAATCATCACAATATATTACGAGCAGTCGATCAATATGCGCGTTATCGATCAATATATAGACAACATAAAAGGTATAGAGGTAGGACGTAGGTACTACAGGAAAACATTTTATTCTCAAAGGAAAACTCAGTAACTGGTTCTATAGAGTAGTCCTCATAAAAGAGAGGTTGAAAATTTAGGGTTATAAGTATTTTTTGATGTCAAATCAAAAAAACTAAAAATAAGAATTTGATCTAAAAATAAAAAATTGGAGGAGGCCATCCTTATCATATCATATATATAGCGGAATAAAAACTAACCTACGACTTATCTATATCGACCTATCTATCTGTCTGTCTGTCTGTTCGCGCAATACTCAAAAACTACTGTACCGATTTTCCTGCTGTTTTCACTTTTTACCAATGGAAAGAGTGGTTCTCGAGGAAGATTTTAGTATATAATTTGTCAAGTATTTTAATTTATTTTGTATACATTAGCTAAAATGTCGCAAAAAATATGCGCCTAACAGATTAAACTAAGCAATTACTGGTTTATGCAAATTTATTTTGAAGTTGAGCCTTAACAAAAAATATATTTAAAATTAGCGTCTGGCACCGTTTAAACAAAAAGTAAACTGTATGGCAATACTAGAATTATGTTGCAAAAAGTTCAATTAACATAACAAAAACGGAACCTTCTTAAAATTCTTTGAAAAACTGATATTTTACCTATCCAAGTACGATGTGCACTGATGAACGCAACCACTACCGCCAGCCAGATAGCCCGTATTATGTCCGAGAGTGGGAGAGATAGCATATCTAAAAACTGGCCTTACTGAGATTCTCGTTTTCCCGACGTTGCTAGCTTTCGTACGATAATAGTTCCTCAGATCCTAAATTTTCGGAAAATTCTATGATGTAATGTGTCAATCCATTTCCCAAGGTTAAAAAAAGCCTCGCAGTTTACCACGCAACTAGATAGTGCTGTACGTTAATGTCCCAATATATTTGTATTTATTTATAATTTATTTTTATAAGTGGTAGCCCAGCGATAACGCGCTCGCTTGGATAGCGAGTGATGCGGGTTCAAATCCGGGGTAGATATTTGTGTGACTATATGTAAATCATTTCTATCATGATTACCACTTGTCTTACGGTTAAGGAAAACATCGTGAGGAATCCTGCATGTGAGAAAACCTAGGAAAGGTGGACTATGGCCCGATTCCCCTTTCACTGAGGCAGGCGCACCCCCAGCAGTGGGACGTTAAAAGGGCTGAAAACAATTTATATAAAAATAAACACATCATGTTATTTTAGTAAAACGTTTTATTGATAAACTATTCAAAAGTATAAAAATCAGTGCTAATCCCCTTCTTGGCGACCTCGTTGTCGATCCACTCTCGTAGCTCTGCTACGTCCACGTACACGCCGGGGGACCCGTCGTCCCCGCAGCCGAGACCCCATGCCACGATGCCACTCTGCATGTACCGGTCTGCTTTGGACTGAAAGAGAAAATAAATAAAAAAAACTTAATATATATTTTATAGGAAGCGTTGTCAAAATGCAAATACCATGTTATTGCTTTTTATGGTCTACTTTTATTTTAACTATATTATATTATATTAGAAAAGATAATTGATAGGTCTCGTTAATAGTAACCCTGATAATTAATATCTCCTCAGAACACCAAATAACTATTCGTGGTACAGCAGAACAATCTATCAACTAGACCTTTTTCTTCTCAGCTCATATACGTTCACAGCTGGACATAGACCTTCCCCAAAAATCCCCTCGACAACCGGTCTTGCACTCTCTGTATCCAGTGGGATCCAGCGACTTTAACCAAGTCATCGGTCCACCTTGCGGTAAGCCTGCCTACGCTTCGCTTTCCGGTACGTGGCCGCCACTCTAGAACTTTGCGTCCCCATCGACCATCCGTCTACGAGCGATGTGCCCCGCCCACTTAAATTCAAATTCAAAATATGTTTTTCAGCATAAAATTATTACAATTTTTTACTGAACGTCACGAGTCTACTACTAGTTCGAAAAGAAGAAGCCGCTGACCTGAGAAGAACTGGCGAAAGAAACTCAGCGGGACTTAATTTTTTTTTTGTCTGTTTTAATGCTCACTGCCACTTGAGCTTGGATATTCGATAGCCGGTAGGCTATGTCGGTGAGTTTGCTCCTTCTGCGTATCTCCTCATTTCTAATTTTACCACGCAGGGAAACTCCGAGCATAGCCCTCTCCATTACACTCTGTGTGGCCTTGCGCTTTCTTACGAGGCCCATCGTTTCTGTGCCATATGTCATAACTGGCAACAGACACTTGTCAAAGACCTTCGTCTTGAGACACTGCTGCATAATTAGTAACGAAAAGATTTTACGTTCCGAACGCTGACCATCCGAGTTTGATCCTTTGATCGTCCTCTTTCTCGAAGTTGGGCCTACCTAATTTGACAGATTGTACTTATATATACTTGTTAAACCCAAACCGCTGCATCAGCGGTGCCCTACAAACCTCGCGGGGCGACGACAAGACAAGGCAAACCAAAGGTGCAAGCGCAGCAAACAACTAAATTCCATCTATTAATAATAATAATTAATTTAATAGACGAGTATTACGCAGATTGTTCTGACAAACGTTCCTGTCTACTACTGGTACTCTCACCTGGGAACATTATTAATACCACTATGATTATAAGTGTGAAAGAATGTATGTGTATTGAGTGTGAGTATGTGCGTGTGTGTGTGTGTGTGTGTGTGTGTGTGTGTGTGTGTGTGTGTGTGTGTGTGTGAGGGAGATAGAGAGAGAGAGAAATCCCACCACGTAAATTTTAAAACAAAACACGTTAAGATCGTATAAGTAGTTTCGGAGTTTTAACGGAAAATGGGTGCTAGGATTTTAGTGGGTATTACTGGAAACCCGCAAGAGTTCACCTTCGGTGAGAGTTAACAATTGAATAACTTTTTGAAAAATGGTGGTTAAACTTTTTTTTTCTTCAGGGCTCGATTCTTTCAAGTGTTAAGAAGATACTAGATTTTTTTCAAATTTTTAAAATCACATTTTATGTTATAAAAAATCATTTTTATTGCTGAGCTCTCTTTGGCGGCGCGTCCATGCCGTAACAGCTCTATTTTCAACGTCAAATTAAAATTATAAATAATGGAGATAGAGCTCCGGGAGTTAGGACTTTTTCATTGGAAATTTCCAAATTGCCTATATATTAATAATTTTCGAGTTATTCACAAAAAAAGAAATATCATTTTTTTTTCATCTTATTTTGTTACTAACAATCGCAATTTTTTATGTGCTAATATACTCTTACGGTCTTATTCATAAAAATCTCTTATTATAGGTTTACAATGTTCATTAGCTAAAATGCTCAATAGGCCTATTAAACGTTTCATAACTTTCTTTATTCATAACGGATCAATAAACGTCTCATAACTAAATGCTTGCTATAAGCTGGATTCGTTTTATTGTGTTGTCATTCTGATAAATTCATGGACAAAATGTCAAAAATACTGGTCTCAATGCTCCGTGAATCAGTTTGACATTTGATTTGACTTTTCCGCCAAAAGTAAATTAGTGAACAAAACCATTTTTTAACTATTGAAAAAGGAATAAAAGTAGCTAAAAAGAGAGACAGAAGTACAAATAGGTTAAGCTAATAGCAGGTTAGTACAGAATTTAAACTTCAAGCTACATAAGTGTGTATTTGGTGTACTTCCTTAATCCTTTGTATTTCTACGTGTTTACTTAATATTTTCTCGCGCTTATTTCTTTCCGTAGCATTAATTATTATTGACGGAGTTGGTCAGGGTTGGTTGAGAGGGTTTCCGCCATTGAAAACAAAAATACAGATACCAACACAAACTCTAAAAAGCAGGCAGCATGGGAAGATTTATTCAACAGGTATAGTGTTTTTAAATAAATACAGTGCAATATTAGTGTAAATAAAGATTAAACTGTAATATTGTTCACAGTTTTCACTGCATGTGCAAAGGGAGCAAAAATTGAATATTACGAGATGAAAAACAAAATGCTTTAAAATAAAATATATATTTCTTTTATTAATTTTCAATATTATATCATAGGTACTTTTAGAATACAATTTTTACAAACTTTGAATGTCTTATTTATTTATATCTAATCAAAATCCTAAAAAAAATTCAAGCTTCTAGTTTTAAAAATGACATAATTTCAATACAAACTTTCATCCCCTATTTCAACCTCTTACATGCCGTTTTTCGCCTTAAAAAGTAGCCTGTGTCCTTTCTCAGGCTTTAGACTATCTGTGTACTTAATTTCATTTAAATCGGTTCAGTAGTTTTGGCGTGAAACCGCGACAGACAGACATTTACTTTCGAATTTATAATATTAATATTAATAATTTATTATTTTTTCTATCCATAGTTAAAATGCTCATCAATAAATTTCCTGCGAGCAAAGTACTGTTTCCTACTCTTCCTCTTTCACTCATATTAGTAGGTGCTGCAAAGCCATTCTCCTGAATAATATGAATGTCATCATCATTTTCTGAAATAAAATAACATTTGTAAAAAATATTGCTTACATAAATAGAAATATACATGTGTTGATGTAAAGTTATGATAATATGATTAAAATTACCTGGAACCGTGTCCTGATGATCTATTGCAATATTATGCAAAACTGCAAGAGCCACATATGTAGGTTTTACGTTACGCATGTGAACGGTGTCTCCATAAAACAAGCTTTGAAACCGTTGCTTCCAAACACCAAAGCCAATGGCGGCTATAGTTTGGGGAGCTTGCATTATATCATATATGGTATCTTGGTTACACAACAAAAAAATAATTTTAAACAATGTTTTACAATTACGCAATGTCACTAGACACCAAATAAAATAATCTCAATTCAATTCAATTCAATTATTTCCTTTAATGGCTTCCAGGAGTGCCAGTTGGGCACAGTTGACTTCGCCAATGTCGCGTAGAATGGAGAATACACGTTATATATAAACTGATCGGTGAATATGAAAAAAAAAACAAACACTAAGACGTATTACATGTAGGAACGGAGCGATTCGTTGTAAAATCAGGACCTACAACAGACAACACAATATATACAAAACTATAAAAATAATAATAAGTGTTAGGACTACAAGTAACATATTTACAATATATCTACAATTTAATTTTATTATTTTTAATATATGTACACAGAAATCTACATAATGGACTAAACACAAACATCAACAAACAATTAACATTGATAGGACGGGGGACTTTATAAGGAAGGATGTCATAGATAGGATACAGAAGTTTAGGACAGTTAAAAAGGATATGGGAAGAGGAACCTTCGTCAAGGCCACATTCACACAGGGAGTGGTCCCTGACTCTGATCTTTGCCAAGTGCACAGGAGTACATGCGTGACCAAGACGTAGACGACAAATTGTCGATATAACCCAGCGTTCCACCTGTTTGCACCGGGAAAACCATGGGCGTTTCGGGATCTCAGGCTGGACTGCAGCATAATGTTTACCCTTAAAAGATTTTGATGAGTTCCAGTTGATTTCCCAAGATTTATCTAAGTGAGATTTTGCAATAGATAAAAGATCCTGCGCTGAATTAGTAAAATGATCTAGTGACCCGCACTGCACAGCAGCTTTGGCACAGGAGTCAGCCGTTTCGTTACCAGGAATCCCAGAATGACCTGGAATCCAAACTAGTGTGACCGCTAAACTCTTTTGAGAGCACGAGTACAAAGCTTCGCGGATCTTCAAAGTTATGGAATTTCTCGATCTACTACGAAAGGGGTTTTCTTTAATAGCCAATAAGCAGCTTAGTGAGTCGGTAAAAATAACTGTATGTTTAAAATTGTGGGAGAGGGTAAACAATATTGCTTCTAATACGGCAACAGCCTCGCCTGTAAACACCGATGACTGGGGAGGGCACTTAAATTGAAGTATAATTTTGAATTTTGGAATCCAGCAAGCTGCACCAACACAGCCTTCCTTGGATAGCTTTGAAGCATCCGTAAAGATGAGGAGGTGATCCGACCAATTTTGACGAATTAGTAAGTTGAATTTTGTGTTGGTGTCAGGTGCTCCCTTGGTTAGACCACTTTCTGTAATTATAAAAGGAGACATAACTAGAGCATTGTAGGAAGAGCAGAAGATAGGATTAGTAGGGAAACAGGACATGGGATGTGGCAGGTTAGTGAATTTTAGGAAGCTTTGCAGTAAAAAGGATGATGGCTTGTTCGCAGGGCTAAGCTCAGCCAACTGACGAAGCCTAGGCCATAAGGGGTGAGAAGACAGCTGTAATGCCTTGCCGACAAATCGATCGGAAAGGTACTGGCGGCGGATAGAAAACGGAGGGTCGACACATTCAACCTGCATGGCATTGGTAGGAGAGGATCTCATGGCACCTAATATTAATCTAAGGCATTTATACTGAATTTTGTTCAACTTCTCAGAAGGTGCTTTGTTGAAGGGGTCCAGAACAAACAAGGCGTAGTCTATGTGACTACGTATTATAGAATTGTACAGTAGCTTTTGAGTATAAGGGTGCGCACCCCACCACACACCCGCAACCGCTCGAAGAGCATTGATGCCTTTTTCGCATTTTCTGCTGATATACTCTGCGTGAGCAATTCCGTTCAGTCGTTTATCGATTATTACGCCTAAAAATTTGGTCTTATCAGTCAGATTAATAATTTGATCCTCATAACGAAGATCAAAATTTGGGACATATCTTTTTTTTGTAAAAACAACAGCCTGACATTTGGACACCGATAAAGACAAGCCGTGTTCCGAGAGCCACTGGCCTAGATAGTGCAAAGCAGAGTTCAAACGAAAACTAATGTCCTCTACCGACTTTGAACTGCAGTAGAGAACGATGTCATCAGCATATTGAAGAATGTTGCAAAAACTATTAACAGACAGTTCGAGGTCATATGTGTAGATGCTATATAGCAAAGGGCTGAGGACCGAGCCTTGAGGCAAGCCTTTCCAGACAAGCCTGGGCGGAAGAGTAAGTAATCTATGTCTTACAGAAATAGTTCTACCGGTCAGCAGATTACATATGAAATGTGTCAACCTCGGCGGTAAACTCAGCTGTTGCATTTTCTGCCTGAGCAACGGAAGATGAACATTGTCATATGCAGAAGCAATATCAAGAAAGACACCCACTAAATACTCTCCTTTTGCATGGGCTAGTCGAATGTCTGTTGTTAAAATGCTGAGACTATCTGTAGTACTTAGACCCTTTCTGAAGCCAAACTGAGAGGGTGCTAAGATATTTCTGCTTTCCACTATCCATTCCAGTCGGTTTTTTAAAATCCGTTCAGTAACTTTAGCTAATGTTGAAGATAACGCGATAGGTCTATAGGAATTCGGGTCAGAGGGATTTTTACCGGGTTTTAGGATTGGGATGATAATCTGGGACTTCCATGCTGCTGGTGTAATACCCGATTTAAATATTGCATTGATAAGTTTGAGAAAGTATCCTTTAGCTTTCTCATGCAATTTCCCAATAAAAGAGTATGGTATACCATCTTCACCTGGAGTGGTGTCCTTTAAACCCGTTAAGCAGTTTTCAAGTTCTTCCAAAGTAAAAGCGGAATCCATATCATCCAATGAACATCTCAGAGCAGAAGTAGGAAAAAGATTGTGTGAGGGAACAAATGGAGGGGATAGCTTGTCGGCAAAGTCATTAAGCCATTCCGATGGATTGTTAGAGCCCTGATGAGGGACACCATCAAGAGCCCTACGGAATCTTTTGACTTGTCTCCACACAAGACAAGACGGGGATCGAGGTTCAAGGGACTCACAGAATTTGATCCAACCAAGTTTTTTCTTTTTATAAATCAATCTCCGAAATTTTGCGTTGCTGCGTTGATAATCAACAAAGTTCTCAACCGTCATAGATGCAGCATATGTTAATTCAGCGAGTGTTCGCCGGTTAACAAAATCGCTGCATTCCTGATCCCACCAAGGATTGGAAGGCAGCTGATCTTGTGTATGGTGTTTTTTTGGAATATATAGGTCAGCGTTTAAGGAAATAGCTTCAAGGAATCGGTCGTAGCAAGCCAAGACATTCTCATCACCTACAGATTCGGGAAGGGAGTCCATCATACTATCAACCGAGCAAGCATAGTCTAACCAATTTGCTTTTTTTAAATTATACGGAAGCAAGGGATTGGAGGGACGGGGAAGAGGATGTCTGTTATTTAAAGAAACTAGGATGGGGAAGTGGTCACTACCATAGGAGGAGGATAGGGTGTTCCAGGAAATTAAGGAAGACAAAGATGGGGAAGCTAGGGATAAATCTACTGCAGTTTTAGGATTTTGGTTAGGATATACTCTGCGGGTTGGTGAACCATCATTCAGGATACACAGATTGAGGTCATCTATCATGTCCACCAATAAAGGCGAGAATCTATCGCAAAAGTAACACCCCCACAAAGTGTGGTGAGTATTAAAATCACCCATAATTAACACAGGACTCGGAAGGGAAGAAATGATAGACTGTAGCTCAAGGAAGACGGAAGAAGAAGGATTAGGGATATAGATAGATAGAAATGAAATATTGAAAGCTCTTACAGCCACAGCATTAAACTGTGAACTATAAGAGGGAAGAGTGATTAGGGAATATGGAGTGGAGTGCCTAATAAGAATGGCACTACCCCCATACCCGTCACTTCTGTCATCTCTCAAACAGGCAAAACCCGAGACCCTAAAACGGGAGCCAGGAATTAACCAAGTTTCAGAGATGGCAATAATGACAGGTTTATGCAGGGCAATAATAGAAAGCAGTTCATGTTTTTTAGATCGTACACTTTTACTATTCCACTGAAGAAAGTTGAGTGGGGCCATTTTTAAGGATGTTAAAAATGTGGAGGAAGTTTTGGGCAACGTTGGACGGTAGGGGAATTTCATCACCAGCGGATATAATTGAAATTAAGGTTTCAGTTAAACTTAGTAATAGGTTAGATTTAGAAAAATCATATGGAGCATCATTAGTAATACCCAAGGCACAGCCATTAGGTAAGGAGGAGGGACAATTGCTAGTAATAGCTTGGTGAGCTTGCCTATCAAATCCTTTGGCAAGGGGAGCATGGGGACGTGGGGAACGGACAACTGTTTTGGTATAGGACTTTTTGATAGGATTCTGGGATTTACCAGGGATAGGCTGAGAGAAAGATGAAGGAGGAGGAGAGGAGAACATTTCTTTTGCCATATCAGCATAGGAGCGCCTAACAGGAGGAAATCTGGAGGATGCTTCCATATAGGAAATGTTGTCTTGCGACATTAAAGTTTTAATGTTTTGCTGCCTGACAAATTCAGGGCAGACTTTATTAACAGCAAAGTGACTTGCAGAACAGTAGAGACAAGTAGAGTTCTCTTTTAAGACATTACATGAATCCCCAGTGTGAGGTTGGGCACACCTGTAACATCTTGGCTTCGATCTACACTGTGTTTTGATGTGGCCAAAACGACAACAATTCATACACTGAATTGTTGGTAGGTTATAGGTAACTATGGGCAGTGAGGTGTGGTAGGAATATATTTTAGGTGGTAGTACTTGACCACGGAAAGTTAAAACAACTGATTGAGTTGGAACCCAGGTCACATTGCCTTCACTCACAGTTTTACGATTTAACCTTCTCGCCTTCAACACCTGACCACAGCCAGAAGGTAATTCAATAGAGGACACAAACTCTTCCATTGCCCAGTCTACAGGGACTCCTTTCACTAGGCCCATTCGGGTGACATTAAATGTTGGAATACTTGCGACGAATTTGGACAAATTTAAAATAGGGTTCCCTAAAAAGTTGTTGGCAGCTACGGCTGACGAGAATTGGACTTCAATTTTATTACGTCCTACATTTTTAACGCCATCATTAACAATATTTTGAATTTTGTTATGGTGCAAAAATTGACCGAATTTTATCGCCCGGATGGTAGTACCTGCCGCAGGGTCTGGAGTCTCACGAGACACATAGACAATAAAAGGTCCGTTGTCCTTCTCTGAATAGAATTTAGGACCGGAAAGGGATGGGTGAACAAACACATGTTGGATAGAAGGAGTAGCTGACGCTGGGTCAACAATAGTTTTTTTAGTTTGATCTGTAGTTTTATTAAATACTTCGTCACCTTGACGCTTTCGCGATATGTTTACATGTACCGTCGACCCGCCAGGATCAGGCGGATCAGGCGGAGGATCAGGTTCCATTTTACACAAAAAACACTATATACAAGTACAAATACAACACACACACAACTTACCAATACCCAACACCAAGTTAGTAATATGATATTTAACCAAAATTACAACAATATTCCCGAAATATGCAGACAATCACGCACAAAAAACAAACACGTGTGTTAACCAAAGCTAACGCAAGCGAAGTCCCCACCGAAAAAATCCTAAAATAATCTCACTTCAAGTTTAATCAAATTATCAGCTGTCACTGATGACAAGACGACCATCTTGTCCTTTATTAAAGGTTTATAGTAGGCTTATAGTAGGCCTCAAGCTACTATAAGTTACAGAGCCGTTATTGAATACTTATAGAGCGTTTTAACACTATTGAACGTTTATAAATAATGTTTTTGAGAATTTGCTTATTAACAAGCTAATAAAGCTTCTATATTTTTTTATGAATAAGACCGTTAATGTGCTAATAAAAACATTTTTCTAGACGTCATTCCGAATCGAATGAGCTATCGCACATATTTTTAGGAGCTTTACTTCTATTTAACGCGTTTTTGAACTTGTTGACTAGACTAAACAGAGTGAGCTGTGGCTCGCTCTCTTGGCTGTGTGGTCTGCTTCAGCAAAGCTGCCGGGCCGTCGGGGCAGAGGTGCTTAATGCGCAGCCGATCTTGCGAAACCCCATTAAAACGGAACATGGGTTCTTGGGTTTTAGTGGGTAGTACTGACCAGTCAGTGAGCTCCACGTGACCAGCAGTCTTCTTTTCAGCACTCAACGCATACCACTATACGTAAATGTATATCACAAGGTTATAAAAAGACTAATTCAATAAATACTTCTTAGAATGAAACTAGAAACAGTATTTTTAAAATTATTATTTAAAGATTTCGGATAATACCTTTTTCATGACACCTTGATACTGCCCTTGCCTTCCGAATTTATCCATCCCCCAGCCGGAAGCAAAGCACTTAGAGCCTGCCCTTGCCCGCAGCCTCGCGGGTGGTAGACATACCACCCCCACGTTGGGCGTAAGTACAATTGATGTTTGAAGGATTAACAAAGCTATGTCGTAGAAGAGATTACCTGTTAATTTAAGAGTCTATTACTTTATCATCTCTCATTAATCTTTAACGAATTTTCTTTTGTATTGATACTCAAATCTGCATTTTGTAATTTCTTGTAATTCAGTCTTTTTCATATATAGTAGTCTGCCTAATAATAATCTACTCGTATTAGTCCACGTCATTGTTTATAAGTTCAAGAACACGATTCATATTGTATATAATAATATTCTAGGAAATTGATCAATTTTTAATATTGCAATTTACGATTATTTTTCGTTATAATATATTACTTAAATAAATTTAATTCAAAAATAAATATGTTGGGACATTATTACAACAGCGCCATCTAGTTCCGCAGTAAGCTACTTAGCGTGCTTGTGATGCGGATACCAGATAGTTGATATACTACACATATAAATTTTAAATACATACATATTATAAATATAAACACCCATGACTGGAGTACAAACATTCGTGATTAGCAAATGAATGCCCCTAGCGGGACTCGAACCCGCGACCGACCCACTGAGCCAAACGAGTCGTCATTGATGTCAAGAGTGAAGTCGGAACACAGTCAGCCATTTTTCTTGGTCATTACCAGAATAGTGCACTTGTGTCTGAAGACACTGGACTAAGATTTAGTCTGCAGATGGCAAGTTCAGTGTAAGTAAGTCATTGGTAATTAATATTAGGTGCTTAGCATCACTTACGTCTATTAAAGTCCTTATGGATAACAACTTCATCGACAGTCTTGTCTTGATGCGGAAAAAACTCCTTGTTAGACTGCGTGTCCCACTCGCCGGCGCGCACTTTCAGGAACGGAACCCCCTGTACGATGTGTGCTGCTGTTAGCACCACATTCAGATCGATGAGGGAACCCCCGCCCAGGTACAGGTTTTCGTAAGTGCTTAAGTCATCCTTGTCTTTTGGCTCCACTCTGGTTGTTTCTCTTAGTTAGGTTCAACAAGCTAACTTTTAACTAAATTATCCTACTTCAATAAGCCTTCTCTTCTACTTTATATGCAAAGTAATATAATAACCTATTAGCTTCTAAAAAGTAATCTATTCAATTCTCTTGTTAATGGCTTCAAAGCGTGCCAGTTGAGCACAGATTACTTCGGCAGTGTCACGTAGAAAAAAATAATCTACTCATTCAATCATTATATGTTACTATCAAGAGCGTTACATACCCTCGCAAGAGTAATCAAAATATACTATAATAATAATAATTAGTAACAGTACGAATCATCCAACCAATTTCTACCAAAAATTACATAAACTATATGTTTGTTCTAGAAAAAAGAAGTTCAAAAACCTAAGCAAGCACCCGAGTGATTCAAGGGTAATAATATTAATAATAAACTCTTTATTGTACATCCAAAAACAGAAGAAAATAAGCAGAAACAAAGAAAAAATAGGAAAAGTAAGTCGTTTTGTTATAAACAATTTGATTAATTTACTTCAAAACAACAACCGTCCACGGGAATTCGCCGTCGTTCGCGAGTTTAGTTACGCCGTTGCTGATCCGGCTTTGATATCCGATGCCCCTCGGATTGCGCCACCCACACCATCCATGACTGGGCTGGAACAAAATTGATATATTTTTAATAATTATTGTACTCAATTTGTAATTTCCATGGAGGTTAGAGAAGAGGAGGACGATTGCTCTAGAATTTAGTGTCTCAGAAATATGGACAAACTAAGGAGGCGCTGCGATCGCTAAGTTGTCTCAATGCCTAACTTCACATTGTCTCAATACTAACTTCATTACTTGTACTCATAAACAGCTAACTTCACGATACTAATTACCGACGGCAGCGCGTTATAAATTCTACAAATTTTCAGGGACAGGCGGGTAATGCTTTAGCATGAAGCGATCGTCCTCCTGCTCTCTAACCTCCACGGCAATTTCAATGGCGATTGGCCACGTCAATCACTCCTGTCAATGAGTATAAATTAAAATATCCATCAATTGCTTTCAATCACGTAACTGCAATTGACAATCGCTTCAATTGTTTTTTTTTATGGGACAAAGGGGGCAAACTGGCAGGAGGCTCACCTGATGGTAAGTGATTACCTCCGCCCATGGACATCTGCAACACCACAGGGCTTGCAGATGCGTTGCCGGCCTTTCAGGAAAGGGAGAGAGGGAGGAGGGAGAAGGACGGGAGGAGGGAGAAGGACGGGAGGAGGCATGGGGAGTGGGCTTCCCGGACTCTCACTCACCGGAAGAAACGCGACAGCATAGAGAGAGTGGTACTATACGGGACGTGCCGGCCCATTCGGCTGCTACCCGAAGGTAACAAGCATGGAACTACCACTTGAAATTGTACTTGTACTTGTAAACGATCAATGGCAATTGACAATAATGTAAAATTGATCGTGTCCGGGCCGTTTAAGGGGATTTTAATATTGTAAAGGGAGGGCGCTGCAGTGCTAACTGACAACATTAGCTCTGTGTTTTTTTGTGAATTAAAATTTAATGACGTACAGTTAAAGTGTAATCTATCATCACAAAGGTAGATAAGTGCTTAAACATTAAACTCATCATAAAGTTCGGAACAATAGACAGTGAATAGTGCAAAACTTGGTGATAGAAACAATAATGTAAATAGTGACATTTAGTTAAGAACCGAGGATATTGGAGTGTTATGAGACTTTGTATAGCGATCAACTAATGGTTTAAGTGAATTATACAAAAAAAAAACTTTATAAAACGCTGTAATATACAATTTAGTGTAAAACCAAGAGGTTATGCTTACTCATCCTCAAAACTTGAAAATCACGGTAAGCTAACGACATCTATTAACTACAAGATCAAACCAACGAATCGATTAAAAGAAACGCCATCTATTATAGAACAGTTGTACTAGTACTAGTTCAACATTATTTTTTCATAATCAATTAGTGCAAGCAAGTTCCTAGAGGGCACTACTAATACAATAAATAAAGTTTACCAACTAAAAATACTTAATATTCATATTATCAATAAAATGAAAGAAATATTGTTGGCGCTTCGCTCAATTCAAAAAAAGCTCGACGAACAGAAAAAAACTATTGTTAAAAGTGGAGAAGAGGTAGCAGAAAGAGTGACATTAAATATAAATAAAAAAAATTGATGAAAAATTCAACATTTTAGAAGAAAAGTACGGAATTCTCTTAGAAAAACAAGCAAGACAGCGTAACCTTGTATTTTTTGGTTTAGAAGAGCAAGAAAATTCGTACTCTACTATGGAAACTATGATAATAAATTTTGTACATAAATATTTTCCGGTAGAAATAGAATGTTGAGATTTACAAGCTATACGAAGAATAGGTAAAAAAAGCACGAAGCCACGACCAGTTGTCGTTACTTTTACAACACTTGGTAAAAAAATCGATATTCTCAAAAACAAAGGAACCTTAAAAGACACTACTTACTACATAAAGGAAGACTATCCCCAGTCAGTTTTACAAATTAGAAGAGAGCTACAAGAACAAGTTCGAGCAGAAAGAGAGAAAGGAAATACGGCCATAATCAAATATGACAAAGTTGTAATATTGAAAAGCACTTCTAAAAACATCTATAAAAAAAGAAATCTTTCAAAATCACCCGAGAATATATCAAATACTAACAAAGAAACTAGATTTCAAGTTAACAAGAAGAATAGAACTACATCCGCTCATACAACACGAAGATCTTCTAGCTTTTCGGAAGGAGTAATAAAACCTGGGTTGCTTAACTTTTTAGTAAATAAAAACAATAGCACTAAAGAAAACACTCAAGATACCTCGAATAATGCATAGCAACTGCAACAGCCTCCCTCAGAGAAATATAGTCAAATAAAAGAAAATACCAATACACACGAAATACATCTTCCAAGCCGGCTGGTCACCGTGGAAGATCAAGACCACAACCCTCCAAAAAATCGGTCCCTAAGAAACATAAAGAATATTGATATATGCACTATCAACGTCAGATCTTTATCTTCAGCTGAAAAACTCTTGGAATTGAAAGAAGCTCTTAAAAATATAAAGCACGATATAATAGGTTTGAGTGAGGTCCGTCGATTGGGCGAAAAAATTATAGAAGATGTCGACTACATTATGTACCATATAGGCGAAACAAAAGGTCTTTACGGTGTGGGTTTTTGGTGAAAAGAAAAAACAAAGAAAATATCATACGTTTTACAGGCGTATCTGAAAGAGTATGCATTTTGGAAATCCTATTAGAGAATGTTCCCTTCGCAATAATCCAAGCTTATGCACCTACCGAAAGCTCCACACAAGAAGAAGTTGACTCCTTTTACGAAGATCTTAAAAAGCACACGGATCAATATCAACCAAAAATGTTATCTCTATGGGAGACTTTAATTCTCAAATAGGAATACCTAAGCCTTACGAAAATAAAGTTGCAGGAAAATTCGGTTATGGTAACAGAAATAAACGAGGAGAAAAACTGATCCAGTACGCTCACGAGTATAACCTAAAAATCCTAAATACTATATACAAAGCAAAACAAAAAAATCGAGGGACTTGGGTTTCACCAGATAAAAACACCAAAACAACGATCGACTATATACTGTCATCATCACCACATTTTATATCAAACTTCAAAGTACTGCCCTTGTTCACCTTTGGTTCAGACCACAGACTTCTAAGAGCGACTCTACATCTGAATAAAACCAAAAAGAGCAGAAAATCGTATACCGGCATCTCAACTACTCTAAAAACTACAGAAGAACAAGAAAATTACTATAGAAATCTACTGAAACAAATACCGAAACTATTAAACAATCATAGCAAATGTAGTGTTGATGAATATTGCTTAATGATAGAAAACTCTATAAAAGAAAGCCTAAATACCAATGATATAAGTAAAAAGGTGTAGATACGTTACCTAAACGACATTCTATCTTCAAAAACGGCACACTAACGCACACATGAATACAGAATAACTAAAAATATTGCAATAACACACTACATTACGATTAGTCGTCAAAATAGGATGGCATGATTCAAGTATCGCCAGTGAAAAAGAGACAAATATAATTCTCGACAGTGCGTCGTCAACGCGTTGGTAGGCCAATAGCCTAGTTTTAGTGTGCCACTTTTTGAGCGCGTATGACTTATCTACACCTTTTTTCCTAGTATATCAATGCTAAATACAATAAAGAAAACCAAACAAAAAATATTATCTGACGAAGCACTTGAACTAATGAAGAAAAGAACCTGCTTACAAAACAAAACCAAATTAAATAAAAATGACAAAGAGGAACTAAAACGTCTCTACAAACAAACTAACAAAGAGATAAAAAATTGCTACGAAACCTACAGATATAACAGTTTAAAAACTCATCTTGAAACTTCAAGATCTTCTAAAAAAGCGTACAAAGAACTGGATAAAACTAAAAACTGGATTCCCTCACTCCAACCTGGGTCAAATAAAACTAGTTTAAGATCAGATGTAGTGAACATAGCTACAAACTTCTATAAAGTACTATACGAAGAGATACCTTCTAAATCATCTGAAATAGAGCCTACTCAAATACAGAATACAAACATAGACACTGTGGAGGACTTTAAGGAACCTGAAGTTCTGAAACAAATTTTAAAACTAAAAACAGAAAAGAGCCCTGGACAAGATGGCGTTACCAACGAATGCATTAAATACGCAAAAACTCTTCTTTTGTCACCACTCACTATACTATTCAACAAAATCATGGATGAAGAATCGGTACCAAGACGGTGGACAGAATCAGAGATCACCCTACTATACAAAAAAGGAGATCCAGCAGATATTAGTAACTATCGTCCAATAAGTCTCTTGCCATGTCTATACAAACTTTTTGCCTCATGTATACTAGACAGAATATCTGAAAATATAGACAAGTGGCAACGTATCGAGCAAGCAGGGCTTAGAAAGGGTTATAGTACCACCGATCATATACAAGTAGTAGAGCTAATCATAGAAAAATATCTAGAATTCAGAAGACCATTATATGTTGCATTTATAGACTACAAAAAAGCATTTGACTCTATCTCTCACAGGAGTATTTGGGAAGCTCTACGAAATCAGGGAATTAACGAAAAATTCATTAATATATTAAAATATGTTTATCAGAACAGCACAAGTAGAGTGAAATTAGACAGGAAAGGTGAAAAAATAAAAATCAGAAGAGGCGTAAGACAAGGCGACCCAATATCACCAAAATTGTTTATAGCCGTATTACAAAATATTATGAAAGACCTCCCATGGTCAAATAAAGGAATAAACGTCAACGGTAATTATCTTAGTCACCTTAGATTCGCGGACGACATCATTGTGTTCTCTGAAAATCCTTCGGAACTCAATACCATGATAACAGACCTACAAATGGTGAGTAGTAGAGGTGGGCTAGAAATAAATCTAGAAAAGACAAAAGTAATGACTAACCACAAGCAAATCGACATCCTTATTGATAATCTGCCACTTGACTATGTACAAGAATATGTCTACCTAGGGAAACAATTATCATTTAAAAAAGAGAGAAATTTAGAAGAAGTAAATAGAAGAACATCAATGTCATGGAAAAAATATTGGGCTAACAAAGATGTATTTAAATCCCAGCTCCCCATGACACTCAAAAAGATAGCCATTGATTCAATTATCTTACCTAGCCTAACTTACGGTTGTCAAACTTGGACGTTCAACACCATGACTTGCAATAAGATCCAAACAACACAGAGAGCGATGGAGAGAAGTTGCCTAAATATCAAACTAAGAGACAAGATAAGAAACTCCGAAATAAGGAATAAAACCAAAGTTACTGATGCTCTCTTATTCTCATTAGGTTTGAAATGGAAATGGGCAGGCCACGCTGCTAGGTATTCTGATGACAGATGGACATTAAGACTTCTTGAATGGAGGGGACCACACGGGACAAGAAGAGTTGGCAGACCCCTTAGTAGATGGCAAGACGAATTAGTTGTAATAGCGGGACAAAATTGGCTACAAATAGCAAAAGACCGACAAAAATGGGATTCTTTGGAGGAGGCTTATACCCGGAAGGGGTCCATATTAAATCATTAAACAAATAAAAAATTGTAATTTTATCATGCATGAATTAGTTAAGTTATCCAATAAAAAAAACAATAAAAAATAATAATAAATAATGAATAAAAATAAATTAATAATACATAAAAATATAATATGTATATACTAAATTTGCATGAAATGTAGATTAATAATTATTATTCATTTATAATTAAAAAGTATATAATATTTAACTAAACTGTTTATTCAACAAAATGTAACAAATTTAATGTAATGTTGTTAATGTAATATGATTGAATATGGAATAAATGAAGCTATATTATAAATATTTAATTGGACTTTCATTCCTTCCAAACTCCAAATTCTTTTCAACAAAAGATATTCTGAATTTAGCTCAAAACAAATCAAATTTATTTTTCTTACTATCGGTTCTGGGTGTAGTTGGGGGTTGATGATGACGTCGTTTAGCGCACAACAAACATCAGAATCAAGAGTTAGACACGGTCCTTCTTCTACTCTGAAACAGAAACAGAAGCTTTTTAGGTACTTTTTACCTTTCTTTATGATCTATGTAATAGTACTGTATGGATTTAACTATAACGAATAATTGAAATTAGAAAAAATATGCTGCTCTTTTTGAATTCTATTTTCAGAGAATTAAAAAAAAGTGCGTGCGTACAAAGTACACATGTCAGAAGTGAAACTTGTTTAGTTATAAATTTAACTCACTGTTTACACACTGTATAAATACTAATGATATTGTAATTTCACTTCAAAAACAATTCCTCACTTCAACTAGCATAAGCAGCCACGTCATAAGTTAGGCTGTATATTGTAATACTTTTGCTACACCCGTCTGAGGGGTGGTGGCGCTAACTCTTCTCCATCTCTGAGTTTTTTATGTTAGTTGGATAGGCAAACTGGCAGACGTTCCACCTGATGGTAAGTGGTTGACGTCGCCCATGAACATAAACTAGTTTACCTGGAACTAGCCCAGGCAACTCATTTGTGTGTTGCTTATCCAGAGACATAAGGTGTTAAGTCTCGGGGTCAGTAATTACACTGCCTGTCTTGCCTTTCTCTCCGAAACACAGCAAAGCTGTTTCACGGGAGATACAAGCAGGATGGTGGTACCCATGCAGCCGGGAGCGCGGCACTGCGCATACCTCCTGCCTGGTACTTGATTTATGATTTTCATACCCCTCCATGGTAGCGTTAAACGTTTAACGCAACCTTGTTGGAAGTCGCATAAGAAGTTTCACTTCAATAATTCAGTGCTAAAGTAGGAGCCTCGTTTTATGTATATCAGTTTTTTAATACACTACACATAACTTTAAATACATACACATTGTACATAAAAACACCCATGACTGGAGTACACAACCATGATTATCACACAAATGCCCCCAGCGGGACTCGAACCCAGCCAGTGGTTGTACCAGACCGCTGGCACAGCAAGAAGGGTCACTCTCAATAAAAACTGAGCCGAACGTGTCGTCATATGCTTGCTATCGATGCTTTACAATAAACATGTTTTGTAGCAGTAATTTCTTTAATTCCAATTCACCTTCACATTCCAAATTCCAATTGATTGTGTAAATTTTTGCGGAAGCCAATTTTATTAAGTAGTTTAGACATCAATAAACTTCGCCTTTGTAACCATTTGCTGTAAAACGTTATATGTACCGCGAAAAAAAAAACAATATGAAATTCAAACTTCACGTGATTCTCTAAAAATGCGCATCATAACAACACCATCATCACCAAATTGTTCAGTATCAATCAAAACGAACACTAGAAATTGTGTCAGTACCCTGTACCCTCTTTATTAAAAGACGGTTAAATAAAATGAAACACACCGTGTTGATATGAAGTCAAAGTCAGTGTAAGGTGAATTGTATCTGCTGCATTCCTCGTACGGCACACATTTGCCTAACACAATGTCACTTGTATTGCATTTCCTTCCTGAAATTAAACAATATAAATGAATATAATCTATTGTAAAACATTTCACTGCGGCAAAAATCATAAACTTTTCACCTGGTGCGGTGGCAGTTGAAATGCGTCCCCATTCATCTTTTCGATGGTGCTTTATCGGTCTTTTCTGACCCGACAGCACTAGCATAGCTTAAAGTGCTATAACTATGCGAATACATGCTGTATACTAGGTTGTGTTATGCCATTAGAAAGACCATGAACCCACCATATTTACGTTCATTTCGCTCCTGAATCTGATAAGCAGGAAAAATAATCGAAACTTGCGCGCGCGCTCAGTGTCGCGTGGTAGGTAACGGTCATATTCCATAAAAGACCCGCTACCTTAAGGGTTTTCAGTTTTAGTGCGGTGGTGGTCAACATTAACATACCACGGCACTCATAGACATTTTATGAACATTACGTCAAGAATCTCCATACTCAAAAACGACTTAATGGTTCATTAAGTGACTTTGAGTGCGGGCGTCGCAATTACTATAGATACGGAGGGAGAATCTATAGTTTTTAGAATAACTTGTGTGTCGGTATGTGACCGTATCACGAAAAAAACACCGGACAGAGTTTGATGTAGTACTTTTTATGTGACACTTTTAATGCGAAATTAGAAAAAAAATAAGAATTTCAATAAATCGTACCTAAAGTCGATGCTGAGCGGAACAAGGAGTCGCCAGTATTTAAGCATTTCACTTTTATTTTAATACCCATACAATAAGGACTTACGGGAATTGCGAAGGCGTAAATCAAAGTAATTACGCGCTGCCGTCTGCGCTGATAACAATACAACCAGTGTGAATATTATTATGTACGGTCTGTACATCATCACGATCTGCAAAGAGGTAAAGTTCCAATGATATTCTATATTATAATAATACTAGCGACTCACCCTCGCTTCGCTCGGGTTCGTCCCCAGGTAACCAGGTAACCTCTTTAGTATAGTTTTAAAAATGACGTAATTTCCATATATAATCGCGTAAGAAACGCTTTCATTCGACCGTTTTTTCTCCGATTCACTTTACAAAACGGACTACCACGTAAAAACCTTTTTATTTTTCGGTTTTTTATATAACCTATGACACTCAGCAATAATGTGGCTTTGTATTGGTGAAAGAATTTTTAAAATCGGTTCAGGAGATCCCGAGATTACCCCTTACAATTTAACAAATATACAAACACACAAACTTTACCTCTTTATAATATTAGTATAGATAGAGGTAAGCTACTTAAATCAAATCAAAATATACTTTATTCAAATAAACTTTCACTAGTTACGAGTAACTTCTTTTTCTAATATATAAAAATCTCGTGTCACAGTTTTTGTTATCGAACTCCTCTGAAACGAATTGACCGATTTTTATGAAGTTTTTTGTGTATATTTGGTACATTGATTTGGTAGGTCTGAGAATAGGTTGTAGGCTATTTTTTACTGTCCCTCTCCTCTACAAACATTTATTTTTTACTATTTTATGATTTGGCATTAAGAATACTTTTAACCCTAAATTTTCATCCTTCTACCACCAACGCGGGGATTGCTACTGGTAATATAGAATTTAAATTAAAAGTCGGTATGTAAGTCTGTGAGTACCACCGGCTCGAAAGGCAGTTCTGCTGAGAAGACCCGGCGAGAAGCTCAACATTTGCTGTTCTATACATATTATAAAACAAAGTCCTCCGCCGCGTCTGTCTGTCTGTTTGTTCGCGCAAAACTCAAATACTACTGCACCGATTTTCATGTTGTTTTCACCAATAGAAAGAGTGGTTCTCGGGGAAGGTTTCAGTATATAATTTGTCAAGTATTTTAATTACTTTGACGAATATCTAGGAGCAGTCGCAAAAATATACGGACGCGAGAATAAAATGCAAGCGCTGCTTCAAGCGCCGCTTCGCTTGATGCAATCGCCGACTTGTCTTTACCCCGCACCGTCTTGCCTACTATTTAGTTCAAAGTTTTGATTTGGAATCATAAAATACTTATTAAAATTTCAACGTTTTACCACCAATTCCTATTTTTAATAGTGATTAGAAGTTAGAACGCGGGCGAAGCCGCGGGAATCGCTAGTTATAAAAACCGCGAGAATATCGTAAATCTGTGAAAAAGTTTTCTGCTTCAACTGACTTCTGTCGCAAATAATTCATGTAGTAAGCAAATAAACATTGATGATTGTAGAAGGAAATAAAATAAATTACGGGGAATTCCCTACTGTATGTATTGGTATAGTTTATGCGTAAATTTGTACATATAAATAAAATTGAACTGTCTGTTTGTAATTTCAAATTAACAGCTTTTCACTAAATGTATATGAAAGTATATACGGTATTTACAACAAAAAAATATTAAAAAAAATTTGTCTGTCTGTCAGTTTGTTCCGGCTTAACTCTGGAACGGCTGGACCGATTTTGACGGTACTTTCACTCGCAGATAGCTAATATTATCAGGAGTAACTTGGGCTACTTCTATATTATTAGAAAATTATAAAAACCGCTTTATTTCTAAGATTTCTACGTCTAGCCTTAATTTTTTTTTACATAAAATATTAGTCTAAGTTAAAAACCTGTCGAATACATATCATTACCTACCTTGAAAAATGACAGGGCTTTCCCAACAGAACACAACCGACTTAACTTTTTAATATATCGTGGAAGCCGTCCGTCCTCTCCTGCAGTTCAAGCCACACACTGTGACTGAGGAAAAGACGAAAAGTACCAAACAATAATAAGATTGTATTAAATTCTGTTGTTCGGAAATCCCAAATATTCAAGGTTAGATTATTTTGTTTGTTTTAAAAGGTTATGCTAAAGGTCATCTATTTATTTCCATCACTTTCATCATTATATATTATAGAACAAAGTCCTCGGTCGCGTCTGTATGTCTGTCTGTTCGCAATAAACTCAAAAATGTTAGTTTAAAGTTGTTAAATTTTTGTATACATTTACCAGCAGAACCTCGCTCGCGGTAAATCTAGGGACTCTCTCGAGCGAAGCGAGGACGAGTCGTAAGTATAATATATAAAAATCTCATGTCACAGTGTTTGTAATCGAACTCCTCCGAAACGGCTTCACCGATTTTTCGTTTTTTTTTTGTTAATATTTGGTAGGTCTAAGAATAGGTCATAGGCCAATAAATCCATAAATGATGTCACATGAATTTCGTGGTTTTTTGACCCCTCCCCCGTCATTGTCACAGTTTGTTACATTTATGAGACCCCCTCTGTGGTGTGACGTCATATATTTTCCAGTAATATATTCATAATCCCTCTCCAGATATTTTATTTTTTATTTTTAGGCCAAGTTTTTTTGGTACGAAGTTCCTTATGTGACGATGCGGAGGGGTACCCTAACCGGGAAAAAACGTCCGTATCGTGAGATTTTTATTATTTATGTATAGTATTTGTATGATGGCTATACAGTGTGTAATGTACAGTCTACGTGATGACGGGTATTATTATTATATCATTCGATAATTACACCGTCTGGTTTGTAAATTAAATAAAGATGATAACTTTGTAAAGTAGTATTTTTTTATTTTAATTTTTATCAATAAAAAAATCATAATAAAAAATGTATACCCGAATATTTATTTTCTTTATACCTCGAATAGAACTTAAAATTAATATTCTTATAATAAGGAACTTCGTTCCTATCCGGTGTCCCACGACACCACACGTTTTTTTTTAATTTTATTTATGATATGGTAACAAAAAAAACTTAAAACTCTAAATTTTCATCCGTCTACACCAATCCCTATTTTTAATAGTGATTAGAATCCCGAAACCGCGGGCATTATTAGTTGTCCAGTCAAATAAGGCCCTGAAATCAAAATTTTAACATAAAAATAAAGTAAAAAAAAAAAAATGAAATTAATAAAAAAATAATTAAAAAAAAAAAAAAAGAAAAACCCTATAAAATATAAATTTAAGATAAATATTATCACTCCACCCCCTCCCTCTTCACAGTCGAAAAAAAAAGTCAAAAATTCTAAAATTACTCGAAAACGATACAAATTAGATCAAAAAACCAAATAGACAACTTTAAACTTTACACAACCCCCATCCGAAAAAAACAGGCCCCTTTTTTCCTCCATCCGATCAAATTCAAAAAAGTTAGAAAGTTTTAATCTTCAGAGGACATCACTACATGCTTTCCGGCAAAATTTAAAAAAAATCGTAGGTAGTAGAAAAATAAGCTAATTTTATTTCTTCTTTGTTTAAAATTGCTTAAAAGAATGTAATCTTTAACTTTAGAGTTGTTTTTATTGTAAAAGAAATAAATAAGAATTAATTGCTTAAAAAAAATGATGATTAAAAAGCATTTCAGGCACTTTTTCTATAAAAAAAAGCTATTGAGCAGTCTGAGCAGCAGCAATGTGCTTTAAAGCAAACTAGTATAACAGAGTTTAAAGAGAGAAAGAATAATTAATTTACATTATGAATGTACGATGTCATGTAATTATGTACACGAATGTACCTCTAAACATTTGATAATTGTTATAGAATAGCACTTAATAAATAATAATTGATCAACACTTAATAATTCAAAGTTTTATTTATTTTCTCTCGCAAATTTTGAACAATTTGATATTTAAAACACTCGATAATTCGTAATTTTTTAAGAGTCCCTCGAGTTTCGAATTAGCGAGAGTCGACTGTATAAGAATTAAAAATTATCAAATTAGAGTTTTAATACTTCGACATTTCTAAATATTAGGATTGAAAAACCATTTTTACCTGGTACTGGAGTGAAAAGGCATCATCGGAGAATCATATTTTTTATATCATAGTGTGTGAGTAAGTTTGGATAAAGATAAACACATGTTATTAGAAAAGCATTTATTAATAAACTATTTAAAAGTATAAGCAGCGGTGCTAAGCCCCCTCCTGATGACCTCGTTGTCGACCCACCCGCGCAGGTTGGCCACGTCCGCGTACACGCCGGGCGACCCGTCGTCCCCGCAGCCGATGCCCCACGCCACGATGCCACTTTGCATGTACCGATCTGTTTCGAACTGATATAGATCTGTGCTTTAACATAGTAATTTAACTTCATATCTAGATGTGTTATCTGTCAAAAAAATATAATTTTACAACCAATATAAATGAAAATTAACAATTTTGTGTCCATTGGATAGATGTTATTGTACTACTAACGCCATCTGTAAGAAAACCAAAGAGTTACATCACTGTAACATTATTACCCGTTAGAAAAACTACGCGAGCCCCACAAAGCTCAGTTTTTTGCTAGTGTATACTCACCTCAATGGGACACACGAGGGGAGAACCGCCGTCACCCTCGCAGGTGTCCACACCAGGCTCACCTCCTGCGCACATGAAGGACGTGTGCAGCTCGAAGAAATTGCCTAGACGAGTGTTACGCAGATTTTTCTGACAAACTTTTCTGTCCACCACTGGAACTTCCACCTGCGGATATTTAATTTCCGTTAATCACGTGATGTTTTTTTTTTGGTCACAAAAACTTGACAAAATATATACTAAAATCTACCTCGAGAACCACTCTATCCATTGGTGAAAACACCATGAATATCAAGGCAGTAGTTTTTGAATTTATCGCGAACAGACAGACAGACGCACCGAAGGACTTTGTTTATAACACGTAATGACGGTATAAAGATGGCGAATATTGTACCTTTTTCATAATAACTTGATACTGGCCGTTCTTCCCGAACTTGTCCTTCCCCCAGCCGGAAGCGAAGCACCTGGCGCCGGGCGCCGCCCTCCGCCCCGCGGGCGGGAGGCACACCAGCCCCACGTTGGGCGCCAACGTCATTGGACTTTCAAGGAATAGCAACGCTATGTCGTAGAAGAGGTTACCTGCGTTTTAAATACCCTTTTGTATTGTCATACTCATTTATTATTATTTTTTATTTATTCATTCATTCATTCATTCATTCATTCATTCACTCATTCATTCGTCCCTTTATTATTATTACATAGGTTGCTAACAGAGCATACATTCTTATAAAAGTAGGTGATATGCAACGAAATAGACAAAAAATACTAGACTAAATGATGCCCTAATTAAAAGCAACACTGCATTCCTATGACATGACAACATAAATTAAAAAAAAACTTATACAATAAAATAATAGACTAACATTAGTAAGTAAAAGTTAATAAAAAATTAAAGTAGGTACGTTTTATATTGTTATTAAATATTTTTTGTTTTTAAACATTTTCTTAATTATCTACATTTTTAAAATCGTGTCTCTAGGCGCGTAACAGTGGTCTAGGTGTTACCCCAGGTGTTGTTATTAGTCAATGTTACACCATAAAAATACTATAAATTATAATAATAAGAAAATAAGATTAATATGTATGATAATTATAAATAATATAGTTAACAGTTGCCTGTTCTGATATAAAATATAGGATGATTTTTTTAAGCGTTTGGTTTTTCATTTGAAAAAAAAATACCATAATATAGTGTTAAATGTAAAATTTACATTGGCAAGTTAAACATCATTAATTGCCATTTATTTTTTAAAAATTATTTCATTCAAATGTTGACCTCCACGACGTTTTAAATGGTCCATACGCGAAGCCCAATTTTGAGTTAGTATTTCTTTATTTATGTCTTTTTTATTCATATCCAATCATAAGTCTGAAAAATAAGTTTCAAGCTTCTAGCTTTAAAAATGGCGTTATTTCCATACAAACTTTCAACCCTTTACAGCCCTTTTTTAAACTACGTAAGCCCTCACAAAGCACAGATTTTTCCTAGTTACTGTAAATATTAGGTGCGAAGCTTACAATGTCTTACCTTTATTAAAGTCCTTGTGAACAACAATCTCCTTCACATTCCTATCTTGATGTGGATACACCTCCTTGTCAGTCTGCGTGTCCCACTCACCGGCGCGCACTATCAGGGACTCCCCCCGCAAGATGTGTGCCGTCGTCAAAACCACGCTCGGGTGTATGAGGGAACCCCCGCCCAGGTACAGGTTTATGTACGTGCTTGGGTCGTTCGGGTCTACTGGTTCGATTCTGGAAGTTATCTATCTTTATCAGGTTTAACTTTATAAATAATTTAATATGACGTTTACAAAAACGAATCTGAGTTGCTTTTAATTATAACTGGTAGCCCAGCGGTAACGCGCTCGCTTGTATAACCAAGTGATGCGGGTTCAAATCCGGGTCTCGCACCTCTGATATTTTCATGTGCGAATCATTTCTATCATGATTACCACTTGTCTTACGGTGAAGGAAAACACCATGAGGAAACCTGCATGTCTGAGAGAACCTAGCAAGTTTTCGTAAGACATGCTCAGTCCTCCACCACGCACTAGGCCAGCGCGGTGGACTATAGCCTGATACCCCTCGTACTGAGGGAGGCCCACCCCCAGCAGTGGGACGTTATAGGACTGACGACATAATTATTTTGGAATTTATCGCAGATTTAATTAGATTTTTGGTTCTTAATATTTTGAATTTTGAGAAACTGTGCCTCCCATCCTATGACGATATAGCTGCAAAGCATTCGAAACACCAGTGATCAAAAATTAAATAAATCCGACAAATCCAAACCGAAAAGAAACCCAAGAAAGTAATAGTGTGATTAAATTTACTTGAGAACAGCAACCATCCACGGGAATTCCCCGAATTTAGCTTCGTGGTTGTTGTCTCCGGTAGTTTGGAATCCCACGCCTTGCGGGTTGCGCCACCCACAGTCTTGGTGCTGAAAGAAAAAGAAGAAGGAGATTTCTTTTAGTAATTTATCAACCCAAATTTTAGTAAAATTATTATTAATTAAGTGTATAATTTCCCTTACTTTTGGTTCTATATCATTTTTAGGTTTGTTCGAGCTGTTGACGTCTTCCAAAAGACAACAAACGTCCAAGTAGGATGGACACGGTCCATCCTGTAGTCTGTAATGGAAAAAAATAATTTTAGTCTATGGTTTATCGAAAATTTGAAATTGGAATTTGAAAAAGCCATGGTTAAAAATTATACATAGCTAGCCAGTCCCGCGGCTCCGCTCGCGTTCTAATCACTATTAAAAATAGGGATTGGTGGTAGAAGGGTGAAAATTTAAAGTTAAAAGTTCTTTTTGTGCCAAATCATAATCTAAAAATAAATAAAAAGTAAAAAAAACTGGAGGGCAACCATTTTCACCCAGAGGAATAAAAATAACCTACGACCTATTCTCAGTCCTACCAAATATACACAAAAATTTCATAAAATCGGTCAAGCCGTTTCGTAGGAGCTCGATAACAAACACTGTATAGAATATATAGTATATAGAATGAAAGAAGAAGATTTGTATATTTTCGAAGATCGAGAACCTCAACTGTCAAAACTTGACATTATTACACTCTAGAAAAAAATACAGCACCACAAGCAAATATTTCTTTTAAGTAATTAAATAATAAATACCGTATGTCTATGATGTCAGTCCCATCAGCAACGACTGTACCGTTCTTGCTGCACTGGTAGTACGTCACGCAGACGCCCACCACGTCGCTACTTGTCTTGCATTGCGTACCTGTAATTATTGTGACGTATTTACAAAAAATCCATATTTAATATTAGCAATTCCCGTGCTTCCCCCTCTTTCTGAACACTATTAAAAATAGAAATTGGTGGTAAATTCTAAAGAATTTTCAAAAAATTTTCTTCGCTTCTTGTAAGAGCTATTAGCTAAACAGTAGGCAAGACGGTGCGCGTAGGGTCGGCGATTGCATCAAGCGAAGCGGCGCTTGAAGCAGCGCTTGCATTTAATTGCGACATTTTAGCCAATGTATACAAAATAAATTAAAATACTTCACAAATGAGATCCTTTTAAACGACGACGACACGTTTAGCTCCTTATCTAGTGACCCTACTTGCTTTACCCGTCGCAGGCTCAAGTCCATCATGGGGCCTTCATTTGGGGGATAGGCACGAATAAATGTTATCAAGTCATGGGTTTTTTTATATATATTATGTATTTAAAGTTATATATTACAAGCAATTCCCGCGGCTCCGTCCGCGTTGGTAGGATAAAAATTTAGGTTTATAAGTATTTTTTGATGCTAGATCATAAAAAATAAAAAATATGGATTTGGTCTAAAGGTAAAATATAAAAAATCTGAAGAGAGAGAGAAGAACCCTTACCACCTAGGGGAATAAAAAATAGCCTACAAACTATTCTCAGACCTACCAAGTACCTATACACAAAAAGAAATAATCTGTGAAGTTGTTTCGGAGGAGTTAGATAACAAACACACGAGATTTTTATATATTAGAGAAGATAATAATACAGTGTAAACTCTTTATAACGAAACTCAAGGGACTGAGCATTTTTTGTCGTTATAGAGAGTTATCGTTATATGGAGTGAACAAAAAAACAACCAAATCTTTCAATCGCACGTATCACACAAACTTTTTCGTCAACACTAATCGCTTTCCTTTTGGCCATGTTAACAGTTTCAAAGTAGGTTTACGACTGATAATACGATAGGTACCCAGTATGCTTGGTCGAAGACCATCACTTCCGAGAAAACAATGCGTCATACTGCACGTGTTCAAGGCAATTAAGAATAACCAAAGCTAGACCGACCTCGGATGTTTCGGGGCTTCAAAGTCTATTGTTACCTGATAACATAACATAAACAATAATACCGATAATAAATATTTACTGTCTACAAATATGAACAGATTTCTTCGTAATAGAGAATGGCGTATCGCTATAAAGAGTGTTTCAATATGTAGATTTTAACGCAAACCAACCAAGTTGGGCTCACTTCAACGTTACAGGGAGTTTATTGTTATAAAGGATTACGTTATAAAGAGTTTACACTGTATGTTGTGTATCGACTATCTGGTATCCGTAACACAAGCCTCGTAGCTTACTATGGAATTAGATGGCGCTGTGTGTGAACGTCCCAACATATTGATATAAAACTTACCAAAAGTATTTTGGAGTTCACCATTGAGATCGCCACCTGTCGCTATCTGCGCGGACGCAACCGCAACGAGTTGTAATACTATTATGTATCTGTACATCATCACAAACTGTAAAGATAAATCTCTGGTAAGTTTCTATTCTATGGAATCCGGAATCCTCTTCTAACGTCCCATTGCTGGGCAAGCACCTCTCCTTACAACAAACACACACACAAACTTTACTTCTTTATAATATTAGTATAGATAGAGGTAAGCTACTTAAATCAAATCAAAATATACTTTATTCAAATAAACTTTCACTAGTTACGAGTAACTTCTTTTTCTAATATATAAAAATCTCGTGTCACAGTGTTTGTTATCGAACTCCTCTAAAACGACTTGACCGATTTTTATGAAGTTTTTTGTGTAATATTTGGTACATTGATTTGGTAGGTCTGAGAATAGGTTGTAGGCTATTTTTTACTGTCCCTCTCCTCTACAAACATTTATTTTTTACTATTTTATGATTTGGCATTAAGAATACTTTTAACCCTAAATTTTCATCCTTCTACCACCAACGCGGGGATTGCTACTGGTAATATAGAATTTAAATTAAAAGTCGGTATGTAAGTCTGTGAGTACCACCGGCTCGAAAGGCAGTTCTGCTGAGAAGACCCGGCGAGAAGCTCAACATTTGCTGTTCTATACATATTATAAAACAAAGTCCTCCGCCGCGTCTGTCTGTCTGTTTGTTCGCGCAAAACTCAAATACTACTGCACCGATTTTCATGTTGTTTTCACCAATAGAAAGAGTGGTTCTCGGGGAAGGTTTCAGTATATAATTTGTCAAGTATTTTAATTACTTTGACGAATATCTAGGAGCAGTCGCAAAAATATACGGACGCGAGAATAAAATGCAAGCGCTGCTTCAAGCGCCGCTTCGCTTGATGCAATCGCCGACTTGTCTTTACCCCGCACCGTCTTGCCTACTATTTAGTTCAAAGTTTTGATTTGGAATCATAAAATACTTATTAAATTTTCAACGTTTTACCACCAATTCCTATTTTTAATAGTGATTAGAAGTTAGAACGCGGGCGAAGCCGCGGGAATCGCTAGTTATAAAAACCGCGAGAATATCGTAAATCTGTGAAAAAGTTTTCTGCTTCAACTGACTTCTGTCGCAAATAATTCATGTAGTAAGCAAATAAACATTGATGATTGTAGAAGGAAATAAAATAAATTACGGGGAATTCCCTACTGTATGTATTGGTATAGTTTATGCGTAAATTTGTACATATAAATAAAATTGAACTGTCTGTTTGTAATTTCAAATTAACAGCTTTTCACTAAATGTATATGAAAGTATATACGGTATTTACAACAAAAAAATATTAAAAAAAATTTGTCTGTCTGTCAGTTTGTTCCGGCTTAACTCTGGAACGGCTGGACCGATTTTGACGGTACTTTCACTCGCAGATAGCTAATATTATCAGGAGTAACTTGGGCTACTTCTATATTATTAGAAAATTATAAAAACCGCTTTATTTCTAAGATTTCTACGTCTAGCCTTAATTTTTTTTTACATAAAATATTAGTCTAAGTTAAAAACCTGTCGAATACATATCATTACCTACCTTGAAAAATGACAGGGCTTTCCCAACAGAACACAACCGACTTAACTTTTTAATATATCGTGGAAGCCGTCCGTCCTCTCCTGCAGTTCAAGCCACACACTGTGACTGAGGAAAAGACGAAAAGTACCAAACAATAATAAGATTGTATTAAATTCTGTTGTTCGGAAATCCCAAATATTCAAGGTTAGATTATTTTGTTTGTTTTAAAAGGTTATGCTAAAGGTCATCTATTTATTTCCATCACTTTCATCATTATATATTATAGAACAAAGTCCTCGGTCGCGTCTGTATGTCTGTCTGTTCGCAATAAACTCAAAAATGTTAGTTTAAAGTTGTTAAATTTTTGTATACATTTACCAGCAGAACCTCGCTCGCGGTAAATCTAGGGACTCTCTCGAGCGAAGCGAGGACGAGTCGTAAGTATAATATATAAAAATCTCATGTCACAGTGTTTGTAATCGAACTCCTCCGAAACGGCTTCACCGATTTTTCGTTTTTTTTTTGTTAATATTTGGTAGGTCTAAGAATAGGTCATAGGCCAATAAATCCATAAATGATGTCACATGAATTTCGTGGTTTTTTGACCCCTCCCCCGTCATTGTCACAGTTTGTTACATTTATGAGACCCCCTCTGTGGTGTGACGTCATATATTTTCCAGTAATATATTCATAATCCCTCTCCAGATATTTTATTTTTTATTTTTAGGCCAAGTTTTTTTGGTACGAAGTTCCTTATGTGACGATGCGGAGGGGTACCCTAACCGGGAAAAAACGTCCGTATCGTGAGATTTTTATTATTTATGTATAGTATTTGTATGATGGCTATACAGTGTGTAATGTACAGTCTACGTGATGACGGGTATTATTATTATATCATTCGATAATTACACCGTCTGGTTTGTAAATTAAATAAAGATGATAACTTTGTAAAGTAGTATTTTTTTATTTTAATTTTTATCAATAAAAAAATCATAATAAAAAATGTATACCCGAATATTTATTTTCTTTATACCTCGAATAGAACTTAAAATTAATATTCTTATAATAAGGAACTTCGTTCCTATCCGGTGTCCCACGACACCACACGTTTTTTTTTAATTTTATTTATGATATGGTAACAAAAAAAACTTAAAACTCTAAATTTTCATCCGTCTACACCAATCCCTATTTTTAATAGTGATTAGAATCCCGAAACCGCGGGCATTATTAGTTGTCCAGTCAAATAAGGCCTGAAATCAAAATTTTACTTACAACTTTGCATTTTTGATATGTTTGATATTATGTAGTTTAAATAATACAAAAACATTGTGTACAGGTTTTAGTGTCAGCAACCCCCGGCAAGTGCGGAAAAAAAAGGTCAAAAATTTTTTTCGCAATTACTCGAAAACGATACAAATTAGACAAAAAAGTTCAAATAAAAATTTGTAGAACTTAAAATTTTACATCAAAAATATAACATGACTTTTTTTCCTCCGGTCAAAATTAACCGAGTTAGGGAGGTTTTAAGTTTCAGGGATGAACGGAATTTAAAAAAAATCGTAGGTAGTAGAAAAATAAGCTAATTTTATTTCTTCTTTGTTTAAAATTGCTTAAAAGAATGTAATCTTTAACTTTAGAGTTGTTTTTATTGTAAAAGAAATAAATAAGAATTAATTGCTTAAAAAAAATGATGATTAAAAAGCATTTCAGGCACTTTTTCTATAAAAAAAAGCTATTGAGCAGTCTGAGCAGCAGCAATGTGCTTTAAAGCAAACTAGTATAACAGAGTTTAAAGAGAGAAAGAATAATTAATTTACATTATGAATGTACGATGTCATGTAATTATGTACACGAATGTACCTCTAAACATTTGATAATTGTTATAGAATAGCACTTAATAAATAATAATTGATCAACACTTAATAATTCAAAGTTTTATTTATTTTCTGTCACAAATTTTGAACCATTTGATATTTCAAACACTCGATAATTCGTAATTTTTTAAGAGTCCCTCGAGTTTCGAATTAACGAGAGTCGACTGTATAGGAATTAAAAATTATCAAATTAGAGTTTTAATACATCGACATTTCTAAATATTAGGATTGAAAAACCATTTTTACCTGGTACTGGAGTGAAAAGGCATCATCGGAGAATCATATTTTTTATATCATAATATAGTGTGTGAGTGAGTTTGGATAAAGATAAACACATGTTATTAGAAAAGCATTTATTAATAAACTATTTAAAAGTATAAGCAGCGGTGCTAAGCCCCCTCCTGATGACCTCGTTGTCGACCCACCCGCGCAGGTTGGCCACGTCCGCGTACACGCCGGGCGACCCGTCGTCCCCGCAGCCGATGCCCCACGCCACGATGCCACTTTGCATGTACCGATCTGTTTCGAACTGATATAGATCTGTGCTTTAACATAGTAATTTAACTTCATATCTAGATGTGTTATCTGTCAAAAAATATAATTTTACAACCAATATAAATGAAAATTAACAATTTTGTGTCCATTGGATAGATGTTATTGTACTACTAACGCCATCTGTAAGAAAACCAAAGAGTAACATCACTGTAACATTATTACCCGTTAGAAAAACTACGCGAGCCCCACAAAGCTCAGTTTTTTGCTAGTGTATACTCACCTCAATGGGACACACGAGGGGAGAACCGCCGTCACCCTCGCAGGTGTCCACACCAGGCTCACCTCCTGCGCACATGAAGGACGTGTGCAGCTCGAAGAAATTGCCTAGACGAGTGTTACGCAGATTTTTCTGACAAACTTTTCTGTCCACCACTGGAACTTCCACCTGCGGATATTTAATTTCCGTTAATCACGTGATGTTTTTTTTTGGTCACAAAAACTTGACAAAATATATACTAAAATCTACCTCGAGAACCACTCTATCCATTGGTGAAAACACCCTGAATATCAAGGCAGTAGTTTTTTAATTTATCGCGAACAGACAGACAGACGCACCGAAGGACTTCGTTTATAACACGTAATGACGGTATAAAGATGGCGAATATTGTACCTTTTTCATGATAACTTGATACTGGCCGTTCTTCCCGAACTTATCCTTTCCCCAGCCGGAAGCGAAGCACCTGGCGCCGGGCGCCACCCTCCGCCCCGCGGGCGGGAGACACACCAGCCCCACGTTGGGCGCCAACGTCATTGGACTTTCAAGGAATAGCAACGCTATGTCGTAGAAGAGGTTACCTGCGTTTTAAATACCCTTTTGTATTGTCATACTCATTTATTATTAATTTTTATTTATTCATTCATTCATTCATTCATTCATTCATTCACTCATTCATTCGTCCCTTTATTATTATTACATAGGTTGCTAACAGAGCATACATTCTTATAAAAGTAGGTGATATGCAACGAAATAGACAAAAAATAGACTAAATGATGCCCTAATTAAAAGCAATACTGCATTCCTATGAGATAACAACTAACAACATAAATTAAAAAAAAAACTTATACAATAAAATAATAGACTAACATTAGTAAGTAAAAGTTGATAAAAAATTAACAAAGTAGGTACGTTTTATATTGTTATTAAATATTTTTTCTGTTTTTAAACATTTTCTTAATTATCTACATTTTTAAAATCGTGTCTCTAGGCGCGTAACAGTGGTCTAGGTGTTACCCCAGGTGTTGTTATTAGTCAATGTTACACCATAAAAATACTATAAATTATAATAATAAGAAAATAAGATTAATATGTATGATAATTATAAATAATATAGTTAACAGTTGCCTGTTCTGATATAAAATATAGGATGATTTTTTTAAGCGTTTGGTTTTTCATTTGAAAAAAAAATACCATAATATAGTGTTAAATGTAAAATTTACATTGGCAAGTTAAACATCATTAATTGCCATTTATTTTTTAAAAATTATTTCATTCAAATGTTGACCTCCACGACGTTTTAAATGGTCCATACGCGAAGCCCAATTTTGAGTTAGTATTTCTTTATTTATGTCTTTTTTATTCATATCCAATCATAAGTCTGAAAAATAAGTTTCAAGCTTCTAGCTTTAAAAATGGCGTTATTTCCATACAAACTTTCAACCCTTTACAGCCCTTTTTTAAACTACGTAAGCCCTCACAAAGCACAGATTTTTCCTAGTTACTGTAAATATTAGGTGCGAAGCTTACAATGTCTTACCTTTATTAAAGTCCTTGTGAACAACAATCTCCTTCACATTCCTATCTTGATGCGGATACACCTCCTTGTCAGTCTGCGTGTCCCACTCACCGGCGCGCACTATCAGGGATTCCCCCCGCAAGATGTGTGCCGTCGTCAAAACCACGCTCGGGTGTATGAGGGAACCCCCGCCCAGGTACAGGTTTATGTACGTGCTTGGGTCGTTCGGGTCTACTGGTTCGATTCTGGAAGTATATCTCTCTTTATCAGGTTGAACTTAATAATTAATTTAATATGACGTTTACAAAAACGAATCTGAGTTGATTTTAATAATTATAAGTGGTAGCTCAGCGGTAACGCGCTCGCTTGTATAACCGAATGATACTGGCTCAAATCCGGGTCTCGCATCTCTGACATTTTCATGTGCAAATCATTTCTATCATAATTACCACTTGTCTTACGGTGAAGGAAAACATCGCGAGGAAACCTGCATGTCTGAGAGAACACAGCAAGTTTTCGTAAGACATGTGAAGTCCGCCAACACGCACTAGGCCAGCGCGGTGGACTATGGCCTGATCTCCCTCGTACTGAGGGAGGCCCACCCCCAGCAGTGGGACGTTATAGGCCTGACGACATAATTATTTTGGAATTTATCGCAGATTTAATTAGATTTTTGGTTCTTAATATTTTGAAGTTTGAGAAACTGTACCTCCCATCCTATGACGATATAACTGCAAAGCATTCGAAACACCAGTGAACAAAAATTAAATAAATCCGACAAATCCAAACCGAAAAGAAACCCAAGAAAGTAATAGTGTCATTAAATTTACTTGAGAACAGCAACCATCCACGGGAATTCCCCGAATTTAGCTTCGTGATTGTTGTCTCCGGTAGTTTGGAATCCCACGCCTTGCGGGTTGCGCCACCCACAGTCTTGGTGCTGGAAGAAAAAAAGTTTTTTTTCGTAATTTATCAAACCAAATTTTAATAAAATGAAATAATTAAGTGTATTTCCCTTACTTTTGGTTCAATATCATTTTTAGGTTTGTTCGAGCTGTTGACGTCTTCCAAAAGACAACAAACGTCCAAGTAGGATGGACACGGTCCATCCTGTAGTCTGTAATGAAAAAAAATATTTAGTCTATGGTTTATCGAGAAATTGGAGTTTGAAAAAGCCATGTTAAAAATTATACATAGCTAGCCAGTCCCGCGGCTCAGGGCCGTAGCTAGGGGGGGGGGGTGCATTGTGGGGCAATGCCCTACCTTGAAATTACAATGCCCTACCTTACAAATACCAAAAACTAGCATAAATTATTATAATTAAATTATTTGTTCATAATTGGAGATAAAAAATATAGCGATAGGTAGGTATCTAAACTTATCCGAACATACCACAGCTTATGACATTCCCTTCATATTATAATACTTAATTATTTAATCTACATGTAGATGGCATTTGAATCGCCATTGACATGAAGTGATGGATCTATTTATAATATCTGTGATGTAGAGAGGATTCCCCGTACCATAGATTAATTAATAAATTATTTTTAACCAAAAAACGAAAACAGACTTCAAAACTAAACAAGTCCTAACTAAAAATGTGTGCGTGTACTAGTGTACACAAGTAAGAGGTGAAACTTCTTTATGACTTTATTTTTCGAAAAATGATCTGCTATAATGCAACTTTACAGAAATTGAAATTGGTTAAATAAAGTTAAATTAGATAAAGTTTAACAAAAGGCTTTTATTATCATAGACATACAAATAATACAATTATTTTATTTTACCTTATTACTGCTAAGATTATTACATTAGACACAGAATTATTATTATCATTGTTATCGTTATTATATATTTTTGTTATTAATGGCTTATGGTAACTGAAATATGAAATATATTGTTTACATACACAAAATTATTTTTTGTAAATGCCTGAAATAAAAGTATTTATTTTATTTATTTTTTATTTTATTTATTTGCACTAATACATTTCGAGGTAATCTATTTGGCTGTATGGGTGCGTACCTTCGGCTGAAAGATGACGCGTAACGGATAAATGTGACGCGTAATTGATAAATGTGACCATGGAGATTAAAGATCAGGAGGACCAACGCTTCATACTAAAGCATTACCCGCCTGTCTCTGAAAATGTGTAGAATTTACAACGCGCTGCCGTCGGTAAGTAGTATCTGTGAAGTTAGCTATTTATGAGTACTGTCACTATTGTGACAACGTGAAGTTAGGCATTGAGACAACATAGCGATCGCAGCGCCTCCTTGGTTTGACAATATTTCTGAGACACTACATTCTAGGGCCTTGGTCCTCCTGGTCTCTAATCTCCATGAATGTGACCTTAAATTTTTTTCCAACGCCGATAAAGAAGTTTCTCTTCAAAAAGTAGAAAATAATACTTTTAAGAACTAATTTAATTTTGGAGCCAAGACGGACAGATTACATTGCCTTTGCAATGGACTTTCGAACGGTATTTTGATTATGTTTACAAATTGATAGATTAATCGAATATGTATCTATTTAAAGTTATTTTGCTTTGGCTGGCACCGACTTCAAAATTAACTAAGTTCTTAAAAGTTTTATTTTCTACTTTTTAGTTTAGATTTGTTTAGTTTTGAAGTCGGTTTTTGTTTTTTTTGTTAAATATAATTTATTTTCAACTTTTTAGTGGAAAGTAGATTCGTATTTTGTTTATTTCAATATAAAATGGGATAAGGGTAGGGCAGCTAAGCCACTGCTCTAGTAAGTCAACGAGGTTTCGGGGTAAACGTTATTAGGCAATCGAGATTTGTCCACATCCAGTTTTTCGCCTAACTTCCAGACGTTAATGGTTATAAAATATTACCTTCTATTATATAAACCTAATAGCCTGAAAGTATACAAGTATCGGTTCATAAGTGCGTATTATATTGAAAGAATTTTCTTTAAACTGCTAACCGTTGAGAAGTTGTACCTTCCATCGTCAGTTACGGTACGCGACTCAAATATCCGAATAGCCTATAAAAGATTCGGCCGAGTATCGTTAATTTGTTCCTAAGAATTGAAGAGTTCCGTTACTTTGTCATGGATCTCATGATCAGAACCTAACCAAATTATTTTCGAACTACCCTTGAAGTACAACCTTTCCAATAAAAAAAGAATCATCAAAATCGGCTAGCCTGATATTGAGTTATTCGTCCATTTGTCGCGCACATTATTCATGCAAATTTAAGACTTGTATGGTTTTCTCATGGATGCCATTGTCAGAACTGGAAAATATTAAAATGGGACCACACGGGAAGCACCACCTTTCTGATAAAAAAAACCATTAAAAACCGTTCACCCAGTCGAAAGTTCTGAGGTAACAAACATAAAAAAATACAGACCTCCTCCTTTTAGGAAGTCGGTTGAAAAAGAACAAAATCAGTTGATCTGAACGAATTTCTTTGCTTTTCTTCAACTGTTTTAAATATTTTTAAAATTATGATAATTATTATAATAAGTTGACAGAAACAATAATATTTGGTATTTTTGGTCGTATCTGTTTACTCGTATCACCCCACACAACAATTAATTATTGCCTCACTCTCATTCAGACGTGAATCTCTACATGCAACTCTGGAAGTTCAACCATCCTGTTCGTTTCTTCATCGTTAGATCCATGCTCATTGCTCATGCTCTGTCACAGAAATTATTTGTTTACGAATAGCTATTGAATGTACATCAATACCTAGAGGTCAGTGATATACATGATCGAATTAAGAGCCCGTGCTTCGAGGGCAGACAAAGTATGATACATTTTTTACTTCTGCCCTACCTGTAACCAATGCTGCCCTACCTCAAATTTGACTCTAGCTACAGCCCTGCCGCGGCTCCGCCTGCGTTCTAATTTCTATTAAAAATAGGGATTGGTGGTAGAAGGGTGAAAATTTAAAGTTAAAAGTTTTTTTTGTGCCAAATCATAATCTAAAAATAAATAAAAAGTAAAAAAACTGGAGGGCAACCATTTTCACCCAGAGGAATAAAAAATAACCTACGACCTATTCTCAGTCCTACCAAATATACACAAAAAAATCATAAAAATCGGTCAAGCCGTTTCGGAGGAGTTCGATAACAAACACTGTGACACGAGATTTTTATATAATAGAATGTAAGATATATATATATATATATATATATATATATATATATATATATATATATATATATATATATATATATATATATATATATATATATATATATATATATTTAAATAATAAATACCGTATGTCTATGATGTCAGTCCCATCAGCAACGACTGTACCATTCTTGCTGCACTGGTAGTAGGTCACGCAGACGCCCACCACGTCGCTACTTGTCTTGCATTGCGTACCTGGAATTATTGTGACGTATTTACAAGAATTCCTTACTTAATACTAGCAATTCCCGCAGCTTCGCCCGCGTTCTGAACACTATTAAAAATAGAAATTGGTGGTAGATTCTAAAGAATTTTCAAACTATTCTTCGCTTCTTGTAAGAGCTATTAGCTAAACAGTAGGCAAGACGGTGCGCGTAGGGTCGGCGATTGCATCAAGCGAAGCGGCGCTTGAAGCAGCGCTTGCATTTTTGCGACATTTTAACCAATGTGTACAAAATAAATTAAAATACTTGACAAATTATATACTTAAAACCTTCCTCGAGAACCACTCTTTCTATTGGTGAAAACAACATGAAAATCGGTGCAGTATAGTTTTTGAATTTTGTGCAAACAGACAAACAGACAGACAGACGCGGTGGAGGACTTAGTTTTAAATTATGTATTGATATAGAAGGTTATGAGATCCTTTTAAACGACGACGACACGTTTGGCTCCGTATCTTGTGGCTCTACTTGCTTTACCCGTCTTAGGTTCAAGTCCCGCTTGGGGCCTTCATTTGTGGGATAGGCACGAATAAATGTTTTCTAGTCATGAGTTTTTTATATATATGTATTTAAAGTTATATATTACAAGCAATTCCCGCGGCTCCGTCCGCGTTGGATGCTAGATCATAAAAAAATAAAAAATCTGAAGAGGGCCACCCTTACCACCTAGGGGAATAAAAAAAGCCTACAACCTATTCTCAGACCTACCAAGTACTTACCTATACACAAAAAAAACATAGAATCTGTGAAGCCGTTACGGAGGAGTTCGATAGCAAACACTGTGACACGAGATTTTTATATATTAGAGAAGATAATAATATGTTGTGTATCAACTATATGGCATCCGTAACACAAGCCTCGTAGCTTACTATGGAATTAGATGGCGCTGTGTGTGAACGTCCCAACATATTGATACAAAATTACGTACCAAAAGTATCTTGGAGTTCACCAGCGAGTTCGCCACCTGTCGCTATCTGCGCGGACGCAACCGCAACGAGTTGTAATACTATTATGTATCTGTACATCATCACAAACTGTAAAGATAAATCTCTGGTAAGTTTCTATTCTATGGAATCCGGAATCCTCTTCTAACGTCCCATTGTTGGGCAAGCACCTCTCCTTACTACAAGGGTGAATAAGACTATTGAGGAACCACTCTGGCCAAATCCGGATTTGCGGACTCGACATGACTTTTCAGAAACGTTTTAAGTCCAACATAGCTACTCGTAGGTGCATTTCTTCGTCTCAGATCTAATCTAATACGTCCACTACAGAACATAAGCCTCCTCCAAGGATCTGGACAACCGGTCTTGTACCATCTAGTCCAGGATCTAGCGACTGTAACACGTCGGTTCACCTTGTGGGAGGCCTGCACTTTGTTTCCGGTATGTGGCCACTTGAAAACTTTGCCCATCGACAATGAGCATTGACCACTGAATATCCGGCGGGCTATGACGGTGACCTTGGTCCTTCTACGTATCTCCTAACTCCTCATTCCTGATTCAATCTCGCAGGAGAACTCCGAGTATAGCCCTCTTAATGTATAGCCCTCTCAATTGCCTTTTGTGTGGCCTTGAGCTTTCGTATAAGACCTGTCCTGGCCTGTATGAGCGGTCACGTCTATATAACCCAGCGAGTATTGCTGTGTATCTAACACATCTTTGATATTAAAGGAGTTCATAGTTCATAATTGAATCCATAAGTTTATCCGAGGACACGTTTGACTCAGTTGGTAGTGACACTACCTTCTACGCCAGCGGTTGCGGGTTCGAGTCCCGCTGGAGGCATTCATTCGTTGAAGACGTATGTTTGTACTCCAGTCATAGTTAGTGCTTATTCATAATATGTATGAATTAAAAAATTATATGTGTAGTATATCAACCATCTGACATGCATGGCATGTAACACAAGCCTCGTAGCTTTCCACGGAACTAGATGGCGCTGTTGTAATAATGTCCCAATATATAATAATAATTACTATATGAATATCTATAGCTAATTTTAAGTTAAATACATTCTATGTTCTAAGAAAAAATTATATAGTAATACCTACCTCAAAATTGAGACAAGGTTTTCCCACGTAATAGACCACACACTAAAAATGTTTACACGTATTATACATACATTATGTAAATTTGTACATATATAAAAAAACTGCTTATAAACCGTCCGTCCTTCACAACATATCACATTACACTGCTTCAATCACGAACAGCACGTAATGATCATTAAATAAATATACATCATCAATAATTAACTTGTAATGATTTTATAATTATTTTCGTCGTTATTTAATGATATTTCTGGAAAAATAATAATATAAGGCTTTAATTACGATTAATGTGTTATTATAATTGACTTGTGAATCCCCGGTCGCGGGTTCGAGTCCTGCTGGGGACATTCATTTGTGTGATGAGGATGAATTTTTTTTTTTTTTTTATGACAGATGGGCTTACTCTTGACCTTTAACTTAGCTTGAAGGCATAGCTAAGGTCTACGATGTAGCGAGTTTGCCCAGGAGAAGCCTGTTAACACGCACCTTAAAGAGTTTCAGGTCATACGCATTCGGAAAAACAGACGCAGGCAGGGCATTCCACTTCTTGGCTGTGCGCATTATAAAAGATGATGAATAGCGCTTAGTGCGAATGGTCGGAATGTCAACCAAGAAGGGATGATATCCTGCAGTACGTCTGGTATTCCGATGGAAGAATGGCGATGGCGGTATGAGACCATGGAGCTCGTGGGCACACTCCCCGAAGTACAGTCTATAGAAGACCGACAGACAAGCAACCTCGCGACGGTGTGCTAAGCTGTGAAGCTTAGTTTTCACCAGCTTTTCGTCGCCGATTAACTTTTTGGCTCTGCGTTCCACCGAGTCAAGTGCGGCTAGCTGGTATTTTGCTGAGCCATCCCAAAGGTGACTGCAATACTCCATGCATGATCGAACTTGAGCTTTGTATAAAGTGAGAAGCTGTCCAGGCGTGAAGTATCGCTTAACCTTGTTAAGGATTCCCAGTTTTTTGGCCGCAGTCTGTGCCTTAGACTCGATGTTAACGCCAAAGTTAAGATTTGCACTCAACCTTATGCCGAGAAGCTCCAGACTATCGGAAACCTCTACAGGTGCACCACGGAAAGTAGGAGTCAGGCTGAATGGACTCCTTTTTGCGGAGAACAGACATGCTTGTGTTTTGGCGGCGTTGAAAGCAACCAGATTGTTGTCACCCCATTGTGAGACAAGACTTAAAGTTGCATTTGTACGCTCCACCATGGCCTCTCTAAGAGAACGTATTGCTACCCCTCCGTCCTTTGCACCGGATACATAGCTCTCTACGACTGTGCAGTCATCTGCATATGCAACAATACTTGGTGAAAGTAGGTCATTGATGTGTAGCAGGAAAAGAGTCGCGGAGAGAACAGACCCCTGTGGAACTCCGGCATCAATAGTCATTTCATCAGAAGACCAGCCGTCAACGACAACTCTGATCGACCGTTTGGTAAGGAAGTCAGACACCCAGTCACAGAAGTCGGAGGGGATGCCGTAAGCAAGAAGCTTGCTCAGCAAACTTGTGTGCCAAACCCTATCAAATGCCTTCGATATATCGAGTGAGACTGCTAGAGCTTCACCTCGATTTTCGATGGCCTCACCCCAGCAGTGCGTGACATACACAAGAAGGTCTCCAGTAGACCGTCCCCGGCGGAAGCCATATTGATGGTCACTAAGGAGATCGTTAGCTTCAAGGTATGACAGCAGCTTACTGTTAAGCACCCTTTCCATAACTTTACAGAGTATGGAGGTAATAGCGATTGGTCGATAGTTGCAGGGATCGGCACGACTACCCTTCTTAGGTACTGGCTGTTCATTGGCAAGCTTCCAAGCATTAGGCACTATGCCAGTTTGAAAAGAGAGGCGATATAAACGAGTCAATACAGGAGACAACTCAGGCGCACAATGCTTTAGGACCCTTGAAGGTATACCGTCAGGTCCACTGGCCTTATTCACGTCAAGGTTTCGCAGTATTCTACGGACCTCTTTCGTGTGAATTCTGATATTCGGCATCAAAGAATTACAGTGAGGCAAAGGTGGCGGATGTTTCGAGCCAGCTATGAGACGAGAATTGCTTGCAAACAAAGTTGCAAGTAAATTTGCTTTCTCTGTCGCTGAGTGGGCCAGTGATCCATCTGGTTTTTGCAAGGGAGGCAAAGAAGGACGGCAGAAGTTGGATTCGATAGCCTTGGACAGGGACCAGAATTGCTTACTTCCAGGAGGGTAGGAAGCAAGTCTGGTTCCTATACGACGGACATGTTCAAAACGTGCCCTACGGAGAACCCTATTGCAAGACTTGGTAGCAGAATTATAAGCTCTTTTCTTCGCACGAACCCTCCGGGCTCCGAATTTGCGATCACGAGCCAGTACCCAGGCTCGGTAGGCGGACTCTTTACGTGCTTCAGCACGAGCACAGTCCGCATTATACCAGGGCCTGGTTTTGTGGCTAAGTGGAGTGTCAGAGAACGGAATGAAGTATTCCATTCCCTGTCGTATCACATCAACAACCGCATCAGCAGAGCACGAGGGGTCATTCGAAGAGAAGCATGCTTGTCGCCACGGGTAAGATGCAAAAAAGTGCCGCATCTCATCCCAGTCCGCTGACTTGTATCGCCATACTCTCCTCGTACCCACGGGGCAGTCAACGGGAGGAGAGAAGATCGATACGGACTTCACCAGATTGTGATCGGACGATCCCAGCGGGGATGTTACTGATATTGAGTACCTATCTGGGTCTGTTGTCAACAGAAGGTCTAAGCAATTGCGTGTATGTCCGTCCACGTCCGGTTCCCGCGTCGCAACTTGGACCAGTTGAGTGAGATCTAGCGATAACGCGAATTTGCGCGCCTCTCTCCCAGCATGGTCAGTGTGTTTGAAGGGGAACAACCACTCCTTGTGGTGGGCATTAAAGTCCCCAAGAAAAACCAACTGCGCCTTCGGGTACCGTTGTTGGGCTCTATCGGCCATCTCTGAGAGGTGTTCAAAGAACCTGGTCGTCTCCTGGTCTCCGCTGTGGGATCGATAGACACAGGCATAGAGGGTAGACTCTAAGCCGTTGTCCAACAAAACCCACACAGTCGAGAATCCTGAAACCTCAAAGCAACGGAGACGCTGACAGCAGATATCGTCGCGGACGTACACACAGACCCCAGCATGCGGTTTAAACTTGTGTTCCAGCGTGTAGCCTGGGTAGTTGAGGTACGAAACGTCAGACGGTGCCGCTATCTGCGTCTCCGTTAAGAATAAAAGGTGCGGCTTCTCGGTCTCAAGGTGGTGGTGGACCGGGTCGAGATTGGAGTGCAATCCTCTGATGTTAATGAGGTGCACTTTCAGTGGGAGGAAGTGCAGCCGTTGTTTTAACTTTTTCTTCTTATTAACTTTGGTCATTGTGGATTTGGGTGGTGGTGGTGGGGGAACAGTTAGGAAATCGAGGCACCGCTCAATAAACTTACAGAACGCCAGAGCTTAGCCAACTAAAGGTGGACTCATTTGGAGACTGCGGGGACGCCCGAGCCCCCCCGAAAATGGCCACCGGGTCCTCCCATCCAGTCGCCAACTGGCACGGTGGAGCACTTCGGGATTTTTCGCGAGTTGGCGGAGCAGCCTTTGGCACGTGGCTGGCGCGCTACTTGGGCCCCCTACTACCTGCGGTCGGCCAACGGCAAGACCGTGCCTCGGATCCCGCTACCCTCCAGAATGAGTTTCCCTGTATAGCTTTACCCTGAAGCCCAGATTAGTAATAAGCAGTGCAACTGATACCCGTCTGTTCCCCAAAGGCACTGGTTCTCCCGCTCGCAGACGGAACGCAGCAAGCCGCTTGGCGTCTGATTCCGGCGGGAGGGTGGTAGCTTCCAGGTGGCCCCTTGCGGGACCTACCACCGCATAAAAGTGGCATGGGTTACTCGCCTTTTACGAGACGCTTGCCCAGCGGCGGAGGAGAAATGTATTCTAAACTCCAGTCATGGGTGTTTATATTTAAAATATATATGTATTTTAAGTTATATATGTGTAGTATACCAACTATCTGGTATCCGTAACACAAGCCTCGTAGCTTACCACGGAACTAGATATATTTTTGCTTTTATTCCGTTATGTCCGAACAGATGTTTTTTTGAATTTACTAAAGCACTTAACATACACACAAATACATACTGCCGCATGTACATTGATACTAGCAGTTCCCGCGCCTCCGCCCGCGTTCTAATTACTATTAAAAAATAGGGATTGGTGGTAGAAGGTTAAAAATTTAGGGTAATAAGTATTTTTGATGCCAAATCATAATAAAATAAAAAATAAAATTTGGTCAAAAAATAAAAAACCTTATCACCTAGTGCGGAATAAAAAATAGCCTGCGACCTATTCTCAGACCTACCAAAAAATCATGAAAATCGGTCAAGCCGTTTCGGAGGAGTTCGATAACAAACACTGTGACACGAGATTTTTATATATAAAAAACTCATTCTTATTGGTCAAACATATTTAAGTGGTTTGACATTTAAGAAAAAATAAACATAACGTCAAAATCAAATAATCTAAATAAAATGTTAAAACGATCATCAAATTTAACTAAATACCTGACGACTGAGCGATTGAAGGAATTTATGAGTCAAGTTGGATTTGTTTGTGATCAACAATATTTACTCACGTCTAAGCCTGTTTCTGCAGACATGGCTTCTGGTAATTTGGCACCTCATCACTATCACTACGTATTATAAAACAAAGTCCTCCGCCGCGTCTGTCTGTCTGTTCGCGATAAACTCAAAAACTACTACACCGATTTTCATGCTGTGCCTGTTCTCAGACTTATATAGACTATATCGATTCAATGAACGCATAAAATTAACACGTCATGGGCAAATTCTAAATAATTGTCAGTTTTTATATGAAGATGTTTACTTTAAAATATGTCAGAAACGTGACCTTTCAGCGGATTATGATGCTGACACTTCTATTTATTTGAAGCTCTTCTTTCGATACACACACTTTCGATACTCTTTATCTTGTTGTGTACGGAAATTAAAAAAAAATGTGTATTTATGCAAAAAGTTATACCTATATTGTATACAAAAATCCTAATTTTTTTTATCCTCGTGCCATTTGAGAAAGGGCTGGCCTGAGAAAGGGCTACTTTTCAAGGCGAAAAGAGGGCTGTAAAGGATTGAAATAGGGGATGTAAATTCCCCCAAGCTTGAAACTTATTTTTTAAGCTTTTGATTAGATAGTATAAATAAAAAAGAAATTCAAAGTTTGTAAAAATGTTATCCTTTTGAATTTTGTTATCACTTCTCATCAAAAATCAATAATGTTTACCCTAAAGTTAGTTGGTAACTTATAATTTGGCCAACTTCAAGAAAATTTTATGCTGGTAATACCATGTCATAGAGTCCATCCTCTTTGTCATACATATAGACAAAAATTTATATAACTATATAATATATAGGTACTTTCTAGACTTTTCTAGATTTTTTAAAAATATTTTTATATATTCTTTCCAGAGAAAACGACACAAGTACGATTTCCTGACGTGTGGCGAGAGAGAACGAGCGTCGCTACCGAGCTGAACGCCACCCCCGAAGCCAGGAGTCTGACAAGCCTTTAAATTTAAATTTTTTTTAAATTAAATTCTAGCTTTGCAAAGCGAAAAATTAAAAAAAACTGGAATTGTACTAGCAATGTTGCCATTTAAAATATATTTTTTCATATTATGTAATAATGATGAAATAAATTAAAAATAATATACTTTTATACCTTTTATTTTAATATAAATCGTAAAGGGTCTAGCCGGATAAGCATAACGAATCTGCCCCCAAATGAAAACCTTTATCGAACCTTATGTTTTAATATCTACTTGATTTATAAATACGATTGATGTACATATCGCGACCAGATTCCGTTTTGAACCTGAGGTATGGGAAAAAATAACCTTTTGCATGACTATTTTTCTAAGTAATATATCTCAAAAACTGATCACGTTAGAGAAGTTAGACTAATGCGAGGCTTTAGGTTACATTGCATACTATATCATATATTTTTTATAAGTTTTTAGAGCCCTTTTTTTTAAAAAAATGAAAAAATAAACAAAAAGTATTTTTTTATTTTTGTGTTTTCTGATACTTACAATCACAGAAATAATATATGTTGTGCTTCTTTATGTGCACTATTACTCATAAAAATTACGTACGAAAAAAGTTGGTGTAACACTTCGAAAAAAAAATTAAATGTGATGTACGCCTTATAGTACACCATTCAAAAGTATTATGTATTAGCTAAAAATAAGTTAATAATATTTCCATAATTATAAATTATTTTCAAATTATTTAAATTTAAATATAAATGTTTAGAATTAAAATTTTATAAGGTACTCTGATGCCATTTTCAAAATTTTTTGTAAATTGTGGGTAGGCACTGTCTGTAACAAGTATATAAACCTCTGAGACATCAAATACCTTAGTCTCTCCCGTGACCATAATTGCTGTAAAGCATTCGAAACGTCGGGAACTAAAAATCAAAATAAATCCGCGACAAAATCCGAAAAGGTAGTTTCATTTATAATGTCGAATATTCGCGTAAATCTAAGAAAGTATCTCTTGACATCTTTTTCTCTTTCATTGTCACTTTCACCTTTCTTCTTTTTTCCTTTTCAACGTTCCCAAAAAAAGATGAAATAGGTATAATTTTGCATAAATAGTTATGCCTACTTTTTAGGGTTCCTGAGCCAAAATGATAAAACGGATCCCTTATAGCTTCGTCTTGTATGTCAGTCCGACCGTCCGTAGGTAATAGGTTATTTTTCGTAAAAACTATAAGACGTACATTTATGAAATTTGGAGGATATGTATCTTATAATTCAATTAGTATAATTAGAGCATAAAAAATTGATATTTTAAATTCTTTTCATTAAAATACCTATATTTAAGCACATTAAAATATTCTTTAATGTAGTCTTCATTACATATTATAAAACAAAGTCCTCCGCCGCGTCTGTCTGTCTGCTCGCGGTAAACTCAAAAACTACTGCACCGATTTTGATGTTATTTTCAGCAATGGATAGAGGTTCTCGAGGAAGGCTTTAGTATATGATTTGTCAAGTTTTTGTATGCATTTACTAGCGGAACCCGCGGTAAATCGAGGGACGAACCCGAGCGAAGCGAGGGTGATTCTCTAGTTATGTCATAAAGCTAGATCAGGTATTCGAAGATATCGAAGATTTTCTAACCAACACTTTTTTTAGCTGTCCAGTATGGTATCCGTATCTACATACAAAATGTATGGATCATGAAACAAATTTCAAATGGAAAATAAATTTTTCGTCAATTTTAACTCATTTTGCTTTGACCTTTTGATTTAAAGCCGGGTTTTGTGAAGACATAGTCGAAGTGTTTAATAACAATTACACAGCGTTGAGTTCTACATTGGCGCCGTGAGAAGTTGCGCCTGGCGTACAGTTTAGCGCACAAGTTTGTATATTGTTTAAATAAATAAATATGTTGGGACATTATTACGACAGCGCCATCTAGTTCCATGATAAGCTACATTACGTGCTTGTGTTACTGATACCAGATAGTTGATATACTACACATATACATTTTAAAATTTAAATACATACATGTTATAAATATTAACACCCATGACTGGAGTACAAACATTCGTGCTTAACAAATGAATGCCCCTAGCGAGACTCGAACCCGCGACCGCTGGCGTAGAAGTAGGGTCACTACCAACTGAGCCAAACGTGTCGTCAAATTATTAACAATGTTTAAACAATATTTGTTGCTTTTTTAGACTTACTGGAATATAATGCCGCAAAAAAGTAATGTAAAACGTTGCCAAGGCGAGACTATATAGCATTCATATGGGTTTAAGGTGAACATTTTTGCATTCTGTCCTTTTTAACATCCCACTGCTGGGAGTGGGCCTCTCTTCAATACGAGATGGATCACGCTATAGTCCACCACGCTGGTCATGTGCGGTTTGGCGGGCTTCACATGTCTTTCAAAAACTTGCTAACTTGCTTTCAATAACTTGCTCGCACATGAAAATATTAAAGGTGCGAGACCCGGATTTAAACCCGCACTACCGGGTTATCCAAGCGAGCGCGTTATTATTGGGCTACCACTGTTTTTGCCAGCGCGATTCTTATGGTCTCATGTTGGCAACATTTTACGTGAAAATGTTGGGACATTATTGTTGGGACATTATTACAACAGCGCCATATAGTTCCGCAGTAAGCTACGTAACGTGCTTGTGTTGCGGATACCAGATAGTTGATATACTACACATATAAATTTTAAATACATACATATTATAAATATCAACACCCATGACTGGAGTACAAAACATTCGTGATTAGCAAATGAATGCCCCCAGCGGGACTCGAACCCGCGACCGCTGGCGCAGAAAGTAGGGTCACTACCAACTGAGCCAAACGAGTCGTCAGTATATAAATAAATAATAATAAAAGTAAATGTATTTGTTAAAATTTCACTTCTTTTTGTAGGTTGCTTATGACAATATTTTTTTTTATTATTTAAGACAAGGAGTCCCATTATCAATTTTTAGACCTCTAGCATCAAAATTGGCGGAAGTCTAATGCAAAATTTCATCCCCTACTTACCGAAGTGTACCCTAAGATCTTTAGACGTGCATCAGTGAGTCAGCGACGAAATCGGAGTTCTTAGATACTTACCAATCAAATCTAAAGTATAAGAGCTATGCAATTGAAACCATATACGTTTAACAAGTTGACTATTGATCGAAGATAAGCCAAACAGCAAACAGCGATCGGCCGATAGTTTTTAAGTTGTGTCGGGTAAGCGCGTACAATTAATTACACACAAGTGCGTAATTAAAGTGAAGCAAAACTTTAGTCGCCGCTTGTACTCGTACTACCCTCGGTTATTAATCCAGCCGTCAACATCGCCACGAAATTAATCACCGCCATCGAACATGCTTTTATTTTCTTTTTTTATTTATTTTATTTACACTCTTACCACTTTAGCTTTTCGTAATGAAATAATAATAAATCAGCTTTTGTGTACGAAAATGTTATGTATGTTCATAAAAATATACACGAATTTCCCAGGAATTGCGACATGCATACCATTAATACTAGGAGTAAACATAAACTTGTAATGCCTGTGACTCGTTTACGCCGAGTCAGTAATACTTTTTATGGACAATGTATACGCTTATACAACAGGATCCCAGAAAACGTTCAAAAAGCTCCTATTGCCAAATTTAAAAAAATTGTGAAAGAACGTTTGTGTAGTAAAGGATATTATTCGATTAACGATTTTTTAGAAGACAGTACGTCTTGGGAATGATGTGATCGCCTCCAGGCTTTTTCAACCCATATTATTATTGTTCATTTCAATTTTAATTCAAAAAAAAATTTAAACAGACAAAAAAAATATTAATCCCGCTGAGTTTCTTCCGCCAGTTCTTCTCAGGCTTCTTCTTTCCGAACTGGTAGTAGACTCGTGACGTTCAGTAAACAATTGTAATAATTTTATGCTGAATAAAATATTTTGAATTTGAATTTGCAGTTTTTATTTGATGACGCTTCGCTGGGCGTTACATAAACGGTTATAATAACGTAAAAGTAGTCTCTTTATAACATTAACTATCTGCGAGTGAAAGTACTGTCAAAATCGGCCCAGTCGATTCAGAGATTAGCCGGAACAAACAGACAGACGGACAATAAAAATTGTAATTTTGATATAAGTACCGTGTATACTTTCATATGCATTTAGTAAAACACAGGCACTTCCATTTTATTCATTCGTATACTTAGGTACCATCATCAGCCTTTTTTAACGTCCCACTGCTGGGGGTGGGCCTCCCTCAGTACGAGGGGGATCAGGCTATAGTCCGCCGCGCTGGACTAGTGCGTGTTGGCGGACTGAGCATGTCTTACGAAAACTTGCTAGGTTCTCTCAGACATGCAGGTTTCCTCACGATGTTCGTCTTCACCGTAAGACAAGTGGTGAGCATGATAGAAATGATTCGCACATGAAAATATCAGAAGTGCGAGACCCGGATTTGAACCCGCATCACTCGATTATACAAGCGAGCGCGCTACCGCTGGGTTACCACTTACCTTAGTAATAATAAAATTCAAACAGGGACAAATCTGTACAGATTTTTTTAAAAACTCCTTAATTTCAATTTAAGTATATAATATATTGATTTTTCAACCATTGAATTTTTAATTATATGTTTTAGCTTTTTACACTGTAATCCAATTCGAATTATTTGTATATTATTAAAAAAATATTTATTGAATAGGAATATGTTGGACTATAAACCTGACACATCCCAAAAACACAAAAAGAATATATTTTAAGTCAATCCAGCCGTTTCTTGAGTTTCTAGCGAGACGTTTAACATCTGTACTATAATATTACTAGAAATTCCCGCGGCTTCGCCCGAGGCTTGAAAATATAGGGTTATAAAAATTTTTTGATGCCTAATCAAAAAAAAATTGTTCAAACAATAGAAGACAAAAAAAGCCTATTCTCAGACCTACCAAATATACACAAAAATTCCATAAAAATCGATCAAGCCGTTTCGGAGGAGTTCGATAGCGTAAACTGTGACACGAGATTTTTATATATTATAGAAGAAGAAGAGAAGATTAGATAAAACTGAAGAGTTTGTTTGTTTAAACGCGCTAATCTCACGAACTACTGGCTCGAATTGAAAAATTCTTTTTGTGTTGGATAGTCCGTTTATTGAGGACGGCTATAGACTATATTACATCCCGCTACGACCAATAGGAGCGGAGTACAATGAAAAATGTTGCGAAAACGGGAAATATTCCCTTTGAGAGCTTCCGCTGCCTGCACTGCGTAAACGGTTAAAGTTATGCAAAAATCCTGTATAACGATATCCGTCATAAGCTCCCCTTTAAAAATTCTAAAAAGAGTCCGTCATAGCATATATCTATCTTTTAAGGTTGACTCACTGTAACCTTTTTATGGTAATCGAATTTGTTTTAAGACAGTGCATTGTTTGTGAAGGTGTTTTTATAAACATGATATTAATTCTTACTATATAGGTTAAAGTAATCAAACTGTGGGGAAATATCACATTTCTAAAAAATGTATTATATTAATATTAACAAATTTTATACATAATTTAAAGAAGAACCCGTACGGAGCGTGGCTGTCTTGCCAGTTATAAATAAATGTATGTCAAACTATAATTTACAATAAAGGAAATTACAAGTAAACTTAACTATATATATACAAAGCAAATGTACACTTAATTATTACTGTACAAGTCGTGTCCGCGTGGAATAGTGACAAGAATGCTAGCTGCATTCCCCCGTTGAATGGCAATGCCGATTCTTTGGGCGAAAAATGAGCCAGCTCTCCTGTCACCAGTGGAGGCGATAAGACGAGGTGTTGTCTTTTAAAAAGTGCTTAGCACTTTGACTCCATGGGCCAAGGGTTTCTACAGCAAAGAGTACAAAAATATAATTTTGGAGAAGGGAGGTATATTTACGTATCTAAAAGTCAAACTTATTATTATATTTTTAATCCAAATATAACTTACGATATAATAGGTACACATATTGATTTTATTCATTCCGCCGCTACTAATGATTGTCTGTAACGCGTTCCGTCATAAGCGCCAATTATAACAAGGCGCCATATTTGTTTTAAGCTCTTTATAATGCACGGATCAGACAAAAAAAATGATTTTTTGTAGAAGTTTGAAATTAAAATTATTGTTAAGCCTAATAAATACAGCCTATAATATCTTACCTTATTCGGGCACCATGAATACCTATAATCATAGTTACAAAATCGGCATTTTAGAGCTTAATTTAGTTCTTTCAATACAACACCACCTTTAAAAGAAGGTTAAGTAAAAAAAAAAAAATAAAGATTAAGAAAATCGGCTGTTACCGAAAATTTCTTAACAGAGAAATCTGACAACTATAATTAACCTGGAACTTAAACTTCAGATTGAGCCGAATACGAAGAACATACGATCTACTGTACCTATGTCATCGGCCCTTTTTAACGTCCCACTGTTGGGCACGGTCCTCCCTCAGTATGAGGGGGATCAGGCCATAGTCCAACGCGCTGGCCTAGTGCGTGATGGCGGACTTCACATGTCTTCGTCTTACGAAAACTTGCTAGGTTTTCTCAGACATGCAGGTTTCCTCACGATGTTTTCCTTCATCGTAAGACAAGTGGTAATCAGGATAGGAATGATTCGCATATGAAAATATCTGAGGTGCGAGACCCGGATTTGAACCCGCATCACTCGGTTATACAAGCGAGCGTGTTACCGCTGGGCTACCACTGCCTTTAAGAAAAAAAAATATGGAAAAAGCACATATATTATTCATTAATTACATAAAAAACGCAACACCTAAAAGCACCCATCGCGCTAATGACTCTTCATTATCTATTCATTACGCCATGTCATAAGTCAGCTAACGTGCAAGTGTAGGCGGGGCTTATCGTCCAATCGGAGTAGCGGAAATTACCTAACGATTACAAAACCGACCAATCACAGACCGGAAAAGTGTTATGTAAGTTTTCCTAGTGGATAGTCTCGCGGGAAGTGTTATGGTGTTGACGTGACTTTTAATCCTTTTAGTAATATACTGGCAAAGGTTGTTATATTATTATTTTTTTTTGAAATCAAATTTGTGAGTTTTTAAAAAATTAATATTATTAAAGTTATAAAATCTCTTAAAATAATCTAATGATCGCTGTGTGGACCGAAATTGACAAAAACGTTGCTGAGGTCCATTTCTTTCGTTGTATATCTTATGTTGGTAGTATGTGGCCGTCCTCAAAGAATCATTCTCCCGAGCCTCAAACGATAATTAAAAAAAAACAAAAAAAAACAATTTCATCCTGGACCAGTAATCTTGAAATAAGGCAAACAAACGATTTTTTATCGAATCACATCAAGCATTATAATAATTATTATTTATTATCCTTTTCAATATTTTATTTTCTTATAAAATAGACATATTATCGCTTTTGATATCACAATACTAACACAAATCTACTTATTAGTTTTTGAGCGTCTACACAGTTAATCAATAAATTTCTGACTTAAAAAGTAAAGTTTGCCTATTGCTCGACCATAATCATTATTAATATCCCAGTGATGTAACTCTTCAATACGAGAGGGATCAGGCCATAGTCCACCATGCTGCCTAACTACACACATCTCTCGAAATCTTACTAAGTTGTCTCAGACACGCAGGTTTCCTCACGACGTTTTACTTCACCGTAAGACAAGTGGTAATAATATTAGAAATGATTTCTACATGAAAATATTAGAGGTGCGAGACCCGGATTTGAACACGCTTTACTCGTTTATCCAATCGAACACATTAACACCGCTCACTGCCTTTTATTAACACATAAGAAAAAAATTTATACTTGGATGGATAGTAGATACGAGTAGAATTTGCCTTTCTATGCTTAGTTGTTCGACATTCTGCACGACACTCTGAGCAGTAATTTATTTCAAGCATGAATTTAAAAAAAACCCGGCCAAGTGCGAGTCGGAAAAAAGTGCACGAAGGGTTCCGTAACATTATCTATAAAAACGGCAAAAAAATCATATCTATTGTATGGGAACCCCCTTAAATATTTATTTTATTATTTTCTTAGTGTTTGTTGCAATAGCGGCAACAGAAATACATCTGTAATTTATCTGTGAAATTTTCAACTGTCAACTATCACGGTTCATGAGATACAGACTGGTGACAGACGGACGGACAACGGAGTCTTAGTAATAGGGTCCCTAGTTTTACCCTTTGGGCAACTGACCGACCCCGACGATAGGATTACTTTAGCCAATGCTATCTTTAGGAACACACACCGACACCGTACACACAATCACCGTTCTCGCCGGCGAGGACGAGGTCCCTTGTTTGTCACGGCTCGTTCACGCTTAGGCGTGCGCGAGTCGAATACGACTCCTTCAGAGTCCCCCTAAGCCAATACGGCAAGTCCTCCATTCGATAGTTTCGTAAGCCGTGGTCCGAACCTCGCAGGAGGTGCCTTTACGAAACTACACCCTTTGAGCTTCATGCTTCCTTTTTAGGCAGGACCTTCTGTCCGGCTCCCCGTCCGGCGACGCTGTAAATGCCAGAAGGGCCAACAGCACTCTACATTCAGAAAAAAAAACCTTTGGGTATGGAACCCTAAAAAATTAACTACTGTATTTATTTATAATATTTATGTATGTATTTAAAGTTATATATGTGTAGTATATCAACTATCTGGTATCCGTAACACAAGCCACGTAACTTACCACGGAACTAGATGGCGCTGTGTGTTAGTGTTCCCACATATTTATTATATTATTTACTATAGTGTTTAAACAAATATGGAACAAAACAACATGCTGTACGACTTGGACCCAGTCTGCAGTTCTCAACACAACGCACTAACCGCACTTCGACTTTTAAGAAGCTACAACCACTTCGTTATGCCACCTGGTAAGTAATTACTAATCAGTAATATGTATTTTAAATTTTAAAGACTTATTTATCGGTCGTCCCTAAGTACCCCTTTAGGGTAAATTTTTTTATATCTTTCATACAAACTTTCATTCCCTATTTTAACCCCTTACCGCCCTTTTTATATCAATATCAATTAACCGTTAAAAAGAGGCTGTAAAAAATCACACGGTATGTGAAATCTAAGAACTTAGTTTCTTTAAAACGCAAGCGGAGCCGCGGGAAATGCTAGTATCAAAATAAATAAAAAAATATATTTTTTTAATATAGTTAAAATGTTAATAAGTAGTATTGTGGTGTTGAAATTGAAAAATCTGAGTGATGCGAGACTCTTCGTTAAACATGTTTCACTTTGCTTCCAAAACGGGTGTGTAATTAATATTAAATTTTCGACTAAAACAGAAGACTCCTTTAAACTTACAGCTTTATTTCTTCACATCAGCCACTAAGTCCATTTAGAATATAAAAAAAAACTACAAAATGCAGAACAAACATCAAAAAAGACAAAACAGAATAATATAAAACGCAAACTGTTAAATAGATAAACAAAAACGATTACGTGGGGTGAAGTAATTACCTGTCATTAGCCCAACACTAACCACACGGGAACATCACTAAATCGGGCTAATTTACAAAACTTTGGTTACTACTGGAAAAGTGAAAATATTATAATACTAACGTTTTTTAAGCCTAACAAAATTAATACTTTCTTAGGTTTACGTGGATATTCGACATTATAAATGTAACTTTTCGGATTTTGTCGCGGATTCATTTTGATTTTTAGTTCCCGACGTTACGAATGCTTTACAGCAATCATGGTCACGGGGGAGACTGCTTTGTCTTCAGATCTTCTAATCGGCGTATCTTGTTTGCGGTTTCCAGTCCGTACTGGTTCACATAATACTTTCTTAGGTTTATGCGAATATTAGACATTATAAATGAAACTACCGAAACTCAGTTCAAATGTTGGGAACTAAATATCAAAATAAATCCGCGACAAAATCTTAAAGGGTAATTTCATTTAAAATGCCGAACAAAATTAAAGAATAAAATAAAAGTAGCCTTACTTAGTCCTTTTTAAAATAACATCAGCTATCTTGCAGTAAAAGTCCTGTCAAAATATGTTTAGCCGTTTCAAAGTTTAGCATAAATTTAAATAGACCATTGAATTTATCTCATTAGTACCTATAATTATGTTCATGTTACAAACAGATTTAACAATTTATTTATCTATATATAGAGTCTTGATTAATTTATTAGGGCGAGCGAAGCGGAACAAAACTATCCCACAACCTGAGCATTTTGTGGTACATTTTCCTGAAAAACTATCACGCCTATAGATTTGTGCTTTAACATAGTAATTAAACTTCATATATAGATGTGTTATCTGTCAAAATATATAATTTTATAATCATTAAAAAATGAGCATTAATAATTTTGTGTTCATTGGATAGAATGTTATTGTACTACTAACGCCATCTGTTAGAAAACCAAAGAGTTAACATCGCTGTAACATTATTACTCGTTAGAAAAACTACGCGAGCCCTCAAAAAACTCAGCTTTTTGCTACTTTTTTTAGTTTGTACTTATACCGATTGGTTGTAAACAGGTTTCTAATTAAAAATTCTCACCATGGGATTATAAGCTCTATACAAATCTATTATCTATATACTTAATATTATAAAGCTGAAGAGTTTGTTTGTTTGGTACAACCCTCTTATCTCAGGAACTACTGGTTCGAATTGTTTTTTTTTTGTGTTGGATAGTCCATTTATCGAGGAAGACTATAGGCTATATAACATCACATGGTATAATAATATTATGTTAAATCTATGAATTTGGGAAAATGCTAGTTTCAGTTAATTAAGAATTAAAAATTTACGGTTTTAGGATCAAAATATAACCTAAATACACATTTTCTGGTATTTCAGAAAGCGCATAATCATTGCAGTTTATGTTAGTAATTAGAAACAGGTCAATACGATGTTATAGCGAGAGGGCGCAATCGCGACGTCACAGTGTGGCGACCCTCGAATTGTTTAGGGCTGTCTATTTCATAGTTTAGATGAAACATTTGTTTTATTTTTATTCAATACTAGCGACTCGCCCTCGTTTCGCTCGGGTTTGTCCCTATATTTAGCGCAAGCGCAGCCACGAGTTCCGCTAGTCAATGTATACAAAAACTTGACAAATTATATACTAAAACCTTCTTCGAGAACCACTCTATCCATTGGTAAAAACAGCATGAAAATCGGTGCAGTAGTTTTTGAGTTTATCGCGAACAGACAGACAGACGCGGCGGAGGACTTTGTTTTACAATTTGTAGTGATGTATATTTAAGCTAGGACGAAATGGTGGACGAAATTCAAACGTAATGAAAGTTTGAGTAAAAACAAAATGTGTATCAAAATTATTTTATTAATAACTTTAAACCTCAACGTTTCTTACTTTAAAAGAATTTTTAAAATCAATTTCTTAACTTATGTAGTGGCAACCCTGCCCAGGTGTGCACATTCGCACGGCCGCAGGTGTAATGGTGTTCAATGGAAAGGTTTAACCCCCTGTTTGTATAATTTACGATGTACTTTATGTAATTTTAGAGTGTCAACTTTTATAGCTGGGGTTATTAAAGAGCTTGATTTAATATTGATGTTTGTCATTTTAATTTTAAATAGTTTATGCTATAGGTAAATGGGTTAGAGATAAAGGCAGCCTAAGTCCGTCCCCAGGATGTAATTAATATCCTTGCCAAATTTTAACTTAAAGCTTAAAAAGGCGTCAAACAGAGTTAATTTCAAACATATAATAAAACTGTAGAAAAGTCGTTTTTGTACATCGAAAAAAATTTGAAAAAAATAGCCAGGGTGTTAAAGGACAACCAATAGAACCCATTTCCAGCATTTTTAGAATTTTTGTCTGTTTGTCTGTTTGTCGGTTTGTCTGTTTATTTATCCGGGCATCACGTAAAATGTACGAAAGCAATGTAGATAACTTTTATACACAACGATTGAACGTAACTTGAAGTAACAATTAGTTTTTGTTTCATTACAATCGGTTCAGTCTATCAAAAGATATTTGAGTTTAAAGTGAAGAAGTAGAGAAATTCCAGAAGTAAAATTAGGGTTATGTGAATTTGGTCTCACTCATCTACACACCTGAATGTAAATATGCGTGCACAGTTAGGAGGCTGCGAAAATGCACAGGAGTTTTCCAATTTATTGTTACAAATAGGCGATGGCACATACCCCGTACAAGAAGATGGAAAAGTTATTTTGATTGATAATGATTTGAATTGATGGTTCCACAGCTAATGTTGTTTATAAAGAAGCACTAGCATAAATAAAAAAAATGATTTGTAATTTGTATCGGTATCCTCCAACAGCGCTTCGCACTAAAAAATACATTGTTAAGTTCCGACATCCACGCGAACGAAGTCGCGGGCACAGCTAGTACTAAGTATGAATAGTCCAGTCAAATAAGGACTGAAAGCACAAGTTTTGGCATTCAATTTTGCATTTTCGATATAATGTAACTTTAATTGTACTAAAACAATGTGAAAAGGTGTCCGTGTCTCCAACCCCCGGCAAGGGTTGAAAAAAAATGTCAAAAGAGATTTTCGCTAATTCTCGAAAACGGTAAAAATTAGACAATAAAGTTTAAATAAAAATGTGTAGAGGTTAAGCTTTACATAAAAGGCTCCATGAAAAATAATTTATTTTCTGCTATATTTACATTTCTCGTAATTTCTTTTAAATTTTACGATAATACTAGAATATTATTTTCGAAGAGAGGCTGTTCGATTCTCTTTTCTCAACAGAAGCACCATCAGAGCCTTAAAATGCTGACATTTTCTTTTCAGCAGAAACGCAAACGAGCCATAAATTATTTTTAAAAAAAAAATTAAACCGACTTCAAAAAATCTGCACTAAAAAGAGAAAAATAAAAAGTAGAAAATATTACTTTAAAGAACTATGTTAATTTTGGAGTAGGTGCCAGCCAGGTATTTTGATTATGTTTACAAATTGATAGATTAATCGAATAAGTATACAGTTATTATTCTTTGGCTGGCACCGACTCCAAAATTAACATAGTTCTTTAAAGTAATATTTTCTACTTTTTATTTTTCTCTTTTTAGTGCAGATTTTTTGAAGTCGGTTTAATTTTTTTTTTAAAAATAACTTATTTTTAAATTTTTAGTGTGCCTTTTATTTAGCTGATTTAATTATAGTGACTTACTATATGTCACTAATTTAAAATCTGTTTAAGCTTTATATTAAACAACGAGCATACCCATTAACGACGAAAATAGTAATTATCGGGTCTGCCGAAAGGGGGGGGGGGGGGGGGGTGTTGGTGTCCAAAGAGTACTCGATCTACGACTACTGTAGCTGTAACTAAACTACGAGCTCATCTTTATGTTTACATTCCCCATACGAAATAGTTTAAATAAACCACGTCCATTATTCCACCTAACTCCTAGAGGTTAATGAGATTTACCTTCTATTATCATATTAACTTAATAGCCTGGAAGAACACAACTATCAATCTATATGTATGTATAATTTTAAAGGAATTTCCTTTCAACTCCTAGCCGTTGAGGAGTTGTACCTTCCATCATCAGCTTATCCACATGAGATGGTAATTATCAAATGCAAATCCTTAAAAAACTTTAGAAAATATATGAAAAATGTACTAAGTGCCTATAAAATTTAAGAGGTGCCATCGATTTCCCTAGGATCCCATTATCAGATCCTAATTTGGTGACAATGGGAATATCTTGGAAGTATACCCTACCAAACAAAAAATAAATTTTTGAAATCGGCCCACAATTGACGCATAAATCGGTGAACACAGATAAAAAATAACATTTGAAGAATTCTACCTTCCATCATCAGCTCATCACATGAGATGACGATTTTCAGACGCAAATGCTTGAACAGCTTAAGAAAATATATAAAAAACATAATAGGTGCCTATAAATTTTGAAAGTTGCCCTGGATTTCCCTGAGATCCCATCATCAGATCCTGATTTTGTGATAATGGGACCCCCTCAGAACTATACCCTACCGAACAAAAGAAAAATTTTTGAAATCGGCCCACAGTTGACGGAGAAATCGGTGAACATACATAAAAAAAAAAAAATACATACATCGAAACATATAACCTCCTCCTTTTTGGAAGTCGGTTAAATACTGACATTTAATTTAAAGTGAATTGTAATTAGATTTAAATACAAAGGCCTTATTTATTAATTATTTTGGTGTGTCTGTCCGTCGGTTTGTCTGTGTGATTTTTATGAAATTTGGTATGATTATAACTGGTCATCCGGGTCAACATATACTTAGGAATTAGGATAACCCATATTTATCAGTGTGAAATTCTCCAGAAAAAGTACTTAGTCTCATCTATGAGAAATATATAATGCGCCTTTAAAACTTTTAGTATATACTAGCGACTCACCCTCGCTTCGCTCGGGTTCGTCCCCAGGTGTAACCTCTTTAGTATAGTTTTAAAATGACGTAATTTCCATATATAATCGCGCAAGAAACGCTTTCATTCGACCGATTTTTCTCCGATTCACTTTGCAAAACGGACTACCACGTAAAAGCCTTTTTATTTTTCGGTTTTTTATATAACCTATGACACTCAGCAATAATGTGGCTTTCTATTGGTGAAAGAATTTTTAAAATCGGTTCAGTAGATCCCGAGATTACCCCTTACAATTTATCAAATATACAAACACACAAGCTTTACATCTTTATAATATTAGTATAGATTAGTAAATATTCATATACCTACATAATTAAGACATTCCGCACTCCATACACTTGTCCAAATGAAGTAGCGATTTTTAGTGCATATAGGCTGTAGTATATCTGCAGATCATGATACACGTTTTTGTTAAATTTTAAGCCCATAGTTGCCTTTTCATACATTACTTAAGCATCTTCAATTTCTTAGTTTTAAGTGTGGAAATGAAAATCTTGTACATTGCTAGAGAAAATGATTCTTTTAAAATTAAAATAAAACAAGATGTCATCAGTAGTTTAATATCATTAGTTTATAACAAATGTACATATTAAAATCAGTAAAAATGTGTAAAAAACAAACAAATATTATGTACAAAGTAAATTAGTCACGTGTACCGTTTAGGGCCGTGCGTCGAGCAACCGTCGGTCGTTATCCATAAGTACTGTTGCGTGGAAAAATCTTAACACTATAATATAACAAATACTAGCGACTTGCCCCGCTTCACTTGTCTCCCAGAGTAGGTGGATTTTTTTTACGCAGAACCCTGATTCTTTTCCTTAAATTAAAGAAGCCTAAGCTTCTGTTTATAACATGAGCTATCTGCCTGTGAAAGTACCGTCAAAATTGATCCAGCCGTTTTGGAGATTAGCCAGATAGACAGATAATACTTATTTTAATACCATATACGAGTATCTATATTGCCATTTTCATATGTATTTGTTAAAAAGTCCGTTTTTGAAATTAGAAACAGACACTTCAATTTAATTTCTTTGCATTATATTTTCAACAACGTGTAATAGCCCTCCTTGTGCGATTCTTGGCTTCACGCTCGGCTGGGTTGCCAGACGACTCTTTAGATCGCCATTTTAAAAAATATAAAAAATAGGCTAAATTTGAGAAAAAAATATAATATCAGAAAAATGTTTTTACCTTTACCAGTACTAAGTACTGAGGGTGAAAAACACCTGTCCTTATTGATGTTACAATAATTGCCTGTATCCTCTTTCTGTCTACACCATTTAAAGCCATGCAAATATTACTAGGCAGGGGAAGCCCCGTGCAGTAGTAACGTGCTAGCTTGAGTAACCGAGTGAAGCGGGTTCAAATCCGGGTCTAGCACCTCTCTCTCTTTCAGTTTCGGGGGCTGACAATTCTTCATTCTGAAGTAGTAGAAGTATATAACAATATAAAGCAAAATAACATATTTTTAATTTTAACGACAGTTTGGCTCAGTTTGTAGTAACCCTACTTGCTGCGTTGTTGAGCACGAATGTTTGTACCTACTCCAGTCATGGGTGTTTATATTTATAATATGTAAAAGTTGTATATGTGTAGTGTATCAACTATCTGGTATCCGTATCGCAAGCCTCGTAGCTTACCACGGAACTAGATGGCGCTGTGTGTAATAATGTCCCAACATATTTATTTATTATTATTTATAATTTGAAAAATTTCTGTTCCTACAGATGGTCGAGTAGTGCCTCTACTGACGTCTCTACCACCGCCGTGTCTGCCGTCGTACTGCCAGCATTTACCATTATGCTCTCCTCGTGCGTAGATATTTATATATATTTAATTTATTGTATTCCAGTCATGGGTGTTTATTTTTATATTAAGTGTTTATTTAAAGTTATTTATGTGTAGTGTTACAACTACTCGTATCTTTTGCTTTGCCGTAGTCGAGTAAAATAGAACGAGATCGAAACCCATATAAAAATAAGATAAGATATTAAGAAAAGTATGTATGTAAAAAACTACTTCTTACATTTGATTTGTGTAATTTCCAGATATAATCATTTTATATTTCGTTCACAACGATTTGTCATTCCTAGTAGCAAGCACAGTGCCGACAGTTTGCGACACAGAAGCTAGAAGACGCGGCGAGAAACGACCGATACCCGCTGAGTTAAAAGACGAAAAGTACTTCGAACGAAGAAGACGCAATAACCAAGCTGCTAAGAAGTCCAGGGACGCGAGAAGAATGAGAGAAGACCAGGTAAACTTGTAATACTTAGATAAAAATAACTTAGTTATTAATATTAATAATTAATTTTTATACAATATATGATGAAACGTCTAATAAAATTCTAACTAAGTTGAATCTGCACAGTCATCAGCCCTTTTTTTATAACGTCCCACTGCTAGGGGTGGGCCTCCCTCAGTACGAGGGGGATCTACCATAGTCCACCGCGCTGGCCTAGTACGGGTTGGCGGACTTCACATCACATATCTTTCGAAAACTTGTTATGTTTTCTCAGACATGCAGGTTTCCTCACGATGTTTTCCTTCACCGTAAGACAAGTGGTAATCATGATAGAAATGATTCACACATGAAAATATCAGAGGTGCGAGACATGGATTTGAACTCTCATCACTCCGTTATACAAGCGAGCGCGTTACCGCTGGCACAATACAGAGATAGGGCTATTACTGCCTTTGAATTTGTACATTAAATATTTTTTTTGGAAAATGTTATCGAAATAGTCATTGTAATCTATACAGAAGCTGAATTATTACAATTTTTGTCCGTGTGCTTATCTGTCTGTGACGTCATCATGAGAAAACCACTGGACAGATTTTGATGAAATTTAGTAAGAAGATAGCTGGTTATGAGGGTCAACATAAAGGATACTATTTACTGCTTTTTACTTAGATTATTTATCTCTGAAAATTCATTCTAACATAATGGGGAACTGTTTTAAAATGGAACCCGAGCAGAGCCAGTATAATTACTAATTGTAATAATTTATAAGCATAAAAAATGGTGCTCTTACCTCTACACTACAAAACGTTGAATTATGTCCCAAAACAAAAGGGTTGTAAGTATTTTATGATTTCAAATCATAAAAAAAATAAAAATGGGTCGAAAAATTAAAATTCTGGAGAGGGCTACCCCTACTTACCACCAAAAAATAAAAAATATTACACAAAAATAATCATAAAAATCGGTCCAAGCCGTTTCGGAGGAGTTCGATAACAAGCACTGCGACACGAGATTTTTATATACATTATAAATATACTAGCGGCCCGTCCCGGCTTCGCAAACATTACATTTAGATTTGTTAATTTTAACACATTCATAATAATAATAATAATATGACACATATTCATCCCTTTTTGCGTCGAGCTCCTAAAAAAGAGTAAATAAAAAAAAAAATAAGAATAATTAAATTCAGATATTATTTAATGATTTTTTTGTATTTATTTTATTTTTTAATTTTTTTTTAACTCGTGATATCTTTTGAATGGATTGTCAGAATCGAATAATTCAAAAAGTAATATAAAGATATTGAAGCAGTCTTAAATAATACATCATTTATTTTGATAAGGGTTAATACCAAGGTACAAATAAAGAGCTTTTTGTAGCTGTGGTATTTTAATTTCTTTTTTTCAATAAAAAAACGCTTATTGTGACATGACTGTAATAGTTAGAGATATGCTGCCGCTGATTTTTTGTAGATAATGGTGTGTTCTAAAAAAATGTAGTATATCATTTTGTTCTATCATCAATAGTTTTCGCAGCGCACGCGATGTAAGGTAGTTTTTTGATATTTTTTTCACACCTTGGATTACGTTATCGTAATTTTAGTAAGGATGCCTATTTTTTTTGAAAATGAAATATAGCCTATGTCACTCAGAAATGATGTAGCTTTCCAACAGTGAAAGAATTTTTCAAATCTGCCAAGTAGTTTCGGAGCCTATTCAATTCATACAAACAAACAAACAAACAAAAAATCAAACCTTTCCTCTTTATAATATTTGTATAGATAAATAAATATAAATATGTTGGGACATTATTACAATAGCGCCATATAGTTCCGTGGTAAGCTAAGCTCTTGTTACGGATACCAGATAGTTGATATACTCACATATACATTATAAATACATACATATTATAAATATAAACACCCACGACTGGAGTACAAACATTCGTGATTAGCAAATGAATGATCCCAGCGGGACTCGAACCCGCGACCGCTGGCGCAGAAGGTAGGGTCACTACCAACTGAACCAAACGAGTCGTCAAATTATATCACCGAACTTAAAGCAAGAAGGGCCCTGACCTTGAAAAACGTGGCAAAACTGCGATTACACAACCGTACCGACGAATACATGTTGTCTCTTTTACTCCCGAGTAAAACTAAACGTTGGTCCCCTTTACCCAAAATGACAGAATATTGTTTCAATGGAGAATGGTGTGCGCTCACACCTTTCAATGTGAATACAATTTAGAACGATCGGTGTACTGTAGGGCCCTTCTTGCTTTTAGTTCGTTGACATTATATAAATACCTATGTATTTATTTCCAGATAGCCTGGCGAGCCTGTCTTCTAGAACAAGAAAATGCCTCACTCCGAGCGCATGTTACCGCTTTACGTCAAGAAACCATCGCTTTAAGAGCCCTACTCGCCGCTAGAGATGAGACCACTGCGCCGACTTCTACTACCACTGATTAAAATAATTAATTAACCATTTCAAAATAACGATATGTCCGTTAATCTATATTATTATAAAGAGGAATGATTTGTTAGTTTGTTGATTTGCTTGCATTGAATAGGCTCCGAAACTACTGAACCGATTTGAAATTTTTTTTTCACAGTTGGGAAGCTACATCATATAGAACCATTAAAAATGAACATTAACATGCTAGTAATTATATTTCTTGTCCTAACAAATATTTAAATTTTCTATTACTAATTAATTTTTTGATTTTATATTTGTGATTAGCAGAAATTCTGCAAGTCATAGAAGTTCCACCGTAAAAATACCTACTTATTATTTCTATTTAAAAAAAACTCTACACAGATAATATAATAATTTAAACTGTTAATTTTAATCAAACTCGGTGGTTATTTTATAACACAGATCTGTTAGAAGAAATCTAATGCTCGCAAAAATTAGTTGATACTTATACGTTATTTTTATTTATTATTGTAATCATTTTTAATCTTAAGAATTTATGTGATATTAAAAGTAATTCGTCCATTTTGTTAATAAAAATAAGTTACATTTTTATTGTTAATTTTATTTCTTAGCCACATCTTAACATTCATAAATCGCAATTAAAAATCTTGTTATTGAATTTCTCTTAACTCTAAAATAGATAATATTTTAATAGTGGGGTGCAAAGAGAATGTAATGTTAGGATTTAATAGGAAGGAACCACTGACCTCTATAATACCACTGGACTGGCTGTTCCAAGCGTTTGACAGCAATTTCTTTGTGTCCATTTGAAGCGCCACTAGCGAGAGTCTCGAGAACTAATTTAGACGTATATTGCAAATGATAGCGAGAAGTGTTTGTTTACTGTAAAGTAATTTTGCATTTTCGTTGTTTATATAACATAAGTAGTAGAGACTCGTTATCGACCTAGAATGATTCGCGAGGCAATTGAAATTAAAAAACATCCTAACTTTAATAGAGAGGACGGCTGGGTATTACCACCTTCTTGGGATCCTGTAATTAATATAATAAAATCTAATATTAATAAAAGTAATCATAATAGACAGTCGGATGTAGTTAGCTCATACTGTGTAGATCTTGATACAAGTAGTCAAATTTAATATTATATATAATTATTGTATGTATTGCAATATTGTTAAAATATTTTTAAAAAGAGCAAGTGTAGAGTTTCTTGCCGGTTCTTCTCTGCACAAACAGCCTTCCGAACCGTGCAGTAGCTTTCTTTCAATCTAAATTCAAACAATTTTTTAAAAATTATAATTCAAAAGAATCTGTCAAATCTAAGCATAATTTGATTTGATTTAATTATTTTTAATTTGCAGTAGTGTTGCTTAATACTTTAAAATGATCAAAATTCAATTTATATTTTAACTTAATTTTCTTATATCAAATTAATACTTAATTTAAATAATAAAATGCAACTTAGCATAAACAATTTTATAGGTAAGAAAATATACATATTATTAGAATAGCAACACTACATAATACTTTTGAATAACTAATATTAAAATAAAAATTATAATAATTATAATAATACTAGCTAAAAATAAGTTAATAATATTGCCATAATTATAAATTATTTTTAAATTATTTAAATTTAAATATAAATGTTTAGAATTTAAAATTTTATAAGGTACTCTGATGCCATTTTCAAAATTTTTGTAAATTGTGGGTAGGCACTGTCTGTAACAAGTATATAAACCTATGAGACGTCAAATACCTTAGTCTCTCCCGTGACCATGATTGCTGTAAAGCATTCGAAACGTCGGGAACTAAAAATCAAAATAAATCCGCGACAAAATCCGAAAAGGTAGTTTCATTTATAATGTCGAATATTCGCGTAAATCTAAGAAAGTATAACATAAGTAGTAATTATGATGATACGGTTATTGATTAATAAAAATAAAAAAATAAAAATCTTTATATCGACATCGTTAGTTTTAGTACCACGAACTCTTGCTACGTCGCGTCGGCGTATGGCGAATATCAAGCAGCCACAAAAGCACGTTGACAACAGCCAGTCCAGTGGTATTATAGAGGTCAGTGGAAGGAACGGTAGCAAGTTGCATCGCATCTATAAAAGGAAGTGTCAAACCGATGACAGGGCTTTTTGCTTGTCAAACGTCAAAGCGTTCACACGTGTTCTTAGTCGTTATTTCTTTTAAATTTATAAAATCCACTTCTGGTTCCTAAAATCAGAAGTGGGATCGGATCTGCACATAGCCTGACCGTTTGGACTATCCATTTTTTTTAAATTTAACGCTTAACCAGTGCGCGACTCGTTAAATATGTAATTTTTTGTACCGTGCGTTATTTTGCTCAAAATAATGAGTAGGTGTGATTTTCATAGACAGGAAGACATTCCAGTGATAGTGATAGGTGTCGTTCGCGAACTAGGTCACGGTCGCATCCCCGCGTTATGCATATGTCCCGTGATAGGCATAGTACTCAAGGGCGTAGCCAGGATTTTGTTTAGAGGGGGGCAGGCTAGACAAAACAAGATCTAAGGTAAATTCTTAATAAAACAGTAGCTCAGAAGAGAATCTGTACATAATTTTTTTGACTGTAACGTGGAACAATGACTGTAACGTTTTTTGTATTGAGTATAGAACTCGAAACAGTAGAATTAAAAAATTATGTCTGATTGCCTGTATGTCTGTCTGTTTAAATGTTATCGTTTAACTCAAACAGTACTGCACGGATTTTAACCAAATTTTGTGACGTGATTTCTTATTATTGAGGTCGTGACTTAAGATACTTTTTATTGCAAAAAAATATTTCATTTCCACTGTACATGTACCAGTCATCACTCCACTTTCCTCCTCAGTCGTCAATCTAGGACATTGATCAGACAAAAATAATATTACAAGTTTAGTTTAGTTTTCATTTCTTTAGTTAATATTCTCATTCCCTTTTAATATAGTGTACATTGTTTTTCTAGTCAAGCCCTTTCATTTGATACCCATATTGAGGGAGTTGTGAAAAAACATGTAATTCGCAATTTTGTGGTGACCGCCATCTTGGACAGATTTTTTATCAAACATAGTTAAAAACACTCCCGACTAATTAAACAAAATCAAAATCGGTTTATCGGTTCGGGAGCTATGATGCCACAGACAGACACACACACACACAGACATGTCGAACTTATAACAACCTGTCGTGTTTGCGTCGGGGTTAGTGAAAAACAAAATATCAATCAGTGAATTTATTATACACTAGCGACTCGCCCTCGCTTCGCTCGGGCCCTATATTCCCTACGAGATTAGATTCCCTAAGAAGGATGAAGACGATACCCCGAGAACATGCCGTGGGACTTCACATATCGGATGTGGCGAAAAGAGGCCTTCTGGATATGAAACCGATCTCAGACCGAATCATAACAGCGCATCTGGCAGGAATAAGATTTACCAGCCGACTGGTACAAATGCCTTATCACTGTACCAGAAAAGGGGGAGCTCGTGCAATGCTGTAACTGGAGAGGTATTTTTTCAGGCTTCGCTTTCGGTTTTCGGCTTTGCCAAAGCGTTCTAAAAAGTCATTTTGGATATGCTCTCGAAGGCCGTCGCCCTCCTCAGAGAGTGAGAGAGTGCAAGCAGGATATCGGCCCAATCAATCGTGTACAAATCAGATCAACAACATCACAGGCATAATAGACAGGGTTGTCTCCTTTCACCACTTCTTTCTAGTCATTCTGGATGGTATTCTGCATAATACTACGAAGAACAAGCGCCGCGGAATTGAATGAGGCATAACCAACTCCTTAAAAGACCTGGACTATGTAGATGATATAATTATGTTTTTTGAGCCATACTCACGCAGACATGCAGGCCAAATTGAACAACTTACGAAAGGAGGCAGCTAGCACGGGGCTCTAAGTTAATACAAGGAAGACACGGATAATAAGGAGCAGAGCAACGAGTACACTCCTGTTAGTCATCGGCACAGAGGCAGTGGAACGCGTTCATAAATTCACATAACTCGGTAGCTGCGTGTCAGAAACAGGACGAACCGATGAGAGTCGCCAAAGCACGAGCAACCTTCGCATAACTTAGACCCGTATGGTAACCACGCAATACTATGTATTGAAAAAAGGAGTCGACGTTGAGTGTCATCGTTGATCTCAGCCGTGTTTTTAAACGACGTAACGACGTTTCGCGTGTATAACAGCAAATCTATATTCTACCATTCATAGTATAATCTTATAAAATTCGCGTGTCAATAGAATCCACTTAGTTTTTGTTTATTAATTTATTAATTGTGTATTAAAACTACGTTATATGCTTTATGGTTTGTGGCTCACAAACCTTCATGCATCGTCTAGGGGGGGGCAGCTGCCCCCCCCTGCCCGTACCTCGCTACGCCCATGATAGTACTAGTCGCTACCTGCAAACGTTCTAAGGATCTTTACACGTATTGAAATGAAAGACCAGTAGTCGCGTTGAGTGTCAAATGTGGAATGTCTTTATTTAAAACGTCTGGCTTCTTTTATACATATTTGCTCGCGCGGTTTCTGAGAATCGTCGGCCTTGCGTGAGGTCGTGACTCGGCGGCGGCCGGCTGCGCTTTTGATATGGCGGCCGCGGTGCCAGCGGCGGCTTTATGACGAGGCGGCGGTGCCAGTTACAAAGTCGCGGCAATGACGGCGACGGCGACAGCGAGTCAGCTCGGTATGTACTTCTGAAAGCGCGCGCCATGGAGTGGCGGCAGCGGCTACAGATCAAAAGTTACCGAAGTATCTAGGCTGGATGGTGAGTCGGTGTCAGGTGAGGCCGAGCACTCGCAAAGTAGAAGCATTGGTAAGCATCCGTTTGCCACACTTCAAGCCCGGCAGTTCTTAGGACTCGCTGGATATAGGTGGTGGCTGAGTATATGGTGCCCCAGCGAGGGGAGTGGTATCATGAAACGTGTGTAGCGTTCTTTTAAAGTGAGTATTTTGCACACACTTATGTTGTGTGGTTGGTTAAGTCTGATGGTTATCCATTTGACGGTGCTACTTATATCGACCCGATGTAGTTGTTACTGGGTCCGTGTCGATAGATGATCCGATGTAGTTGTTACTGGGTCTATGTCGATAGATGATCCGATGTAGATGTTACTGGATCTATGCCGATAGATGATCCGATGTAGATGTTACTGGATCTATGCTGATAGGTGATCCGATTTAGATGTTACTGGATCTATGCCGATAAATGATCCGATGTAGATGTTACTGGATCTATTCTGATAGGTGATCCGATGTAGATGTTACTGGATCTATGCCGTTAAATGATCCGATGTAGATGTTACTGGATCTATGCCGATAGATGATCCGATGTAGATGTTACTGGATCTATGCTGATAGGTGATCCGATGTAGTTGTTACTGGATCTATGCCGATAGATGAACCGATGTAGTTGTTACTGGATCAATATCGTTGGAAACCCGATGTAGCTGTTACTGGGGTGTTGTGTATTGGTCCGATGTAGATGCTACTGGACCACTGAACTGACACACTGAGGCAAGTTTATTCTGTAAGGCCTGTGGCAGTGTGTAGAGGAACTTGTCCTAATAGTAAAAGGTTACTGAAACACGCGCAACGTTGATTTTAACTCTGTATGGTTTGTATATGCAAGCGAGATGTCTCACTAGGTAGTGTTTTATTGTTGAGGTTGGTTAAAGAACTAAACGGTAAACTTGATGCGCTGCCTTTACCACGAACCAGCAACAGACTAGATGCGGTCGAGGACGACGCACAATCAGGAGAGGCCGTGTTAGGAATTAATAGGAAGGAACGGTAGCAAGTTTCATCGCATCTATAAAAGGAAGTGTCAAACCGATGACAGGGCTTTTTGCTTGTCAAACGTCAAAGCGTTCACACCAGGGGCATTCATCTTAGTACTTATAATTTGGAAACTCAAATTTGTGAAAGTTTTCCACCTTACTATGTAGATGGCAGGGTAAACTACAATTGAACGAACTAGATGTCACTACTGAGACCAGATGAGATGAGTTAAATTTTATAATTTTAATTTTTAAATGTCCGCCGTTGATGTGTCGTGTGTGATAGGTACTTTAAAAATTTATAATTTCCCCAAAGTAAGTGCCAATTATTGTGTTTTATCGTTAGGATGAGCTTAATATGTTCCTCCGATAAATTCATATCTGTGATCTCAATATATCGCAATTTCGTAGTTAGTAGAACTGAGTTCGGACACGTTTCTGCCGTTTTGATCTTTTTATGCAAGATTTTTCTTTATTTTTGGTGTGCTCATTAAGAAGTTCAAGCCCCGATTATGCCATCAGACAAGCAATGCTGCGTTCCTGGATGTAAGGAGACTGAAGGTACCTATGTCAGATATATGAACTATTTTTTTTACTCCATATAAATATAACCCAAAGTTTAGAACTTCATAAAAGTAATTGCCTTAAATAGTAATAGCTGCCAACTTACTGCACCTACAGCTTATTTTAAATTAATTTTAACAAATACATAAATTATTGAATATAACTGTTTTTGGAGTCTAAGAGGAAAATAAACTCCAACTAAATATTTACAATATTTTTAATGCCGTAACATATCATGTCCCTCTGACAATCCAAAAAATATATAATAATGACATTCAGTTTGCTTATCTTTTTAAAGCTGGCGAAACAATAACATATAACCTCCTTTGTATGTTTCGCCACATCACCCCCCCACGGAGTAAAATAAAATAGAATCTAAAAAAAAAAACTAAAATCTAAATTTAACACGTCTGCCAGACCGTGTGGTATATTGCTTACGATGTAAAACACCAGGACTATTACCCTGTAAAAATGGTGTAGGTGTGATAGTGGGAGGTGTAGATGGCAGTGATGTTCGGTAATTTGTTTCCTGATGAAAATGTTCTACAAATGCTGGTTTTACTCTATCTACACTCACTACTACATTTTTATTCCTAATGGCAATCGTGATTGTTTTACCATCTGCAGCCCTGTCAATAATTTGGTATGGTCCAGTATATGGTGGTTGAAGAGGTCGACGAATTGAATCGTCTCGTAAATAAACGTGGCTTGCTGTTTTAAGGTCTTTGAAAACAAAAATTCTAGGATTTGCATGACTAGATGCAGGTATAGGACGAAGCTTAGACATTTTGTCGCGAAGCTGTGAAATAAAATGAGGCTGATCTTCATAATACTCTAAAGCTGCTGGTGCGAGGATCTCTCCAGGTAAACGAAGGGGTTCACCGTAAAGCAATTCGGCTGCTGTACATTTTAAGTCCTCCTTAATAGCTGTACGCATACCTAAAAGCACAAATGGTAAAGCTCGTAACCAGGATCCCTGATGACACATTAAGGCAGCTTTTAGCTGTCTATGAACTCTTTCAATCATCCCATTGGCACTAGGATGATAAGAAGTAGTTCTATTACGTTTAATAGCGAAATTATGCATCAATTTACGAAAAATGTCAGATTCAAACTGTGCACCTTGATCTGTGGTGATTACAGAAGGAACACCAAAACGAGAGACCCATTCTCTTATGAAGGTGTCGCATACTTCCTCTGCTGTTATAGAGCGCATAGGCCAAACTTCTGGCCATCTAGTAACACGATCAATTGCTGTCAGGCAATAACGATAATCTCCACATATTGGAAGAGGCCCAATAATATCAATATGCACATGCATAAAACGACCAGTTGGTACATCGAAATTGCCTAGGGGAGGATAATTGTGTCTGGTTACCTTGCAGCGCTGACATGCCTGACAAGCGCGTGACCAAGCGCGGCAATCTTTCCTCACAGACGGCCAAACAAACCGATCCGTTACTAAACGAGTAGTTGCTCGAGCGCCAGGATGACTCAAATTATGCAGTCTTTCAAATATCGCCCGGCGAAAATTAACCGTCACGAAAGGACGTGGTTTTCCCATTGAAACATCACAGATTAACTGAATGTTAGTTCCAGGGATACTTACTTTTTCTAACCGAAGGCTAGAACCTTTTTCTTGCAACATTAGCAACTCTGGATCACTCTCCTGAGATTTTGCTAGCTCTTGGTAATCAGGTTCCATTGAAATCGCCTCAATGCGAGACATGGCGTCTGCCACTACGTTGTCATCACCTTTTATGTATTGAATATCGGTGGTGAATTGGCTTATGAAAGATAATTGATTAAGCTGTGGAGGCGGAAGCTTTTCACGGCGTTGAACAAATGCATAGAGCAAAGGCTTATGGTCAGTAAAAATAGTAACATGCTGAGTTTCTAATATATAACGGAAATGCTGTACGCTCTCATAAACAGCCAAAAGTTCGCGGTAATAGGCCGGCCATTGTGATTGTTGGGGAGTTAATTTTTTACTGAAAAATGCTAAAGGATGCCAATTTCCATTAACGAACTGTTGAAGACAAGATCCAATGTGAACACTAGATGCATCAGTAAATAACCCAATAGGAACGTCGTTTGCTGGATGTTGCAATAAAGTTACGTTGCAAAGGCTCTTTTTACATGTTTCAAATTTCTCTAATAGTTCAGGCGACCAGGGGAAAGGTTTTGAACCTTTACTATTAGTAGCGACTAAAGCTTCTATAAGTGGCGCTTGAAACTGGGCGGCTTGAGGAATAAAACGACGGTAATAATTTAACATGCCTAAAAATCTGCGCATACCTTGAACAGTTTGTGGGGGAGGATAATCTAAAAGACCTTGAATCCGCTCCTGAGGAGGCTTTGTACCTTCAGTATTAATTAGAAAACCTAAGAAAACAACTTCGCTCGCACCGAAAACACATTTTGCTGAATTAATAACTACACCGTATTCCTGAAGACGCCTAAAGAGAATACGTAAATGCTCCTTGTGGGTGGTCTCGTCCTTAGAGTAGACGAGAATATCATCCACATAAGGAAAACAAAAATCTAAACCTCGAGTAACTTCATCAATGAATCGTTGAAAGGTCTGACCAGCATTGCGTAGCCCGAATGTCATGAAGGGGAATTCAAAGAGGCCAAAAGGAGTGATAATGGCTGTCTTTGCGATATCCTCTTTAAATACGGGAATCTGATGGTATGCCTTAACTAAATCGATGGTACTAAAAATTTTCGCCCCTCGTAGATTATGTGCAAAATCATTAATGTGACGAACAGGATATCGATCAGGGATAGTCCTAGCATTCAACGCACGATAATCACCGCAAGGACGCCATGTGTTGTCCTTTTTTGGAGTTAAATGTAAAGGTGACGACCATGAACTTTTCGATGGCCTTGCGGTGCCACATTTTACCATATCCTCGAATTCACGCTTTGCAGACATGAGTTTTTGAGGAGCTAACCGGCGTGGGCGACAAGATACTGGAGGGCCGTCGGTTGTTTTGATGAAATGAACTGTATTGTGTTTTATGATTCTAGGAAGCCCTGGTGGTTTTGAGACATCAGGAAACTCAGCAAGCACGTGTGCGTAGCTTGAGTTACCTGAAACGATAACTTTTATACTGCATTGATCAGTTACAGCAGTAGATGCAACACTAAAACGCCCAGTGGTTCCATCAACAAGCTTCTTGCCGTAACAATCCGGCAAAAGCTTGTAATATGCTAAAAAATCAGAACCTATTATAGCAGTGTTAACATCCGCAACGACAAACTGCCATACAAAATCACGGCGCAATCCAAAATCAAGCCTTAACCTAATAGTACCGAAAGTTTTAATTGAAGTACCATTAGCGGCACTTAACTCATGGTCGGCTTGTTGTCTCCTACTTGAGAGCCAGCGATGAGGGAAACAACATAGATCAGACCCAGTATCAATAAGAAAGCTTTTCTTGGTTAATTGATCCGTGACAAAAAGGCGGCGACCATTTGGCAAGCAGTCAGAAGCCGCCTCTACTGACTGCTGCTTTCGTTTCCCTTATGCCAACTACAAGGAGTTATACATTTAGTTGCTTTTGCCCCAAATTTCCAGTGATACCAACATCTTTTTGAATTAGTTGAAGAACGAGACCGAATTTTGTCTGAAGAGTTCCTTGACGATAAATTCTCTCGAGTCCTGGCCGTTAGAGCAGCCACCTGATCATTAAGTTCATCTATCTTTTTAAAAAATTGATCGGATAAGGCATTTAAAGACGCTGATGCAGAGGTAACACTTACTGCCGAGGATAATTCAATAATTTTATCAGCCACTTCAGCAGTTGTATTTAAATCAAGATCTGAGCGAGTTGCTAAAATGGCTTGTACACTCTGAGGCAAGCGTCGTAACCACAAATGCCGCAGGATGGTCTCCTCATTCATAACTGAACCTGCTAATGAGCGAAAATGTCTTAGTAATTGGGTTGGTTTACGATCACCAAGCTCTTCATCGGCTAATAACAAACAAAGTTTTTGATCTTCTGTAACCGACAGTCGGCGAATCAGCTCTCTCTTAACTGTAGCATACTTATCAACTTTGGGAGGAATAGTGATAATATCTTCTATTTCTCCAGCAATTCGTTGATCAAGCTGTGCAATAATGTAATTATATTTCGTGTTGTCACAAACTATACCTGATATTTCGAACTGTGCTTCTGCCTGGGCGAACCAAATGGCTGGCTTGTCTGGCCAAAATGGCGGTAATTTAACAGCAACCTTATTTACAAATGCCTGATTAGACTCTGTAGAAATACCTGGAAGTGTTTGTAATAATTGTTCGTGTAATGAAGTGTTTTCTGCCCTAAGTGCCTTCAACTGATTTTCAAGATCGTGAGACATCATTATTTTGTTAAGAATAAAAAATGTGTTGTTGTGTTGAAATTAATGCAATTAGGAAGAACCACACAGTCTGGACGACCTGAAATATTAACAAAAAATCAAAAATCTAAATCATAAATAAAAAAATAATTGACAAAATGAGTTTGAATAAGACGGAACAATGTCAAATTAACCTACGTAAAAAAAACGTTGTAAATAATAATAATAATAATGTACAATATGACGGAAAAAGAAATTTTAGATTATTATACCTTTATAAGTCAGGTAGTTAAAAATAATATTGCAATATGTATTGAAATACCTATATAACAATAATTACTTAGAAATTGTTTTGAATACACACACACTAACAGTTAACCACAACTATAGTTATTATTTCGTTAAAAAAAAACTTTTTAGTCACTCCAGTTGCAGTTCCTTGCAGAAAATAACTAATCATTCGTCTGTAGATTTATCGCAAAAAAATCTTAAGGGCGATAATTTTATACAATGGCGATTTGTCATTCACTCGAAGACTTGACATTTAGTTGTAGTAAAAAAAATGTTATAATAAAATTCACATATGAAGAAATGTTTTACAAGTATGTTCTTCTCTAATAAGAAATCTTCTATTATTTTCTCAAGACACTTATTACTATGAAACCTTCCAGGTAATAGGTATGAGTGACGACGAAATAGCGAAATTCAAGTATGTAAACTGTTACATATGCTTTTCAACGTAAAATCGTCGAATAAACGATAATTACACGTTCGGGGTCACCAATTTGGAGTCTAAGAGGAAAATAAACTCCAACTAAATATTTACAATATTTTTAATGCCGTAACATATCATGTCCCTCTGACAATCCAAAAAATATATAATAATGACATTCAGTTTGCTTATCTTTTTAAAGCTGGCGAAACAATAACATATAACCTCCTTTGTATGTTTCGCCACATGTTTTCTTATTCTTGTATTATTAGGTACAAGTCATGATTATGATTGTTATGGTACGTATTCTATTTTTGTCTTATTTAGTTTATTCCTATGCAAATTTTCATAATCCAGTCCATAATAATTGTATATTAAGATATTAAAATCAATTAAAAACACCAAACCTTAACTTGATTGCTGTATAGCATTCGAAACGTCAGGAACCAAAAATCAAGATAAATCAGCAACAGAATATTATAGTCTTAATTCAATACTTTTCATGTGTCTGCTCAAATATCTTTAATATTAAGTTAGAAAAATAGTAGTAAAGAGTTCCAAATTTTAAGCATTTCAACTTTTAGGTGTTCATCAAGTGCTTCATTCATACTTCTTTACTAATATTATTAACAGATTTTTTTTAGTATATCATGTAAACGCCACTCTAAAAATTTAGATCAGGACTCTGGAAAGGTTATAAAATATTTTTTTGTGAGAGAAATCTGAAACTACTGTTGTCACATATTTATACTTTTAACCTTATAGAATAATAACACCTAACTAACCATAGTTTAGAAAGTAACTAGTTGAAACCTTTTCATTGTAGAATATTTAAATTATTGTTTCATAATATTATTAGTATTATTATATTATTTATAATAATTTGTTCCTCACATTGTGCTGTTTCTACTAATGTTCTAATAAGTTTTTCTTTTTAGATCCCAACTATCTAACCAATTATTTGCCACATGCATCTATTGCCAAACAAAAAGAAAGTATTGGTAAATATAATATTATACTTAATTATAAAAATAATCCACTAAAAAAAATGTGAAGCAGTTTGGAGTTTTGCAGTCAGATTTTAGATTTTCATAATAATATGTTAAAGTAAAAGTTATTGTAAATTACATACCTATATATTATTATTTGCAGACCATGGGGCTTCTTCATCATCATACAAGCCCCAAAGTAATACTAATAGGAACTAGCAAAATCTTGGTAAGCAAGTAAATATTTTTTTATTTTGAGGATAAGTGTTTATGAATGTAGAAACTTGGGTATGGTGCCCAAACAAGGACTATAAGATTTAATAAATAGTTCAATTTTTCAAGATGTCTTGTTTTTATTTCTATAGAAAAACGGAAGACAGCAAGAAAAATTACGTCGTCGAGGAGATCTATGGGGAGGCCTATGTGTAGCAGTGGACGTGTTGTTGCTGAGATGATGATGATGAAGATCATGGTAAGCAAGCAATTAATATTTTCAATCCGACGAGCAATTAATATTTTCATCCATGTAGAAACATAGTTGGGGTTAGTACTTACTGTGATAAATTTTTACAGGGGAGCAGAGAGCAGCCGGGACATCGACGCAGAGCAGAGAGCAGCCGGCGGGACATCGACGCAGAGCAGAGAGCAGCCGGGACATCGACGTAAGAATCTTCACTCAAGAACCAAAGGAATAGTAAATATATATGAACTAGCAACAACATCATGGTAAGTAAGCAAATAGGTGTTTATCCATGTACAAACATAGTTGGGGTTAATTACTGTGATAAGTACCTGCATTAAACTAAGTCTTATTTTCACAGGGGAGCACAGACAGCCAGTGTATCAACACAAGAATCTTTATTCTAAAGAACCAGAGGAATAGTCAATGTACCAATAATCAGCAAAATCATGGTAAGTTAATAATATTTTTAATTCCTGTTCATCCATTTAGAAATATAGTCGGGGTAGAAATACACCATGTTAAGTAGCATAAAAACTACATTTAGATCTAGTGACAAATGTGCTTATAAAAGACAAAGACAACAGCTGCTACATAAAAAGTTTGATTTGGGTACCTATGACCTACATACTATAAGAAGTAGCAGATGGTTTATTTACTAAGTCTTATTTTTATTTTTACAGGAGAGCTGAGAGCAGTGGGGAAAACAACTATAATGAAGACCCTGGCAACCGGGGCAATAGATTAATCCCTAAAGTGTTCATTTAAGGATTAATCTGATGCCCCTGTAACCAACATCAACAAACCACATCAATTCAAAGAAAAACAAATGTAATAAAAGTAAAATTAATGTCTTTAATATTAAGCCATACTAACATATTATGTTGTGCTCATGAATGAATTCAAGCATGTCTGTTCTCCGCAAAAAGGAGTCCATTCAGCCTGACTCCTACTTTCCGTGGTGCACCTGTAGAGGTTTCCGATAGTCTGGAGCTTCTCGGCATAAGGTTGAGTGCAAATCTTAACTTTGGCGTTAACATCGAGTCTAAGGCACAGACTGCGGCCAAAAAACTGGGAATCCTTAACAAGGTTAAGCGATACTTCACGCCTGGACAGCTTCTCACTTTATACAAAGCTCAAGTTCGATCATGCATGGAGTATTGCAGTCACCTTTGGGATGGCTCAGCAAAATACCAGCTAGCCGCACTTGACTCGGTGGAACGCAGAGCCAAAAAGTTAATCGGCGACGAAAAGCTGGTGAAAACTAAGCTTCACAGCTTAGCACACCGTCGCGAGGTTGCTTGTCTGTCGGTCTTCTATAGACTGTACTTCGGGGAGTGTGCCCACGAGCTCCATGGTCTCATACCGCCATCGCCATTCTTCCATCGGAATACCAGACGTACTGCAGGATATCATCCCTTCTTGGTTGACATTCCGACCATTCGCACTAAGCGCTATTCATCATCTTTTATAATGCGCACAGCCAAGAAGTGGAATGCCCTGCCTGCGTCTGTTTTTCCGAATGCGTATGACCTGAAACTCTTTAAGGTGCGTGTTAACAGGCTTCTCCTGGGCAAACTCGCTACATCGTAGACCTTAGCTATGCCTTCAAGCTAAGTCAAAGGTCAAGAGTAAGCCCATCTGTCATAAAAAAAAAAAAAAAAAAAAAAAAAAAATTCCCTCAGCAGAACTCGAACCCGCGACCGCTGGTATAGTCAGTAGAGTCACTACAAACTGAGTCGAACTTATCATTATGCAAATGAAAGTTAAATATTTTTTTTATGTCCTTTATGTTATTAATATACTAATGACTCGACCTCGCTTCGCTCAGGTCATTATATCGTTTATATGTTAATTTATATGTTTACCTTGTAACCAACTATCACTATCCCAAAATTTCATCAAAATCTGTCCAGTGGTTTTAGAGTGATTTGGTCACAGACAGACAGGCAAATTGTAAAAAATTGGACCTCTGTATTGTTAAATTGATTTATAAACAAAATATTTAATTTATAGATTCAAATAAGTTAGAATTTTGTTAAATGTAATAGATTCATTTTACTCATTGTTTATCTTATTTTTTAATTAGATGTATAAATATTATCTTTGTTTTAGTTGTTTAATTCTCTTTTTCTTTCTTCTGTTTCTTATTTGTTTTTGTTATATGTGAAAACTTGATTGGTTTAATATGTCATTGGTTTATGTAATGTCTTCTTATTATTTATTTAATATTGTGCTATTTGTGGCATATGCCATAAATAAAAAGGAGAACTGTTATCCTCGTACGACAAAAGAGACTACCGGACCTATGTTGACAAAAATATAAAATAAGTAATGTATATACATAATATGTTTGTTTCTGTATTTAATATTGTTTACTGTAAATGTTTTTTGATCATAAAATATTATAATTGCCATTATTAGCATGTGTAAAACTAGTGAAACGATTGTAAAGAATTTCCAACTTTGTAAAGTCTACTACTAAGTATATATTTGAATTTTATTGTTATAAGAATTATTAATGTTCAAATAAATTATAATACATCATATATTTTTTTTATTTTTACCCTTTGTGCCTAAGGTAAAATATTAATGAACAATAATATAAATATATAGGTATATATAGCTACGTATATTCTACCCCCCTGCCCCTAGAAGTTTTCGAACTTACTAAATAGATGGCGCTTTTTAAGCATTTCCAGTTTCGACGGCGAAGTTGTACCTCTATTTATATATGTAGCAATATACTCTATGGTTCACACGTGTTCATAGTGGTTATTTCTTTTTTATTTATAAAATCCACTTCTGATTCCTAAAAGTAATCACTACGGTGGGGTGTATTGGAACCGTGCACGACGACAGCGCCACGTGACAGGTGGCCATTATGAACAATATTGTCGTAGCTGTCAAGCGAAAAGTAAGTAAATATTGTGAAAAAATTAATGAAAGCTTGTGTTATTTTACTATATTAGACAATTTTGGACGATAGTCAGTAAAATTATTGCCAATAACATTAAAATTGTTGTTTTCAGTGAGAAATGAGTCTACTGGTGTCGAAAACGGGCTTTCTTGCCATCACCCACGAAATAATTTTCCAACCAGAGACCATAAATAAAGGCAAAAAATTGGTGCTAGCTGGGCATGTCCTTGAGGTTGAACACATTCGCCAAGGAGACATGACCTGCATTATCAAAGCCCGAGTGGTTCGCCAAACTTCTGTCACGGCAACAGCATACAAGACAACTTTGTTTGTAAGCAGATTTATATGTTTCGATGCCGTTCAACAAAAGCTTATTGTGTCCAATAAATCATTTTACTTACAGCTAAGCACTATTTGTCATGTTGAGAGTGTATCGTGCGACTGTGTTTATAATAAGAGTGGGAAATGCAAGCACATTGCAGCACTTATATAGGTACTTCATAAATAATGAACACAGTTTTACGAAGACCAGCCAAGAACAACAGTGGGGTAAGCCAAGTGCCCGTCAATTTTCCAAGGAAAAATATTCGAAAGGAAAGTACTTCCATGAAATATTTCCCATAGCAAAGAAACAGAAGTGTGAACCTTTTCAGTTTAATGTCTCGGATTTGAAGGAAGATTGTGCTTTAAAATATGTCCTAGAAACTGCTGCTAAAAGTAATGCTAAAGATATAGAAACTTCTGTTAGCAAAGTTGTCCAAATTTTAGTTGAACAGATAGTTATTAATTTACAAAGAGAAGATTGTGTGATATGTCTTGAAAACTTTAATATTTTTAGACAAGAGTTCCCAGTCTACAAAAGCAGTGCTCTTTATATAGAACCAACTTCATATAACTTTTATCTAGTGCATGTTTGATGGACAATACAAAAATTTCGAAATTCTGTTGTGATACCATTGAACAATCAATGTGTGAAACATGGCACTTGGCGAGGAGATTAAGGATTTCGTCAAGTACTAATGTACATGATATAAAAGTGCGTAAAACGAAAACAGTGGAGAGCCTAGCACAACAAATTCTGTTTCCAAAACCCGTTGAATGCGCAGCTACTCGATATGGCAAAAATAATGAAAGATATGCAGTGGAAGAATACCAAATTTTAAACTGTAGAGTGATTCGACTAGGGGTGATTGTTAGCAAAGAGCAACCTTGGCTGTGCACTAGTGTAGATGGAGTTGTTGTACAGGACGAATGTGTGAAAATGATAGTGGAAGTGAAATGCCCAATATCTTGTAAAAATCAACCAATTGTAGATTTTGATAAGAGAAAAAGTAATGTGCAATATTTGGAGTTAGTGAATGATGAACCAGAACTAAAAAAAGTATTATACTCAAATCCAAGTACAAATGTACATGACTGGTACGACTATGTGTGATCTCTTTATATATTCACCAATTGGTAGTTGTACAGTTAGAGTAGACAGAGATGAAGGTTTTATAAAAACTGTAATTTTAAAAAGTGAAGAATTTTACTTTAAAAATTATTTACCACTCTTGTATTCTACTAGAATAAACCAAACTTTAAGTGAAAATGACAAGCAACTAAAGCGTAGTTTTACAGGTAAAAATATAGTTAATATAACAGTACGAAAGTAATATTTGAAATAATATATAGTTAGTACAAATATAGATTATTTTATGTATGTGTTAGCCTGAAGAGATTATTGACATAAGTACGAGTAACAAAAGTATTACAAAATGCCAACTTTAGACTGTTATCCTCTTCCAAATATTATGCGTTATGTTTATGTATATATGTAGCCCTGTAGGCAGTGGTAGCCCAGCGGTAACGCGCTCGCTTGTTTAACCGAGTGATGCGGGTTCAAATCCGGGTCTCGCACCTCTGATATTTTCATGTGCGAATCATTTCTATCATGATTACCACTTGTCTTACGGTGAAGGAAAACATCGTGAGGAAACCTGCATGTCTGAGAAAACCTAGCAAGTTTTGTAAGACATGTGAAGTCCGCCAACACGCACTAGGCCACCGCGGTGGACTATGGCCTAATGTGCCCAGCAGTGGGACGTTAAAAAGGGCTGATGATGATATATAAATATGCATGTGTTAAAATAAATATCACATGTTTATGTTGTTTATGATTGTTAGTACTTAGTTACGGAACCCTAATCCAACGAATATGCTGATGTACCAAATTGATGAAGGCTTCCCAGGCGACCACCACATGAGTTTCCCGTATTGGCAGATTTCCACGTATTAGCTTTACAATGCCCCATTGTTTTAATTAAAACTCATTTTATTAAATGTAACAAATTTTTGATCACTCTTTATTCCCACTTCGAGTAGAGCAGTCGTTAGTTTTAAGATAATTACTGTATTAATATAAAATTAATAAATAATTATTAATGATTCGGTTTTTTTTCGACCTCCTGCCTGCTGCAGACGTAATTACTTATTTAATTAAAAGTCAGATTATTTAGTTGTATGTAAATAAAAATATTTATTATTTTTACCCGACTGCTGCAAAGCCAAGAGAAAGCTTCGCAGTCCATGTATGTTTAGTTAATATGTATAGTCAAGCAGCTCATAAGTATCTAAATATTTTAGTGTCATGCTCAATACTACGGGAGGTAGCGCTATAGTTGAACAAGTCATTTTATACCGGCTGAAAATCATAACAATAATAGTTTTCCCCTCATACATAACAGCTCTGAACGTCAGCTGCTCCGATAGCGGTGGAGCTAAAGGAGACAGCATGACAAAGTCATTGGAAAAAAATCTGCTCCGATGAATTTTATACCAAGCGAAACTTGTATTAAATCATTGTTTTAATCATATTTTTTCAAAAAATTATCGTCAGCTGTATTGACGAGGGGGGGTTCAATGTCAGTCACGTGCATAAACCTCATTAAAAATTTGACAAATAAAGTTATTTTATACCTTATGAAATTTATATATCTCAATTTTTATACTTTTAAAATAATAAAGAAAATCGTCAGCTGCACTTTGGACGGGGGAAACACCGACAGTCGTCGTGATAAACATGTCGCGCCCTCAACGCATTCGAGCGTTGCATAGTATCTTTGGAACATAAACTGACGATCTTTACACCCACAAACAATCAGCTGACGACGATTTTTTGTTTCTTTAACATTTAAATTATCTTATACTTAAAATTCAATTTTTTTATTTATTTATTTAGTGTACGTTCCAAATTACATACAGAAATATTTATTTATTAGAAGCAAAATACTAATTACTTGAAGAAACTTTTTTTAATGAACATAAATAAGACAAAAACTTAGATTTCTATTAATACGTAAAATATTATTCTACTTTCTCATATGCATCTTCTGCTGTGTCTGTGTCGTTTCCATCACTTTCCTCATAACTATCATCGGAACTGTCGATGATAAGATTCCGCTCTTCTTCTAATTCTTCTGCATCATCTTCTTCCATATTTAGTGATGTTTCAACAACATCACTTTCTAAGATTTCTGTAAAGAAAGTGTATATTTTATATGTTTATCGAAATTACTTTTATTTAACTTCGGTGTGTTGTAAAAACTATAGATAAATACCTGCAGGATTTTCATCGTTAATTGTAACTCCAGTTACTGATGGTGGAACTTGGTCACCGTCGAACCACTTAAATGTGAATTTATTATTTTCTTCCTTCCATCCGTAGTGTAAGGGTGATGATACTGATGGAACTGACCGATGAGCATGACTCCAAAGATGCGCTATATAGGCTGTACGTAGTATATGCTGGTATAATTCTGATTGACATGGAGGGAATATTGCACCGTCAATTGTATGCTTAAGGGCGAATTTGTCTTTTTGGTCATTCATTTTATAGGCTTTCATGAAAGTTGCTACTCGTTGTTCACATGAATCAAATGCAAACAAATATATTATTTCATAATTAAACAAAAATATTTTAAAAAGTGTACCAATTTTTTGGACGAAATAACTTGCAACATTATTAATGAAATGAATGTATGAAACTATCATTCTAGGTGTTATTATTCTAAGCTACCAGGTATATTCTACCTGGAGGCCAGAATAATAATTTTTAGGAAAGGTACGTTGAAGTAGAGAGACTTTTACAACATGAAATTCCTTGATGTTAGAGTACATATTAATATAATTTGGAGCCTACACGGAATAAGTAAATGTACTGTGGTGTGATTTATATGAAATTGATGTTATACTTATTGAATTTTAAGTATAAGATAATTTAAATGTTAAAGAAACAAACAATTGTCGTCAGCTGATTGTTTGTGGGTGTAAAGATCGTCAGTTTATGTTCCAAAGATACTATGCAACGCTCGATACCGTTGAGGGCGCGACATGTTTATCACGACGACTGACGGTGTTTCCCCCGTCCAAAGTGCAGCTGACAATTTTCTTTATTATTTTAAAAGTATAAAAATTGAGATATATAAATTTCATAAGGTATAAAATAACTTTATTTGTGAAATTTTTAATGAGGTTTATGCACGTGACTGACATTGAACCCCCCCCTCGTCAATACAGCTGACGATAATTTTTTGAAAAAATATGATTAAAACAATGATTTAATACAAGTTTCGCTTGGTATAAAATTCATCGGAGCAGATTTTTTTCCAATGACTTTGTCATGCTGTCTCCTTTAGCTCCACCGCTAGTGCGACAACTGACGCTCACTTTACTAATTTCCCAACATTAAAGAACTGTTTAAAGTAAAATTCATTCGGTATAAAATGACTAAAAAAAATGCAACGCTACCTCCCGTAGTACAAGTTTAAATTTGCCTTGTAACTGTTTGATAATAGCTACACATCAAATTTAAATGATATGTAAATTGCTCATTCATTGTATGATCCTAACATACCTATTTTAAGAACAATTTTAAGACAATTTTAAGAACTTAAATAGGCTTATGAAACTGTTGATTAGTTCACTGCTATGTCATTTTCATAGATTTATATTATAAATATCATTTACAGGGTTCATTATAAAATAAAAATAAAAACTGAAATATTCAATTGTAATTATATACAATATCCTTTAATAATGTACAATAACCTTTAATAATATACAATATATACATTACACAAACTTGTTTTATTTACTTGATAAACTTATAACACCCAGTATTCGCCTTCAAAAAGTAAATAGATTGCTTATGGGGCAAGGTGTACGCATGTATAATAAAATTTCACAGTCCATATTGAGCTTGCCTTTTAAACAATTTAAATCTAAAATTAAAAATACATTATTGAATAAAGCTTATTACACCATCACGGAATACTTAGAAGATGTAAATGTGTGGGATTAATGTCTTGTTGTGTCTCACGTAGGATAAATAGATAAATATTAAATAATAATAATAATAATTGTATTGCAATAAATATTGTAATCAAACATTTTTTTTGAAAAAAGCAACTGTTAAGTTTCTCACCGGCTCTTCTCTGCAGAACAGCATTGTCGGTTGGTTGCTTACTTGATTTGATTTATTTACTTGAAAATATTGGAGGTTGAAGATTTACCAGAACACAGCAAATATGTAATATATCATCAATGTGATGAAATAAGTTGGCTGGAATTTTATTTAAAATGTGATAAACCTTTAGTCTCTGCATTATTCGTTCAATATGGATTCTAACTCAAGCTATTTTGTATGTGGCATCAGTTTCTTCTATTGTAAATTCTCCTTTATGCTGTAAAAATGGTGGCATGATAAAAGTGATGTTTTTTTCCACTTTCATCAATGATTTGTTTTATTAGTCAGTTAAAACAATGTCTCCATTTTCTAAATGGTCTACTAATCTAATAACTGTAGAGTCAGCTCTACAGTTATTTGTGAGTCACTTTTTCTTCCACCACTTACTTTTGACTTGAGTGAAATGAAACCTGCAGGAGTTATACCAATAAGCACTTTCGGGGTGAACCCATTTTTGTAGTGCGAGTAGCAGAACACACGATTATCAACACTTGATGGTACTTCTATAGGAATCTCAGTACAGTCAATAATTACTCGAGTGTTACTATAATCAGGGTGGAAACATTCTGGCATTGTCTTCTGCACAACATTTTTGTCTGGCCAGAAAACCAAATTTGACGTAGCAGCTGCTAATTCTTCAACATATGAGTAAAATATTCTTGACACTGTTGTTCTATGAATAGCAAACAGAACACTCAGTGCGGAAAATGTTAAGCCGAGTTTCATTTTCATCAAGAAAAGAAGAAGTCTATCTTTCTCACTCACCAAATATTTGAGGTTTTTTCAGGTAAATTTTAGTAAAATGTTAAAGTTGTTAAGAGTAACACCTGCAAGATCTACAAGCTGTTCATCGGTTTTGATAGCTTGAAATCCAGCAAAATATTTGTTAACAGTCATTGTGGCTCGGTCCATAGAAATACTTTTAGCAGTATTATAGCCTTGGTTATCTCATCATTTTAAAAACCTTAATAGTATTTGTGTTGAGATCTATTTCTGTTTGAACTTCAGCATCACATGTTTCTTTACCATAAAATATGTACCTGTTACAGGTAAACGTCTGTCCTGGGTTTTGTATATTTTTAGAAAAATATAGATCCACTTGACATTCAGTATCAACTTTTAAATTCATCCTATTTTCCAGGAATTCTAATTCACATGAATTATTGAAATGGACTGCTTCTGCTTCTACTGTTCTCGTGCTCCTTCGTTTCATATAACGTTGAAACCTCGACATTTCCGCGTTTTCGTCAATCCGTTTCGATCGGTACACAGGAGGAAATAACTTTGGAACATAGCTGGGACTGGCTTCCTCATCGGCTTTTCTACCTCCAATAAAGTGTGCACTACAAATTCTGTCATCTCGCTTTGGCTGCCACGGGGATCCGTCGGGACTGTAACATAGTAATTCACCGTAAATATTCAATTTAATACTTGTATCAAATGATTACGTACTTTAAGTAAAATTTTAAAGTTAGGTGACTTACTTTCTTCTTTTTACGGCAATTATCCACTTATTTCTTTGGTCTCGTTTCCACCACGGTCTTGGAAATTGGTAAAATTTACAGTAGCTATTCTTGTTGGTGTTATTACAATTCACAATTACACACCTTACTAGGCCCATATTAAATTTATCTCAAAACGATAACAAAATATTTACTGCGATATGAATTTGACAGCTCAAGTCATCGATTAAATTGTCAACTTTAGCCGTAGCGAGCGCTGTGATCGTTTATTCTACTCTCTCCTTCCAATAAGCTTATTTTTTTAAAGATATATTTAACTGAAAAATGTTGACTTAATTTTCAAAAATTTGAATTTAAAAATGATGGGAAATTTGGATTTGTTAAAGAATATTTAAATTCTAGCTACACTTCCACGCTCCGTTCGGGTGCGTCCCTAAGTCCTAACACACACATTACTAATTACATTGTAAGTTTTCTCTGCACTAATATGAAATTTTCCCCGCAGTAAAAAGTATACAAAATTGTGTTGATTTGGATAATCAACTATCATCATACAATATTTCATCAAAATCTGTCCAGTAGCTTTTGATAGACAGACAGACAAACATTCTAAACGAATTCGGTCTCGATAAGAATGGCTATTTCGATAAGATATATTGTAAAATATATTTATTGTACATACACATTTCGACTTACAATTTTATTATAATATAGAAAAGAAAAGCTACGAATTTGATTTAGCTACAACTAGCGCCATCTAAATTTCGTTTAAGTTTTTACACATATAATAATATTCTGCTTAGAAACAATCTTAAGAAATAGCATCTATTTAATCAAATTTTGAATAAATATAACAAAATAATAGTCCATTTGCATTGAAATGTATTATTTGCCTAAAAATTATAACCCTGAAAAATATTCAAACGAGAACATTCTAGTTCCTAAGATATGTGTTGCCATAATAAAAACTATGTCAAATTTTTGAGGCAATATAATTTTCTTTAATTTATTTAGAAAGTACGTAAGACTAGAATATATCTAGCAATATTTAATATTGCTAGATATAATAGATATTAAGTGATGAAATCAAGAATAATAATTTACCGCTGTAATACAAAATTTTAATATCATTTATATTTGCTAATTTAAGCTGCTAGTAGATAATTATTAACTTAATTAAATAAGCACTATACCTTAATTTAAGCTAATTCACTTATAGCAATTCCTTTTTGTATCGTATATATTACTGAAATAGTTTAAAAACCCGTGATAAATATAATGGACATACAAACTTTTTTCTAAAAATATGTAGCAATATACTCTATGATTTTCCGTGTGGCAAGAATTCTAGAACACGGCGGTCGGCGAGTGATAAAAAAAAGTGTTCTTTCAAGCAGTTGCGTCATCCACATGGTTTTTAGAGTGAAATAAATCTTATAATTCATAAAGTTGGTCAAACACAAAATAATAATGCTCACAGCAACGAGGGTGATAAGCCGAAAGGCTTTGGAATGTACTGGTATATCAGACATCTCTACACACAGGAATTTCTCATCAATACTTAAATGCGTAAGTAACCATTTTCATTAAAACGAATGAATATCGCTTGTCAAATAACAAAGTATAAATTAAACAGTTTAAATTATTAAGTTAAACACAATTTTGAAACCAAGTTATGTGTAAAATTTGTTATAATCACATATTTTAGCCGGGTGGCACATGTCGCAGTATTCTATAAAAGTTTTTATATAATTATCTCATTTTTTTGGAATTTTACAGACTGCAGCCCCCACAGTACCTATTTACCAACGACATGGACTTCAATACAGGCAAAAGTAAGTTTCTTAGCAATCATTTATCTATCATCCTAATTCTAACCTAACTTTAATGACCTTTGTATCACATAACTTATAATTGTTAAATTAAACAAATACTGGTCTTAATTGTGTATTTTAAATATGTTGGGACATTAACTATTACAAATCATTTGTATAATAAAGATGTAAGTTTTTGATAGTGAGTGATGTAATTCAAATTTTCCAAGTGAAATATTTCAAATATATCCAAAATTAAAGTTACAAAGTCCTGTTTTTTGTTAAGAATCCTGCTTTTTTACAGTTCAAAGTAAGCCAAGAGAAAGTACAGCAAACTATAGCCCTTTCCAAAATTGCACTATACTAATACCCAATACCCTATTAAAGTACTCTTTAAAAGGCATGTTTATTGTCATAAAAATGTGATTTTTGCTTTATATTTACATTTCTTGCATCATCCTCATAAAATTAATTGGTAAGTTTAATGTTAAATAAAATTTCAATTTATACAATTTTGTTTAAAAATTTTAAAATTATTATATTGCATATTCTATATTTTCTAGCTTTTTCTAATATAACATCACATATTTATGACATTTTTTTCATTTTTATTGAATTTACTGACTTTTAAAAGTATGAAGTTATATGATAAGTTTTTGTAAGTTACTTATTGTGCTATACAATCTACGTTAGACTTTCAAATATATTTTTGATATTCTTTGTTTGTAACTTTGTCTAAATCTCAAAAAAAAAAGATAAAAATAAACAGTCTGAGCTACGAAACCAAATTTTATAAAAATCTGTTTAGTGGTTTTCTCGTGATGCAGTTACAGACAAACAGACATTAACACAATGGATTAGGCCTCTGTATCGATAATAAACTAATTCAATAATATTTTTCTAAAGATAACTATGTACAGATTTGATTCATTAGGAAACATATTGTGAAGAAACCTGAATTATATATAATTATATACTATCTTTAGTAATTATGCTTCCATTAATATCTTTAATTATCTATAAATTATATTTGTTAACTTTTTTTCCTTTGTCCAACACCTTTTTTGGGATGTAAAAAAAGTTTTTAAGTGTTAATTACAATGCACCCATGAGCGGTAGCTGTGCCATTGCACTGTATACCTTTGCGGAGGTGCAAAATTATTGATTTGTCCTAAATAATGTCAAGGTATTACTATTACTTGACATATGTTAGACTGATCAACAATTTACTATATGTCACTTTTTGTTATGTAATGTAGATAAAAAAAGAAGACCTAGGTTTTTTATTTACTTGGAATCAATTTTATCTTTGAATATTTAAATATGATAAGTTTAAAGCTTCTCGCTTTAAAAATAACGTAATATCCATACAAATTCTCATCCCCTTTTTAAATTTCTTACAGCCCTATTTCGCCTTGAAAAGTAGCCTATGTCCTATCTCAGGCCCTCGACTATCTGTGTACTAAATTTCATTTAAATCGGTTCAGTAGTTTTGGCATGAAATTGTGACAGACAGAGTTACTTTCACATTTATAATATTAGTAAGGATTAACGATAAAAGATAATATTTGATTATCAGAAACTATACAGTAACAGTATTAAAGGGAGACCTATGCCCAGCAGTGGGACTATAAAAAGGGCTGAAAACGATGGTGATATTAAAAAAGCAGGTTTAAAATTTTACTATCGTTTATTCAATTTTCTTATAGGTCAGACGGTGTACGAGGCGCCGTTATTGGTATCGACTTGGGAACCACCAATTCCTGTGTTGCCGTTATGGAGGGAAAGACACCTAAGGTAGTATTTTTTTTTTATTTATCAGATAGAATTATTTAAAATTTATTTAAAATTACAAATAAAAACGTCTATTTTTGTGTACATCGATTATTTATTAATGTTTTACAGATAAAATAAATTATTATATATTTTTTAATCTATCGCATCGCCGATCAGCTCCTGCATCAGTATGCTTGAGCGTTTGCAGCGCTGCGAGAGAACCGCGCGGTACCAGCTAGTCGCGACTCATGTTGTAGGCTTTCCTAGAAACCGCGCTACATTTTAATTATAACAAATACTTACCTCTATAATTTATACCATTTTTGTTAAATTTCTACCATTTTCTACCACAGGTGGTAGAAAACAGCGAAGGTTCTCGAACAACGCCCTCTCACGTCGCCTTCTCGAAGGAGGGCGAACGTTTGGTCGGTATGCCAGCCAAGAGACAGGCAGTGACCAACAGTGGCAACACTTTCTACGCAACAAAGAGGTTGATTGGGAGAAGGTTTGATGACCCCGAAGTACAAAAGGATATGAAGAACCTGTCATATAAAGTTGTGAGAGCGTCGAATGGAGATGCGTGGGTACAAGGTTAGTTTTTTTCAAGTAAAAGTGAAAAAAGTGGTAGAAAACCAAGAAATATATTATCTAGAGTCGAATCTGTTTGAATTTTTTGGAAATTCTTATTGATATAGCCATTATCTATACTAATATTATAAAGAAGTAAAGTTTGTGTGTTTGTATATTTGTTAAATTGTAAGGGGTAATTTCGGGATCTACCGAACCGATTTTAAAAATTCTTTCACCAATAGAAAGCCACCTTATTGCTGAGTGTCATAGGTTATATAAAAAACCGAAAAATAAAAAGGCTTTTACGTGGTAGTCCCTTTTTTTAAAGTGAATCGGAGAAAAAACGTTCGAATGAAAGCGTTTCTTACGAACGCTGCCTTAACTATAAAAGATATATTTTTGATTTTAGAGAAAAGATGTGGAGCTTGAAAATGCCTACAAAAAAGTCAACGACAGCATATGTCTAACTTTTATATTTAAATTACAAAAAGTAGTTTTTTTTTAATATTATTATAGATAATTTAATTTTTAATATTAATAAAATACCTACGTATAACCCTCCTTTTGGCAGTTAGAAATTAAAACATAACACTCTGTACTAAAAAAGGATTATTAACATTATGCCTACATAGTTATTGATACAGAGGTCGAATCTAGAGAATTTTTGTTCTGTTTGTCTGTGACCTCATTATAAGAAAATTACTGGATAGATTTTGATGAAATTTGCTATGATGATAGCTGGGTATCTGAGGCAACATAGAGATACTGTTTACTACAAGGAAATATCTCTTTATTCTAATCAAATCTCATAAGTTTTCTTATTTTTGCACTAATGCACAAACCGATACCAACGTCCATGGTTATTGTCGGGAGTCTCAGACGTGTGCGAGAGCGAGATGGCGACATATTCCCCGGGCGCGTCTGTACGTGCTCGGGGGTTATAATCTTCAAACATTTTTATTTATTACCTATACACAAAAAAAATAGTGTTTGTAGTTTTTCTATCAAGTTTTCTATGTCATTTCAAATAAGTTTTTTCTTAAATTTATATGAAATTCACCGTAAGACAAGTGGTAATCTTTTTTGTTGGAAATGATTTTGAGAATATCAGAGATGCTAGAACCGAATTTGAACCGGTTCACTGGGTAGTTAAAAATAAATTAAACAGTTGCCTAAGTTACTCCTTATAACATTAGCTATCTCCAATCGAAAGTCCCGTCCAAATCGGTCCAGTCGTTTCAGAGACTAGCCGGAACAAACAGACAGACAGACAAAAATTAAATATTTATATATATATATATATATATATATATATATATATATATATATATATATATATAATATATAATATATTTACACTATATAATGTGTTTATATAATATGTATTTAGTGAAAAGTTTCTTCATAATGTACTGATTACAAATTTTCTTTGTAGGTAGCGACGGCAAAGTGTACTCGCCAAGCCAAATAGGCGCGTTCGTTCTAATGAAGATGAAGGAAACCGCAGAGGCGTACCTCAACACAAGTGTGAAGAACGCGGTGGTGACTGTGCCCGCTTACTTCAATGACTCTCAGAGACAGGCTACGAAGGATGCTGGTACGTACTGATGATTAACTGGTTTTTCTGGTAGACTATACTGGCTTACTGAAGACCCTATTGGTTAAAATATTTAAAAAAAATACCTTGGTTTGTGTTTGGGCCTAGTGAAAAATAAATACTTGTCCCATGGAAAGAATTCTGTCCCATAGGAATTGTACATTAAATAAATATAATATATATAGGGGAATTAACAAACAGCGCCATCTAGTTCCATGGTACGAGGCTTGTGTTACGGATATCAGATAGTTGACTACATCCTTGTAATAAATATAAAAACCCCTAAATGGAGTACAAATTTGCATTCTCATGAATGCTACTCGGGACTCGAACTTACGACCTCTAGCACAGCTATCATATCATTAATAGGATTGTTACAAACTGAGCCAAGCAAGTCATTTATTATGACGACACGTGTGGCTCGGTTGGTAGTGACCCTACTTTCTGCGCCAGCGGTCGCGGGTTCGAGTCCCGCTGGGGGCATTTATTTGTTGAGCACAAATGTTTGTACTCCAGTCATGGGTGTTTATATTTATAATATGTATGTATTTAAAATGTATATGTGTTCATTTAATTGTATGTATGTATCAACTATCTGGTATCCGTAACACAAGCCTCGTAGCTTACCACGGAACTAGATGGCGCTGTTGTAATAATGTCCCAACATACAACATATAAATCACCATGTATATTACTTAATCACACCAGGACGCCTGAACGTATTTGAAATTTGGCACAGAGTAGATATAGTCTGGAATAGAACAATGTATGGTTTCCATGGGAGAGATACGCAATTTTGTTTTCAATATGGACGACCCTAAGAAAAATAAGGGTGTTTTGCTAGTTTTATATAAAAAATCGCATCGCCGATCAGCTCCTGCATCAGTATGCCCGAGCTTTTGCAGCGCTGCGAGAGAACCGCGCGGCACCAGCTAGCCGCGACTCATGTTGTGGGCTTTCCTAGAAACCGCGCTACATTTATATTCCATTACTTTTGTTTATACGTGTAAAATGTTGCTATATTTAGAAAAATAATAAAAAAATTGTTCATGTAGAAAATATTGAATCTATTTTATCATTATATATTTTGGAAAATGTTATTGATAGTCATAGTTGTCGATATAGAGGCCAAATCTATATTAAAAAGTGAAACTTCAGTAAATCGACAAAAGAATGAGATGAATATATATAAAAAAAGAAATGTCAAAAAATAAACAACGGTTATCATGGCAACATGGGAATGTATTCTATCTCATTCTCTCCGACTTAATCCTATACTTTTGTGTATTTCTTTCTTTATCGTGACGCATTTTCGTTTCATCGAGTTTCAAATCACAACGATTCTAAAGAAGTTTCACTTCATAAAGAAAAAAAAAGAAACACTGGACAGTTTAACTAAAATAATTTTTTTTATCTTATCTTATCTTATATCTTATATATATATAAAAATGAAACCCGTTTTCCGTTGTCACGACATAGCATGAAAACGGCTTGACCGATTTGGCTAATTTTGGTCTTGAATTATTTGTGGAAGTCCAGGTACGGTCCTCCAGGTGAATAAATATGAAAGTTATGCGGGAAAAAAAGGAAATTAAAAAAAATCTTTATAACATTAATGGCGTTTGACGTATCATGTTATTACCGTTGCCATGGCGCGTGCAATGGTAATTAAATCAGCGAATACATACTGGGAGGTGCGAAGTAAATGTTGTTTTGCGAATGCGTAATAAAACATTTCACCGGGAGGAAAAGTTTATAAAAAATTATATGTGGACAGAACAACGTCTGTCGGGTCCGCTAGTATAAAAATATTTATTAAAATGGTCCAACTTGTACATAACAGGTTGGAAAATGTTGGATTCAAGACATGTGTTGAGGACAATGTCTGTCGGGTCTACCAGTATATAAATTTAACTGAATTTTGATGAAATTCAGTGTGATGATGGATGGTCATTCGGGTTTATGTGTAGGATATTTTTACTTTTGTTTTAATAAATGAGAAATCTATAGTAACCGTTATTTTATAAACTTATTTACAAGGAGTCTGACAATGTTTTTATATAAAGAATACTTATTTTAGTTGAAAAAACATCTTGTAGTGGTCCAAATTGTGTATATAAAACGAACAGATTTCTGTAATGTACTGCAACAGACACTAAAAAATAACCAGAATCGTTCCAGCCTTGTGGGAGGTGTTCAGCCATACTCACGCACAGACGAATTATATATATATAAAGATATAATTATTAAAAATAATGTTCAAAAACCAGGTCAAATCGCGGGATTGAACGTGCTGCGAGTGATCAACGAGCCCACCGCCGCCGCGCTCGCCTACGGCATGGACAAGACGGAGGACAAAGTGTGAGTAATGAGTTTTATATATATATATATATATATATATATATATATATATATTTAAACTGCCTCGGTGATGTGGATAGCATGTAAAGTCGCGCTTACGGCAGTCCTGGGTTCGAATCCCGGACCGGGCCAAGTTTAGTTTGTAGTGACACAGTACATGTCACACATTACCGTACCTCCGAACCAATACAGACCTAATCAACAGCACTAAACCTTCTTCCTTCTTACTTCTTCCGGTATTTGTTGCTGAATATCAGGATATAAAAATAAAGGCTCCAAGTACATCCACGTCGCTTGAACGATGAGCCACTCGTCCAGTATCTCCTGCAGTAAAATCGGCTTGCTCTCCCAATCTCTGTATGAATAAATATATAATATACCTACATAGTATTGTAAGTATAATATTTTGGTGCTGTTGATAAGGTCTGTCTTAAAATATGATGTTTTAATAAATAATGTGTGACAGGTACTGTTCTGTTTCACTACAAGTTATTGAGTGTTTCTGTTTAGTAAGCCTCAGTAACAGCCCGGAGTTGGGAAGTTGGCGGTGTGTCACCCCCGTGCCTCCTGCTTAACTCTCACCGGTCGTGTCTCATGTTGTTCCACCGGAGTATGAGAGTGATAGGAACAGAGATACACTCTCCAAGGTTTTAAGTTGGCCGATGTTTCATAGGCTTTAGTACTACTAACTACATTATAATAATAATAATCCTTTATTGCACACACACACACACACAGAGAGACAGAGAAAAATAAAACACAAAGTGACAATGTACAAGAGGCGGCCTTATCGCTAAAGAGCAATCTCTTCCAAGCAACCTTAAGGTGTAGGATAGTACAAAACAGGAAGGGTGTGCTTTAAATAAAATTAAGTTAAATAAGGAGATAAAAATAGAATATAACTACATACATACATACATACACATTAGTAACATATTTTCAATTTTAATTCACAGTATAGCAGTGTACGATCTGGGTGGTGGTACATTCGACATATCGGTGCTCGAGATTCAGAAGGGGGTGTTCGAAGTGAAGTCCACCAATGGAGACACCCTGCTTGGTGGGGAGGACTTTGACAACGTCATCGTTAACTTCCTTGTGGATGAGTTCAAACGTGATGTGAGTATGTTGGTATTACTGTGTTGGTGGTCATGGGTTTGAGGTCCAGTTCGGGCTGTGTTAGTTTTTGTGACAGAAAAATCTTAGTAAATTTACTATTGATAGAAATTAATTAATGACGACTTAAGAAGTTTTAATAGTTTTGAAGTCTGTGTTACTTCTAAAATCATATCTAGTTGTACTTTACGAAATAAAGATAAAAAAAATAATATGGGTACAGTTACACATGCTCATAAAATGTCATGCTTATAAGCATGATGTTAGCATGCTTAAAACAAGCATGCTCTTCAAACTGACATATTATAAATGTAATTGACTGACACATTATAAATTAAAAACGCTGACGCAATAAATTGAACACACATGCTATTTAAGCACGGGCTGGTTCTTTGGTATTCGACATTCTAGCAAGTTCTCTGCCAGTGTACAAGTGAAAAATGGAAAACCAAGTGAATTTTCCAGTAGACTTTGACAGTAGCATGCCCAAAAATCGCACGACCGTCGAAATTTGAGCATGCTCGAAATAAGCATGCTTATTATTAGCAATGTTTCGACACACATGCTACTAAGTAGCAATTGCTCAATAGTGGCATGCTTTCGTGCTAGTTATGAGCATGTGTAACTGTACCCTATGTTTAATAATTTTATCTCAGGTCTTTGCAACTTGTTTGGTGTTATAGTGTAACAAACATCCATCGATCCATGCATGCATGCGTTCATCCGTTCATCCATCTGTCGATACACCCACCCATTCATCCATCCACCCACCATCCGTCCATCCATCCACCCACCATCCGTCCATCCATCCATCCATCAAAGTCAAAGTCAAAATATACTTTATTCAAATAGACTTTTACAAGCACTTATGAATCGTCACTTTTACATTATTATACGAATTTAAATCAAGTGTCAGTCTGTAAGTCTGGGACTTGGGAGTAAACTACCACCGACTCGGAATGCTGTTCTGCCGAGAAGAGTCGGCGAGAAACTCGGCAGTTGCTCTTTTCAAAAAAATATTTGATTACAATATTTATTGCATTACAATATTTATCTATTTATCCTACGTGAGACACAACAAGACATTAATCCCACACATTTACATCTTCTAAGTATTCCGTGATGATGTAATAAGCTTTATTCAATAATGTATTTTTAATTTTAGATTTAAATTGTTTTAAAGGCAAGCTCAATATGGACTGTGGAATTTTATTATACATGCGTACACCTTGCCCATCCATCCATCCATCCATCCATCCATCCATCCATCCATCCATCCAACCATCCATCCATTCATCCATTCATCCATCCATCCATCCATCCATCCATCCATCCATCCATCCATCCTTCCATCCATCCATCCATCCATCCATCCATCCATCCTTCCTTATATTCTTACAAACTTAACATTTACAATATTAGTAAACTATAAAATAATATTTTTGATTATTTTGTTAACAGCAAGGCCTAGACATCCGTAAGGACGCGATGGCGATGCAGCGTCTGAAGGAAGCAGCTGAGAAGGCCAAGATCGAACTCTCCGGATCCCTCCAGACTGACATCAACCTCCCATACCTCACCATGGACTCGTCTGGACCTAAGCATATGAATTTGAAGGTAATGCTTTTACATATATATATATATATATATATATATATATATATATATATATATATATATATATATATATATATATATATATATATTAGTATGTCTGTTCATTAAAAATATTTTGAAAAAATTTTTGATGATAGGTGCCAGTGGTTCTGCTTTTTTTTTTTCATTTTTTTGTTTTCTTTTTTTCAGAAATTTGACGAAACTATTTGTTTGTTTGAATGTTATACAAATAATAATTGTTATTCCATTTAATAATCGTATCTTTTGTGCTAAATTTTATAAAAATCTGTCCAGTTTGCGTGAAGTACTAAAAAATACATAAATAAACAAAATAATAAATATGTTGGGACATTTACACACAGCGCCATCTAGTTCCGTGGTAAGGTACGAGCCTTGTGTTACGGATACCAGATAGTTGATACATTACATGACTACACATAAATAATACGAAATACATACATATTATAAATATAAACACCCATGACTGGAGTACAAACATTCGTGTTCAACAAATGAATGCCCCCAGCGGGACTCGAACCCGCGACCGCTGGCGCAGAAAGTAGGGTCACTACCAACTGAGCCACACGTGTCGTCAACAAAACATACATACATATGTATTTTTAGTTGTAATGTGATTAAGATGCACTATTTCAATTTAATTCTCAACAATATATTATTGAGATTGTACAAAATGGTGCGAGAGTAGTACAAAATTGAAACCACCCATCCTTGTTCGGTTGGCAAGGTGGGTCAATAATGTTGTTACATATTACCTAGTACATATATATAATATTGAAGTGTCGGTTTTTAATTTCAAATTAACAGCTTGTCACTAAATGCATGTGAAAGTATATACGGCTTACATTTAAAAATCGATTTTTATAAATTGTCTGTTTGTTCCGGGTAATCTGTGAAATGGCTGGACCGATTATGACGGTACTTTCACTCGCAGATAGCTAATGTTATAAGGAGTAACTTAGGCTACTTTTATTTTGTTATGATTTTGTAAATTTTTTGTATAAGTGCTGAGTGTATAAGTATGTATAATAAATTATTCAATGGTTTTTATAATTTTGTTTCTTTTAATTTAATTTCTTGACGACACATTTGGCTCAGTTGATAGTGATCCTACTCTCTGCGCCAGCGGTCGCGGGTTCGAGTCCCGCTGGGGGCATTCATTTGTTGAGCACGAATGTTTGTACTCTAGTCATGGGTGTTTACTGTTTATATTTATAAGATGTATGTATTTAAAATTAATATATGTGTAGTATATCAACTATCTGGTATCCGTAACGTAGATTTCGCTGTTGTAATAATGTCCCGACAATATTCCTTTTCACATATTATATCAATATCTTCACTTCAGATGACCCGCTCCAAGCTGGAGTCGCTAGTGGGCGACCTGATCAAGCGCACGGTGGCGCCGTGCCAGCGCGCGCTGCAGGACGCGGAGGTGGCGCGCACCGACGTGGGGGAGGTGCTGCTGGTGGGCGGCATGACCAGGATGCCCAAGGTATGTGTTGGGAGGGAGAGAGAGGATGCCCAAGGTATATGGTGGGAGGGAGAGAGAGGATGCCCAAGGTTTGTGGGGGAAGAGGGGGGAGCTGGTGTGGAAGAGACGGCTGGACTACATGTGAATGACTGAGATGTCTCGGTTAATGAGGGGTTTGGGTCTGATGGTGGATAAATGTCTGGTGTGGAGGGTCTTGAAATGGCTGGACTGAAGGTGAATGACAGGTGTGTAGGTATGTGATGGGTCTGCGTCTGATAGTAGATGACAGGTGTCTAGTGTGGAAGGTCTGAGATGGCTGGACTATAGGTGAATGACTGAGGTGTGTAGGTATGTGATGGGTCTGGGTCTGATAGTAGATGCCAGGTGTCTGGTGTGGAAGGTCTGAAATGGTTGGACTGTAGGTGAATGACAGGTGTTCTGGCATGTGAGGAGCTGGTAGGTCTAGGGTGTGAGGGATGTGGGTGTATGCAGGTTATGTGGCGTGTGGCGGTGTCAGGGTGTGAAAACACTCAGGGTTGATGGTAAACTGAACAGAATTGTCAAGTGTTTATGAGATAGTGATATTTGTCGAAAGGTATGGATTGATAGAATATGACTAGGTGTACTGGGTTTGTGGCCTGTAAATGCACTGAGAATATAAGTAATATAGCTGAAGTCAAGTACTTGCAGTATGTAAATTAAATGTAAATGTTGCTAACACATTCATTTGACGTCATTTTAAATCCAATGTGGCCGACTTTATTTTTTATGGACTTCTGGAAATGGATATTAAATAAAAGGTTTTACTAAGAAAAATACATCTGCTTGTTAATTTTTTTTTTTTCAATCTAGGATTGAGTACTAGGTAGTAGTGTAGAGTCTAGATTTTTTAATAAGTGAAAGCACTAATGCACAAACCGATACCAACCTCCATGGTTAGTGTCGGGAGTCTCAGACGTGTGCGAGAGCGAGATGGCGACATATTCCCCGGGCGCGTCTGTACGTGCTCGGGTTATAATCTTCAAACATTTTAATTTTTACACGCTTTTTATTAGCTTCACCTGTATGTTTGTATGTTTGTAACCGACATCTTTGGGCGCGATTTTGACCCACTTCAAATGGCCAGATTTCGTTCAAACTTTGTAGATTCATCGAGGACCGATGACAATACACTAATGTGATAAAATAAATAAACCAAACTAAAAAGTAGAAAATAAATAATAGTTTAAAAAAACTAAAAAACACGCTTTTTATAGAAAACCGAACTAAAAAATATAAAATAAATTTTATTGAATTTAAATTAATTATTTGATTTTAAAAAAAGCGTGGGGTGCATGGTGTCAATAGTTATAAATATTTTATTGACAGATATGAGTAGAGTGATTATCATTATGATAATATCTTAAAAAGCATCCCTATTATTTTTCTAATATGTAAAAATTTACTATTTACACTCATAAGTAACTCCACTCATTATTCAGATGCAGATTCGGCCTCTGTTTCGATAATAATGACAATTTCAATAAGATTTAAAAAAAATAATAATATACAGATTTGACTCGGTTACAAAACTTTATGTATTGGACACTGTAAAAGTTACAAATACCGTTAGATTATAATATGGCTGTTTACAATATCGCCATGAGCAAGTAGAACTTTTAGACAAACAATAAATAAATATAAATATGTTGGGACATTAATACAAAAGAGCCATCTAGCTCCGTGATAAGCTACGAGGCTTGTGTTACGAACACCAGATAGTTGATATACTATACATAAATTTTTAAATACATACATATTATAAATATAAACACCCATGACTGGAGTACAAACATTCGTGCTCAACAAATGAATGCCCCCAGCGGGACTCGAACCCGCGACCGCTGGCACAGAAAGTAGGGTCACTACCAACCGAGCCAAACGTCTTTCGATACAATTTCGCGAGATAGATTATTATCTAATGATAAATAGAATTGTAATTTAAACTAATTATTACTAAGTATATTTTTTAATATATATCGATTTTAATATAACTCAATAATTTTACAGGTACAAAGCACAGTGCAAGAAATCTTTGGCCGAGCACCCTCCAGGTCGGTGAACCCAGATGAAGCGGTGGCAGTGGGAGCAGCAGTCCAAGGTGGAGTCCTGGCCGGTGACGTCACAGACATCCTCCTCCTGGACGTGACTCCACTCTCCCTGGGTATCGAAACCCTGGGCGGTGTGTTCACCAAGCTGATCACCAGGAACACGACAATTCCTACTAAGAAGAGTCAGGTGTTTTCTACGGGTGAGTGGGACCTTTTAAAATTTAAATTTTGAACCGAAACTTTCAGACACTAATTTTTTTTTGTCTATTAAATTTAACCGTAACCAAGAAAAAAACAATTTGAAATAAAAAAAGAAATTTTTGATGATTTTGAAATTTCAAAAAATTTTGGAGCGACCTCTTAAAATTTTTTTTTTAACTGTCCTTTGGAGAGGGCTCTTAAAATCAAAAACTAACATTTTTTCGCTCGAGACTCAAAAAAAAAAATAGCAGGTTTTTTTGCGCCATCCTGATATACATACTAGCAATTACCGTGGTTTCGTTCGCTTTCTAATCACTATTAAATAAATAATAAATATGTTGGGACATTATTACAACAGCGCCATCTAGTTCCGTGGTAAGCTACGAGGCTTGTGTTACGGATACCAGATAGTTGATACGCTACACATGTTCGTATAGGGGGTTTTTTATTGACTGGGATTTAAATAAATAATTGAAAAAATGAAATAACGACCAAGCAGCACGCAGTCTCACGGTTTATTCGGAATAGAAAAAGTACAAAAGATAATTTTTAAATCACCGTCAGTGCCTGGTTTGACAAATATATTACGCCTGACGGAAATAAACGGCAATACATTAGTATGTTGATAAAAATAACTTATAACTTAAATTGATGAAATAATTTAATGAGATGAAGCCTCAACAACACATATAAATTTTAAATACATACATATTATAAATATAAACACCCATTACTGGAGTACAAACATTCGTGCTCAACAAATGAATGTCCCCAGCGGGACTCGAACCCGCGACCGCTGGCGCAGAAAGTAGGGTCACCAACTGAACCAAACGAGTCGTCGATTAAAAGTAAAGATTGGTGGTAGAAGGATGAAAATTTTGGGTTATAGATATTATGAAAAATAGCTTACGACCTATTCTCAGATCTACAAAATGTACACAAAAACATCATATAAATCGGTCAAGCCGTTTCGGAGGATTACGATAACAAACACTGTGACACGAGATTTTTATATATTACATTATAAATATTATATTCTTGTGAATTTAGACCAGAAGTGAGCTTTTTTTAAAAAAACAAGCTTACTAAATCGACCTCAATTTATTTTAAGAACTGAAAAGGCTAAAACACAATTTAACTAACTGAAAAGACAACTAAGCTACCAACAATGATATTTTTAGAAACAAACCGGCAGAGTAACGACCTAACAATGCTACCGCGACAAGCGTCAAGATACAACTACCCCCCGATGCCGGTTATGCATCGACTTTTATAGTTTTTCCCCACTCCAACATCCTCTTTTCTGTCCATATTCCACAATATATTTTTTAATCTATCGCATCGCCGATCAGCTCCTGCATCAGTATGCCTGAGCTTCTGCAGCGCTGCGAGAGAACCGCGCGGTACCAGCTAGTCGCGACTCATGTTGTGGGCTTTCCTAGAAACCGCGCTACATTTATTTATTATGTACATACAAACTTACATATAACTTTATTGTTATGTGTATTTCATTTTATTAGGATTTTTCATTTTAATACTTAGATTTATAAACGTATCTATGGATTTTTTTTGGGATTTATTTTGATTTTTGGATCTCAACATATCTTGGGCATTAGAGAAACTTGACTTTTAGATGTTTCTTGTATGTGAAATAATAAAAAACAACTGAACTAAATGGAACGAAATAATGGAAAATGGAACTGAAAATCAAAATAATCCCACAAAGATCTAAAAATGTAGTAGTTTAGTTCAAAATTACCATATTTTCACATTTACCATACATACATGCAACAATACAGTTCGATCATATATGGAAACAAATTTATTTTTTTATTTCCAACAGCCGCGGACGGACAAACCCAAGTGGAGATCAAGGTCCACCAAGGAGAACGTGAAATGGCAGCGGACAACAAACTCCTCGGACAGTTCAGTCTGGTGGGCATCCCCCCCGCGCCGAGGGGAGTCCCCCAGATTGAAGTCACCTTCGATATTGACGCTAACGGCATTGTACATGTGTCTGCGAGGGATAAGGGCACCGGCAAGGAACAACAGAGTGAGTGGTTTTATTATTTACCGAATTGTGAAAATAAATGTAATTCGCCATTTTGTTGTGGCGGCCATCTTGGATTTGAAATTTGTCATTGTGTATAGTATTCTACTAGTCAAGCCTTCATTTGATACCCATATTGAAGGAGTTGTGAATAAACATGTAATCCGCCATTTCGTGGCGTTCTGCCATCTTGGACCGATTTTCATCAATCATAGATCAATTCCTCTTTCAAATAAATAACAAAATCAAATCGGTTCATCTGTTCGGGAACTACAATGCTACAAGACAGACAAACACACAGACACGTCAATATTATAAGTTATAACACCTCCTTTTTGCATTGGAGGCTAATCACCCCGTCGTTTTAGCTTCATAAATTTTTTTGATTAATAAAATAATCTTTTTTTTTGTCGTTTTCAGTCGTGATCCAATCCTCGGGTGGTCTATCCAAGGACGAGATAGAGAACATGGTGAAGGCGGCGGAGCAGTTCGCGGCAGCTGACAAGAACAGGCGCGAGAGGGTGGAAGCTGCCAACCAGGCGGAGGGTGTGCTCCACGATACTGATTCCAAGCTCGAGGAGTACAAGGCTCAGCTGCCACAAGAGGAGGTGGGTCTTCAGTACATATGAGTAAATAGAAGTCCATTTTAAAGTCCCACTGCTGGGCACGAGCCTCCCTCAGTACGAGGATCAGGTCATAGTCCACCATGCCGAATAAATTTAAGTGGACTGAGCGTGTCCTGTAATTTGCTAGGTTCTCTCAGACGTGCAGGTTTCCTCACGATGTTTTCCTTCACCGTGAGACAAGTGGTGATCATGATAGAAATGATTCGCACATGAAAATATCAGAGGTGCGAGACCCGGATTTGAATTTGCATCGCTCAGTTATCACGATGTACCGATTACGGCCATGGCGGCTAACCTCATTGGGCCTAGCCTAGCCTAGATATCATATACAGACACAAGTGCACTCTCTGTTCCTGTCAATCTCATACTCCGGTGGAACATGAGACACGACCGGTAAGAGCTAAGGCCTAGGAGACACGGGGGTGACACACCGCTAACTTCCCAACTCTGGGCTGCTACTGAGGCTTACTAAACAGAAACACTCAATAACTTAACTTAGAACGGGACCCGGGACTCGAACTCTGTACCTCCTAGTGTACTGCCATACATGCTAACCACTATATTAATAATAATTAGATTACTCTATACAAAATGTAAAGCCCAGGTTTCAATGTGGACGTTATTTAAAAAAAAAGAAATGTCAAAAAATAAACAATGGTTGCCATGGCAACATGGGAATGTATTCTGTCTCATTCTCTCCGACTTAATCCTATACTTTTATGTATTTCTTTCTTTATCGTGACGCATTTTCGTTTCATCGAGTTTCAAATCACAACGATTCTAAAGAAGTTTCACTTCAAAATAATAAATCTGACCATTATTATCAGCATCCCATCTTAGTCAATCAAATATAATGTAATATTTGATGGGTAAAGCGGGGTGCAAGAGTACAGGCGTCGAGTTATCCCCTCGCGTGTTGCTTATGCGTGAGACGATTTACGATCGCCTACATACATACATACATACTTATTATTGATTAGCGAATCGCTCTCGCTTCGCTCGGATTCATCCCTAGATTTAGGGTGAGCGAAGCCGCGGGTTTCGCTTGTTAAAATAAATTCTATTCTAAAATTAAATAAAAGTAGCCTAAGTTACTCCTTATAACATTAGCTATCTGCGAGTGAAAGTCCCGTCAAAATCCGTCCAGCCGTTTCAGAGATTAGCTGGAACAAACAGACACACAGGCAAAAAAATTGAACCCGAGATGCAACAACTGGATTTAAACCCCCTACAACCTCATATATAAATACGCCCTTTCATATAAAATTTTTAAAAACTTTGAATGTCTTAATTATTTAAATATATCTAATTATGATCAAATCAATCAAATCTAAAAAATAAGTTTCAAACCTTGAAACTTAAAAATGATGTAATTTCCATGCAAACTTACAACCCAACCTCTTACAGGCCTTTTATCGCCTTAAAAAGTAGCTTATGGCTTCCTTTTTTCGCCTTAAAAAGTAGCTAATGGCTTCCTTTTTTCGCCTTAAAAAGTATCTCAGGCTTTAGACTATCTGTGTACCAAACTTCATTAAAATCGGTTCAGTAGTTTTGGCGTGACAGCGCGACAGACAGACAAAGTTACTTTGCATTTATAATATTAGTACGAATTTCTACACCAAAATGTATTTCAATCCACAGTGCGACAAACTACGCGAGGAGATGGGCAAACTCCGTGAACTGCTGGCTCAGAAGGAGACTGCTGACCCCGAAGCGATCAGATCAGCAACCGGCACTCTGCAGCAGGCGAGCTTGAAGCTGTTTGAACAGGCGTACAAGAAGGTGTGTGTTTAAGTTATATCCCACTGCTGGGCAATTGTTGGGCAACACTTATTTGTTATATTGCTGGGATAATTTAAATTAAAAGGAAAAGGGTTTATTTTGGTAATAAAATGGTTGCTTTGTTGTTCGTTCTTTAACCAGTTATTGAAAGTGAACAATAATGGTTAACATATATTATCTTCTAGAACCATTCTTTTGATTTAATCGGTTATAGAAATTAACCCAAATGTAGATTTGAATCTACTTCTACTACTACCATTCAGTAATCTACCATTGAACGACAACCACTTCAAAAATTAGGGTTTCTAAGCCCTGGTTGCAATACGAGGCTTGCACTTCCAGAACTTGCGTGGTTCTCTTAGATATGTTGGTTTCCTTCACAATATTTCCTCTAGGTCCGATTTCACCAAAGTAGAATAAATTTTATTCCTAGGATAAAGCTGCTATTTACTCTCAGATAACCATACTTTCATTTCACCAACTACTTATCCTAAGCATAACAAAGTTATACGAGAGTTACTCTTATACCACCAATTTTAAAGGAATAACCGGCTTATTCCTCAGATAAAATCAAAATGGTGTCAAAATTATGTCACCTGAGCGCTTAGAGTACATTATTACTGACCGATCATTACATAAACAAATAAATATAAATAAGCATATAAGTTAGCACTTCGTTTCCTTTAAGATATTTTTTTTAAAACAGTAAACACAACACAAAGCATATAAATGAAATTTAAACACCAGGCAGCGTGACTTTACAGATAGTTTGTTTGAAAAATAGCACTGACACATTGACACAAGTTCAAAGTGACGACTAAATTAGAAATGTCCTGTTATGCTATACTGTACTGAGACCATGACAAGCCTATTTAATTTGTCTGCATTCACTTATCTAAGAATAGTAATACTAGGAGTAACTTTTTGTCCTTACAAAGTGGTGAAACGTTCTATAAGTTATTCTGAGAATAAATGCAGCGAATAATTTTATACCTGGCATAGCTATTCTTCGATTACGACACCATTGGTGAAATCGGACCCTAGACAAGTGGTCATCAATCATGCTGGGAACGATTTGTTCATGACTATTAGAGGTTTAAATTTCCCAACCTAGTGTTATCACTGCTATACCACTTAAATAGTTCGGAAGGCCCACTCTTCCATCCCTCCTCCCGTCCTTCTACCTCTTGCCTCTCTCCCTTTTTTGAAAGGCTGGCACGCACCTGCAAGCCCTGCAGTGTTGCAGATGTCCATGGGTGGAGGTGATCACTTCCCGTCAGGTGAGCCTCGTGCCCGTTTGCCCCCTTTATCGCATAAAAAAAATATTGATAGAATATAAAGCAATCAGATCAAGTGTGAACAGACTAAGCTTCTAGAACTTGCTATAGGTTGCTCGCGATTTTTTCCTTTACCATAAGACAAGTGGTAATTACACTGGGAATGCTTTGCATATGAGAATATCAGAGGTTTAAATTTCCCAACCAAGTGTTCCCACTGGGTTGCCACAACCCTTTAATATTAGCGTAGAAAGTAATTTTGCACATATTTGAGCCACAGCGCCTATCAAGTTGGGTGCTATGGTCAAGCAATTGTGCTACAGCAAGGCAGCGGACTTATACAGTGTGATTTCATTTCCTAATCATTTACTTATTTCTGCTTCCACATTGATTTATACTTTCTTAGATTTACACGAATATTCGACATTACAAATGAAACCTTTTGCGGATTTTGTCGCGGATTTGTTTTGGTTTTTAGTTCTCGACGTTTCGAATGCTTTACAGCAACCATGGTCATGGGTGAGTCAGTGAAAGTGAGTCGCTTTGTCTTCAGATCTTCGAATCGGCGTATCTTGTTTGCGGTTTCCACTCCGTACTGGTTCACATAATACTTTCTTAGGTTTACGTCTCACCCGTGGCCATGATTGCTGTAAATACACACAATTTTTTTTTTTTTATATTTTGTTGAAAATAGGCATTTTCAATGAAAAATATCCTGTTGACCCGGATTGCCAGCTATCATCATACCAAGTTCCATCAATATCTGCCCAGTGGTTTTCTAGTAGTGTGGTCAGATTCTAAGAACTATAGATGGTCTCTGTATCGTTTAATGATTACTATTTGAATAAGTTTTTTTCAAAAACTATTCAATGTACAGATTTAATTCAGAATTTTATTAAATGTATATGTACTAGTAATTCCCGCGGCTCTGCCCGCGTCTGAGGGTTGAAAATTTAGGGTTATAAGTATATTTTGATGCCAAATCATACAAAAATACAAAAATTTGATCTAAAAATCTGAAGGGGGGCGTCCTTATCACGTAGGTGAATAAATAATAGCCTACGACCTATTCTCAGACCTACTTAATATACATGTAAAAATCGGTCAAGCCGTTTCGAAGGAGTTCGATAACAAATACTGTGACACGAGATTTTTTTACCTTTAGTTAAATTTCTATCTCGCGTTATAAACTGTTTAAAGGTTATCTCTGGGAACCGTATCATATTGCTTATAATTCATAGCATTATTTTCGGTAGATTATAATATATCTAATTGAAACCGTAAAATTGTCAAATGAAGGGAATGTACTATAATAACATTTTCTTATGACAAAAATCTAAACATGACTTTATTTTTTTTTATAAGATGGCGGCCGAACGCGAAGGAGCATCACAATCGTCTCAGCAAACGCAGGGAGAGGAAGAGAAGAAGGAAGAGAAGAAAAACTAATTTAGTTAATTATTAATTATATAATGTTATATATACACAACCAAATAGTGGTCTGTCTGTTCAAATATGATGAATAATGGTTATAATATGTAAATTTGCAGTGCAAAATCAAAAGTTCACAAGGTCTCTAATAAAAATGAGATTTTTTGAATAACATTATTATCTACATTTATATATGTATTATATATTATGTTATATAAGTAAACCTCAATAGTATGAAAAATTCTTTTTTTTTTTTTAATTTTTGCACCAAAAGTAGTGATTCAATAGCTTTAGACTATAGTTTTAATCTAATTTAGCGTTTTCATTTATATGACTGTGTCGATTTTGAGGATGAATAATTTTGAATCTTAGACAATTAAAAAAAATAATTGTCTATGAATTAAAAGTTTTGTCTAGCCATAAATAAAGTAATTATCTAAGATCCTATTTTAAAAATTGGATATGACCTTCTCCTATGTATATTAAATAAGGTCTATGTGTATATATATATATATATATATATATATATATATATTCAATATGGGATCTTCTTGCCGCATTCAAATATTGTTTTTTTTGGGGTAACTTTGAATTGTTGAGGTTAAATTTGAAAAAAAAAATCTTTGATAATCTCAACAGTAAAAGTGTTTTTAGCATGGAATTATTATTTTTTTCCCATATACATGCTAAAATTTCAAAATAATCGTGCATTTTTTAGTTCAAAGTTACCCACAGATCATATTTGGAGTAATATTTTTCAAAATCGATCAGTTTCATGTATGAAGATATGTTGTAATATTGTTATTGTAAAGGACTGGTATTTCCTTAAGTAGTTTTATTTTGAATGTATGTATGTTTGTGTAGATTTTATTACATATTCTGGCTTGAATGCATTTATAGTAGGTTTTTTTGGTGTTTGGACGATGTCAGGGCTATATGGTGATATCATGGAAGCCTATGGGGCCTTTTTTTAGCCATCTAATTCATGGTACAAAACTTGTACTTAGTGTATTTTATCTGTGGAACAATTTTTTTTTATGTTGGGAATGGCATTAACGCGTACCACCAGGTGGTTATGTGGGATTCACCGACTAAAATAAGCCAGTACTACCCATTACAACTGCGAGTTTTAGCCGTTGGTGGCGCTACAAGCGCATAACGTAAACAACGTCAAGAATGTATGTAGTGTATGTCAAATTATTTAATTCAACAATAGTTAAACACCGTATTTTTCCATCTTATATTTGATTTTACAAAACTTAACTAAACTATTCTATAATAATAAACGCGTCTGTCAAAATAGCCGGCATTGAGGTTTTCGTTGGTGACGTTATGCGCTGGTAGCGCCATCTGAGCCGAGCCTGGCGTGAAACCTCCCATTGGGGAGAGATTGCTCAACAGTCCACTCTGCTATCAAAGAAGTACCAGGAGCAGGAGAGGCTGACTTTTTAAGTTACCGAGCTGGCATTTTAAAAATTTGCATCGTACTATTAAAATTTACCAAAGCTCTGGATATGTTAAGTTATTTACATTTATATTAAATTATATCAATGATAGATTCAAAATGTGGTACTTGAGAATGTTACTTTGCCCATTCGTAGAAGAATACATGAGTATTTGTAATACGTAGTTATTGAATTCTAAGAAGTTTATGCAGAAATGACCATCTGGTGTAATGCAATATAAAGAACTGTTATATCTATATGAAAAGGTTATTGAAGATACGAATGGATGAAGATGATATGTTGCAAAATTTTAATTTCCAGAAAACGAGTTCAAAGTTAGTGCAATGTATGAAGTGTGTGTATAAAATGGCTGCCAAGTGTCGGGAACTGAACTATAATAGTGCATAATAATGGCTGTTTTAAGATGAAGAACTGTTTATAAACAGTTAACACCGACAATCTATGAATAACGAACTGCCTAACTAATATCTCGAGTTGGTCTTATAGAGTTCACCATTTTTAAATCGTGCCATGCCACTAAAATAACATTGGATCCTTACTTAGCGAATATGTTTTAAAATCTTAGCAAACTTTGAATGTTGCTTATTTTTTGTTTTTTTTTTTTTTTGTTCACAATTTGTGTCTGAAATAAATTATAGTGCATATATAATATAGGAACTTTTTTCTCAAATATCTAGAGTATTTTTGTATTTGTTGATTTCAATTAGTTAATTGACAAACTGACGGTTTTATTATTTTATTTATATTTATATAGATTTTTGCGATGTATATGCGCTATAATTTGCGTTGAATATTTGTTTGTGGTTTGGTCAGTATGAGATATTGTATGTGGAGTTAGCTTAGTGAAAAATATTATTTCGGAATTATATTTTGGTTTTATTTGACTGTCTTTTGAGAGAATTACTGAGTTTTAATATTCATATATATTTAATAATGGTTCATTTAAGAAAAAAAACTTAAATTTTTGTCTATTTGTTTCGTGTCGTATCGTCCCTGACGATGGCATGGAGGTTAGAGACAAGGAGGACCATCGCCCTAGAATGTAGTGTCTCAGAAATATTGTCAAACTAAGGAAGCGCTGTGATCGCTATGTTGTCTCCATGGAGATTAGAGACCAGGAGAACCAAGGCCCTAGAATGTAGTGTCTCAGAAATATTGTCAAACCAAGGAGGCGCTGCGATCGCTATGTTGTCTCAATGCCTAACTTCACGTTGTCACAATAGTGACAGTACTCATAAATAGCTAACTTCACAGATACTACTTATTGACGGCAGCGCGCTATAAATTCTACAAATTTTCAGAGACAGGCGGGTAATGCTTTAGTATGAAGCGATGGTTCTCCTGTATCTAACCTCCATGGTTGTCTCAATGCCTAACTTCATGTTGTCACAACAGTGACAATACTCATAAACAGCTAACTTCACAAATACTACTTACCGACGACAGCGCGTTGTAAATTCTACAAACTTTCAAGGACAGGCTGGTAATCCTTTAGTATGATTAAGTGATGGTCCTCCTGGTCTCTAATCTCCATGGACGATGGCATGTAAATTATTATGTTCAAAATGAAAAAAAATATTTTAATTATAATAAAGAAATACGGATGGCAACCCAACAATTTAATTGCCACAGATAAGCGAAAACATTTATATTACTTCCATAGACAAGTATAGAGTTCACCTGATTGTTATTTGACCTTACAAGTACCTAATAAAATTCGAAGGCTTCCACTTTCCTACCATGCGAAATTCATTCATTGTATTATTAGCAATTCATCCTTGTTCCGCTCGGATTCATCTCTGGGTACGATAATATACATTTTTAGAGACGAGATAGGTATTTCCCGTATTTAAAAGTACCTATCCAATATGCTTTTCCGTGTAGGTATATTTTAATAAATTTCATCATAATCTGTGCAGTGGCTTTCTCGTGATGCGGTTACGTACAGACAGACAAAAATTCTAAAAACTATATTCGACCACTATCGTTAATAATGACTGTTTAAATTAGATTTAAAAAAAATAGTCTAAGATCCCGATATACAACGACCTTCACCGAGATGTTTATTTGATAAAACGTATTTTATATTCAATTTAATATGTCAATAAATATTGCATATGGGTTGGCTAACTAATTTCAGTCCAGGATATGATCATTAAATTGAATATAAAATACGTTTTATCAAATAAACATCTCGGTGAAGGTCGTTTTATATCGGGATTCTATACTAAAATATTCAGTTTCAGATTTGACACATAAAAATACATAAATAACAAAAAATAGAATAAATGTTGTAAATATAAATAATATAACACATTAAAGAAATTAAATTTTATTGTCGCTAAATTTTCTTATGAATAACATGAAAACTTAAATTTAACTATTGAAATAATCACTTTAAATTAATATTAATTTAAACGTTTGAACTTAAACATTATTTAAACGACACATTCTGCCCCTTTAGGGCTTAAATTTTCAGTCTAAGTTTTTTCAGCTCCACTTTTTTTCACAATACGTTTTATTAGGAGCAAATTTTCTATTTATACATATTAAAAAAAAATTATAATGTTTATCAACTATCCATGGCTTCCTTCAAACGCAATGACCAACGGTTTCCCATTTGGATCATCATATCTGTCATTAGATGTGCAATTATACAACGAGACTACGCCATACGTCAATATCCCTAAACAAATCATGGTGACCATGAGACCAGCTAGAATTTGGGAATTAAAGTACGGTCCACAGTTTATAGCTGGACCGAAAGCGCGAGTGTCATTTCCAGTATTATTAGTTCCACTGTCAGTTCTCCACAGTGCAGACCTGTCTTGGAATGGTTGGATCTGAAACATTTATATTTTTCTTGGTTTTTAATATTTTTTTAATCCTGCTACCAGTTCTTGAGTTTTTACTCTAATACTATGTTGCTCTTTTCCATAGAAATGGGTGGACTATTTGAAGAGACTGTCGGTCTGTCTATCTGTGGGTACTTTCACGTTGACGTGACCATATAGAATTAGATAAAACTTAGTATCAGAAATAAGCTATGGCCTGCTCTGAGACAGATGCTGCTTTAAGCATTTACTTACAAAATAATAAATTATTTTTTATTTAAGAACTATATATAATACATTACGTCTCACTTGATACTGTGATATAGTGACGGCACTACCGTCCCGCAAGTTGACCAGGACAAGGGGTTCGCTGCAGACGTAGGACCACTCCCATGGAGCCCCCACCTTCATCTCTGTGCGACCGACTTCCTCACCCCACTCGAGCAGCATCACGTTTTCTAATTCATTACACATATGTATAATGATAACATGGTAATTAAAAATAGAAGCCTTTTAAAATACAACTATTTTTTCGAATTTTTTCTCGAAGTTTTTAATTATTTACCTTTAGAAAGAGCTTTATACTAAATTCGTAAATGACTGCCGTTTAAGAGTAAATCAGCAGTGATTTGTGGCGAATGAAGCAACCAGACAGACACGAATTTTAAAAAAACATGTAGTTTCACTTTCTATACAAGTAACCTATAAGTAAATAAATTGATCCAAAACAGTTTTTTAAAGTTACTTTTTTCCTGTACAGAGATTTTAATTCTTATAATTTCTTATCTAATTTTCTTTAGGTTATGCTACAAAAACGATTTCAAAAATAATATATCCAATTATGCAGCCATTTACATTGCAATCATGTTGATATTCTAAGATGAGTAAATGCTTAAGTATATAATATACATTTTTTAAACCCACCAACTATCCAACTGTCCTCTTTAAAAATAAACTCAAACTCCAGCTCGAAGTCCGAGTAAGCCATTCGAGTGTTGAGCCGCTGTTTCTCCCACGTTTCCTCGGCTATCAGTGGAATCTGACTGAACGTAGACCGTCGCGTGCCCGCCGTTGTGTACACACCTTAATTAATGCCAAATAAAAAAATGTAATGAGTAATATAGATAAGGTTTTAAATGTTTCGATAATGTCATTTTTTGTATAACGGCACAATAAATAATAATAAATTTATTTAATATGTTAGGACATTATTACACACAGCGCAATCTAGCTCCGTGGTAAGCTACAAGGCTTGTGTTACGGATCCCAGATAGTTGATATAAATACACATATATGGACTGAAGCACAAATATTCGTGCTCAACAAATGAATGCCCCCAGAAAGACTCGAACCCGCGACCGACGGTGCAGCAACGTGGGTCATTACCAACTGGGCAAAAGCGTAAAAAACTATTGTGTATCTACCGGCACAAAAGAATGAATCAAAGAATTATAGTAGGACTATAATAGATTGTTCAACCATAGTAATTCTTCAATGACTATTGATTGACCTTACACATTTTATAAACGATCGCAAACGAATATCTTTCGAGATATCGATTTAGCCATTCAGACAAATTTTTCAAATCAATTCAATTCAACTTCTGTTACATCTCCAATCCATTTAACCATACTTACAACAAAAATGTTACATCTGAATCGTATATCTTAAACAATATTTAAAAATCATGTATAGACCATACTACCAACTCAGGGTGTTTCCCTCGGGTTCGTCCCTAGACTTAGCGCGAGCGAAGCCGCAAGTTCCGCTAGTTTATACTAAAACCTTCCTCAAGAACCACTCTATCCATTGGTGAAAACAGCATGAAAATCAGTGCAGTAGTTTTAGAGTTTATCGCGAACAGACAGACAGACTGACGCGGCTAAGGACTTTGTTTTATATTATGTAGTAATAGGTAGACGTATCCGGTATCATACTAACCACTAAACCTGAATAGTGCGCCAGAGCTGGTTATAGTCACACCTGGCTGCCGACGTACCTTCTGCGGTTTGACTGGAACAAAACTCAATTTTTCCACAGCAATAGGATTCATTTTCCCAGTGTAAAACGCAACTACTGGACTCGATGCTATTTGTTTAACGACAAAATATATTTCTCGCATTAACAAATCGTGTCTCCTTAGAGATATTGCTTTAGATTCACCAATATCATCTTTGAAATATATATAGTAATATTTGTAAGTTCCGTCATATATCTTGAGCTGGGTGCTCGAATCGCTTAAATAAAATGTGTTATAATGCTCTGGTTTGAAGTACTGTTTTAGAGTTTTATATGGTTGAGAAACCGCAGGAAGAAATTTTACTTTGTTTTCTCGCAAACCTTGACTCAAATGGTAAAATGGAGTGCCTTGCCTGTCTTTAAAACTAACATCTTCAGAACAAAATGATTCTTCAATGAATAGAATGACCTTTACTTTACTTATTTTCACAGCCTCATCAATAATATTTGAGAAATCACTCGATTTCATCTCTGTAAATGGATTGGAGTCAGTAAGTATATGTGATAGAATCATATCATAATCTAATATAAAAACGGGCGTAGAATCCCTTTCAGCAGTACTCGAAGAGAAAAATAACAGAAAAATAGCAATTTTCAACATTTTACTTGAATTGAACTGATAATTAATATTTTCACGACAGAAGTTGATTTTAAGGGGTAAAAACATTTTTTTTAAATTGAAGAAGAGTTTTTATTCTTTTAAAGAAGATGGCTATTTTTTTAAAGATTTAACAATAGAATTAAAAAAGTTATAATTTTAAATTCTTAAGCTTTTTATTTAAAAATAATTTACAATACACAATAAAGGGTAAAATGTTCAAAGTATAAATTATTTTCAAAATGAAAAACAAAATATTTTCTAGAATTTTTAATATTATAATGTTATATAATTCACTTATTTTATTTTTATGGCAACATTGTTGTCCATAGACAAGCGTCAAACCTATCATATGATCACTTTTCACATGACCAATGGTTCTTCGTCATCGCCCATTTTTCGTCTTTTTATGACAATTTCTGGGCTAAAAACATATTAGATAAATTAGTCCGTAACGTCCACTAGGAATAGTTTTAAAAATGGCGTTTTGCCGTTTAGTGTTCCCTATTTTAGTGCTAAGTGTTGTGTCGAGTTATGCTAACATACATGTACCAGTTTTTATATGGGGCGATTTGAAAACATCAATAAAATCAAACCCTTTATCGAACTTGCCGGAGGAAGAATTTGAAGGTATTGTGAAGGCGGAACTGAAAGCGGACCCATTCACAGTAATTTTCGTTGAAGATACGCTATCCGTCGAAGATTTTTCAAGTAAAAATTCAAATGGCGATACCTCATTTCCGTATTTACATGCTAATATTGGCAAGGCAGTATATTTGCCTGCTGTGGAGAACGCTTTGCCTGTCCTCGAGGACTTAGCTGACCCAGAACAAGTGGACGAGGTAAAATTGTCAGAAGACGGCCTATCTGCTGATTTGGAATCCAAAGATGGGAAAGTGCTTATTATAACCCTTAAAGATGCTAAGGAGGGTGAGACCAGGGCTGAACTACTTCGCCGCCACAACGACTTTATGGAAGACATGTACACTAAACTGCAAGAACGGTACAATAATGTTGTAGCCATTTACACTGCAGAAAATCCTTCATGGACCATTGCTGAGAGCCACTCTCGCGTACGTCGTCAGGCTGAAGCTGATCAAAACGACTATACCCTAGATGGTTTAAGGTTATATGTTAAAGACATTGTCCTCTCCGTTGGCGATAAGAAAACAAACTTGAACAAGTTAGGCAGTTTTTCAAGCCAATTTAACGAAGAAGAAAATGAAATGAACACCACAATGAACTTTGGAGAGAATTCTATCACTTTGAACTTCTTGCATAAAGCTGGTTATTGGTTCTTCAGTGAGTATTGGAATTTTTGTTATACACACGGACGGATGTCCAAAAAACATTTTTTAAATATATATAAATAATTTGTAAGCTATATTTTTAGATGAAGTAACAAACCTTATAAAACCAATTTACATTGTTCGCCAAAAAATTCATGATTATTATGATTCGAGATGCTGATTTGCTTTTTTTAGTTTCTTATTTTATACTTACTTACAAAATATATTTGTATGAAATTCTTTAAAATTACATAATACTTTCTCTTAAATGTTGTTATTTAAAACTATTACAGGTTCTGTGACCCTACAACAAACATCTCCAGAGGCAAGGACAGAAAAACTATCACCTGATTCAGATGTCCATGCCATTATGGGTTTCTCCTACCGATGCGGGCAAAATGTGTCCTTCACCAGTGTCAATGACACCCAAACTTACAACTTGGTCTTCCAAGATTTAAAGGTATAAATACTTTTATAATAAATATAATTTGACTGCACATCGTTCATCCATATCTCAATCAATGACACGACAATCATCCGATCAGCACTCATCTGTAGGTCTTTCATCTACATCTGAAGCTCTTGCTCAAGAAACGACCAATTCATCACAATCTTACATTTCATGACATTAGCTTTCAATTTCAAATGGGGAATAGAATAATAAATACACTAAATTTTCTTTTTCCTGAACCTGGTTCTCGGGACGGGATATTTAGTTAAACCGACAAAGTCCTGAAAAAGTTGAGGAATTTTCTATTATAATTGCGATATGTATAATAACAACGCAATTTATAAAATTTGTCTGTCTGTTTGTTCTGGCTAATCTCTGAAACTGCTGGACCAATTTTCATGATGACTCGTTTGGCTCAGTTGGTAGAGACCCTACTTTCTGCGCCAGCGGTCGCGGGTTTGAGTCTGCTGGGGGCATTCATTTGTTGAGCACGAATGTTTGTACTCCAGTCATGGGTGTTTATATTTATAATATGTATGTATTTAAAATGTATATGTGTAGTATATCAACTATCTGGTATCCGCAACACAAGCACGTTACGTAGCTTACTGCGGCACTAGATGGCGTTGTTGTAACAATATCCCAACTTTCACTGGCATCTAGTAGAATTGTTTAGATGCCAGGGAAAATAGGAGTAAGTGCTATAAAAAATAAATTAGTTAAAAAATTAAAAACATAATTTTTTACTATTTTGAGTAAAATAAAAATACTACAATGAAATTGCTCCTCAATGGATTTTTTATAAGAGAATATATTTTGAAGTGAAACTTCTTTAGAATCGTTGTGATTTGAAACTCGATGAAACGAAAATGCGTCACGATAAAGAAAGAAAAACATAAAAGTATAGGATTAAGTCGGAGAGAATGCGATAGAATACATGCCCATGTTGCCATGGTAACCGTTGTTTATTTTTTGTCATTTCTTTTTTTATATATATTCATCTCATTCTTTTGTCGATTTACCGAAGTTTCACTTCTATCGTGTGTGAATCCCACACACACCTTTTTTTTATTACAGTTATAACTTATAATATTGATATTTTATAATAGTAGATGTAATGTTGATCTCGTAATTGCCAAATAATTTCTACCCAGCGGGCACACCTTATGCCATTTACAATATATGAATTGAAGTTAGCCTTGTTACATCTAAATGTAACTATGTATGTAAAGTTACTATGAATTCATATTACAACTTATTTTTGCCCAAAGATTTATGAACATGGAAAATATTTTTTTTTCTTTCATTTCTTATACCTATATTATTAATATGTGAAGCAAAAACTTTGTGCCCCTTTTTACGAGGACGGACAGCACACTTATAGTTTACGAAGTGACTATTTGTACGGGTACTGGACGAATAAATTATATTTATTCATACATTTATCGGATGATTAGCTTGAAATAGTCTTATTAACGTGTGATAAAGGATAAAAATAATTTTGAGGGTGTTATGTTATGTTTATGTTACGTTAAAAGTCGGTGGAATCTTAAATAATAAATTTTCAGCTCAGTAGGTTAAGGTTATTTTCTTTTTATATTTTGCATATATCCTGCACCTAAAACTCACTTATTTTTTATTAGAAAGCAAAAAAAGTGATAGATATTCGTATAAACTGACAATTGTCGGACGAATAATATATATTTTATTCGTCCAGTAACCGTATGAATAGATGCAGCCTATAGTTTATATAAAAAAGGAGTGAAAAATGCTTATAGTTTTTTTAATAATAATGCATAATTTTTGATTATGGTCGAGTTTTGACCACGGGGTGAACAGTATACTGAAATATGGTAAACATTCAGTACCATTTATTCCACAGAATGCCATATACACAATTTAATTATATATAGTATGTTATCCTTAAGAGATAGACATATGCCATCGTAGACTTTTCTGTAGACCTATATTAGATATACAATTCTACCATACATCATTTTGTTATATCTCAAAGGGTTTAGGAGGGTTTTTGTTGAAAGCTCCCAGACGGCTTATTTTTTTCCGACACCTCCAACAGATATCATTATATTTTAGCCAATGTATATAAAAACTTGACAAATTATTATATATTAAAACCTACCTCGAGAACCATTCTATCCATTGTTTTCAACAACACGAAAATTCGTGTAGTAGTTTTTGAGTGTATCGCGAACAGACAGACAGACGCGGCGGAGGACTTTGGTTTATAATCATCATCATTAGCCATTTTTAACGTCCCACTGCTGGGCACGGGCCTCCCTCAATACGAGGGGGATCAGGCCATAGTCCACCGCGCTGGTCAAGTGCGTGTTGGCGGACTTCACATGTCTTACGAAAACTTGCTAGGTTTTCTCAGACATGCAGGTTTCCTCACGATGTTTTCCTTCACCGTAAGACAAGTGGTGATCATGATAGAAATGATTCGCACATGAAAATATCAGCAGTGCGAGACCCGGATTTGAACCCGCATCACTCGGTTATACAAGCGACGCGTTACCGCTGGGCTACCACTGCCTTTGTTTATAATATGTATAGATTAATATTATTTCATGATTTAATGATTTTAGAGATAATGTTTTTGGTATTTTTATCAAAGGTAATTTAAAAAAAAACTAGTTTAATCTAATCCACCTCACAGAGAGTCTCTTTTTTTACTTTAGGAAATGTAATAGCGTCAAGTACATAGAGTGCATTAGGTAATCTAAGAAAAAAATGTCAATTGGTCCATTTTTGTGCCTCCGATCCAATCCATACAAAAATCGCTTTCCCCTTTATTAATTTTATTGTTTTCAAATATTGATACCGTATATTTATATTGCAGGTCCAACCCTTCTTCAAATCTACAAACGAAACCATGCCATTCGGAGACTCGTTGAACTGCGTAGGATTCTTCACTGTTCCTATCTGGTCCGGTCTCTTTGTCACGTTCATCCTCCTCGCTATCACCTTCTACGGCATCATGATGATGATGGATATCAGGACCATGGACCGCTTCGATGATCCCAAAGGCAAAACAATCACTATTAACTCCGCTGAGTAAATATTTACAGTGTATGGTCAGTTTAACCCTTAAAATAGCGATTTTTTAAAACTTTGTGAAATAAATATATGTAATTATATATATCAGTAACAGACAGGGAAAAATACTGAAAAAAATATTTATTTAAAAAAAACACATTTTTTTATGAAAAAACTTTGTGTTGTTTAAAAACAACATTGCGCCTCTAGTACAGAACACGAAGTATGGCAAATATAAAATGAAGAGATTGAAGAAGGTACATCTTATTCATTATGATAACTAAAAAAACAATTTTTATTCTTAGTGTCGCAAAGAGAAACTTTGCATTTTATACAGTTTCTGTACGTAAATCTTGAACAACTAGGATATTTACACCTCTCCTGCTTTTCATTCCAAATAGCAAAATGGGATATTTGATTCAGCCGTCACCTAGACCTTTGCGTCTTTTCTGCTCTATTTCAGCTTGTAGGTTGGAGCTAGAAGGACGACCACGCTTTCCAGTATTATTGGTTGCCAATCCAACCCTGCAGAGTGACTCAGCCAAATCCAATCTGAATTGACATAAATTAAAAAAATTTGATTTCGACGCGGACATATTATTTTGTTGTTCCACTTTTTTATATATCAGCCAGAAATTTACTACAGCAACATCCAACAGATGGTAGAATAGCCGCATAGTCCATTTACGACTGTTAATTCTTATGTGGTATCGACCGATGAAAGAATCCAATAAGTCTACTCCTCCCATGTGTATATTGTATTCCCTTATGGCTTTAGGGCAGGGTATAGGTGTTCTTTCTTTCTTCTGTTTATCGAATCGAGTTACAGTTGTAGCTGGTTTAGCTCCCACATAGGTTGATAGTAAGTTTACTGGCTTATTATCTTTGCAAACTATGGCACTAACGTCTACACCATCAATAGTAGCCACATTTTCCTCGTAATACCCTCTTGAAACACTTTTCTTCATGATGATATAACGGAAATACTCTAACGGAGACTGACATTCTAATAAATCAGAGGGCATTTGAGTATTCCCTCTAAATAAAAGGTCTCCTTCGCTGGTAATTAGATTTCTTTTGCGCCATATAACAGGTCTTATCGGATTACGTACGCTAGTCGAAGGGTTACCAGGATTTCCATCATTGATAAGTGGAGGATCGGAAGTGCCCATCTGGTCATCTTCACAAATTACAGGTGGATCGTGGTCATCCTGGGCGTTGTCTGCATCTTCTACATCCTGGAAGCAATCTTCAGCCAGAGCATTTTCCAGGTCTTGCTGAATTTCCCGCGCAGTCCTGTAGTAATTACCCTCATCTTCGGGTTCAGAGTATGAAGATTGTAAGTTATCTTCAGATTCTTCCCAGTTATGCAAAATATCAGTGATATTTTTTTCGGATAATCCAGCCATGCTGAAAAAAATAAATTGTATCTGTCCATACATTACAATATGTAAAGAAGGCGCGCTGTTGTTTTTACACAACATAACAATGCACCATTATTTGACATAATCACACATTACAATTATGTTTTCCAAATATCAAAATCACTAAACATATGTTAACATAATAATAATAACAAATAATATTGTACTTACCTACAAAATTGCAATTTTCACATCCACATGAAAACAGGTGATTTCGACAAACTATTTTCTTTTTACCGCCAAGAAAGTGACAGTCAAAAAAGTTGTGAAAAAAAAGAGAAGTAATTTATGTTGCCAATTTAAATATTTATTTATAGATATAAGCAAATATTATCTATGGTAAAAAATAAAAACAAACATTTAATGCCACGGCTATACTGTTTTAATCATTATGTGGTTTATAATCTACATTGCTCCTTTAAGGGTTAAACTTGGCGCGCACAACCGTGCACCGAACTGGCTGTTCTCACCAAATAAGCTAAATAGACTAATGTCATAGCTCAATGTAAATTTAAACTTAAAAGCTTATATTTAACAGTATTTATTATACAATGTCCCATTCCAAGAGAATTTCTTTCCTAGTGGACGTTAAATGAACCATAAACAATATAATTCGGTCTCTTTTACAGAGTTTTTTGATTTTTTTTTAATTTGTCTATAGTACAATAAAGCTTCCCATAAACGTAAATTTATAAATTTTTTATAACCGACAATGTGCCTGTTCGATACAAGTATATTAATGTATATTGTGAATTGTGATTTAGATTTCCTAGAGATCGTTAGTTTTTATTCGAAATTTAAAAAATAACGGTCAAGTCGTTCGTTTTTTGAAATTCGATTAAAATTATAATATATTGTATTGTTAGTATAGAACGCTTTATCTATGGATCAACTCGGCCTTGAAAACCAAGTCTGACGCGTTAGTGCAACGATTTCAATAATTCCGAGCTTCAAAGTATAATAATGGCGTAGTTTTATGGTGAAGAATAATAATGATAATAAATTTATAAATGAAAATAATGCCCTCCATGCTAGTGCCAACTTAATTCCAATATTTCGAAAGCTAATGAACTATTGTAATCAAAGTTCGTATGTTAAGTGACCTTTACAAAATTCGCGCGGGCAAAATGACAGGAATTAAAAAAATATATTATTTATCTGTGCACTAAATATAATAAAAAAAATATATATAGATAAAACCAGTCCAAACCTACCGATTTTGAACAAACTTTGCTCGTGCGAATACTAGAATAAGTGAAGTATATATAAAATAAATAGTATTTACATTCGTGTTCATATAATTTTGAGCGTCATCAAACCATTTTGCTGTTGATTATTGAAATATTAAATCATGAGACCAACTTTTGTTTCTTTTAGATACGTTTATTCTTCCTTGTATTAACAATGTTAAGAAATAAAGCTTATGTAATGTTTATTTTGTTTTTATTTAATCTTTTATATCTTCAAGTGGTAGTGCCATGCTTGTTACCTTCGGGTAGCAGCCGAATGGGCCGGCACGCCCCGTATAGTACCACTCTCTCACAGAAGACCGGCGTGAAGTGGCAGCTATGCTGTCGCGTTTCGTCCGGTGAGTGAGAGTCCGGGAGGCCCACTCCCCATCCCTACTCCCGTCCTTCTCCCTCCTCCCTCCCTCCCTTTCCTGAAAGGCCGGCAACGCATCTGCAAGCCCTGTGGTGTTGCAGATGTCCATGGGCGGAGGTGATCACTTACCATCAGGTGAGCCCGTTTGCCCCCTTTGTCCCATAAATAAAAAATATTTTATACTTAGAAATTGATCCATAAAAATCTATACATATTATAAAACAAAGTCCTCCGCCGCGTCTGTCTGTCTGTTCGCGATAAACTGAAAATCTACTGCAGCGATTTTCATGCTGTTATCACCAATGGATAGAGTGGTTCTCAAGAAAGGTTTTAGTACATAATTTGTCAAGTTTTTGTATACATTGGCTAAAACATAATGATATCTGTTGGAGGTGTGGGAAAAAAATAAGGCGTCTGGGAGCTTTCAACGAAAACGCTGCCTAAACCCTTAGAGATATAACAAAATGATGTATGGTGGAATTGTGTATCTTATATAGGTCTACAAAAAATTCCGCGATAGCATGTCTATCTCTTAAGGGTAACGTACTATATCCATTTTAATAGTTTAAACAATGGGCAATTATAAAGCGGTAATCTGAAAGCTATTTACACAAATATGGTATTAATCCTTATCATTTGAAATAAGTTAGAGGCTTTAAGCATTTCATGCACATTATTTTTCTCTTAGACACCATTTAATTTAAACGAATATCTTAGGAGTAATTGCAAAAAAATCATATTACTTTAATTAAAGATGGCGTCTTTATAAAAAGAAGATGTCATTCTATTATAAATTATACTGTAACAGTAACACTGAGGTGTTACCCTCAGGTACTCTTTAGGACCTCAGTCCTAAAGATAAAAAATTCTTATATGTGATTAGGAAAATCATAACCTTTAACTTGATGACATTTCTCTAATTCATACTCCCTGTTTTCCAATTACAGAGCATAATGCGACTCAGTGGCGCACAATGCCGATTTGTGCTGATGCTAATTAGAACGTGAATATAATGATTCGATTATATATTTCTGCAAAATAAATATGTTTATAGTTTTGAATTCTAAAATAAAATTGTATTCACATTATAAACGTGGAATATAAAAAAAAGTCAATGTTATTACTCTTGTAACCTTCATCGATACACGGTATATTTATTTTTTGAACACAGCATCACGCAAAAGCAGTGTTCGATTGTGCGAAGCGCTTTTGTAGTTGGAACATTCAACGTTGAGCATTATGCCGCATAATGCGCCTTAGTGCTGTAATTGGAAAAGGCCGACTAATACTTCACTTAATACATACTTCACGTACCATTCACTACATAATAATCATTGTTTCTTTCTATCTATTTAACTTTACAGTGTTTTAACTAAATATATTTTAACTAGAAAGATTATTTGACATAAAAGTAAACAATGAATTTCGTAATAATACGTTTCGTCGCACGCGCAGATCATAATAAAATGCAAGCGCTGCTTCAAGCGCCGCGGCTTCGCTTGATGCAATCTCCGACTTGTCCAAAGACTACAGTGTATATAGGGTCTTTACCCCGCACCGTCTTGCCTACAAGAAACGAAGTTTTTTTTTAAATTCTGAAGAATTTTCAACGTTCTACCACCGATTCCTATTTTTTAAATAGTAATTAGAACACGGGCGAAGCCGCGGGAATTGCTAGTAAATTATAAAAACGTTAAATTTGAGCCTCATTTCTGCACTGAATGTCAATAGAAGCTATAAAGTACAACAGTACATATAAATAAAATTGAAATATCGGTTTTTAAATTCAAATTATGTACCAGTTTTTCACTAAATGTCCTATATCAAAGTATACTTATACGGTACTCACATCAAAAAATCAATTTTTAAATTTTTTGCCTGACTGTCTGTTTGTACCGGCTAATCTCTGAAGCGGCTGGACCGATTTTGACGGGACTTTCACTCGCAGTTAGCTCATGTTATAAGGAGTAACTTAGGCTACTTTTATTTTAATAGAAAATTGTAAAAACCGTTTATTACCTAACTTACGCCCAGCGAAGCGGGCCGGTTTAGTAATACATAATATAATCAAATTCGGTTTCGATTTTGTACATTAAATATTTTTTTTGATAATCTTTAGTAATAGTCATTATTTTCTATACTAAGGCCGAATTTATAGGTTTTAAATTCTTTGTCTGTCCGTCTGTCTGAATGTATTACGAGAAAACCAATGCAACCCAAACAACCACCAAAAACTATTTATACCATATAAAAAATCGAAATTTAACATAATCAATATATACATAAATAAACATTTCAAAAAAAGCCAGTACTTGTGTGATGTGTCTCGTCTCTTTATCAACTGATTTTCTAGCTTAGAAGCTTTATTATATCAATAAGAAAATTTGCAAAAAGTTATTTTTATTATTTAGGGATATTTGCAGTAAGAAATATAATTTCGACCTCTAGGCATTAAAACCACACATACATTTTAAATATTTATTAAACACACTGAAATAAAAATACAATTTTAAACCCCATATATAGTAAATCAAAATAAATTGTATCAAAATTTACTGCACATAGAGCAATGTCTCCATATAGACCTCACCATGCTCGTTACTGGCTCTACAGCCGTAATAACCACTGTTTTCTTTTTGAACACTCTTTATAGTAATGTCAGATACGGTAATGTTGCCATGTGTAGACTCATTTAAATCCACGTTAGAAGGCAAAGCCTGTTTGTTGCGGGTCCAACATAGTTTTGGTGCTGGTATCCCAGCCACGTGACAGGGGATGGACACGTTGTCACCAACTTTTACAAGCATTTTTTGTTCAGCGTGTTTTAGGAGTTGAGGGGAACCTGTAAATAAACGTTGCGTTTTAACTTAAATATTGTGAAAGTACTTTTTTGAACTTATTTTGGGCCAATTAATATAAAAAAAAGAGAAAAAAGAAATTAAATGGCATAGTATTGGATATGAACAGATTGACTTAAATAATCCGCTTCTGTAATATGAAATTGCAAATAAGAAAATATCAGAAGTGCAAGATCCGGGATTTGTATCCGCTTCACTAAGATTCCCAAGCGAGCACGCTACCACTGGGCTACCACTGCGCATTGAATTAATTAATATGAAAACTTATAGTAACTAATAAATACCTAACTATGTTTTAGAATATTTCGCAGAATTACAAAATAATAAATAAATATGTTGGGACATTATTACAAAACGCCATCTAGTTCCGTGGTAAGCTAAGCCTGTGCTATGGATACCAGATAGTTAATATACTACGCATATATAACTTTAAATTCATACATAATATAAATATAAACACCCATGACTGGAGTACAAACATTCGTGCTCAGCAGATAAATGCCTTTAGCGGGACTCGAACCCGCGACCGCCGGCACAGCTTGCTGTGGTGGTCACTACAAATTGAGCTAAACGAGTCGTCGATAGTTGTAAAAACTATTTTGTAACACTTACTGACAACAGTAAGATGCATGGTATGTTTTTGGGGTTGACCCATTCCATTGTCCACGAGGCAAGTGTACTCTCCCTGGTCGGAAGCCCAAGTTTCTTTGATGAGGAGGCGCTTCCCACTTGTCCTGTTGTAGCTGGTCACTCGATCTTTCGGGCTGTTGTTTGTGTTCTTACCATCTTTGTACCAATCGGGATATGCCAGGGGACTGATTGAAAATCAAACTAATGTTAAACGTACACACATAAATAAGAAAATGTTTATACATATAATGAAACTGAGTCCAATCTGTACCTTTATTAGTTTTTTTTGGAATCTTATTGATATAGTCATTATTATCGATACAGAGTTTTTGAATTTTTGTCTGTCTGTGTATCACGATAAAATTACTGGACCGTATGTATAAAATTCAGTATTATAAATGAAACTATCTCTTCGGATTTTGTCGCGGATTTATTTTAATTTTTTGTTCCCGGCGTTTCGATAAAGCATCGTAATCATGGTCACGAGAAAGACTAATAAACTTTTTTAATATTTTTTTCTTTTGTAAATTGTGGTTAGGCACTCATCTGTAACAAGTATTCTTAAACCTCTGGGAAGTCAAAAACTTGTTGTTCATGCGGTTTTCACCAATAAATGGTTCAAGAAAGAGAGAAGAAGTTTTAAATGTTTATAAATCTTCTTTGTTAATTCACTAACATCTGAAGATGATTGTAAAAGATATCGAGAGAAATCATGCCGACATGGAGCTTTAATATATGTCAACTAATAAAGTTACATGAAAACAGATTTTACAAACTATAGATTCGGCCTCTGTATTGATAATAATAACTATTCCAATAAGATTTTCCAGAAAATATTCAATGTACAGATTCGAGTCAGAATCGTCTATTACTAATTATAATAGACGATTCTGACTATACTGATATAGATTAATAATTTATATGTTACACATACAACTAATTAGTCACATTGAAAAAGTAGTAAACAAAAACATCGTAAAAGATAAGTGTTGTTCAAATGATTAGAAATGAAGTTTAATTATTAAACTATAATATATTGGTATGCGATAAACTTATATATAGGTATATACGTAATACGCACGACCTTGTAAGTCCTCAGCAATTCCTTCTAAATTATTCTACTACTAGCCGATTCAACCTCGCTCCGCTCGCGTATGTCCCTGTACGATTTAATTTAAGCACAGATTTCTCAGAAATGAAGTATCCCGCAATAAAACGTATCCTAAATATTGGCCTGGATACCCAGCCATTATTATAAGTTTCATGAAAATCTATCCATTGATTTTTTCGAGATGAAGTGATGCACAGACAAAAAATATATAATTTCTTTGTCATGTTAGTTTTTGTGTAAATTAATAAATATTTATTTCGCTTAAGCATGTGTTAAATAAATAATCAAAAATAATACTCACGTGCCACCATAAATACAATAAATCATTGTAACATCATTCACTTTGGCAATCATATCTGGGCTCACGTACAGAGGCACCAATTCAGAATTGTCTCCATCACTTGGTTCCACATCTTCCATTATATGCTCTGCTAAAACTACATCTTTATCAAGTGCTAAGGTCTTAGCCATACATACATATTTATAATCCCGGCTTGTGTCCTCTTTTGTCACATTTGTGAAGTATAAAGTACCGCCAGGGGACAGAGTTATACGTCTATCAAGAACCCTCCTAGAAATGCTTGGGTCATCAATAGACTGGTATAGCCATACTATTTCTGGCTTAGGGTAGGAATTTGGAATGTGACAGTCGAGTTTGTAGTGTTTTCCTTCAACTGGTTCATGTTTTTGGGGGGTGACTTTAGGGATCTCGATGTATGTACGTCTGACATTGACAGTTCTAGAACTGGCAACACCTAAGTCGGTTTTCGCTGAGCATATGTATTTTCCTTCGTCTTTCATTGAGGGTTTTTTGAAAACAAGGGTTCCCTCGTTCTCACGTTGGTCTATATCGGGGTTGGAGGTCAATGGCTTGCCATCTTTAGTCCATGAATACCTAAAAAGAATTATTTACATGGAAACGAAGATCAAGTTTTTTAAATGGAACCACAAGACTAGGGTCAGGTAAATGACGCTCTTCTTGGTGTATCTCCAACTTAACTTCATCAAAGTAAAATGCGAGCTGACCCGTGGGTAAAAGCTAACATTTACCAAAAATTCAAAAGTATTGGCAAGCTTATTCTAAATTTAGTCTAAAGATAAAATATATAGGATACAAGTAGAGAGACAGCCAAAAAACAACACACTACACAGTGTTTGGTCTTTTATGACATTTAAAAAAAAAATAAAAATAAATGACAAATTGTATAAAGCCCTTTGTAACGTCCCATTACTACGGAATTCTTTCAAATAATTACTAGGTTCTCTATTAAATAATAAATTATTAAAGAAACACAGTTTATACTAACTGCACATCGGACTCTTTATCTTCAGTCATACATTCTAGCACGAGCTCTGAGTTCTCTTTAAAAAGAACTTCTTGTGGAAGCTCTTTCAAAAATGGCAACTTCTCCACTGGATGGGATGCGCCTGAGAATAAAATGATTAGTGAAAATACTAATAAAAAAAATTGTCCTTGAGTATATATTCCTCGGAAACCGAATATTTTCTATTATATTTATATTCTTTCAAAAATTATCAGTGCGTCATTCCCGAGGTGAGATAGAGCACTGATTTTAACAGGCATTAACGAATGGTCGTTTTTCGTAATATTGTGGTTAGAGGGATCGTGTATAATTTCAGTTAAATATTTATTGTTATGAATTAGATAATTGCATTCATCATTTCATTTAAAACCTTATTATTTTAATGTAGTCATGGAGAACATTTTTAGAGTAAAAAGAAACAAAGACCAGCCTGGATGATGCTTATGAATAAAATAAATAATAAATAAGATATTCGAACATTATTACAAACGGCACCATTTAGATCCATGGTAAGCTACGAGGCTTGTGTTACGGATACCAGACAGTGATACACTACACATACGTAACTTCAAATACATATTATAAATATAAACACCAACCAACAACAGCGCCATCTAGTTCCGCAGTAAGCTACGTTACGTGCTTGTGTTACGGATACCATTAATACAGGATTACATATAAATTTTAAATACATACATATTATAAATATAAACACCCATGACTGGAGTACAAACATTCGTGATTAGCAAATGAATGTCCCCAGCGGGACTCGAACCCGCGACCGCTGGCGCAGAAAGTAGGGTCATTACCAACTGAGCCAAGCGAGTCGTCAATTTGGTTTGGTGATAGCTGGTCAACATCATTACATATAATAAAAAAAATTTAAGTGTCTGATGGTAATTTCATATTAACTTTTCACTAAATGCATATGAAAGTACGGTATTTACATCAAAAAATCAATTTTTAAAATGTTTGTCTGTTTGTTCCGGCTTATCTCTGAAACGGCTGGGCCGATTTTTATGGGACTTTCACTCGCACATATCTAATGTAATAAGGAATAACTTAGGCAAAACATACTCAATTAAATAAAAAATATACTCACATATAGCGCATATAGCCAAAATTACTGCACTTGTGATACGAATCATTATCTTTAAAAAATAAAAATATAAACAACTTTAAAAATGAATGAAAGCGATAACAAAATAATATTACTTTTTTTATAATTAAATTAATTAATATTAATTAAAAAAAATCTATTAAATTTTAAGTATCTGTGAACTTACTGTTAGGGCGGGAAAATCTAACTGTCATTTGAAACTGTAGAAAACGCTTATATAGGGGTGGGGAGTCATCGCTGACTGAATAATATCTACGATAATTAAACAATACCTTGCGGTTTGTGAATAATTATGTATATATAATAAATTGTAATCTTTTGTGTGTCTGTCAACATTAAAACATAATGAATTAAGGTAGCGATATTTCTAAATTGGACTTCATTGAAACCTTTTTCTCTGTAATCTTCAAAGGGAAAAAATAAAAAAATATATATTATGTTATTCTACAGCATTTTACAGCATTTTCCCTTTGCTTTAGAAATTAATAAAAAAAAACAACTTAAATATCATAAATAAATGCTCTGCTTTCATAGTTGTGACCGTTTTTCTCGTAAACTATCAAAAAACAAGATTTTTTTATTGCCTTCAGTATATTAAATAATACAGCACCTAAAAGACCTTCGGCTTATTTTTTCAAATAACTATTTTATTCATTTTTTACGATTTTTTTACGTAATTCATAAACGTAAGCCGCGAGAGAAACCCCTCTGTCGCCCAGTAAATCAATGCAGGACGAGGCGTTGTGCTGAACAGACCTGTGCCTATTTTCTCCGAAACCGCAGAATCAGTTTAGAAATAACATTTTTATTTTATCCTACGTAATTATTGCGTAATTATTATCGGGAGGTGCAGGGTTGCGCGAGGAAATTTCACCGGCAACACCCACTCGGGCTAGGTCAACGGCGTATATCCCCGTCTTAAGATGTGCATTGTGCAGTGTATGAAGAAAAGAAACGAAATAAATAAAGCTAAACAGACAAATTGAATTTAATAGAATATTTTTACGTGGTTTAATTATACCTACTTCATCATCATCATCATCATCAGCCCTTTTTAACGTCCCACTCGGGCCTCTGCCTCGGGAGGCACGGGCCTCCATCGGACCACCACGGGACCTTAAATAAGGTGTAAGGTTAAAGATACTATTTTAAAAATCAATGGTTAATCTCCATTATGTAAGTACTTAATTATAAACATTTCATAGCGAAATATTAAGTTTGCCTAAAAAATAAAAACATGATGGCAAATCGTAATTGATTAAATTAAAAAATTAACAAAATTACCTACAAAATCTAAATTTCAATATACACTAGCGAATCACCCTCGTTTCGCTCTGGTTCGTCTTTAAAAATCAAATCATTTCAAATAAAACTGCCCATAAAAATAATTTACCCATTTTTTTTATACTTAAAGTACCCTGACCAACTCAAAATAAAACAAAACAGCATTATTTAAATCGGTCCAGCAGTTTTTGAGCTTTAACGAGACTAACGAACAGCATTTGATTTATAATTAAAAAAAAAAATAATTAAAAAATAAGTGAAGTTGCGTACACGCATATGATTTGTATGGAAAGAACCGCGCTAGTACTACAAGTACAACAACAATTTGTGTGATGTGTAAAATACCTACGCATAATATTTATTTCAAATTTTTACTAGTTTTAGTTAGCGGTTTTCCGGATTGATGAAAATGAACGGATGAAATATATATTGTTATTTTTTTATAGTAGCAATTCCCGCGGTTCCGTCCACTGGTAATTGGTAGTAGAAGGTCGAAAATATAGGGTTATACGTATTTTTTGATGCTAAATCATAAAATAAAAAAATTTGGAATGGGACACCCTTATCACCTAGAGGAAAAGAAGCCTACGACCTATTCTCAGACCTACCAAATATACACAAAAAATAGTAAAAAACGGTAAAGCCGTTTCGGAGGAGTTCGATAACAAACACTGTGACACGAGACTTTTATTAGATGATAAAAGCATAAGTAGTGACAATTGAATACTTCCTTAGGTTTACGCGAATATTCGACATTATACTCGTAAATGAAACTATCTTTTTGGATTTTGCCGCAGATTTATTTTGATTTTTAATTCCCGACGCGACGTTTCGAATGCTTTACAGCAATCATGGTCATGAGAGAAATTTGTGTTGTGCTGACGACACGTTTGGTTCAATTAGTAGTGACCCTACGAGTACTTTCTGTCGCTTCGGTTCGATTCCTGCTGGGGGCATTCATTTGTTGAGCACGAATGTTTGTACTTCAATCATGGGTGTTTATATTTATAATAAATAAATACATACAGTATTTAAAATTATATATCTGTAGTGTATCAACTATCTGGTATCCGTAATACAAGCCTTGTAGCTTACCACGGAACTAGATGGCGCTGTTGTAATAATGTCCCAATTTGATTGAAAATCTGGTGAATGTCAACATTATTAACACGTTCTCATAACTATATTCTTTTACATCGGATAAAATTATTATTATTAACGAAACACTTCTATTCACGTCAATACAAGTGATAACCTATAGTTACAGTGCATAGACCTATGTATGCACAAAAGTCAAGGAAAAGCGGGAAAGTAAACACGTCTCTTATCAGTTTATAGAGTTTCACGCTAATTTCATTATTATTAATATTGATAGATTTCTTCATTAACTATATTATATGTCAGAGCTTCTCAAACTGGGGTGCATTAGTTCCAAGATATTATTTTTTAAGGGTCGATATGTCGTAGGGAAATGAGGATACTAGAGATTTTACGAAAACCCTAGGGATACTACAAATTTATGGAAGATTACGAATATTATTGTCAATAACATCTTCTTAGTTCTTACTAAAAATGTTTAGGAATATAGCAAAATATATTAATCAAATGCCCGTGGTATGTCGTTTCACTAGACTAAATATAGTAAAATGAGAAAGGTGCAGCTGGATAAAACAATAAAACATAATTTCAAATTAACTGATGTGTTTTAATGAAAAAAACTTAAAACATATCAGTTGATATGTTTTAAGTTTTAAACTTAAAACTTAAAAAACTTAAGTTCGGACTTACAGTTCTGATCACGGGAGAGACTGACGAGTGTTATTTGTAAGGTCCAATATTTTCGCGTAAATATAATAAGCTATCTGGTAACTTCAAGCCTCATAGCTTTCCACGGAACTAGATGGCGCTGTTGTAATAATGTCCCTATATATTATTATTATAATAAATAAATTGCCGAATGTATGTAATTGTTTCACTCTAAAGTGTCTAGATTCATTTGACAGTTTTTTTATATGCGTTTTTACTGAAAAAGTGGTAAAATTGGTTGGTATTTTTAAGCTTAACAACAGCCGCTGCAAAATATTTCCATAACAACAACTAAATAGTTATAGAATTTTTATCTATCTGTATATCTGTTTGTTTGCGGCAAGTACCCAGCGGTAACGCGTCGCTTGTATAACCGAGTGATGCGGGTTCAAATCCGGGTCTCGCACCTCTGATATTTTCATGTGCGAATCATTTCTAACATGATTAACACTTGACTTACGGTGAAGGAAAACATCGTGAGGAAACCTGCATGTCTGAGAAAACCTAACAAGTTTTCGTAAGACATGTGAAGTCCGCCAACACGCACTAGGCCAACGCGGTGGACTATGGCCTGATTCCCCTCGTACTGAGGGAGGCCCGTGCCCAGCAGTGGGACGTTAAAAAGGGCTGATGATGATGATGATGACCCGAGTAAAGTCAGTGAATGTCGCTATCACAACATATTATAAAACAAAGTCCTCCACGGCGTCTATCTGTCCGTCTGTTCGCAATAAACTCAAAAACTACTGCACCGATTTTCATGCTGTTTTCACCAATGGATAGAGTGGTTCTAGAGGAAGGTTTTAGTATATAATTTATCAAGTTTTTGCTTTTAATATTTAATAGCCGAACCAGTGGCTTCGTATGCGCTAAACATAGTATCGCATCTCCGAACTTACGCAACGGAACGAAAGGCAACGGCTCTCAAACGTTGTTATAAATAACCCACAAACTTATTATATTTAAATAATTGGAAATTCTTATTTTTAATAAATAATAGTGTAGTAGTTAAACAGTCATAGATAAAACGTAAACATATTGTCAATTGGTACAAGATTATAATCAGTCAAGCGCCTCGAGAAAAACTTTTGAAAAAAAAATAACCGTTGGAATATGCCATTGACCATTGTAAGATATGTAAACAGCTCTGACTTTTATGTCAATTCAGTCATTATACAATTTATATTCGGATTTACACGGTTTTATAGATTTTCGTTCTGTAAGTTTAAATGTTTTACAGCGCTTATAATATGAAGGAGGCCTTTCGAAAATATTGATTAATTTAAAACTAACCCGGCCGGCTTCGCTGGGCGTAATAGTTAAAATAAATTATACGGTTTTTATAAGTAATTAATAAAATAAAAGTAGCCTAAGTTACTACTTATAACATTAGCTATCTGCGAGTGAAAGTCCCGTCGAAATCGGTCCAGCCGTTTCAGAGATTAGCCGGGACGAATAGAACAGACAGACAAAAAATTTAAAAATTTATATTTTTTATATAAGTACCGTATATACGTTCATATGCATTAAATGAAAAGCTATTAGTTTAAAAGCTGTCTGTTTTTAACAGACACTTCAATTTTATTTATAAGTATGTGTGGTTATATTTATATGTAGATAGAGATGTACTAAAATTTCAAAACCAATTCTTATTAAAACGCTATTGCGTATAGTTTGTTAATTTCGTCTGACGTCTTTTGCTGCACCAGTAATTTTGATGTATTTTTTACTTATTTTTGTCATATCTTGCGATATTGAGGCATCTTGGTGATAAAGAAAGTACTTTGCCAATAATTTCGCTGCTTCCAGAGCTTCGGATTTTTTAACTAATTTTGACAACTTAAAAGGTACTATTTATTATCTTATTGTTGTCGTTATTGAGAGTGGGTGTAATGTTAAATAGAGTGTATCATTGTATGAAAAACAAGCTGAACCAACCAAAGCAAAGTGATGTTAACGCTTTAGGGAGTTTGTCGTTAAATCGAGTTACGTTACATGGAGTTTACAATATAAAATGAGGATGACTCGCTACTATTATAAGCCTGCAGGACAAAGACTTTCCTACTCTTTTTTACTTCTCCCTAGTTTCGTCACGATAGAGAAGTCTCTCAAAAAGGACTCCAACTCGTGTGTTATTTTGTTGCGTGATCCAAGAAATTGTTCCTTTGGAAGATCATCTTCAGGAGGTAGCTTTCCGTGGGTTCTGGAAAGGATTACGATAAAATTCCACAAAAAATAGTAATTTTGGATATCGAACCCTAACATATGAAGTATTTTATAACTGATAATTATAGGCAATTTACATTCAATGTATGTAAACAGGTGACATGTTATTTACTGCGCCGGCGCATGCGTCATTTTTTGTCGTGGAGGAAAATGTCGATCTTGTTTCTCCGGTGAATCCCTGTACTTACTATATGTACATACAATAATACAGGTGCAAATGAGGCTCTCTCACATTGACTGAAATATTTAAATTCTGTTAATTTAATACTTTCTTAGGTTTACGCGAATATTTGACATTAGAAAATGAAACTAACTTTTCGGATTTTGTCGCGGATTTATTTTGAATTATTGTTCCTGACGTTTCGAATGCTTTACACTCTTATTAATTAGTCTGAGGCTTTACAGCAATCATGGTCGCATGGGCAGTATTATTTTTTCCGGCTTCACTCGCTTAAGTGAAACGAACGTCGGAACGCAAAAAGTCCGTAAGGATAAATTAAAAAAAACCTTAAGCTTCAAAATATTACTTAGGAATGGAAGTATTCTCGATTTCATGGCCTGTTCTGGTTATAGTTCTTAAGTAAACACACGATAATTTTGCCTTTATTATATTACTCTTTATATTCCAGTCAATGTGAATGTAGCCGTTGGAGTTCATTTGGCGTCCTTGACCGATGTCTTATTGGATACAAAGATACATAAATATTTGTAGTTTCTACTCTCTATCTTTATTTAATTTGAAGGGAGATATTTACTGATACGTTTGGCTCAGTTTTTACTGATGTCACTTGCTGTGCCAGTGGACGCAGGTTCGAGTCCTGCTGAGGGCAAAGAGAATGTAAAGGAGTTGCTGAGGGCAATTTGCGTAATGAGCTCGAATGTTTAGTTTACCAGTCATGGGTGTTTAAATTTATATTTTTTGCCTATTGAAAGTTATGTGCAGTGTATCAACTATCTGGTATCCATAACAGAAGCCTCGTACCATGGAACTAGCCAAAGACCATATTTATTTATTACCAGAGGAACCCGCGGCTTCGCTCGCGCTAGAACACAAATTATTTGACTACTTTGGAAGTGTCTCTCGCGCAAATTATTCAGTTTAGATAAAAATGATATTAGAAACCTCAATATCATTTTTTAAAGACCTATCCATAGATATCCCACGTAATGGTTTGATGAAAAATATTTTCTTTAAGTTTCAGTTCTAAGTATGGGCTACCCCCAAAATGTATTGTTTTTCTTATTTTTGTATATATATATAAATCTTAATGTGATTCACAGAATACATCTACTTACCAAGTTTCAACAGCATAGTTCTTATAGTTTCGAAAAAAAAGGCTTTGACATACAGACAGACATGACGAGTCCATAAGGGTTCCGTTTTTTACCATTTGGCTACGGAACCCTAAAAATATCTTTGGCTTTATGCTATTACCAAAGTCAATAAAACATTATAGTCAGCCAACGGACGTGTCCAGACAGAGCAATCGTGCGGGGTTTGCGGAGGGGGTAGCCGTACCGAGCTGCCATACATTCCACTATGCACTGGGTCTATTCTTTACACTGTGCTATTACCAACAATTGATTCCTCATTTAAATATTTTTTATACCCGTCATGACTTCTAAACGGAAAGTCCAATCGAATAATTCAAAAGTGGAATTTACACGTACATAATTAACCTTAATTATCAAACCATTTAAACGGATAAGGATTAATATCATGATGCCAATATCACCATTTTGATTCCGCCCGTATTTGAACTTAATAGTTTAACAAATACTGTTACTGTGGCTTAACTGTAATAGTTAAGCATATGCCACCGCGGATTTTTTGTGAGCAATCATGAGTACTATCTTCTCTAATATATAATAGTGTTTTTGTTATCGGATTCCTCTGAAACGGCTTGACCGATGTTTATGATTATTTTGTGTATATTAGGCAGGTCTGAGAATAGATCGTAGGCTATTTTTCATTGATCAAGGTGTCCAGATTTTTATTTTTAATTTTTTTATGATTTGGCATCAAGAAATACTTTTAACCCTAAATTTTCATCCTTTTACCACCAATCCCTATTTTTTTATAGTGATTAAAACGCGGGCGAAGCCGCGGGAATTGCTAGTATAGGTACTTATTATATAAAGCACTTCTGTGCGTGTGTATGTAATTGAACTCCTCCCAAACGGCTTAAGCGATTTTGATGAAACGTTTTGTGTGTTCGAGTGGATTCGAGAATGGTTTAGATTCACAATTCGGTCCACTACAACATGTTTTTTTTAATTAATTAGTTATTTTAAATACATTTATGCAATAAATGTCATATTCAATTAAAAATAAGTCGTTGCTAGGCAACGTTTTGATACCTTGGGTTACATTTTTCCATTTTATGTGGGGATCTCTAATTTTTGTGAAAATATATAAAGCCTATGTCACTCGGCAAACACGTAGCTTTCTAAAGGTAGAGATTTTTTTAAATCAGTCCAGTAGCTTTTGAGTTAAATCGTAATAAACACACAAACAAAAAAATCAAATCTTTCTTCTTTCACAAGTAATTAATTAATGAAGTAATTTCTTTACCAAAATTAAAGCCACGTTAACGAAGGAACAGTCCTGCGGTAACGTGAGAACTTTTCACTATATGCATATGATAGTTTATAAGGTATTAACCTCAAAAAAAAAATTAAATGTTTGTCTGCCAGGGACGAACTCGAGCGAAGCGAGGGCGCGTCGCTAGTATTTACTATGGACAATTTAAAGTAATTATTTTTTTAAAAAGCGAAAACAAAATAATTTATGTCTTTTTCAATAGTTAAAAAATGGTTTTGTTCACTAATTTACTTTTGGCGGAAAAGTCAAATCAAATGTCAAACTGATTCACGGAGCATTGAGACCAGTATTTTTGACATTTTGTCCATGAATTTATCAGAATGACAACACAATAAAACGAATCCAGCTTATAGCAAGCATTTAGTTATGAGACGTTTATTGATCCGTTATGAATAAAGAAAGTTATGAAACGTTTAATAGGCCTATTGAGCATTTTAGCTAATGAACATTGTAAACCTATAATAAGAGATTTTTATGAATAAGACCGTAAGAAAATACTTTACCGTGACTAATATTTATACAAAAATGTCATTAAAAATTTTCAATGGATTTATCGTGATACGTTACTAGATAATCTGACAAAAATTTTAAGCAGGTCCTCTTTGAAAGTCCATTAAAAATCCTTATAACCTTATAGTTAGCTTCTTTTTCAATATGTTCTCTTGAAAATGTAATTAAAAAAAATTAAGTGCATAGGTACAAAGTACACATGTCAGAAGTGAAACTTCTTTGGCAAACTAATTTTTAAATCTCGTTTATATTTATACTAATCTAAAGCTTTACATTTCCGAGACTTAGAGGGAGGGAAAAAGGAGATATGTTAGGAATTTAATGAATTTAATTGTAATTAAAATAATAAAAGTGTTGAAAATTAATACAAATGCCCTTTCTCACTCTCTCTCTCAATCGGTCTCAATCGCTCTCTCCCTCTTCTTGGACAAAAATGTCCGACATTTTCGTGTCACTAATATTATTATTGCGTTTCATCCGTAAAAATTTTAACCTCATGCGCGCAAAGAAATTTCACTTCAAAAATATTCTACGTACAATTTAACAATAAGCATAATTTTCTCATTAACATGATATTTTCTTGAAGTAAAAAGTATCCTATATATAGATCCTGATAACTATCATCACTACAAATTTCGTCAAAATCTGTCTAGTAGTTTTCTAGTGTCGAGGTCACAGACAGACAGACAGGGAAAAATTATACGTATATTCTGTATTATTAATAATGTTATTTTCAATTATTTTCCACAGAATATTCAATTAAATTAATGTCTTTGATAATTTCTATGAACTGAGATTCACGATTGTGATAAGTTTTTTTAAACTACTTTATTAGATATTTTGATTATATCAAAATCTATGTAATTTATTTATTGTATTATGAAGTAATATTTAATTTATTTATTGTATTATGAAGTAATGTAAATTAGGCATAATCAGATCATGATCGGATAGCTTCGCTTGTATAACCGAGTGATGCGGGTTCAAATCCGGGTCTCGCACCTCTCATTTTTATGTGCGAATCATTTCTATCCTGATTACCACTTGCCTTACGGCGAAGGAAAACATCGTGAGGAAACCTGTGTGTCTGAGAAAACCTAGCAAGCTTTCTAAAGACGTCCCACTGCTGGGTCACGGGCCTCCCTCAATACGAGGGAGATCAGGCCATAGTCCACCGCGCTAGCCTGCGTGTTAGCGGACTTCACATGCCTTTTAGAACTCGAAATACAAATGCTTATACCTTATTAATTAAAGAAAATAAAACCACAAAATATCTCATGAAAAAATTTATTAATTTATCTGAGAATCAAATTGTTTTACAATACATAGAGCAGGGTCTCCATATAAGCTTCTCCGTACTCATTACGAGCTCTACAGCCGTAGTAACCACTGTCCTCTTTTTGAACACCATGTATAAACATGTCAGATATACTAAGATTTCCTTGTGAAGACTCCTTTAGAACCGCCTTTGTGGGTAAAGCTTCAGTATTGCGAGTCCAAGTGAGCTTGGGCAACGGAGTACCGGTCATTTGGCACGGAATTGTCACGTCTTCACCAGCTTTTACCATCATTTTACGTTCAGCGTTTTTAAATAATTTAGGTGCGCCTGTAAACAAAAAATAAATAAATATGTTGGGACATCACACATTACCATCTAGCTCCATGGTAAGCTACGAGGCTTGTGTTACGGATACCAGATAGTTAATACACATATATAAATATAAACACACATAACTGGAGTACAAATACTCGTGCTTATCACTCGACTCGGGGACTCGAACTCGTGACCGCTCAGCAAATAGGATCATTACCCCCTTAGCCAACTTTTTGTCCAATATTAAAATAAAACCTTTTCTTTTTGAACTCGGTGAAACAATAGAATAACAGGCTTATTACTTTGCAAAAATTAAATGGTTTTGGACTCAATTTCCAACCTGAGGTGTCACTAGATAGGTGTTTAATTGTTTCAGCGGAACCCTAATAATTTTCCTAAAATAAAAGTAGCCTAAGTTACTCCTTAGAACATTAGCTACCTACCAGTGAAAGTCCAGTCAAAATAGTACATCCTTTTCAGATATTAGCGGGAACCAACAGACGGACAGACAAAATATTAAAAATTGTGTTTTTTTATTAATACTTTCAGTTTAAAACAGCAGTTCCTGAGATCAGCGCGTTCAACCAAACAAACAAACTCTTCAGCTTTAGAATATCAGTTAAAATAAAAACAAAATGTTAAAAACTGAACTACTCACTGACAACTTTGAGATGCATAGTACTTTTCTGTATTTTCCCAATTTCGTTATTCACCGAGCAAGTATATTCTCCTTCGTCTGAAGCCAACACTTTTTTGATAAGGAGACGTTTGCCAACACTTTTGTTGTGTCTGGTAACACGATCTTTTGGACCGTTGTTCACGTTCTCACCATCTTTGAACCAGTCTGGGTGAGCCAGGGGACTGATGATTGAAACAAATCACATCTAAATACATATTCAATCCCAAAAGTAAACTTAGATGTTAAATCCAAACGCAGTTTCTACATACTAAGTTGAACTATAGAATGCAAACCAAACTAAGACAATTTCAAGTCAAGCAACAATTGGAAAAAATACACAAAACTAGTGTACGTTCTTATTTATTGTTTTCATCAAACCTATTCATTTTATAATGTTAAGTTAAATGAAATTAAGACAGTAAAATATTGATTTGATAATGTCAAATAGTTGATAGGCCCAGCCTCACTTGGGCAAACAAGAGAAGCGGGTTCAATTCCCGGTCTCGCATCTAGTATATACTCGTAATGTTAAATGGGAAGGGACTTCATTCGATTCTTGTGAAGATATCAATATCTGAATTAAATTTTACTTAATTCTTAAAACATTTAAAATGAGTATATACTTACTCGCCACCATAAATGCAGTACAAGAAGACGGATTCTCCGATTTTAGCGGTCACTTCAGTGGAGACATATTGCTTGACAACTTCGTTATCCTTCGGGCCACTATCTGGAACTACTTCTTCTAGAACATGTTCTGCTAAGGTCACAGCATCATCAGAAGCTGGAGTTTTTCCATGACATACATATGTCTTATCTACTCCAACATCTTCTTTGTTAACACTTGCAAAATACAAAGTACCCTCAGGTGAAATTGTAAATTTGGCGCCCTCAACTTGTTTAAATTTATCTCCCGTTTTAATCGCCCAGATTATTTCTGGCTTGGGATAAGAATTGGGGATGTTACAGTCAAGTTTGTAGGTTTTTCCTTCTACAGGCTTGTGCTTTTTGAGTTCCACTTTCGGTTTTTCAATGAAACATTTCTTTACATTTATGGTTCGGGTAGTGGCAACACCAAATTCGGATTGAGCCATACATTGGTATTCCCCTTCGTCAGAATCTACGGGTTTATTGAAGATCAAAGTTCCTTCTTTCTCTTGCTGCTTGACGTCAGCTCGAAGACTGAATGGCTTTTCATCTTTTAACCAGGAATATCTAAAGATATAAATATAATAATATATAAAGATATAAATGAAATAGTGTACATATCTCAAAAGAATATCAAAAGAACAATTTCAAATTTTATAGCTTTTTAGGAAAAAAAGGTATAAGAGTTTAGTAGGTATATATTATCTGTGGAAAAAAATTGGCACTTAACATAATCATATAAAATAAATTATTACACAAAACATATTCCAAGGACGTGGCCATTAATAAGAGACGAGTTCAAAAAACTATTTATGGATATAAGCAAGGAAAACAGCATTTAGCATACTTTGTTTAAACTGTAATTGATTTATTTATATAATTGTTATTCTACAGATCATATATAAAACAGATAACATATACTAAGGGACACAAATAAAATGTAATATTTATTTAAATAACAGAAACCGTGTATTAATCGTGGACTTTCCCGATACCTATGTATCCTTCCCATACCAATGGGATAGCAAAAAAAGGCTGATGTAATACTTAGCTTTTTTAGCCCGTTAAATTTTCTTAAGTTCCTTAGGAACTTAGGCTACTTTTATTATATCTCGTAATCTATTTGTATACTAAATTTTAACAAAATTTGTCTAACGATGTCAACATAAAAATGAAACAAAGATACCGTTGAAATGTAAGGCACCTCACTGTATGTTATTTGTCAGTAGTCATTTGTCAATGTGAATGACAGTTGCTCTATTAAATTATGAGTGCATTCTCTTTGCCTTCCCTACTTGCAACAATGAAACACACACACACACACAAGTGTTTAGTTGATAAATAATACGTACTTGACCCGGTCATCACGCTGTACGGTAGCACAGTTCAAAACTAAATCTTTTTTATCCGGAACCCTGAAGCATATTTCAACTGGAACCTCTTTCAGAATCAGTAGTTTTGGTTCCGCAGATTTTGGTTCTGCAGGTTTTGGTTCCGCAGGTTTTGGTTCCACAAGTTTTGGTTGTACTGGTTTTGGTTCCACCAGTTTTGGTTGCACTGGTTTTGGTTCCACCAGTTTTGGTTCTACCGGTTTTTGATCCACCGGTTGTGATGCGCCTGAATAGTAGTATAAACCAAATTAAAAATGGAAGAAGATGTAATCTGTACCGTTGCTTATAACTAATGTAATCCTGCGGTTTAATTATGTACGAGGATATTTTGTAAATAGCGGTTACGGTTGTACCCTGGTCATTTAATTATAAGAGTAGCCTAAATTACTCCTTATTATATCAGCTATCTGCCAGTAAAAGCGTCTTCAAAATCAGTTTCAGCGTTTCGAAGGTTAGCCGAAACAAACAGACAACCACACAAAAATTTAAAAAAATGTCTTCTTTATTGTAAGTACCGCATATATTTTTTCTTATTTATGTAACTATAGTGTTGTGATTTACAAAATCCAACTATATTAGGTTCAAACGCGAAAATGTATGAGGTTTATATGTTATCATAGTAATATATAAAAGTAATAAATAAATGTTAAAGGAAAAAAAAAGTATTTTATCCCGGAAATCATCCTTTGAGGCGGTGAAAAGAGGGTTTGAAATTTGAATGGGCATTCAATACTTTCTCAGGTAAGGGTTAAAAAAAAGTAAAAAAAGATTAGTACAGTCCAGTCTCTTTCTAAAAGATTAAATCTGGACTGTACTAAATTGGTGTAATAATTAATATATACAGATGAGACAACCCTATTATAAGCCATGCGATCGGTAACGTGAGAGGACTCGTTCTATAGAGAAGCGTTAAAACGTACCTAGGGACTGACCAGAGTAAAGCAAGGGTTGGTCGCTAGTAGGATATCCTATCTAAAGATATGCTAATACATATATATTTAAATTACATGTGTAAAACCGCAGGCGCAGGACAACGCTATTTTCTAAAAAAATATTATTAATGATATAAGAATACAATTTTGAATTACAAGATAAATAATTGACTTACATAAAGCGCTGACCGCCAAGATAAAACAGATTCGCAACATCATTTCACCTGCAAAATTAACTTCTTATAAAATATATACATATAAAAAAATTCTGAATTGAATCTGTACAGTATTTTTTTTTGAAAAATCTTATTGGTATAGTCAATATTATCAATAGAGGGAATATCTATAGTTCTTACAATTTTTGTCTGTCAGTCTGTCTGTCTGTCTGTCTGGGGACTGATTTTGATAAATTATGTTATAATAATAGCTGGTTTTTGGGACAAATCCGAGCGGTACGTAGTTGAGTTGCTAGTGATCTAATATGATATACTTTCGTCTGAAACGTCAATGTTGTAAAAATGATTTTTTAAAAAATAAGAAAACAAAAAGAGATTTATCCCATTACAATGTAACGAATGTCAATAGTTAAGTAAACTGTGTTATATACAAAAAGATTTGTGGTCTGGTTAAGAAAAGAAATAGCGAAATAAAGCAGTATCAAATACTCTACTAAGGCTCTATTAGGGCAGAATGTGCCCTACATATGGGGCTGTTTGGGAAAACGTTCCCAAAGTTCTCAAAGTTTTGAAATTAACACTTGATTTAAAATATAAGGTAATCCAAAGAACATGACAACAAATAACAAAAAAAGTCAAGTGTGAGTCGGCACCATGTTAAAATTTTATCCACATAAAGGCTTAGTTAAAAAAATACGATGGTACAGAACCCATGTATAAGGAATGCGACTTACACTTAACCAATTTATTTTTTATATTCAAAGACCAGCCTACCTGCTAGATAATACAAGATGAACTGCAATTCTGGGATGGAGTGAAGCGCTTATATACGGTCAGTATGTACCGGTTAGCTTTATTTTGCTTCATTTTCCTTATACTTATTTTGTTTATTATTTATTTAACGATGCATCGTGTCTTGAGACTTTAGTGCAACCCGAGTGTCCTTCAGGATGGTTTTAGCATATTTTATTAAAGTTAATTTTAACGGTTAATCCTATAATACTAAATATCGTTTTTTTTAATTAACTAGATTTAAATTTATTTTTTAATGTCCCACTACTGGGCATGGTTCTGCTTAATATGAGGATCCACATCAGTCTACCATCAGGCCATAGTCCAGTACACTTGCTAGGTTCGGACTTTACGTATATTTGAAGATAAGAAAATTCTAACTTAATTAGATATAAAAATTGATTTTTTTAATGTATTTATCGTATATATACATACTTTCATATGCATTTAGTGAAAAGCTGTTAATTTGAAATTACAAACTGACACTTAAATTTGATTAGATGTCTTGATACAGAGTCCAAATCTTTAGTTTATACTATTTGTGTCTGAAGAAGAAAAGCACTGGACTGATTTTGATGAAATTTGGTATGCTAATAGCTGGTTATCGACCTTTTTTTCTATTAGGCATTGGGACGAAACCGGGCAGTGAAGGTGAGTCGAAAGTAAATTGCCAGCCTTTGTGTATTCTATAGGTTACATTTCGGAGAGTGTGCGCAGGAATTACACGACTTAATTCCCCCATCCCCTTTCCATCATCGGACAACACGGTGAACGGCTGGCCTTCATCCTTATGTCGTGGACATTCCAGCCGTTCGGACGAAGCGTTTCGCTTCGTCATTTATTATACGTGCGGCTAAGGATTGGAACAGCCTGCCTGCGTCAGTGTTTCCGTCCGATTACAATATGGGAGTCTTCAAGGCAAGATTGAATAGGTGGCTACTGAATTAGTGCGACTTACCATCTACGACTGCGTTACCACTTACCATCAGGTGGAACGTAGTCAAGCACTAATTCTGATTTGAATAAAAAAAAATTACAAAAAAAAACATCAGGTTGCGCGCAAACAAGTTTACAATAATACTATCTATAGCTTTATTCATATTTTAATATATGATTTAGATTAAATGGTTTAGGTACTACTCCTCGTCACAACCACCACCTCTACGTACGTTGAGGTCGCGGGTTCGAGTCCCGCTGGGGGCATTCATTTGTTGAGCCCGAATGTTTGAACTCTAGTCATGGATGTTTATATTTATAATATGTATGTATTTAAAGTTATATATGTGTAGTGTATCAACGATCTGGTATCCGTAACATAAGCCTTCTACGCTTACCACGGGTGTAGATGGCGCTGTTGTAAAAATGTCCCAACATATTCATTTATATAATGCGGGTTGCTCCTGGATAGCAGAGTGGACTGTGGAGCAACCCTCTTCGCTGTGTGGTCTGCTTCAGCAGACCTGTCGTCGGGGCGTCGTGGTTGAATGCGTAAGCGATCCTGCGACGCCCCTTTATGACGGGAGAGGTTTTAGTGGGTAGTACTGGCAAAAAAAGATTTTAAGATGGCAGAGGTTCCATAATTATGAAAAAAATAACTTTTGTCCTGAGCCTTTGCACGTGTTTAATTACGAGTATGTATTACAATATCTTTTCTCATTACAGCCTATGTACGGCTGCAAGCCCTAGGTTTGAGTCCCGGGTCGGGCTACTGAATTACTGAGTAAAAGACCGACGCTTTCACTCCCCTGTCTAAAAGGGCACGAAAATTTGAGAGTACACGTTGTGTCTGCATTATAGTATCTCTTGCTTTTGACTAGTTTCAGTGAGACTGTCAACCGTGACTGAAATCGGTTAGGAGGCCAGGTTATTATAAATCATCATCGAAATCAGTTCATTCGTTTTATTAAATATCATATATCTAAACCTATATCTATTTACAAGCCTTTCCCGCAGCTTCGCTCGCATTTTAAAGGCTGGAAACCAATTACTTTACTCCCGCCCCCCTCGCCACCGCCGTCTTGCACGCGGTGATCATTATTTAGTTGCGGAGTTATGTTAAAACTATGATATCTCGTAAGATATTCATTGAAATCAATTTTGTTCAAAATTAAATACTTGTGATGAGTAACTTATTTATTTAGGTAAGGATTAATATCATGTTTATAAAAACACCTTCGCAAATAATGCATTATCTTAAAACAAATTCGATTACAATAAAAAAGGTTACAGCGAGTCAATCTTAAAAGATAGACATATGCTATCACAGACTTTTTTTTAGAACTTTTAAAGAAAGAACAATTCCGTCATACATGATTTTTGCATAACTTTAACCGATTACGCAGCGCACGCAACGGAAGCTCTCAAAAGGAATATTTTTCTCCCGTTTTTGCAATATTTTTCATTAGTATTTGGTGGTTCTAATGGTTGTACCGTAATGTAATATAGCCTAGCGATAAACGGAATGTCTAAAACAAAAAGAATTTTTCAATTCGGATTTCGAACCAGTATTTAAACAAACAAACAAACTCATCAGATTTATAATCTATTTATTACATCATCTATAATAATTATAGGATTTTTTAAATCATAACAATATATTATAAACAGTAAACTAATAAATTTAAATATCAGAAAAAATATGAAAAACATGATGTTGTCGACCAAAGTCACTTATAAGTAGAAAGGAAAAAAACTGAAACCTCAAATCAATATCTTTATCGCCTTTCGGAACGAACTCATAGTAAGTAAACACTTTTTTCTAGCGTGATCTTTTTTGTGTTTAATTATTTCTTACTTTACTTTTTTTTTGTTTTTGTGTAGCGTGAGCGACGGGTTCATAAATAATTTTTTTTAAATATAACCTCCTCCATTTTTGAAGTGGGTTAAAAAGTAACCTATGTTACGCCTTATAATGTAAGTTATCAGTAAGTGAAAGTCCCGTCAAAATCAGCCCAGCCGTTTCAGAGATTTAGCGCAAGCGAAGCCGCGGGTTCCGCTAGTTAAAATAAATATAATTTCAAAAATAAAAGTAGCCTAAGTTACTCCTTATAACATTAGCTATCTGCCAGTAAAAGTCCCATCAAAATCGGTTCAGCCGTATCAGAGATTAACCGGAACAAACAGACAGACAAGCTGACTAAAACTTTAAAAATTGGTTTTTTGATTTTAGTAACGTATATACTTTCATATGCAATAAGTGAAAAGCTGTTAATTTGAAATTACAAACAGACACTTCAATTTTATTTAATGTATTAGTATTACATGTATAGTTTATAGATAACTCGTAGTTAAAATGTCGCACGCTACTAAAGTTATTTTATAAGCGATATTCCGATATCTTCAACAATCATATACTTCATATTTCAGCGAATTAACACAAAACCTTAATTAATCTTCCAATATATAGATGGAGTTTTGAAGTTCCTTTTGAAATTCTCCATCTATTGGTAAAAACCTCATGAAAATCGGTACAGCAGTGTTTGAGTTTATCGCGAACAAACAGATTCGCGAGTTTGTTGTATTTGGCAGTGATATTTATTAGAATTCATATAAAAAAGAGTGTAAAAACATGTTTTTGGATTGGTTTGTCAATACTTCTTATCAACATAGTAACAGAACGAAGTGGATATTACATTGTATTTCTACATTTTGATTAACGCATTACTAAGAAGTGACTCACCCTCACTTTGAAAAACAAAAACAAATCTGTTCCAAAGGAACTATACATATTTCCGTTATAATTATTATATAATCCAACATTGCATATGTATTTAACTCTTCTTAAAGTCCCACTGCTGAGGGTGGACTTCCCTTCAATACAATATATCAGCACCATCTACAACCGTGGTAAGCTACGAGGCTTGTGTTACGGATACCGGATAGTTGATATACTACACATATAAATTTTAAATACATACATATTATAAATATAAACACCCATAACTGGAGTACAAACATTCGTGCTCAACAAATGAATGCCCCCAGCGGGACTCGAACCCGCGACCGCTGGCGCAGAAAGTAGGGTCACTATCAACTGAGCCAAACGTATCATCGAATATAAACAAGAAAAATAAAGAACTCCTTATCATTTCACAAATCATCATTTTATTTGAAGCAATTAATTAATTAATTATGCATATTTTTGATAATAAATACAATAAAAAACCAAACTTTTATTAATACATTTTATGAGGTTGTTATTTTAACTGCTTCTGAGATGGAGACGATTTGATCCAAACCATCTATTTGTACTTTATAATTTACAGGCATTTTTTTTTTCTTATTTAATGATTGATTATGTCAAAATTAAATCCCAAAAGAATTTGTTAGTAAGTATTGGTTTTTAAGATAACACCGTTAATGTAAACTGGAATAAATAGCCAACGACCTATTCTCAGACCTACCAAATATACACAAAAAGCCATAAAAATCGGTCAAGCCGTTTCGGAGGAGTTCGATAACAAACACTGTGACACGAGATTTTTATATAATAGTAGTAGAACAAGAAATTTGCCCTACCGTACAAACAAATACTTTTTTAACGACATCTTCTTCTTCTTCCTGTCCTTATCCCACGCTGTGGGGTCGGCACAACATGTCTTCTTCTTCCACTCTCCTCTGCCATTCTTTGACACTCTTATACATGTTGTAATTGGTTTGGCAAGAAATTTTACAACCGGCCGGCTGCCTGGCGATAACCCTCTGGGGGAATGCTATTTATTTATCAATAATATTATTACTATCTAAAAATTTAACTGCTGGCTCCATTCTATACATCTGGTGTAACCTCCATGTAATTTGAATAATATTCATTAAATCTCAAAAAGATGGTAGCAACATTATATCCAAAATTTAAAGATCCAATTTTATAAGGGTGACATAGGAACATAATGACATAGTTGGATGTTAATATTTAATGCTTCTTGTAGAAATTGTAGAATTTTGTCTTACTTTTATTCAAAACGCTGTAGTTGTTGATCATCTGTGTACTGTATATGAGTGAGCTTCAGATTTCTCCCAAAAGACCATATCAGTTATTACTTGTCCTAGTATTAATTATATTGTAAAATATAAATTTATATTTAAAATTTATAATTTTTAATGTTGACATCATGCGTTTTTAACGACATCGATGTCCTTTAAAGCATAAAGTCAAGAAATTTTTTGTACTTTTAGCGCGAGCGAAACCGCGAGTCCCGCTAGTATATAATAACCGAATAAATAAAAAAGGACTTTTTTTGCTCTTCTTGTAAAGCAACAACAATAGTTAAGCCGTAGGAACGTGTCTGACATAATTAATGAGGAATCGCAACATGTTTACAAGGAACACCAGTACATGATGTAAATAATACTGAAGTGTCTGTTTGTAATTTCAAATTAACGGCTTTTCACTAAATGCATATGAAAGTATATACGGTACTCACATCAAAAAATCAATTTTTAAAGTGTTTGTCTATCAGTCTGTTTGTTTCGGCTTATCTCTAAAACAGCCGGACCGATTTTGATGGGACTTTCACTCGCAGATGTTATAAGGAGTAACCACGGAAGAGAAATCTATTTCGTGGGAGTAACTTAGGCTTGTATTCTTTTAGAAAATTTAAAAAACTGTTTAATTTTGTTTTACCTCATACTAAATAAAGTACCTCATTTTGTTTGAAGTCGGTTGATACAGACAATATAAGTGTAATAGCCGTACAATAGAAGAACATGACAAATATCCAGGAAAATATCTAAGACAAATTATTATCTAATTTATACAATTCAGTGCACACGTCATACCTTATAGCCGCGGGGATTTCTTGCGGACAGGACAAGACGTGACCAATCGTGTGATACAAAGTATTTTAACTAGGTATCGCACTTGACTTCTCTTTTAAATATTTTTTTGTTGTATGTATGTTTGTAAGCAGACATAAGACAGTGGTAGCCTAGTGGTAACGCGCTCGCTTGTATAACCGAGTGATGCGGGTTCAAATCCGGGTCTCGCACCTCTGATATTTTCATGTGCGAATCATTTCTATCATGATCACCACTTGTCTTACGGTGAAGGAAAACATCGTGAGGAAACTTATATGTCTGAGAGAACTTCGCAAGTTTTCGAAAGACGTGTGAAGTCCGCCAACTCGCACTAGGCAAGCGTGGAGAACTATGAGCTGATCTCCCTCGCATTTGAAGGGAGGCCCACCCCCCGTAGTGGGACGTTAATATGGGCTAAAATAAAAACATTTTTTTGTTATTTCCATATAATTTGACCCTCAATTAAAAATATACTCAAACGGTTCGTCTGCGATCGTCCCTAACGTTTTCACAGTTTTTCTGGACAATGGAATACATACCCTTCATCTGTTAAAAACAAAAACAAATTTATTCCACGAGACCGTACATTTTTTTGGGATAAAAAGTAAGCTATGTACTACGAATATTATCATACACAGACTATCTCTGGGCCAAAAATTTATCCAGGTCCGTTTAGCCATTGGGGTTGAGTCATATTTTTTTAGAATGGCAGTGGTAACCCAGTGTTAATGAGCTCGCTTGGGGCACCAAGCGAAGCGGGTTCAAATCCCGGGTATCGTATCACATATTTTCATATGCGAAGAATTTTCAACATAATTACCCCTTCTCTTACGGTGAAGAAAAAGATTGTTAGGAAACCTGCATGTCTGAGAGAACCTAGCCAGTTTTCGTAAGACATGTGAAGTCCGCCAACACGCACTAGGCCAGCGCAGTGGACTATGGCCTGATACCCCTCGTACTGAGGGAGGCCCACAGGCCCCAGCAGTGGGACGTTAAAAGGGCTGAAGACAAGAGAGGAGTGATTAAAAAGATTTTTAGGTTATTGAGAATTTTTCCATTTTATTCATATATGTTTTAAATACATTAATTAATTATTATTCTCAGTCATTTGATACAATACATTATACAATTTTCATGATCACTGAATTGTTTTTATATCTATAGTAATGTTATAAAGAAGTAAAGTTTGTGTGTTTGTATATTTGTTAAATTGTAAGGGGTAATCTCGGGATCTACTGAACCGATTTTAAAAATTCTTTCACCAATAGAAAGCCACATTATTGCTGAGTGTCATAGGTTATATAAAAAACCGAAAAATAAAAAGGCTTTTACGTGGTAGTCCGTTTTGCAAAGTGAATCGGAGAAAAAACGGTCGAATGAAAGCGTTTCTTACGCGATTATATATGGAAATTACGTCATTTTAAAACTATACTAAAGAGGTTACACCTGGGGACGAACCCGAGCGAAGCGAGGGTGAGTCGCTAGTATTTTATAATTCTATTGCGTTACATATGATATTAATTTTTATTATTGAATTAGAGGTGCGAGACCCGGATTTGAACCCGCATTACTTGGTTATCCAAGCGAGCGCGTTACCGCTGGGCTTAATCACTCCTAGTAGATCTTTATTTCACTAGCAAACCTAGCCTAGCAAAGGCCCGCTGCGCTGGGCGTAAGTTAAAATAAATTAAACAGTTTTTATAACTTTCTAACAAAATAAAATTAGGCTAAGTTACTCCTTACAATATTAGCTATCTGCGAGGGAAAAGAAAGTCCCATCAAAATCGGCCTAGCCATTTCAGAGATTAGCCGGAACAAACAGACAGACAAAAATTTGAAAAATGATTGTTTGATGTAAGTACCGTATATACTTTCATATATATTTAGCGAAAAACTGTTAATTTGCAATTAAAAACAGACATTTCCATTTTATTTATATGTACTAATTTAATATAAGTAATCAGTCAATAAGATTTTATAAAAAGATAAGAACTAATATTTTTATTTACAATTTTACAGGAAATATTGTTGTAATTTTCCTACATTATTCACGTATTAGTCAAAGCCAAGATTTACGCAGTTAATAGAGCTAAGGACTTAGGCATTTCAATCCGACTGTATAAGCTGAAAAATTACGCAAATTACAAAGTTCCGATGGTAAATGTATACAAAAACTTGACAAATTATTTACTAAGACCTTCCTCGAGAACCACTCTATAACAAAATGACATTTGCTTTGTATATATAGTTAAGTTTACTTGTAATTTCCTTTATTGTAAATAAATATAAACAAATAACAAAAAAAAAAACAACATAAAAATCGGTACAGCAGTTTTTGAGTTTATTGCGAACAGACAAACAGACAGACGCGACGGAAGACTTAATTCTATAATAAGTCCTAGTGATACTTTTACAAGTTCTTTTAAATCGTCATTTTTGCATTAATAAAATAAAGAATTAAATTGAAAGTCTGTACATATGTTAATATGTTGGAACACACACAACTTGTGTTACGGATACCAGATATTTGATACACTACACGTATATAACTTTAAATACATACATACAAGCAATTACCGCGGCTCCGCCCGCGTTAATAGAAGAATAAAAAATTAGGGTTATAGGTATTATATCAAATCATAAAAAAAAATGGTTTTAAAATAAACTCTGGAGAGGGCCACCCTTATCACGTAGGGGAATAAAAAATAGCCTACGACCTATCCTCAGACCTACAGTTGAATATACATAAAAAAATCATAAAAATCGGTCAAGCCGTTTCGGAGGAGTTCGATAACAAACACTGTGACACGAGATTTTTATATATTATATTATAAATATAAACACCCATGACTGGATTACACACATTCGTGCTCAACAAACAGTGCCGGATTAACCATATAGCAAGAGTAGCAATTGCTACGGGCCCCGCGCGAAAGGGGGCCCCGCATATTTAAACCCACTCATCTCTGCCTGAGCGTAATTTTTTAAGTAAAACTTATTAAGATGTGGTATGTTAAATTTTTTAATGTCGCAAAACGTTACAACTTTTCCTACTAAGACAATCCACGTCAGACACTCGGTACCCGACTATTTCCTTGGCATAAATAATTTCATACGGTAAGCGCACAAGTTCTACAAAAAGTTGCTTGTATAAACGTGTAGAATTTCAGTCGGGAATTTATGAAAACTAATTGAAATATTTGTTTAGAGCGCTCCCGAGATAAATAATCGAACTTTGTCGTGCATATTTTTTTTTTATTTTGTGACCATAATATGTAAACCATGATCACGCATGGAGGATGGAAAAATGGAGTTAAACAGGCAAATACGAGAAAAAATGTAAAAGCACCCTTAAATATAAACTTTGAAATATGTATTGAAATAAATATTCTGTGTAGTCTCATCAGTTTTCAATTGTTAGTTTCCTACTAAAATTAATTTAAATTGCCAGGAAATCCCATCTCAGGCTTTTTGTACTTGTCAATGCCTAACAGCGCCTATATTAATTTACTACACTATTAATTACCCACAAAATTAACCTATAGATACCAAATAAACGTATTGAGTATTGAGTATTGAATTGTATTTTTACCACTTTATACTTAAGAACTCCTAGCAGATCAAGAGCTCTTGGAAAGAATTTGCTACGGGCCCCGCGCTTGCTTAATCCGGCACTGTCAACAAATAAATGCCCCCAGCGAGACCCGAACCCGCGACCACTGGCGCAGAAAGTAGGATCACTACCAACTAAGTCAAATGTGTCGTCGACTAAATAATAGGTTGCCCAGTGGTGACGCGCTCGCTTGGAAGACCGAGTAGATTCAAATCATGGTCTCGCACCTCTGATATTTTCATGTGCGAATCATTTCTATCATGATCACCGCTTGTCTTACGGTGAAGGAAAACGTCGTGAGGAAACCTGCGTGTCTCCAGTCATGGGTGTTTATTTATAATATGTATGTATTTAAAATTTATATGTGTAGTATTACAACTATCTGGTATCCGTAACACAAGCCTCATAGCTTACCACGGAACTAGATGGTGCTGTTGTAATAATGTCTCAACATATTTATTTATTTATTTATTAAAATACCCATTACTTAGTAAAGTAGTGTATTTTACATACATATTATACGAAAAATACAAATATATAAACTTTTGCAATTTAATTGTAAAAAAACATAACTTTTGTTACCTAATCTATACCTACATATAATAAAACTGTAGAAAAGTCGTTTTTGTACATCAAAAAAAAATTACAAAAAATTGCCAGGGTATTAAAGGACAACCAATAGAACCCATTTCCAGCATTTTAAGAATTTTTGTCTGTTTGTCGGTTTGTCGGTTTGTCTGTTTATTTATCCGGGCATCACGTAAAATGTACGAAAGCAATGTAGATAACTTTTATACACAACGATTGAACGTAACTTGAAGTAACATTTAGTTTTTGTTTCATTGCAATCGGTTCAGTCTATCAAAAGATATTTGAGTTTAAAGTGAAGAAGTAGAGAAATTCCAGAAGTAAAATTAGGGTTATGTGAATTTGGTCTCACTCATCTACAAACCTGAGTGCACAGTTAGGAGGCTGCGAAAATGCACAGGAGTTTTCCAATTTATTGTTACAAATAGGCGATGGCACATACCCCGTATAAGAAGATGGAAAAGTTATTTTGATTGATAATGATTTGAATTGATGGTTCCACAGCTAATGTTGTTTATAAAGAAGCACTAGCATAAATAAAAAAAATGATTTGTATCGGTATCCTCCAACAGCGCTTCGCACTAAAAAATACATTGTTAAGTTCCGACATCCACGCGAACGAAGTCGCGGGCACAGCTAGTATAAAATACGAACCTTTAGCGCTAATTTGAAAATTCTTAGAACATTGATAAAATTGTACTATTCGTCGTTGCTTATACTCTTCATAGTTCGAGTAGATTATTACATTGTAGAAGTATTCTTGGAAGCTCTAAACGAATTAGTATGTACTTAAAATAACATATTAAGAAATAATTATTAATTATACTAATGTTTTAATTACGATTGACATTTGTTTTCCAATTAAATTTAATTAAAAATAGTTTTGCTAATGTCGCACTTACATATATCATGTGAGAATAAAAAATAGAGGAGGTTAAAAGGACGTTATTGTTATCCGTGATCGAATCGAACCAATCTTCAAACAAGTTTTTTATTGTTAATATAATTAGTTAAATAAAATTAGATCGTCTAATTTTAGTTATGTTAATATCTGTATTTTTAAGTGCAATAAAGAATAGTTTATAAATGTTATTTACATTTAATAAGCTGTCAAACCACATAGAATTCTAATACTACTAATCAATGGTAATCACTAAAATTACTTTATGTAATTTTATTAATATATTAATATATTAATTATTAATATAGTAATTTATTTTATTAATAAATAAAATAATTTTATTAAAATAGTTAAATTTTACATTTACAACTTATTGTTTGTTGGATTGATATTATCATACTCATTGTCGTGGTGGAGGGTTGAGTTGCGTCCGGCAATCCGGCGTGAAGCCAAGAGATCTCTCCATTCGCGAATGGAGAGAACTCATTCGGTGGGCGGTGTTTCATTCGGGTTGCTCCTGATACTTCTCTGATAGCAGAGTGGACTGTGGAACAAACCTGGCTGTGTGATGTGCTTCGGCAGACCTGCCGGGCCGTCCGGGCGTCATAGTTGCATGCGCAAGCGATCCTACGACGTCCAATTACGGCAGATGGGTACTTGGGTGTTAGTGGGCAGTATTGGCAGGTTTCTTGCCTGTAGCAAACAGGTGGTTATGTGGGGTTCCGGCATTCCAAAGGTAGTAAAAAATATTCATTTTTATTTTACACCAATAATCAATACATATATTTATTATGTTGGGACATTTATTACAAAAGCGCCATCTAGTTCCGTAGTAAGCTACGTAACGTGCTTGTGTTGCGAATACCAGATAGTTGATATACTACACATATAAATTTTAAATACATACATATTATAAATATAAACACCCATGACTGGAGTACAAACATTCGTGATTAGCAAATGCATGCCCCCAGCGGGACTCAAACCCGCGACCGCTGGCGCAGAAAGTAGGGTCACTACCAACTGAGCCAAACGAGTCGTCAAATTATTTTTTACTGTTTTTTTATTTCTTCCTGGATGAGGTTTCCCTTATTATTTTTTAACATGTAAAAGTTTTTGATCTTAATTGACTAGAATCTAATGCAACACATATTAGTAGAAATAAATATTGACAATTGACATTTGACATTTAAAAATTTGACAATGACAGCAAGCAACGCGTATAACCTCACACAAGTTTTGTAAATATCAAAACAAAGTAGTAAAAAAAATTATCATTATGTTTTTCTTGTATTTAATAAGTTTATTATCAATGGTAGTGCAAGGGATTTTTTTCACAATGGCCCTTGGTAAGCTACTTCACCGTTTGTTATAAGTTTTATAGTAAATATTTTTCTTAACTCAATATTGGCTAATTAAAAGGGAAATGCCTTGATTGGCACCTGTCCTATCTCTAAAAATACCTTGGCGGCAACCTCTATTGGATACAAACTGTAAAATTATTATTATTTTATAGGAAATGATTAAAACTGAATTTTACAAGTTGGTTATGTTTAAGGTATTTTATATACTTGAATAAGAAATTAATTAAGTATTGAATTAATTGACTGGTTGTTTTATTTTATGTATGTTGTGAGTGAAATTTGAGAGAGGAGGTTTCTTCATGAGAAAGCAACCAGATAGATATATTATAACTTCTTCTTTTAATGAATTCTATATGATTTGGGTGTATCCAATAAAATTAATTCAAACACACTTGAAAGAATTGTTTTCTTGAACTCTTCTTCTTGATATGAAATTGCTGTGCCATATTTAAAAATCTTTATAGATCAACTCTTGATACTTGATTTACTTTCTCTAAAAAAAAAAAACTTGAAAAATGAAGGCATAAAGCTTACCTAATACTTACTATAGCCTTTAATAATTAAAGAGAATAAAGTCATGTTATTTTTTTTAATTAATCATAATTTGTTGGATTATAATATATAATGTAATAAACAATTTCAGCGGCAGGCCTATTCTACTTAGCAGAGTTAGTGGAGGAGTACACAGTCATGGCAAAATATGTTATTACCTGGATTGTAGTAGTAAGTTTAAACATTTACTTTGATTTATATCTATTAATTAAAAAAGATGAATGTAGAATATTTGTTGGAATTCCTCGGCTTTTCTGGTTTCCTTTGAATATCCTTTGCTTAAACATTATAATGTAGATATAATTTTTAACCAATCACAAAAAAAGATATAAAAATTATTATGTTCTATAATTTCCTCAAAGTCAATATTAACTTGGAGAAAAAATACTTATTACATATGCAAATCTATCTCATAAGCAGGTTGCGAACCTGCTACTTTCATCACACTGTGCTAGATGGCAGGCTAATTAAATTTAAGACTTGCAAATAACACTGTTCTCTGTTACTACCTTTCTTATTGCAAAAATTATTTTTGCTTTTTATATTCTATTCTTGAAAAAAGACTTTGAATGTCTGTCTTAAAAAAACAAAAAAATTGAGTTTCATTTGTCTTAGTTTGTAGTGACCCTAATTCCTAACCCAGCAGTCGAGGGCTCGAGGCATTCATTTGAGAACACAATTTTTTTTTCTACATAAGTTTGATAATGTCAAATGTGTAGTGTATCAGCTGTCTAGTATCCGTAACACAAGCCTCGTAGCTTACCACGGAACTAGATGGCGCTGTAAGCTAATGTCTCAACATTAAAATAAAAATGAAAAATTTCAAAATATATTTTATCAAAATTTTTTTATTTTTTTCAGATAACAACTGCAATATACATTGGGTTAATAGTATTTGAAGATATACCGTTATATTTAAACTTAATAGGTCTATTTCAACAGCTGCTCCATGGTTTTTTGTTAAAAAAGTTCCCGGTAGTGCAGGTCTACAGCATTACATTTATTTTAGCACTAGCCAATTTAATAGTACATCACTATTTCTCGTTTAAACATTTTGGAACTAATCAATATACATTTTCCGAGGTAAGTTTTGTTGTAAAAAAAAAATTTCTTTTTTTTCCAAGTTAAGGAAAAATTATCTTATGGTATTGTAAAAGTTTCATATTAGATTTTTGGTTTTAACTTCTTAATTTTATATTTTTAAATTGTACTTATTTTTTTTTATTAGAATTTTTTTTGAAATATCTTGCCGGCAAGTGAATAAAAAATGAAGTTGAGGCTTAATTTAATAGGAATAGTGGAATTAAAAAGTTATTTAAAAAATATGTTTCATGTTTTTTAACTCTTAAATGAAAGAAAAAAAAATGGCCATTTACAAAAACATGCTTATGATTTTTTTTAAATAAATATTTATTTATTTACATTTAATCTGTGGCTTTCAGATGCTAGGATATTACACAATATGCCTATGGCTGGTGCCATTTGCCTTATTTGTATCGCTGTCAGCGAACGACTATGTGTTGCCAACTACAGGGGAGCGTCAGCCTTTATTAGGTGAGTGGTATTGATTTTTTTCTTTATTTATTATAAATTTTCGTTGTAAATGGAGCGGGGTCAAATATGTAAACATGCCCAGATGGCAATCTATGTTTTAAGTAAATTTTATTGAAATCGGTCCAGCAGTTTGAGATTGAGGTAACAGATGTAGTTACTGTAAAGTTTATAATATTCGTATCGAATCATTGGCATAACGAAAAACAGTTTGTTTTTCATACAAATCCTAAAATTGTGTTTTATTGCAAGTGATAAAATAAATTAATTAATTAATTCATATTATGCTGGTTTCTGTTTCTTCATATAGTAATAATTATATTACTATTGAGGGAAACTAATTCAAACTTGCAAGAGACCTTAGATTTCCTTAATCCGGCCCTGTCGCAAAATCCGTTCTTGCATTTACTAACTACCTCCGAGTGAATGACCTTTCGCTTTTATATATTAATACAGAATAGTACTTAAAATAATTCATTTTTTATTTTATTTCAGATGACGACAACGTTGTAACGGACTATTTAGCAAGAAAAGCGAAACGTTACAGCCTTTTATCATTTTTTAGCTTCGCCAAAGACTCTATACTACCGCAAAGAAATAAAAAATCTTTTTAATTTATCTATTATTTAGGCAAATCGTTAAATGCAACTAAATGTATGGTAGCTGTGAATATAACATGACGTAAAGTTAAGGGTTGCCAGCTTTAAACATGGTTATTTATTTTTTTAATAAAGTTAATAAAAATTAAGGTTAAATTATTTACACTTCTATTACTTATATATTTATATGAAAATATTAATTTTTATATATATTTTATGTATATTAAATTTATAATTACTAAATTAAATTACTACACAATTATTTAATTTATAAAAAAAAACATTTATATTATTTTTATATGGCAACCCTGATAGAACAAAGTGGATTCTCGTTTGTGAAGAAATCCATATAAATGCTGGACATTTATAGAATGAACTGTGTACATTCAATGTTTTTTTTGGAAAATTTCATTGAAATATTTATCTTAGAATAATAAGGCATAGAAGGTGAGTAGGTCCAAGCGTAATGAAGCAATTTCAATGCGGCCTTAAGGCCGAATACGTTTCTCGTCTCGATGAAGCCTTGTTACAACTAGCTTACTCCCAAGTCCCAGACTTCCAGACTGACATTTGATTTAAATTCTTATAATAATGTAAGTGATGATTCAAAAGTGCTTGTAAAAGTCTATTTGAATAAAGTATATTTTGATTTTCGGTTATAATTACGTGACATTTACATTACATTCATTCTAATGTTTCTTCAAAATTGAGTGGAATTATGTATAAAACTATCGTTCTATGTGTTATTATTTCTAAGTTTATTATTATTTAAAGGCCGCGGTAATTTTTTGTTTTTTCAATAAGATGTTTAAAGAAACAAATGTACAGGTTTTATTTTGAATATTACTATATTAATAGGTGTTCCAAGTTTGTTTATAAAGTGCTTTATTAAAATGTATGTTTTTAATCAATTGTTATTAATAATTTTAAAATTGAAATGACACACTATTCCCGCGAAAAATTGACATTTGTTGTCACATTGTTTCAGAAAAAGTTATAGGCAAATGTCTTAACTCTTACAGCTTATATTTTTTATTTTGTTTAAACTTAAATTCTTCAACAAAATATTCGATTTTTTTATATAATTTAAATTAAAATATTAGGTATTCATGAATGTTATTTATTAAAAAAAGGTAGAGGTTGTAATTACTTTGGATTTGGATAAAGTTGGTATGATAAGACTTTTATAATTTATTTATTTTTTGTTCTAGTCATATAAGTTGTAAATAAAATACAAATTAAAGAAGCCTAGGAAATCATTTTTGTTTGTTATTATTTTTGTTTTCGATGTAATTATTTTTGTCCTTTTTCCCCAACGAGACTCAATAACATGGCCGGAAATAAACAGGAGCAGGTTTATAACGACGACGACGATTCATTTGGCTCAGTTGGTAGTGACCCTACTTTCTGCGCCAGCGGTCGCGGGTTCGAGTCCCGCTGGGGGCATTCATTTGTTCAGCACGAATGTTTGTACTCCAGTCATGGGTGTTTATTTAAAGTTTATATTATGTGTAGTATATCAACTATCTGCAACAGCTCGTAACGTAGCTTACTGCGGAACTAGATGGCGCTGTTGTAATAATGTCCAAACATATTTTATTTATTATTATTTATAACTAAAGTTTATTACATACTGTAAATTAATTATTAGTTAGAAAGTTGAAAATCAAAAATTGGCATGCTTTATAAGCTGTAAAGGTAGTGGTAGCCCAGCGGTAACGCGTCGCTTGTATAACCGAGTGATGCGGGTTCAAATCCGGGTCTCGCACCTCTGATATTTTCATGTGCGAATCATTTCTATCATGATCACCACTTGTCTTACCGTGAAGGAAAACATCGTGAGGAAACCTGCATGTCTGAGAAAACCTAGCAAGTTTTTGAAAGACATGTGAAGTCCGCCAACACGCAGTAAGCCAGCGCGGTGAACTATGGCCTGATCCCCCTCGTACTGAGGGAGGCCCACCCGCAGCAGTGGGACGTTAAAAAGAGCTGATGATGATGATAATCTGTCAATACCCCAACTTATTCTTATTCGGGTAGGTTGAGTATATTTTATGCGTGGACATTGACATTCACATTGTATAGTCGTTCCTACAATTTATTTTTTTAAGAAAATGGTCCAAATTGGACAAAGGTTTTAGATAATCTTTACAAGCCAAATCTGATATATCCAGTTTGAATCTTGTATATCTGAAAAAAATTCTTAACAGATTCTTCAGTTTAGCATCATAATGTTCTTCTTCATTGTGCTATTTTAGTTTAGAACTATCCGTGAAAGTGCATCCACATTAAAAACATGTATTTATTCGAACTCCATCGAATTGGAATAGCTGTCGAGTACTCTAATATCACTGTTAATTACGGGCCGATCTATAACTTGATCTGTAATAAAAAAGCGGATAAAGAAGGTTGACTTCCTTTTTTTTTTCAAAAATAAGGTTTTACTCAGAGCAAGAAATAATACTAAGAGAAACGTTTAATGCTTTTAATAATCTAATAAAAAAAACATATAAGACGCCAATAGTTACAAAAGAATAAATTCGTTAGATTTAAAATATTTCTTTCAAACATTTTTAACTTTTCTTTTCACATTTAAGTTTCCAGACCTTAGATTTTAACTATGGATTAGATAAAGTTCCTCCTTTAAAAATTATAGAGAAAGCAAGTTAATTTGATTTCTTCTACCAAGGAATCAATGAATTTTGTTATACCATAAAGTAATACAGCGGTAACGCGCTCACTTGGATAACCGAGTGATGCGGGTTCAAATCCGTGTCTCGCACATCTGATATTTTCAAGTGCGAATCATTTCTATTACCACTTGTCTTACGGTGGCCAGCAGTGGAACGTTAAAAAGGGCTGATTACATAAAGTAATATTACCCTTGTCTTTACACCGTTCCATTATTATGATGTACTCTGGTGTGCAATTTCAGGCTTGTCACTTGCACAAATGCTTTCCCACAGTCTTTACAAACGTACCGTCTATCATTTGTGTGTATTCTTCTATGAAAGTCCAAGGTTTTCTTCCTTTGGAATGCTTTTTTACATATTTCGCATTGATATGGTCTTGAGTCGTCGTGTTTAACCATATGTCGTTTCAGAAGTTCCTTATTGAACACTTTAAAACCACAAACTTCACACGCTATAGACTTTTCTTTTAAATGTACCCTCAATTTATGTTGAATTAATCTACTTTTGATTAAAAACATTTTTGAACATACATCACAGGAGAATTGGGAATTCTTCACATCGTGAATGATAGCCAAATGTTGTTTTCTAAGATACCTAGTACGAAATATTTCAGGACATTTTGGACATTGTAATTTTTCAGGTTTATTTTGGTTTAAATTCCTTAGACGTTTCGTCCAATTAACGTTGGAGTGGACCGTCTTAACGTGACTATCTAAATTAGCCTTTGCTACAAAGCCTTTACCGCATGTTTCACACAAAAACGTGTTATTCTTGGCGTGAGATTTATGAGCGTGAGTGAGCAAAGTTCCAAAAAATCGAAAACACATTCCACAATCAAGACAACGCATGCCATCATCTGACAATTTGAATGTGAAGAGACAATCCATAACTGTTCTGTTGAAGTCAACGTCGTGTAACTCCGAAACGTGGTTCAGAAACTCTTCTAAATTTGACAGTCGTCTAGAGCATTTTTTGCATAACAATTCTGTTATATCCACCTTGAATCTTGTCTGACTGGTAACATTTCTAAGCACATTATTTAATTTTACTTCATGGTGTTCTTCTTGAGTGTGTTGCTTCAGTTTAGAACTGTCTATGAAAGCGCAGCAACAGTAAAAACACATGAATTTATTTGAACACCATCTAAAAGGTATGGCTGTGGAGTATTCTATAATCACTGTTATAAGCTTCGTTATGTAAAACTTTCTATCTCTTTCTGCGAGGCGATCCATTATATCATGATCTGAAATTAAAAAGCTTATTTATAAAGACAAAAACACTAAAAATGCCTTAAATTTTAATATAACTTACCTTTTAAATATATTCTACTATCATTAATCAAATTATCCAAAGACCAGCTGACTATTTTTACTACTAAAAACAAATTTAATGCTACCATATCCCATTCTCATTCCAAAGTATACATATATTTTATTTTGTCGTATTATTTATATTTCTTAGGAGGTACTAGGTTCGGGTCCCAGGTCGGACCAAGTAGTTGTTGAATGTTTCTGTTAAATAAGCCTCAGTAACAGCATGGAGTTGGGAAGTAAAGGCGTTGTTCCTGCGCCTTAGCTCACACTGGTCGTGGCAGGAACAGCGAGTGCACTTGTGCCTGCGCCGCCTCTCCCACAAACGTGCTCTATAAACCTCATTTGGATAGTCTCAAAGATATTTACCGCCGTAGCCGTAATCAGTCGGGGGGGACATAATTATTTATATATATTTGGACACATTTTGACCAATCTAATTGTAGATGTTTGTCTTTTTTTGAATTCCATTTACTACTGACTTCAAAAATGACACTAATAAAGAAAGACGCTTTTAATGTTGTTACTTAAGCCTAAATATTTAATTTATAAGCGAAAACCCTAAATACATATAAGACTCCAAAAAAACGCTATAAAAGAAACCATCAAATGATGGGCACTCAGCGTCCGGTTATGGTGAGTCTGTATACTGTGGAAAGTATTCTATACTTAATAGTTAAATTACTATTGGTTGAAATATTTATAAGGAAATGTTTTCGATCAAACAAACACTATGTTTTGAAATGAGCACCTCAAATATTTTGAAGACTGTTACGCAACCCTAATGCCTGGGGATCACCTCGTGCGACCACCAACGCCACATCCCGCACCTGCACCGAGTCTTTCATATTTCGACATAACTTTTGTGAAGTGACAGTGTTGTAATATCTGAGTTCCCTTTTAAAAGATTGGTAAAGACTTTTTTTAATCATCCCATTCGTCAAACTTCGACGGTGTAATCACCTTAGGATAATTAGTTTGTAAAATTAGTTTTATTAAAGTATTTTATAAGTAGAGTTACATTTCATTTGCATCCTCTGACTGTGACTTCTATAATTAGACTAATTTGAATAATGCATAGTTGTTGATCACTTTTCTGATTTCATGATCTAAAATCAAACCACCCAAATTAAAAGTAAATATTTAATACAATTAAATAAGTTATTAGGCCTTACAAATTTATAACGGTTGTGTTGATATTCAAACCTCCCAGTCGATCTCTACTAAGAAAATCTAATTTACATTTGTATAGAAATATTAAAAAAACATTTGTTACACATTTTACTGTCACACATTTGCTTTCGATGCAAATTCACCGAATACTGTTTATACTTTCGGTTCACATCTAAATTTTCTGCTTTCAGTGAGTACTCCATGTTTAATTTATCGACAGTGACGTGGTAAATGGATTTTTTTTTAATTTTGGAGAAGAATGTATTGTCAATGGCTATTTGTGAGCTTTTAAACAGTGTTTCCTCATATATTTATTAGTTTTGAAGGCTTTATCGCAAAGAGGACATCGGAAATGTCTGACAACATCATGTTTGGCCATGTGGTTGTCTAACTCGTGCTTCCCATAAGTCCTCCATCCACAGATTTCACACACCATGTTCTTTTGCTTCAAATGGTTCTCACGCACATGCCTCATTAGAATACTTTGGAATATAAAACTTCGAGAACAATATGAACATTTAATTCTATCCCTTCGATTGTGTATGTCTGCCATATGATTTGACCTTTTATAATGTGATGGAAAGAATTCGAAGCAACTTAGACATTTGTATCTCATGCCATGAACATCTTTCATATGGGTCCTTATGACCCCGTAATTCAGGAAAAGACCACACTGTGAACATTTAAGGTTGTCCTCTGTTACATTTACTTTTTTTACGTGCTCGCAGAAATCGTCGTAGCTCCTAAACTGTGTCCCACAACTGTTACACAGGGATTTCAAGCAGGCTTTATGATATCTTTTCATATGAAAGACTAAATGACTGACAGCTTTAAAAATCATCAAGCAAAACAAGCATTTAATACCTTCGTTTAGTTTTATTGGCGCCATGTTAACACCCACGTCCTTATTGAAGTCAATTTTGTGAATCGCTATCAAATGGTCTACTAGTTGGAAAATGTCATTCATTTTGGTCAAGCAAATTTTGCAGCATATCTCCGAAACATCGATTAAGACCAACGATTCACGAAACTTATCCATTGTTACGTGTATATCTTTAATTGTATGGATCTCTTGATGAGATTTCAAAGTTGCACGTTCTTCAAACATCTCATAGCAATAAAAACAGCGAAAACAAGTTCGCAGCCATATGAAAGGCATTATGGTAGAATTTTCTAGTACTTGACTTGTGTTTTTTCTAAAAACATCTAATGTAGAATCTTGTTTGGTTAACTGTGCTCTTTTCTTACTTAGTCTTTCCTCGTTTACTTTCACCGACTCTTTCCGTATTCCGCCTGAAAGTAAAATTTCTTCTTAACTTCAGTTTATTCTTAACCACTAATATTGATAATACTTAGGTATAGATATATACAATTATAAAAATATTTCAGAAGCTTGAGGCAATCTTGAGGAAATACCTTTGCTTTTAACAATATACTTCACAATAAAAAAAAATATCATAGTCAAATTATGCTTCAATAAATTAGACAAATTTTTATTCAACCTTTATTTTGCAAACATAAATTCATTGGAAACGATCGCATCCTGTACGTTCGATTTTTCATGTATATTATTGTAATGTTGTCGCATTGTTTTCTTAGTTTTGAACGCTTTATCACAAGATGGACATTTAAAATTTCTTTCGTTACTATGCTTCATCATATGCTTTTGGAGATCGTATTGCGCAAAAGACCGCCATCCACACACACTACAAACAACTGTCCGTTCTTGCAGATGAGTTTCTCTAACATGCCGCATCATTGAACTTCGATATACAAAAGTTCGCGGGCACGAGGAACACTTCACGACTTCCCTACTTTTATGCACCAGCATCATGTGCTGGGATCTCCTATAATGTGTTTCAAACAAGTCCGAACACGCGTAACATTTGTATCTATGGTTGTGGAAATTCTGCATATGAGTTCTTAATTTGTTTTTACTGATTATCCGCGACCCGCAGTGCGTACAGGTAACCGGTTTGTTCGCATGATCATTTCTCTTGTGTTGCCGGAGATTTTTGGCGTTACGAAAATGTTGCCCGCAAATGTCACAGAGTACTTCCGACCATCCTTTATGATCTCTATTTGTATGCACCAACAGATGTCCAAAAGTGCTAAATTTTTGATCGCAAACCACGCATCTAACTGAAAACTCGTCTAATTTAAACGCATACATTGCTATCCCGATGTCCTTATTGAAATCGACACTGTGCTTAATAATTAAATGGTCTACTAGCTGATATAACTCTGTTATTGGTTCTGGACAGATTTTGCAGGATATGTTGGACACGTCAATATACACTTCGGGTTCCCAATAATTCTCCATGGCTTTATGTATTTCTTCGTCAACGTTGTGATCGTTTTGGTGAGATTTTAGGTCCCTAGGATCTCTGAAGACTTCGTAACAGTAAAAACATCGGTAGGAACTTCTTAACCACCTAAAAGGCATCACTGTGGAATTTAAGATGACTTGGACTACGTTTTTTCTCATTGTAATCAACTTATCGTTTGCAGATAATTTTGGTTTAAGGTCTTTTATTGGTAAGTCGTCTTCGCTGTCCGAAGATGCAATTTTTTTTGAATATAAACTGCGTTTCGTGTTTCGGCTTTTGCCTGAAAGCAAAGTTTCTTCTTAATCGTCTGTTCTTCATCTTAATCGGTTAAATCACATTATGAATAATATCAAATAGTAAATTATATTTATCTTTCTTTATTCGTATTTATAATAAATACTCCAAGATGTATTGTTTCAATTGATGGAAATATACAAAATTTTATTTTACTCTTTTACTTAGTAACTCGAATAAAGGTTGTCCTGTCAAAATTAAAAAATTTCAGTGTTTCGTTAATATTCCAATTTTGCCCTTTAAACCATTATTTAAGACGTTTTGGCCATTCTCAAACTATAATGCGCTCTATGATCTGTTTAATTTAAAAATATAACTATTCATGATAATAAAAGATAATATTTTTGATGTAAAAATAAAAGTATTTATGAAATCAAAAGAAATAAATGTAAAAAAAATACGTATTACAGAAAATAAGTACCGCAACAATTAAGAGTATGTATATATGACGACTCGTTTGGCTCAGTTGGTAGTGACCCTACTTTCTGCGCCAGCGGTCGCGAGTTCGGGTCCCGCTAGAGGCATTCATTTGTTGAGCAGGAATATTTGTACTCCAGTCATGGTATATTTATAATATGTATGTATTTAAAATTTGTATGTGTAGTGTATCAACTATCTGGTATCCGCAACACAAGCACGTTACGTAGCTTACTGCGGAATTAGATGGCGCTGTTGTAATAATGTCCCAACATATTTATTTATTTTATATATATAATATACTTTACAAAGTACGAACTTAGATGATACATCAATATTAAATTATTAAACCATACGACTCATAATATAAAAATGCAAGCTTACATTATCTATACTAATATTATAAAGAAGTAAAGTTTGTGTGTTTGTTAATTTGTAAGGGGTAATCTCGGGATCTACTGAACCGATTTTTAAAATTCTTTCACCAATAGAAAGCCACATTATTGCTGAGTGTCATAGGTTATATAAAAAACCGAAAAATAAAAAGGCTTTTATGTGGCAGTCCGTTTTGCAAAGTGAATCGGAGAAAAAACGGTCTAATGAAAGCGTTTCTTACGCGATTATATATGGAAATTACGTCATTTTTAAACTATACTAAAGAGGGTACACCTGGGGGCGAACCCGAGCAAAACGAGGGTGAGTCGCTAGTTAAAAATAAAGAAAATAAAAGATATTCGTTAAGTCCAAACTTATATTATAAATATTATAAAAAAAATACGGATATAAAATATAATTAGAATAACGAAAACATTGTAAAAATTTTAATGGGAACCTTTAATTTTTAACCGTGTTCAAATTATCAGTCAAAAAATGTATTGAAACGTCATTTATATCAGTACCTACATATAAATTAAATTGAACAACTTTTCACTAAATGCATATGATAGTATATACGGTACTAGCTTCAAAAAATGAATTTTAAAAATTTTTGTCTGTCTGTTTGTTCCAGCCTGTCTCTGAAACGGCTGGGCGGATTTTGACGGGACTTTCACTCGCAGATAGCTAATGTTATATGGAGTAACTTAGGCTATTTCTTTTTATTCAAAAAAATTTTAAAACCGTCAAATTATTTTAATTTACGCACACCGGTTGAGTTTGCTAATTAATAATATAACGAAAGTCATCGGCGAGTTCGTGAAACATGGTGTACTCAGGCCCTATAACAGTAATAGGTTTTAAATCACGAGTATTTCTTATATTAGCCTCAACTCTCAGTATATGGCAAAAAATACACACCAATGTTCACCAAATACTTTTAATTTTTCCCATCCATTTTTATGTGTTATTGCACAAATGAAAAGACTTGAGAATGTTTTTCTATTCATCCGAACTTCTATATAGAAATATAGCTCTTAAATTAAAAAATAATAAGATTTGTAATTCAGACACCACCAATGATATTATAAGTAAAAAGGTGTAGATACGTTACCTAAACGACATTCTCCCTTCAAAAACGGCACACTAACGCACACATGAATAACTAAAAATATTGCAATAACACTGAACACACTACATTACGATTAGTTGTCAAAATAGGATGGCATGATTCAAGTATCGCCAGTGAAAAAGAGACAAATATAATTCGCGACAGTGCGTCGTCAACGCGTGACTATGTTCAGGTGGGCCAATTAGCCAAGTTTTGGTGTGCCGCTTTTTGAGCGCGTATGACTTATCTACACCTTTTTTCCTAGTATATCAATGGACACCACTTATACATTACACTAACTCCTAGTGAATGTTTCTATTTTAACAGTTAAAATAAACTGTCACGTAAACACTGAAACATACATTTCTTCGCTGTCGGTTAAAAATTAAATTAATTTTAATATACACTATTATAGTAAAATTATTTGTAACGAGATCTATTATTTATAAAAGGAACTAATTCTTGTCGAACATGTTCAATTTGGTACATGATATGAATGTTCGTATGGCATGAGAGGTGGTTGAACAGTCTTGTGCATTCTTGCGAAATGCGCTCTCATAATCTTTTTGGTTGTGAACGCTTTATCACAGGCTTCACACTTGAAGTTTTTTTCACCACTGTGTTTATACATATGGTTCTTTAAGCGGTTGCTGTTAAACGCCTTCCAACCGCAAACCCCACACACGTGATTTCTCACTTTTAAGTGGGTATCTCTCAAATGTGTCATCATCATGCTACGAAAGACGAATGTCTTTGGACAGTGAAGGCACTTTATTTCCTGCCTATTTTTATGCTCTGTGGCCATATGCCTTGATCGCTTGTAATGACTTTGAAATGTCTGAGAACATACGAGGCATTTGTATTTTTTATCCAAATCATGCTGATTCTTCTGATGCGTCTTTAATTTGGCACGGGTTTCGAACTTCTCCCCACATTCTGGGCAAAGTAAGCCAGTGTTCTCGTGCACAGTTTTGACATGCAAACGTAATAAATTGCCATCCTTAAAATGTTGCCCGCAAACATCACATAATATTGCTGAGGTTCCCTTATGATCTTTATTAGTATGATGTAATAACGGTCCAAAAGTATAGAAACTAGCTCCACATGCTAAGCAGTTAACTGCAAAATTATCTAGTTTAAACGCAACCATGCATACTCCAACGTCTTTATTGTACACCACTTCATGTTTTGCCACCAAATGGTCTATCAAATCGTACAAATCTGTCAAATTTTCTGGGCACAATTTGCAGGATAGATTTGAAATATCTACATAAACAACAGATTCCCAATAATTATTCATAGCCTGTTCCTTTATATCATCTCCAACGTGCACATGCTGATGGTTTTTTAAATCCGAAGATTCTTGAAAGATGTCGTAACAGTAGAAACATCTGTATGAGCTTTTTAACCATCTGAACGGCATCACAGTGGACTTTAATAGAACTTGAAGTACATTGTTTCTCATTATTTTTCTTTTATCCTTAGCCGATAGAGCAGGTTGAGTCGCAACTTGGATCGGGATCAGTTCCTCATGAGGTACAGAATTCTCGACGTCTCCTTGGCCACCCCTAGGTTCCCCTGCAAGGAAAACATGCTTACACTTTAGTCTTTTCTAGAAAGCATATTCTAGAGGTAGCCAGGAGACATCATGTCATGCATCATCATGCATCATGGTATTGTGGCATTGCAAGTTTTCAGTCTTGAAGAAATTTTCTGATTATAAATCAAAAGTAGGTGGGTCTTTAATATCTATCAAAATTGTAGAAATAATCATCAATAAAAAAAGCAGTGAATACAAAGTGTTAGTAAGAAATATTTGTTTATCTTTAGAGGAGTGGTCTCAGATTAGATTATTATAAAATAAAATATTTAGAATAAAGTAAAGAAAAGGTTAAGTTTATTTAAATAATACACCAAGTATGACGAAAAATATATTATACCTGTTAGGTATTTTTAGAAATGAATACATTCAAAAACTATTAACATTTTTCTTACCACTACATATATTATATTCTTTTGAGTGAAAGAGAAACAGAAGCTTCAAACGTCTGTACAATAGAAACACATTTTTAATTAACTACGACTAGACAAAAATGAGATCAAATATTCTAACATTTGTCAAAAAAACTATTTTTTTTTCTATTTTACGAAATTATTTTAACACAAAGAAAAATGAGCAGTTGACCCGTGACAGACTTCGTAAAAATTACATCGGACAGGAATGTCCTAAACAAAACATTCAAAATTTATATATAAATCTAATCATTTCCATTAAGTTGCTCACTCGTTTACTTCTAAAATCTAAACACGAAAATAGAATTCTTTCTTTAAGTATTTAATTTCGTGTATTAAAAGTTTAATTATATTGATCATAGTAATGAGCGTCTTTTTCGTGCTTATCCAAACTTTCCGAATCGATAAAGCCGTGGCGACACCATCGACACACTCTACCAACATTCCCCGTATGTACCTTCATATGAGCTCTAAGATTACTAGACCTTCCGAAATGTCTCTCACATAAGCTACATACATAGTTTTTCTCCCCGAAATGTTTACGTTTGTGCAATTTGATCATCCATTTGATACCAGTTTTATATTCGCAAAGGTCGCATTCAAATCTGACATCCGAATGGAGCGATTGGACGTGTAACAACATGGCGCCTTTGGTTGTGCAAATTTTAGAGCAGTGTTCACATTTTATCCTATATTTCTCTACATTATGGATCTTGCCCATATGAACCTTCATTTGGTACTGACTTTCGAAAATTGCACTGCAGAGGCTACATGCAACTGTCTTTTGAATACCATGAATCCTTTGCTTATGTTTTTCAAGTTTGTGTAATGCGTCGAAGATTTTCCCACAAATTTTGCACCTGTATCCAACGTGACTGTTACTGATGTGCCGTTTCAGCCTAACTTTGTCTATAAAACTCAGACCACAAATCTGGCACATATAGGGGTGGTCGATATGCTTCTTGTACATATGCCCCATCATAGAAGTAAAATTGTCAAATTTATCTTCGCAGATGACGCATTTTAGAATTGCGTTAGTGAGAATGAATGGAAACACGCAAACTCCAGCTGAATTATCATATTCTTGACCATGTACAGCTACTATATGAGCTATTAGATCTTCAATACTTGCTAGAGGTGTATTGCAGAGTTTACAAGACAGGTTTGTAATGTCTATTTTAATTGGGACGTCCTTGCTTATAATTCGTTGCGGTATAAACGAATGTAAGTCTATGGATTTGTGGCTGAGTGTTGTGTGTTCTTTTAAAGAATCACAGTCTTTAATTTGCTTCCCACAGTAAAAACATCTAAAGCCTCGCGTGTTCCAGTGGAAGGGCACAACGTTCCCATACTGCAGTAGGGTTAATATATTGCTTCGTAGGATAGTTAATCGTTCTAGACATGCCTCTTGATATTTTCTTTTTCTTATCCCTGTAAAGATAGTTTGTGTTTACGTTCCTTGTTTTTAATGTAATTAAAGTATCTCGTCTTCATAAAATGAAAATTCATTAAAAAAATAAAAAATAATAATATAAAAAAAATCTTTTATTTACATAAAAGAAACAATATAGACAACATATTTGCAAAGTTAAGTTACAAAATTTGGTCTGGACTATACTTTAGAATCTTTTATTACATATTCACTACAGTTCAAAAACCTTTAATGGCCATTTTGCAGATTTAGATAGCATCTTCCACAATTTGCTCTTCCTCTAATTCCGAGACAAATTTTAATTCGACTAGCTCACTGTCAATATCATCAGTAACACCCATCTCTTGATCTTGGTCTACCATATTCTGAGGATGCCATGTTTGTATGTGTTGAATCAAATTGTATCTATGAGAAAAATCCTTGTCACATAACGAGCATACATATTTTTTCTGCCCCGTATGAATGCACGAGTGAGAATTTAAGTTGCTCTTCTTAGAAAATTTTTTTCCACAAAAAGAGCACATGAACTTTTTATCGCCATTATGCTTCAACATGTGCAATTTAACATCGTATGGTTCAAAGAATTTATCGCCACAAATTTGGCATTCCACATTCTTTTCCCTCAAATGAACGCGTCTCATATGACGTGACATTATACTCTCTTGAGGATATACTTTGGGACAGTAAGGACATTTGATTTTCAACTCTTCAACCCCATGTTCATTCGCTAAATGCAACTTTTTGAAATATGGACTTTTGAATGTTTTTGGACAATATGGACAAGTAGATAAGTTTACCATATGCACGTTCTTTTCATGGAGAGTCTTCTTTGACAATGTAGACAAACTTATACCACAAATATCGCAGGTGTAACCCCCTTCTCTATGATAGTATCTGTTGTGCATTTTCAAATGATTCTCCCCTTGAAAACTTGTGCCACACACATCACATATATAATCGTGTGATAGGTGATGTTTATTCGCGTGACGTAGAAGATATTCGAAAAAGACGAATTTCATATCACATATAGGACAAGTGGGCTGCCCTTTGCCTAACTTAAAAGGAAGAAAGCAGTTCGGAACGCTGACATCGTACTCTGCATCATGAGCTATTATCAAGTGGTTTATTAGCTGTTCTAAACTGTTAACTGATCTGGGGCACAGCTTACAGGATATGTCTGTAACGTCAATTTTCACAGCAGCATCCTTATTTCTATTATTTTTCGTTCGATCATAGACCACGAGCTCTAAGTTATCAAATTGGTGCATTTTAGCCGTATGCTCACGTAAAAGTACCGGATCTTTCATAGGTTCGGTACAATAGAAACATCTGTACTTTCCTTTATACCACATAAATGGTGTAACATTACTATATTGCAAAACGTATTCAACATTTCGACGTTTGTGTAACAGTTTACGCACCATTTCAGTTTTCTTATATTTGTCTTCCACTGTACACAATTTTGTACCTGTAAAGAAAGTGGGTAATTTATTTCCATATAAAATGCTTCTCTCTGGAGTTCAAAACTTCTGTTTTAGTCTCGTCTAAACTCATTTCCTTCTCATTCTGACAATGTTTTTACTTATTAATCCAATTATTATACAACGTCCATTTATTTACTTTAAAGTATTTTATTACTTTTTCATTTAATTCCTTTCATTTTATTCATTTATTTAAAATAGTATAATAGCTTGATGGGGGTAGTCAGTAATAATAAAAAAAACCAAAAACTATCTAAAATTATATTTATTATGTATATATTTATATGAGCGTAGTATACAAATAACGAGAATCATTCAGTTCGGGTATCTAATTATACTTATTATAATCATAATATTATATTTATTTATATAATATAAATTTTACGATTGAAAAATAACAGTGTAACGAGAGAGTACAGTATTTCTATATCTATGATTATGGGTTACAGTCATTTTTAATGCACTAAGGCAGGTTATTGATATTATAATAATTATTTTAGATAAAATACACTATATTATAGCTTAAAATTAGTCCTACGAAAAAATAATCAGTCTAAGAATTCAAATAATTACCCTAAAAACGCAAACATCATCGAAATGAGGCGATCCCTATTAAATTAATTTTTTTACTTATGATTGAAAGAAAAAAAACTATTTTTTACAAATGACCATACTTTTTGTGCATGTCCGTGTGCGCACTTAAGTTACTACGCCTCAGGAACGTTTTTCCACAAAATTCGCAACTGAACTTCCTCTCACCCTTATGTTTCACCATATGTAACTTTAATAAGTAATTATCAAAAAACTTTTCATTGCAAACTGTACACGATACGTTCTTCTCTTTCAAATGCGTTCTACGCACATGGTCCTTCATAAACGAATTTCTGGTGAACATTTTACCACAATGCGAACATTTATGACCTATATTGTGTACTTTGATCATATGTTTTTGTTTATGGTATTGAGATTGGAATAGTTCCGGACACTTTTTGCACTGAAACTCTTTTGCGTTATGATATTTCGCCTTATGACGGCCTAAGCACCATTGATTTTTGAACTTCGCCTTGCAAATGTCGCATTCGAAAGGACCCAAATGTGCGTAAGTTATATGAACTCTTAAATTTGCTACCTTTTTAAAACTACGACCACAAAAATCGCATATTTTATTATTATCGCTGTGTTCTGAATTTATATGTCGTAAAAGTGAACCAAAGTACCTAAAAACATTCGAGCAAATTGGGCAAGGAATATTGTCTTTGACGATTTTGAACGATTCGAAGCAATCTATTGCAGATTTGTCATATTCCGCTTCATGTTTTAATATAAGATGGTCGATAAGATCGTCTATACTCTCTGAAGATTCATAACATACTCTACATGCTAGAGAGGATATATCCAATTTAACTGAAATTCTTTCTCCTTTGCAATTTTTTATGCATTTTTCTTCTATATCACAAAAGGGATGGGCAACCACTACATGCTCCTTGAGCTCCTCAAACTCCACGTAACTTTTCGAGCAGTAAAAACACGAATATTTAGTGAAAAATTTAAATGGTACCGCCGTAGACATGTTCAGAACACACAATATATTTTTCCTTATTTGATTTACGTCTTTCTTTTTGATCGGTTTTATCGTGTCTTCGGGAAACGGTAATTTTGTATTAATGAGAGTTTTTTTATTACATTTCGATATGTGTTGTCTAAGACCTTGTGAGGTTTGGCATTTTTTGGAACAATACGGGCACTTATCATCTGCGTGATCACATTGTACATGTTTCTTTAGAAGAGTGTAAGAAGGGAAACGTGAATCGCATATTTTGCATCTCCTAAAATGGAAATTGTTTTTATGCTTACTTAAAAGTCCGTGGGAAATGAATACTTCTGAGCATTCGTCACAAGGATACCCACCATCTTGGTGGAAACGTTTTATATGAATCGCTAGGTCTCTTTTTTTGTTAAACTTTTCGCCACAAATATCGCAAATAAAACTATTTTGCGGATGAGCGACATTGGTATGAGTTATTAAGAATCCAAAATACGTGAACACTTCCCCACATATTCGACATCGACAATCTGACAACTGATACTCTTGGAAGGGAATGTCGATACTTTTGTCATATTTCAAATCATGTTTATTAACCAAATGGTCAACTATTTCAGCAAAACTGGTTAACGTCTCGCAACAAATTTCACAAGCTATTTCGGAAACGTCAATTTTTATTTCTATATGATTTCCTTTTATTAACCGACTTCAAAAAAAGGAGGAGGTTCTCAATTCGTCGGGGACTTTTTTTTTTTTTTTTTTTTTTTTTTTCTATGTATGTTCCCCGATTACTCGACGATGGCTGGACCGATTTGGAAAATTCTTTTTTTGTTTGAAAGGGTATAGTTTCTAGTTGGTCCCATAGTCACCAAGTCACGATCTGATGATGGGATCCCAGGGAAATCGAAGGCAACTCTCAAATTTTATAGGCACTTATCACGTTTTTCATATATTTCCTAAAGCTGTTTAAGTATTTGCGTCTGATTATCATCATCTCCTGTGGTTGAGCTAATGATGGAAGGTACAACTCCTCAACGGTTAGGAGTTAAAAGAAAATTCTTTCAATATTATACGTAATTATAGACCGATAGTTAAATTCTTTCAGGCTCTTATTAACCGACTTTAAAAAAGGAGGAGGTTCTCAATTCGTTGGGGACTTTTTTTTATGTATGTTCCCCATTATTCAAAGATGGCTGGACCGAATTGGAAAATTCTTTTTTGTACATAAACAAAATAAGTATCTACTTTCCGCTAAAAATTTGAAAATAAATTATTTTTAACAAAAAACAAAAACCGACTTCAAAACTAAACAAATCTAAACTAAAAAGTAGAAAATAATACTTTTAAGAACTTCGTTAATTTAGAAGTCGGTGCCTGCCAAAGCAAAATAACCTTAAATAGACACATATTCGATTAATCTACATCTATAATATTTGTAAACATAATCAAAATACCGTCCGAAAGTTCCTTGCAAAGGCAAGATAAGTCTATCCGTCTTGGCTGGCACCGACTTCTAAATTAACGAAGTTCTTAAAAGTATTATTTTCTACTTTTTAGTTTAGATTTGTTTAGTTTTGAAGTCGGTTTTTGTTTTTTGTTAATAAGTTTTAAGGCGTGATCTGTTGTACTACAAAGCCCATGAGATTTCGTGTGTTTTCTGAAACTTTTATACTCTGTGTAATTTTGGCCACAATAGAAACATATATATCTTCCCCGCCATTTGAAAGGTATTATTGAGGTGTTGTTGAACAGTATTTGCAAGTTTTTTCGTCTGCGCTCAGAGGTGCAGAGGCCGTACGGGACTTCATCTGTAAAGAAATGTTTCTATCTGAAAATCTTCCTCTTAAGATTAATGCTTTGTGTTAGTTTGTGAAATATTTCAAATTTTATGATCATAATTGAAGCTGACTTTCGGAAGATTTTATATGAGAAGACATGTGTCCACGAAGATTTTTTTTCCACAGAAACTTTTTTCCACAAACATCACAGTGGAAATTCCGCTTACCATAATGTTTGACCATATGCACTTTCAGGCTTTGTGAATCAAAAAACTTTTCATTGCAAGCAGTACATTCGACATTTTTCTCTTTTAAATGAGTTCGTCGAATGTGATTGAAAACGGACGATTTCCCAGTAAATAGCTTGTGACAATAAGAACATTCGTGTCCAGAACTGTGAACATCAATCTTATGCCTTTGCATTTCATATGCAGACTTAAATTTCTCCTTACATTCAAGGCACTCAACGACTTTAGTGCCGTGCACTCGACCTAAATGATTTTGTAAATAGTTATTAGTAAAAAATCGCAAATCACATTCGGAACATTTAAAACTGGCAGCCTTGTGACGCCGAGCAATATGTGTGCGTAAATTGGGCGAGTTTCGAAACGCTAAACCACAATGTACACATATATATTTATTGTCCGAGTGACTTTTAGCCACGTGATTTAATAAAGTTCGGAAATATCTAAATATTTCCACGCAAAAGGGACATGGGAAGTTATCCTTTATTAATTTGTAAGGTTGTAAATTAGCAGAAGCAGATTTATCGTAGTGTATTTTATGTTCACAATTCAAATGTTCTATCAAGGTATCTAAATCTTGTAACTTCTTAAAGCATATTTTACAAGACAAGGAGGATGTGTCCACTTTGATAACACCATCTTGTCTATGACGTAATTTCATAGATTTTAATTTGGTATCACACAGAGGATGCTCAATTACTGTATGCTGTTTGAGATCATCACATTCGTTAAAATCTTTAGGGCAGTAGAAGCATCTAAATCTACTCATAAAATATTTGAAAGGCATAGCTGTAGACATGTTGAAGATGCATGCTATATTATCTCTAATTTGAGTCACAGAAGGCTTTTTATTGACATTTTGTCTATTGTCTATGGTCTTTACACTTTCCGTACATTCTGTGACGTGTTTAATAAATGCATTTTTAGTAGTCGCTGAATCCAAACAAAACCCACATTTATAGGTCGTGGCAGAGTGATCGTTCTTAATATGCTCTACACAGTTTCGGAACGATAGGAAATTTTTAAAACAGATATTACATTTGGATGAATGATGGTTTCTCTTATGGCTCAAAAGGTCTGAACTGGTAAAAAATTTTCTCGAACACTTCATGCAAGTGTACTGGTTTCTATGCTTAGTACGATTATGCGCGTCTATATCACGTTTTTTGTTAAACTTTTGTCCACATATTAAGCAAACTAATCTCTGACTCGGATGTGCGACATTAACGTGACTTATTAATTTGCCTAAATACGTAAATTTCTCATGACAAAATAGACATTTTAAATCTGCTAATCTGTATGGCACTATCGATAACTTCACATCTCTATTATATCGTAAATTATGTGTAGATATTAAGTGAGAAACGATTGCATCTAAATCTGCAAATAATATTTTACAGAGTTTACATATAATAGTAGTAATGTCAACTTTGACTTCAACATCAGCCGCTCGTATCAGTTGTAGAGCTCTATCGTTATCTGAACATTCTCCATGTTCTTCTGTATGTGTCTTTAACTCGTCGTAAGTTTTTTGTCCTTCTCCACAATAAAAGCATACGTATTTTCCGCGCCACTTAAAAGGCACGATGGAGGTATTATTGAATAAAATTTGCAGATTTGACCTTCTTAGCTTATTGGCACTACTTTTCTTGGACTGGGCGTTTAAATCTGAAAAGAAATGTTTGGTCGTTTCATTTTTTTTTCAGAATCTTTTGCTAGCATTATAGTTGGCGTAATTAAATTGGCATATCATGGCTCATTTTTATGTGTAAAGCCATATGACCTCTTAAATTTTTCTTCCATAAAAACTTTTTACCGCAAATATCACAATGGAAATTTCTCTCGCCGTTGTGCTTTACCATATGAGTTTTTAAGCATTGTGTGTCAAAAAACTTTTCATAACAGATCCGACACTCCACATTTTTTTCTTTTAAGTGGGTTCGTTTCACGTGATCTAGCATGAAACAATTAGAGGTGAAGAGTTTACCGCAGTAAATGCACTTATGGCCGGAACTATGCATATTAATCATATGCCTTTGCATCGTGTAGTTTGATGTAAATTTTTCTTTGCATGCCGGACATTCGAAGACTTTGAGGGCATGGGAGCGTCCTAAATGTGTTTGCAAGTATTTATTAGACGAGAACTCTTGATCACATCGATCACATTTATAAGTGCCCGTTGTTTTATGATGATTCGAAATGTGTACCCTCAAATTTGGTAAATTTCGGAACGATTTGCCACAATGCATGCATATATTTTTATTATCAGTATGTATTTGACCCATATGCTTTAATAATGTACTAAAATGAGTATAGACGTGTTCACAAATAGGACACGGGTAATTGTCTTTAATTAACTTGTATGGCTGCATATTACTATCTATGGACTTATCGTAGACCGCTTTGTGTTCAGATATCAAGTGATCTATTAAAGAATCTAAGCCTGACAAAGATTCATAACACATTTTACATGATAGCGTTGACGTATCGATTTTAACGCAACCCTCCTGCCTATTACGCAGTCTCATGCATTTGAAATTTATGTCACATACGGGGTGTTCAATAACTGTATGCTCTTTTAATTCTTCACAGTCAGTAAAATCTTTCGGACAATAGAAGCATCTAAATCTACTCATGAAATATTTGAATGGTATAGCTGTTGACATATTAAGAACGCAAGCAATATTATTTCTAATTTGGATTACAGCTGGTTTTTTGTCATCATCATCGATTACTAACGATTCGTTCTCTTTTACACCCTTTTCCGTACATTTCGCAGCGTGCCTCAAAAAGCCTAACTTAGTATTCATAGATTTCAAACAAAATCCACATTTCAACTCTTCATTGTCATGCTCTAGTTTCATATGTTTTAATTTTTTCTTTTGACAAGAAAATTTCGTGAAACAAATATTACAAACAGCTATGTGCGATTTAATTTTATGTTCTTGAAGCACTGAATAAGATGAAAAAATTTGAGAACATTTTAAGCATTTGTAGTCTTGTTTATGTTTAATCCTCATATGAGCGTCTAGATACGGTTTTCTAATAAATTTTTGATGACAAATATCACAATCTAGACTTTGTACTGGGTGTTCAGTATTTACATGCGTAACTAACTCGCTTACTTGATTACATTTTATCTCGCATACAATACATTGCAAGTCAACGAGACGGTACATCATAATTATTAGTTTAACATCTTTTTCGTAAGGTAGCGTATGTTTAACAATTAAATGAGACACAATTTCGTCAAAGTTAGGAAAAGTTTCTTGACATATCTCGCAAGCAATACTTGAAATATCGATTTTTACTTCCGCATCATCAGTTTTCACTAATCGAATAGCACGATCGTTTTCCGAACATGGGCCATGAGCCTTTGTGTGCTTTCTTAAGTCATCATAAACTGGTAATTCCTCCCCACAATAAAAACACCTACATTTCCCCCGACATTTAAACGGTATTATTGATGTGTTGTTAAACAAAATAAGAAGATTTCGTCGCCTCAGTGTATTAGGGCTAAGCGTCTTTGATGGCCCAATTATATCTGAAAAGAAATTTTCCGAAATGTGAAATGTACTGTTATATCCTATTTTCCCACGTAAATAATAATGAATAAGCTCTTTAATAATAGCATATGATACTTTTGTTATTTTTCCAGTTTTCTATATAAAAATAGTCAGCAGTTTCGTAATTCACACGGGAAGGCTCTAGATATTGTATTTTGCTTATTTTCCAAAACGCCTTCCTTTATAATTTTATTAAATATTAAAGTCAGTTAGACTCGGGACGCGGTCGCGGCAATACAAGTATATTTGGGAAGACCTTAAATATACATCGGTAGTGTAATTTCTGTTGAATAAAGTCAGTGTGGTGAAAAGTAGTTTTTTTTTTAAAAAGACACAAGGGGTGCGCCGCCTAACAGTACCCTAAAAGATTTAAAAAATGGAGAATTGGCTAATAATACCACAGAAAAAAATATCAATGAGGGTACTTTAACATGCGCAAAGTACGTGAGGTTTCAGCTATGCCTCTCGTGTGAGGCCATATGACCACGAAGGTTTTTCTTCCACAAAAACTTCTTTCCGCAAACATCACAATGGTAATTCCTTTCCCCTACGTGCTTAACCATATGAACGTTTAGAAGTGCTCTGTCAAAGAATTTCTCTTTACAAACAGCACATTCTACATTTTTCTCCTTTAAATGGAGACGTCTCACATGATTTTTCATGTGAGAATTACGCGTAAACATCTTCCCACAATATGGACATTTATGTCCGAAGCCGTGAACCAGAATTTGGTGTTTACGCATCAAATGTTGAGTGATAAACTTCTCAACACATTGGGGGCATTTGTATTTTTTGGTACCATGTATATTAGCTCGATGGCGCGCTAGTTTTTCCAAATTCCAAAACTCCATGTTACAATCCGGACATTTACACGCTTTAGTTCTGTGATACCGTGACATATGAGCTCGATAGTTAGGGTGCCCACGAAAAGTTAAACCGCATTGAGCGCAAACTATATTATTATCTGAATGAAACTCATTCATGTGTTCCAAAAGCTTTTTGAAATATCTAAAAGCTGTTTGTGGGCATATGGGGCAGGGGATATTGTCTTTGACTATCCTAAATGACTGTAGACAATCTATCGACTTATCATAATTTATCCCATGATTTGAAATTAAATGATTAACTAAATCTCCCAATTCAATAGTACTTTCGAAACAAAGTTTACATGTTAGATTCGAAATATCTATCTTTATATTAACATCTCTGCCTTTAATCATTTTCATTGCTTTACATTGTTCATTAAAATTAGGATGATCATTGATAGTGTGATCTTTTAAAGGATCAAAATCAATAAAATCCTTAGAACAATAAAAACAACGGAAACGATTTTTGAAAAATTTAAAAGGTATTGCGGTCGACATATTAATTATGGACGCGATATTTTGTCTTATTTTTAAAGTTTTTGTGTTTCTCTCTTTTAACAACCGTGGTTCTTTTTTAACACCACACTTGCTTAAATGGATTTTAAAGCCTAACTTAGAAGTTAGCAATTTGGCACATTTTGGACATTTAAAACTACTTTTTGTTAAACCATTTGAATCAGTTCGTAAATCTAACCTATCAAACTTGCAAATTTTCACCGTATTTTTAAGACTATCGTGTTTTTTCTCTATATGGCGTAATAATAAAGAAAAATCAGGAAAACATTCGTCGCACTCCAAACATTTCATATTAATTAAATCAAAACACTCAATAACACTAGAATTATCGACATAATTATGAATAGATACTAAATGATCGATAAGATCGTTATAATTAAATGGCAGATCGCATAAATCACAATTGCTTTTAGAAACATCTACTTTAACTATAATATTTTTAAATTCTTTTAAAACTTGACTCATATTTGATATTTCGTGGGATTTCGTATGTTTTTTTAAATCATCGAATTCGGAAATAAGTTTATCACAAAAGAAACACGAAAGACCGTTATGGCATTTAAAAGGTACGATACTTGTGTTTGTAAATAATGTTAGAAGGTTTTGACGCTGCAACGTCGATAGTCCAGTAGAGCATTCGTCCGATTGAATTTTACAATCTGAAAACAAATTGCTATACTGTATGTTCCGATTGATATTTATAACAATTAACATTTGCGTGAAAAAACTACATATTTGGGTCGAAACACGTTTTTATATACCTATATATTTTTATCATTATTTATGTATAGTGGCCGAGGGTCTTAGAATGTAATAATTATAAAATACTGCACAGATTATATATTTATTTTAAAGTTCATGTAAATGATGGCATATCTTAAATTTATAAAGATGCTGAGAAAAATATTATTTAAGCATAAATAATAAAATTAACGACGAATGAAATTTGAACACATATATTGAGTCATTTTTTATCTAATCTTTGGTGTGTTTAAAAATATACAAACTAATTATGACTAAAACACTAATAGTTAAGGAATTTTAACCGACTTTTAAATTAAGAGTAAATTCTAGTCAGCTGTTTTCGTATAATTTTCGTCTATATATCAAAGTATTCTTGGATATTCCGAATAATATATATCTATTAGAACAAGCTTCGTTGCATTTTTCGATACTTGGCATATCTATGTATTATACCAATCTATATAGCGTTTATTAGCTTATTATGCCTACCCATGTGTGTTCGCAAACTTTTCCTCCAATAAAACCTTTCACCGCATATGTCACAGTGAAAATTTTTCTCCCCACTGTGCTTCACCATGTGCCTCCTCAGGAGAATGTTATTGAAGAACTTCATATTACAAATGGAGCATTCAACGTTCTTTTCCTTCAAATGCGTACGTCTTATATGATCTCGCATAAAGGAATTCCTAGTGAAAAGCTTCCCGCAATACGAACATTTATGACCTGAATCGTGAGCTTCTATTAGATGCTTTTGTCTCAGATACTGTGTGGCAAAACTTTCTGGACATTTTGGACATTTTGCTGCTTTGACACCGTGAGCTTTCGCCATGTGCATATACAATCTCGACGGTATATTACATTCTGCACCGCAAATGTTACATTTGAATCTACCATCTCTATGGTGTCTCCAGATATGGACACGTAGATTCTGATCACGTCTAAAAGTCTGACCACAGTAGACGCAGATTATATTATTATTGGTGTGCTTATTGTTCATATGTTTCAATAAAGTGCCAAAAAATCGAAATACTTCACTAGGACAGTTTGGACATGCCATATTGTCTTTTATTAGTCTGTAGGGTTGTAGACATGTTGTGATTGATTTGTCGTAATTTGCATTGTGTTTTAAAATGAGATGGTCCAAAAGATTATCGAGATTGTTCATCGTTTCGAAGCAAATTTTACAAGCTAGCGACGAAATATCGATTTTCACACAAGCGACCGATTCCCGGCATTTTCTGATGCACTTCTCTTTAACATCGCATACAGGGTGCTCCATAACAGTGTGCTCTCTCATCAAATCAGAGTCTGGGAAATCTTTGGAGCAGTAGAAGCAGTTAAATTTATTTTTGTAAAAATTAAACGGTATCGCGGTAGACATATTTATTACTATGACAATATTTTCCCGGATCTGTTTGACACTTGGTCGTTTAACACTCTCGTAGTTGCTATCTAAGTCCATTACTTCGAATTCCTCGTTTTTAATCGCTATATCGAATAAATCGCCTTTACATTTACGCGTATGCATTTTTAGACCTTGTTTAGTATGAAAATTTTTATAGCAAATGTCGCATTGGAGAGATCCATCATCAGGATGCTCCATCTCCATATGTTTTTGTTTGAGGACCGCAGAAGGCAGTCTTAATTGGCATAGATTACATCTGGTCAAATGGCGATTGCTCTTGTGTTTTCTTAATATATTTAAAGAACTAAAGGTTTGAGGACAGACGTCGCACTGATAGCCACCCTCGCGGTGATAATTTTTGATGTGCGAAAAAAGATCACGTTTCTTATTAAATTTCTGATTACATTTGTCGCAAATCAAACAATTCTTTGGATGATTATTATTTACGTGCGACACTAAATAACCGAAGTAGGTAAACTTTTCCTCGCATAGAAGGCAACTTAGATCGACCAAGCGGTATTCTTCCATAGCCATATCTACTTCCCTATCGAACTCCAACTTATGCTTAACCAGTAAATGTGTTAAAACATCATCAAAAACTGGAAAGTCTTCGCTACAAATCTCACAACTAATTTCGGAAATATCGATTTTTATTTCCATATTCTGTCCACCTTTCAAGACTTTCAAGGAATGATCTTTGGTTGAACAATTTCCGTGAGACTTGGTATGTTTTCTAAGTTCGGAATACTCAGATATGTCTTTGCTACAATAGAAACATAGATATTTTCCTCGCCATTTAAACGGTATGACTGTCGTGTTATTGAAAATTAGTTGAAGATTTTTCCTTCTACGCATCGAAGACGATTCACAGCCTTTCATGTTCCGAGGTTTTATATCTGAAAAGAAAACCTCAACTGTAAATGTACCCTTTATAATTAAAAAGCAAATATTTTTCTGAATTAAAAAAAATGAATTTGAAATCTATTACAATATATGCTATAAAACTGCAAACTACATGTAGGGTACATTTAAAGTCATTTTCTTAAGCTACAAGATCTTAGGCTTATATTGAATTTAAAAAACTAACTTCCGCCTATACCTAAGATATGTTATTGTCAAAATTTCAATAATTTAGTCGAAAAATTGGTCGGATATATCCAGATTATTTTAAATACAATACTATTTAGACTAGAATAATTACTTATTTTACATATAACTGAATTGATACAAAAACAGTAAACATTCTTATCATCCTAAACATGAATCACAAGGCGACGTACTCGAAAAATTACATTATATACTAAAAGTGTAAAAATTCTAGAACAGCAAAAATGCTTCCGAAATTTAAATATCTCAAAGGCAATAGACAAGATAGAGTAAAAAATAAAAAAAATCATTTGTTTATGGCATCAGGGTGGTGCACTTTCAAATGCAACCTCAAACTATTATTTTGAACGAAAGCCTGATCACAAAACGTACAGACGAATCGTTTATCGTTATTATGTATACGCATATGGTCTCTCAAAGTTTGTTTCCTTGCATACGATTTTTTGCAAATTTCACACTGATATACTTTCTCGCCTACATGTTTGATCATATGTTTCTGAACGTGAGTACGAGAAAAAAACTTCTGATCGCATATGGAGCAAGAAAAATTCTTTTCCCTGACGTGAACTTCTTTTAAATGAGCCGCCATTTTGCTCAAAATGTGGAAAGTTTTCCCGCAAACCGGACAATTTATCAGCGATATATCCAAATTATGGGCCGTGTGGTGGTGACGTTTGCGTGTAATGTAATTTTGGAAAGTTTCCGGACAGAAGAAGCATTTGATCGTTGACTTTTTGTTATGAACGGCCATTTCGTGGTTATTTTTTTGGGTGAGAGAATCGAAGATTTCCGAACAGAAATTGCATTTAAAATGGGCGCCATGACTGACAGCATGACATCGCAACCTATCCTGACTTAAGAACGACTTTCCACACAATTCGCAGACATAATGACCAAAGTGCTCATTCATGTGTTGATTGAGTTTGATAAAATATTGAAAATCCTTTCCACAGACAGCACATTCAAATCTATCATCCCGCAATTTGTATGGAACCACACCGTATTCACAATCTGCGAACACCTTCTCGTGAACCGATTTCACATGACCGACAAACGTGTTAAAATCGCCAAAATTTTCGTCACATATCCGACATGTTGTTTGAGAAACGTCAATTTTGACTTTTTCGTCCCTTTTCAGGTAAGACACGGCTGATTTAATGCTAGATACCTTATGATCGTTTTTAGTATGAACTTTTAAGGGCTCGAGAGTTTTAAAAGATTTGTGGCAGAAAAAGCAAAGGTAGTTATGTCTATGCCATTTAAACGGTACGACTGTGGAAGTTTCGAGAATGGTTATAGCGTTTCTTTTTATGAGACGATTTCGTTTCGTCGCAGACATAGAGGACTTACTCACGGCCTCTGGTGCCATTTCTGGGCGTTTTTCACCTAAAAATTTAAATTCTATCAATATCTGCTTGAAATCTTCACACATTTTTAAGTTGTTTGCATTTTTCGATTTTCTTTATCGATTATTTCAGTTTATTATTATACATCATAGATTTTGACTTGAATGTAATTTTTTGTTTAAGCATGGTACATAGATAAGACTTTTAGAAAGAGAAAGAAGTAATCACTTTTGGGATTCAAAAAAAATGTCGACCTAACAGTGATAGTAGTGCAATACATAAATGTATTTATTTCAACCAATAGCTGACGCTTTTATAGTAATAAATAAAATTTCATATTAAACCCGTTAATCCTAGTTATTTAAGTATTTTAAAATACATCGTTTCTATAAGTACTGTAGTAACAGGTGTTGGTCTGTTAGTTAAAATGGCCTCATATTTGTTGATAATACCAAAGCATATGAATCATATAGTCGGCCAACGGACGTGACAGCCCAAGCTGCCATACACTAATGTCCCAAGCGAGTGTATGGCAGCTTGGGCTGGATAATACATCATTCATAAAGAAATCCATTTAATAAAGATAAAAACTTTTCTATTGTCATTCCAAATCATATCAACATTTCGGTACAGAAATTTTAGATAGAGAGAAGATTTACGTAATACTTTCTTAGATTGCCGACATTTTCAAATTTGACATTTTAAATCATTAATTCAACTAGCTTTTCGGATTTTGTCGCGGATTTATTTTGATTTTTGATTCTCATACTATTTATATAGTAAATTTTGTGTGAAAACTGCAAAATGCTTTAGAAGCACCTAAAACCATAGTCTCTCGCCATGATTGCTGTAAATGATAATTCGAAACGTCCACGTCGGGAACCAAAAATCTAAATAAATCCGCGATAAAGTCCAAAAAGATAATTTTCAGATTTAACGAATAAGCGTTGACAAGAGAAAAGTGACACAAAAATATTTTATACTAAAGTACATCATCTGTGGTGAAATTTTCAATGTCAACCTTTTTAAAAATGAAATCAAAAAAAATAACCGTTTTTTTAAAAAAAACAGCAAAAAAGCTAACTTAAAGTATTTTACAGTGTCAACTATCTGGTACTCAAAAATCAAAATGGAACTAGATGGTGCTGAATATCAATATCCTAACATATTTATTTTAATACTGGCAAACACTTTGTAATAAAATATAAAAAAAATTAACATCAGCAAGTGAAAGTCCCGTCAAAATCGGTCCAGCCGTTTCAGAGATTACCCAGAACAAACAGACAGACAGACAATAATTTTAAAAATTGATTTTTATGTAAGTACCGTATACACTTTCATATTCATTTAGTGAAAAGCTGTTAATTTGAAATTATAAACAGACACTTCTATTTTTTTTATATGTACTGATGCACTGATTTATTAATATTAAAAACTTCACCACAGACAATAAATCATAGATAATAAAAAAAATCAACATACCTCTAACTACTTTAGTTTTCGGTTTATCCTCCATTTTGGATTTCTTTTTCTCCGACTTCACCGCATTCTTTCGGGGTCTTCCCCTTTTGCCTTTTATTGGTAGTGTTGCTACTGTTATATCTTCAGACACTGACGGTTCTGGATCATCATTATTCGGGCAATCTGAAAATATTTAAGCATTATAATGAAAAAAAAGTAAGAACATGGTAACCCAGTGGTAATGGTGTGTGACGCATCACGTGTGATGCGGGTTCAAATCCGGGTCTCGCACCTTTGATATTTTCATGTGCGAATCATTTCTATCTTGATTACCACTTGTCTTACGATGAAGGAAAACATCGTGGGGAAACCTGCATGACTGAAAGAACCTAGCAAGTGACAAGTGAAGTCTGTTCCCATTCGTATTGAAGGACGGCTCGTGCCCAACAGTGGGACGTTAAAATGGGATAAGTACAATAAAAATAATATTATAAAGTAAATTATTACCATCGTAATCAATGTCTTCATCAAGAAACTCAACTTCCGCTTCCCCGGGTGGCTGAGAATCAATGTGAACTTCAGATTTCATCAGCTCTTCGTATACTATTACTGAAAATCACAATTTTTTTAGGAAATTATTGTTTTTAATAACCAAATATGTACGTTTTGAAACTGATGTCTCAGGAAGGAACTAAATAAATATATGTTAAGACATTATTACAACAGCGCCATCTAGTTCCGCAGTAAGCTACGTAACGTGCTTGTGTTACGGATACCAGATACTTGATATACTACACTGTACACATATACATTTTAAATACATACATATATCTATATATAAAAATTAATTGCTGTTCGTTAGTCTCTCTAAAACTCGAGAACGGCTGGACCGATTTGGCTAATTTTGGTCTGGAATTATTTGTGGAAGTGTTAAAAGGTGAATAAACAAAAAAAATTTAGGTCTTTCTAATGATAAGCTACGAGGCTTGTGTTACGGATACGACATAGTTGATAAGCTATTCTTACATAACTTTAAATACATGCATATTGTAGATATAAACACCCATGACTAGACTGACAAACATTTGTGCTCAACAAATTTATGCCCCAGCAGGACTCGAATCTGCAACCACTGGCACAGCATTCAGCAAGTAGTGTCACTACAAACTGAGCCAAATGTATCATCATTTTTATAAGTGTAGGTATGGTGCTCCTGTAATCTGAACTTGCTTAAGATTCTAAATTACCGCTCATATTCATTTGTGTCTTCCTCACAATATGCAACACAAGGGCAGAATGTATTGCGTCTGTTAAATACCATTCTAAGCCAAAACGAAAAAAATAATTAAATTATTAAAATTTTATAATTTTTATAATTTAATATTAAAAATATACTAAAACAATACTTCAGTGTCATTTTTATATGTTTAATTCATTCTACAGTTTTACAGGCATGTGTAAGTAAAAAACCTTAGCGTCCTCTCAGAGTGACCATGATAACTGTAAAAATCAATCAATCAAAACATTGGCAATAAAAATAAATACAAAAAAAAAAGTCTTCTCAAAAGCTCACATTGAAATCTACTATGTGATATATGTAAAAGTATTATAAACATTTTAATAGATTGGTTTGCACTTTTTAAGGTTAAATATTGGTTTGCTATACATTTTTTAACAGTCCCCTAATCAGAACATGTCTCCACTGCAGAAGAAACACCAGCACGCATTTTGTTAAGAATGTTCTGAACTAAAATGCCTGCACAGAGAAAAACTAGGCCCCAGTAGGATGCTTCAGGAAAACTTTCAGGACACCAACAGGCTGCCTGGCTACTGGAACACCCTGGGGTGGACAGACTAATAACACAAACTCATGCAAAACGGTTAATCACTGCCTAAGTGCAGAAATCAGCCATGCAGAGAAGCTATACATTTTTAATTATATTATACCTTTAGATTTGAATTCGCCTCTTCCAAGCATATCAATAAACTTCTTCTCAGATTCCAATACTTGCTTCTTAAAATTACAAGCATCTCGTAAACGGGTGATGCAAACTTCACAGATTAATCGGCTTGGACCATTTGGCCCTTCTATATGTTGGGATATCTAAGGAAAATATTAATATTTTATTTTATGAATTCAGTTATTGTACAAAGTGAAAATATTTTCTTAAAATATTACAAATTAAACTTAAATATTTTATATGTTTGTTATTAAAGCCTAGGCTGTTTTAATTCTATTATGTTACCCCTAAATTATAGCAAGCTCTTAAACTTATGGTAAATATAAATATTATATTTAAAATGTTTGTTAATATATGTATACAAATACCTATAGATATAGCATATGACGTTACAGTTTATAGAATAGAACTTGTGCTTAAAATTGGAATAATAACAGAATACAAGGCACAAAATTGTAAACTTACACTAATATCGAAGCATTCTAACAACATATCGGCATACACCTCGGTTTCATCCATCCAAACATACTCCACACCCAAGTCTTTATAACAACCCTCAGAAAGACAGCACCGGCAGAGGCCCGGGCTCTCTTTCACAATTATTTCATCGAACTCCATATTTGTCTCACACTTTTAAAACATGCATAATTAAATTTTAATTTAAAACGACACAATGACGCTCAGCATCAACATTCAATAATCAATTCGGCTTCAGATGGTACGCCATTTTGTTTTCTTAGTAATTATCATTTATCAGTAGAGCCAACTGTAGAATAAATAGATTTATATTATTACTAGCGGGACCTGCGGCTTCACTCGCGCTAAAAGTGCAAAAAATATTTTTGGACTTTGGTATTATGCTATTACTTACAATGTACCAACGATTGAATCCTATTTAGTTTAGTTTTTAAAAACTCCTAAATTGAATTATATGTATATAAAATTTTTATATAACCGTTTCATTTTTATTTGAAATAGTTATAAGGCACTGCAACCTTTTCGCTCGACGCTTCGCTAATATTATATATTATTATAAACATAAGAGTAGACAATTATAAATCAGAAAGCTTCGAACTGCTAAGCTATCGGGAGTTACACGTGTTATTGTGAGTCAACCATAAAAGATAGTCATATGCTGTCGTGGGATATTTTTTAGGTAATTTTAAGGAGAACATTTCTGTCATACATGATTTCTGTGTAGCTTTAACCATTAAGGTTGCACACGCGACGGAAGCATAAAAAATGGAGTAACTTCTCCCATTTTCCCAACATTTTCCTTCACTGCTCTGTTCCTATTGATTGTAGCGTGATGAAAAGTATTTTTTAACCAGCTCAGGAGAATGAAAAATAATTGTACCAAGTTTCGTTAAAATCCGTCGAGTAGTTTTTGTTTCTATAACGGTTATACAGACAGACAGACTGACAGAGAGACAAAAATTTTACTGATTGTATTTTTGGCATCAGTATCGATCCCTAATCACCCCCTGATAGTTATTTGGGAAATATATTTCATGTACAGAATTGACCTCTCTACTGATTTATTACAAGTATAGAAGAAGATATTTCTATATCGAAGGACAAAATCTTTTAAATTCAAAAGATTAATGTTTTTTACTTTAAAATATTACAATAATATAATATTTCAGTCATCTAAAAGCTTTATGCTGTTTATAGTTTATTAAAATCCTTGACGGTGTATATATTTTATATCTGTAGTAAATTATGTAGTTGTTTGTTTTAAAATGTTGGCACTACTTACAAATTTATACAAAAATAATGTCAACTAATTCTGGTCCTGTCAAATCACTTATCCGTACTTACAAAATAATTATTTATTTATGTTTATTTTATAATTTAAAATATGAAAGAAAGGTATCGAAATAAGATGGATGACGCTAAACTTTGCCGTTGCTGTTTATCTAATGCCGCTTGCAAAGATTTGAACACCAATTACAGTTGGTTAGAAGAAAACGAAATATATTCAGACATGCTAAAAGAGTGTTTCGATATTGTTGTAAGTATTTTATTAAATTAATTATAAAGTTCATTAATAAATAAAATATTTTTGTTGTGTTGTATAAAGTAAGCGTTGTATTATAAACAAATAATGTTTGACTTAACATTACACTGATGTATATATTTATTTTTCAGTTAAGTCCCAAAAATGAATGCAATTCTATATGTGATGTATGTGTAAAAAGTCTGCGTGATTCTCTTCATTTTAAGAAACAGGTGCTACATTCTGAACAGGAGTTTATAAAAAGAATTAAAGATGCTGAAAAAGAAAGTAAGGTTTAATTTATGTTATATGCTATAGTTTAAATGGTGATCTTTTTGAAGGAATTATTGTAGTAAAACCATTGATTTTATATAACTTTATTAGTTTATACAGTATATAAAAGCTTTTTAGATATTTATTTATTTATTTATTATTATTAAAGTTTACATATTTTTTTTAATTAAATGTAACATTGTAAATCTCTTAGATTTGTATAATGTTACTTACATAATTCATTATATAATATTACATTATTAATATTAAATATAATATATTATTAAATACAATATTGTTTTAATCTAGAATATTATATCCAATCAGTAGTTGGTAGTTTTTTGGTTTGTGGTATTCAGACTGTGTGAGTTTATGATGTAATATAATATAGTCTGAGTTTGTTCCTGGGTAAGTTTTAAAAGCATAGATTTCTCGGAGATGTGATATTTTCCTATATTTTTAACTTTTTAAATTATTTATTATTTACAGTTACTATCTGCAAATGTTTTTTTAATTTGTTATTTGTTATTAATTAATTTCTTAAAAAATTAAATTAAGGTAAAATTGGAATTATTGTATAATACTAATACTAACGTGAAAGTCTGTAAAAGCAGCAAGTTGTAACTACCATATCATGATATATCATATGTAACGTTTTAAGTATTATAATATTCTAACTATTGTTAGTAGTTCAATAAATAAATAAATAAAAAGTATCCCATATGTTGTCCCGGATAACCAGTTATCATCATACCAAATTTCATCAAAATCTGTTTAGTGGTTTTTATGATTGCATTAAAAATTATAGGTTCAACCTCTTTATCAATAATATAAATTTTATGATTTTTTTTTTTTTTTTTTTTTTTTTTTTTTTGTGTTTTAATCTGCAATCAGTCCCTAGACTATAAGCGGATAGGTTGTGTGATAGTTGGCGTGATGAGTGTGACCTCCAACGAGGGCACTACTCTTTTTTTCATGCGGGCGCTATACCCTTTCGTGCAATTGTAAAACATCATGCCTCTTTAGGCGCCTAAGATGTTTTTGGCTTTTAAGTTGGGCTGCCAATTGATTGGGGTGTAAGGCAAGCCGTTGTTGGTAGATTTGTGAAGCAGCTCTAATTTCTTCCTTCACTGTGTTCATTTGTAGGTTGGCATGGATTTCACTGTTTGTAACAAACCAAGGTACGTTGGAAATGGTGCGCAAAATGATATTTTGTAATCTTTGTATGATGGCAATATTTGAGTTGCTGGCGCTTCCCCAGAGCTGTATCCCATACATCCACACTGGTTTCAAGAGCATTTTGTAAATAAGAAGTTTATTGTCCATTGATAATTTGCTGTTTCGACCTAGCAGCCAGAGCATAGTTTTATATTTTATGTTAACCTCATCTCTTTTGGATTTAACATGATATTTCCAGGTTAGTCTGCGGTCTAGGTGGAGTCCAAGATATTTAACTCTGTCAGAGTGGGGTAATATGTTATCTCCAAGATGTACGGGGGGGCAACATCCTTTTTTCAGAGTGAATGTTACGTGGATTGATTTGGATGCACTTGCTTTAATCCTCCATTTATTCAACCACTTATTTATTTCGTTTAGCCCTTTTTGTAGCGTATGGGATGCAATGGCCGGATTTTTGTGCCTTGCTAATAGCGCTGTATCATCAGCGAAAGTGGCTGTAGTGACTCCCGCTAGCACTGGCAGATCTGCTGTGAAGATTGTGTACAATACTGGACCTAGAACTGACCCCTGTGGGACGCCTGCTTTAACATCATGGAAGTCTGACGTTTCTCCTGATTCCTGAACTTGGAAAATCCTGTCCGATAGATAAGATTTTATCAACATGTGATAACTATGTGGTAGATATTTCTTGATCTTAAAAAGAAGACCTTCGTGCCATACTTTGTCAAATGCTTGCTGTATGTCGAGGAATGCCGAAGAACAATACTCCTTATTTTCTAGGGATTCTCTTATTGTATATATCACTCGATGGACTTGTTCGACTGTTGTGTGGGATTGCCGAAACCCAAATTGATGGTCAGGTAGTATTTTCTTTTCAGATAGTATTGGCAATATTCTTTGTAGTATAAGTTTTTCGAAGACCTTGGAAAGAATTGGTAGGAGACTGATTGGTCTATAGGATTCAACTTCATTTGGTGGTTTACCAACCTTGTGGATCATTATTATTTTTGAGACTTTCCAGAGGGCAGGGAAGTATTGCACTCTTAAAATTCCGTTATAGAGGATGGTCAAGTAAACTATTGCTTTTTTTGGTAATTGTTTTAATATTTCTTTTGTTACTAGGTCGTATCCTGGGGCCTGATGACAAATATTTTTAACTTAAAAAAAAATTTAAAATCTTATTAAATATAATATTTTAATAAGATTTAAAAAAAATATTTGTCATCAGCCCTTTTTAACGTCCCACTGCTGGGCACGGGCCTCCCTCAGTACGAGGGGTATCAGGCCATAGTGTTGGCGGACTTCACATGTCTTACGAAAACTTGCTAGGTTCTCTCAGACATGCAGGTTTCCTCACGATGTTTTCCTTCACCGTACCGTTTTTCATACAATTTGTAAATTTTCCAGTTAAACCAGTTGATGTGAAGCTAGAAATAGAACCAGAAAGTGACGGAAATGAGTCTGATAATTATTTCTTAGTAGATGCAAGTAAGTTGGTTAGCAAGTTTAATTTTTTTTAGTTACTTTTTAGTCATTTTAAGTCAAATCAACAGTTATTTAAGGAATGATCTGCTATTTTATAGTACTAGCGTCCCTAGCTGCTCCCTACAAAATTTATAGCTTGTAGCACAAGAAACGAAGGACTTTCTTAGAAACCTGTGAGAGCTCTTAGACCTCCTTAATCTGGCCCTGTCGCAAAATCAGTTTTATGTAGTGATGAGTGAGTGAGTGACTATTACTTTTTTATAGTTAGACTAGCAATTCTCGAGGCTCCCCCCGCGTTCTAAGCCCGGTAGAAGGATGAAAATGTGGGATTATAAGTATTTCTTGATGACAAATCAAAAAAAAAATATAATGTTTGGTCTAAAAATATAAAATAAAATGTCTGGAAAAGGCCACCCTTATCACCTAAGGGAAAAAAACATTCGACCTATTCTCAGACCTACCAAATATACATAAAAAATCATAAAAATCGGTCAAGCCATTTCGGAGGAGTTCGATAACAAACGCTGTGACACGAGATTTTTATATATTAGATTATAATGAATGTATCATTCTCAGTATTATTCTTTCAGTAAAACAGGAGTCTCCTATTAAGAAGAGAACAGCAAAAGCGAGAAGTAAATCCAAGAAGCATGTAGAAGATAATTATGAAATAAAAACAATTGTAACAAACCTTTCATCTGTCGGTAAGCAATTAAAAAAGTACTGTAGTTGACATGACAAATATTTTGATTTTTCTAGTAACTTATAAATATGTTGGGACATTATTACAACAGCGCCATCTAGTTCCGTGGAAAGCTGCGAGGCTTGTGTTATAGATACCAGATAGTTGATATACTATACATATACATACATACATATTATAAATATAAACAACCATGACTGAAGTACAAATATTTCGTGCTCAACAAATGAATGCCCCCAGCGGGACTCGAACCCGCGACCGCTGGCGCAGAAAGTGGGGTCACTGCCAAATGAGCCAAACGTGTCGTCAAATGTTTGAAATTATACACATTTTTACAATATTAATAATGTGAAAAATATTTCAATAATTTCAGATCCCTGTAAAATGTCAGAGATGAAGACGAAAAACCTAAAAAATGTAAAACTAATGAAGAATCACAAGATGACAATACAAAAAGATGTGAAAATCAACTTGACTTGGACTAATCGAAATGCGCAAGAAAAAAGGAAGCTCAGGGAGAATCTTCTTACCATACTGCAGTTCTCAAATGCTATACCGTTCAAAAATAAATCTCTTTTGGGCATCATATGTGGTTATTGTGACGCAACGTATCCTGATCCTGCGGATTTCAGATCCCACACAGAAAATAATCACCAAAAAGAACGACTTGACGTCAAACCGTCATTCGACATGACCGAATGTAACGTCAAGTTGGATGTCACAGACTTAACCTGTAAATTGTGTTCGGAAAAAGTGGAAAATTTAACTGAATTAAAGGACCATCTCGTTCAAAAACATAATAAAACTTTCTACAATGACGTAAAAGATCACATAATGCAATTTAAATTGAAGAAGGGTGAAGTGTACGACTGTGCGATGTGTCCATCTACGTACGAGACTTTCAAGATGCTACAACAACATATGAACAAACATTACAGCAACTATACTTGTAATAAATGTGATTCATCGTTCGCCACAAAACGGTCTTTGAACGCTCACCAAACAACTCATCAAGAGGGAACCTTCAAATGTGATTTGTGTGAAAAGATATTCTCAAGCCGTGCAAAGAAACAATATCATGAGAAAACTAAGCATTTGGGTGCAAGAAGTATTAGTAACTGTCCATTCTGTGATACACCGTTCCGGAGTTACTATCAGCGGAATCAACATTTAGTGAAAGTGCACAATTCTGAGGCTCAATACAAGTGTAATGTGTGTAATAAAGGATATGTGTTAAAGTCATTGCTAATGTGTCATATAAAAAAGAATCATTTGATGGAACGGAACTGTCAGTGTACGGAGTGTGGATATAGATTTTTCAGTAAAAAAGCCTTGAAAGCGCATATGGTGAAGCATACTGGTGAAAAAAAATATGCATGTGAAATATGCCAGAAGGCATATGCGAGGAAATACACATTGAGAGAGCATATGCGTATCCACAATAATGATAGACGATTCAAATGTGATGTATGTGGGACGGCGTTTGTGCAAAAGTGTAGTTTGAAAAGCCATTTGCTATCCCATCATGGTATAAGCATGGCGGCTAGTGATATTTCTACATCCTAATAGCAAATCCCGCGGTTTCGCCCGCGTTTTAATCACTTTTAAAAATGAAGAATTGGTGGTAGATGTTTTGAGTTTGAGAAGAAAATAAACTCCAACGAGATATTTTCAATATTTAAATTAGTCACAAATCGTGTTCCTCTCTAAATAAAAAAAAATATATTGACATTTCAGTTTGCTTCTCTGTTTTGAAAGGCTGGTGAAACAATAACATAAAAACTCCTTTGTATGTTTCGCCACAGATGGATGAAAAATTTGAGTTATAAAAGATTAAAAAAATTCAATTTGGTATAAAAAAAAATAATGAATCTGGAGAGGGCAACCCTTATCACCTAACAGAATCAAAAATCGCCTACGACCTATTCTCAGACCTACCGAATATAAACAAAAAAAAATCGTTCAAGCCGTTTCGATGGAGGATCTCAATGAGTTCAATAACAAACACTGTGACACAAAATATTTATATATTAGATAACATAATACCAAAGCTTATGAAACATATAGTCGGCCAACGGACATGACAGCCAGCCCAAGCTACTATACACTCGCTTGGGCTGTCATGTGCTTTAGCAAGTACCGATAGTTTTTCTCGTCTCTAACCTCCATGCAGTAAACGATCAATGGGAGTTTCACACCAGGCTCGGCTCAGATAGCGCTACCGGCGCATAGCGTCACCAACGTAAACCTCAAAGTAAGATGATAAAAAATATAAGATGGAAAAATACGGTGTTTAACTATTGTTGAATTAAATAATTTGACATACACTACATATATACTTGACGTTGTTTACGTTATGCGCTTGTAGCGCCACCAACGGCTAAAACTCGCAGTGAGACTTCTCATTGTACTTGTAAACGATCAATGGCAAATGACAATAACGTAAAATTGTCTCGGGGAAGCTTAAGTTTTGGTAAATATTTTATTTATCTTGAATATCAGGTATTTATTATTGTAAGTAAGTGATGTACCCACTACACTTCGTTATATATATAGTCGGCCAACGGACGTGACAGCGTGTCCCAAGCGAGTGTATGGCAGCTTGGGCTGTCACGTCCGTTGGCCGACTATATGTTTCATAGGCTTTGGTTACGGTCAAGCAAGCCCAGTGAGGCTACCGCTGCAATGTGTTGTATAGTCACTGTTTCTAAGATAATGTAAATAATACTTAGTGCAATAAGAAATAAGGTGCATTTTCCAACTATAGTCAAATGAATGATAGTTTAAAGAAACAGATTGTAAATAAAGAAATTGTAAGTAAAGGAAATATATTTATGACATAATTTTACACGCTTTTTATTTTTTTATTAAGGATTAAAGATGATTCAACTAATCGGTAAAGTTGACTATTAACACAGCGCCATCTGGTTCCGTGGTAAGCTACGAGGCTTGTGTTACGGATACCAGATAGTTGATGCACTACACTTGTGTAACATACATACATATTATAAAAAACACTCATGACTAAAGTACAAACGTTTGTGCTCAACTAATGAATACCTCCAACGTGACTCGAACCCGCGACCGCTGGCGCAGAAAGTAGTGTCTCTACCAACTGAGCCAAGCGTGTCGTCGAATTCCTAATGTATTTAAAATTAGTCCCACGTGTATTTTAATTGTAACAGATTTTAAGTTTTTTATTAAGAAAAATTATTCTTATGTACAGTTTTGTGATTTTTTTCACTTTTAGACGAGCTTTTGCCGAATAAATTATTTAATATATGCTATATACCTATTTAATATACCTATGTGGCTTTTTTTAATACCTAACCTTAAAAATGTCCGCCAACACGCACTAGGCCAGCGCGGTGGACTATGGCCTGATCCCCTCGTACTGAGGGAGGCCCGTGCCCAGCAGTGGGACGTTAAAAGGGCAGAAGACAAATAAAATTGAAGTGTCTGTTTTTAATTCCAAATTAACAGCTTTTCACTAAATGCATATGAGGGGTACAGGGGCAAAACAAGAAATGTCACTTTTTTTTCTAATTAACATTGCATTCTATAATATGTGGCAAAATCTTAATGTTCCCATACTTTTTAATTATTTATTTTTTTTGTGAAAGTCCTTCATATGAAAGTATATACGGTACTAGCAACAAAAAAACAATTTTTAAATTTTTTGTCTGTCTGTTTGTTCCGCTTTCGGCTAATCTCTGAAACGGCTGGACCGATTATGACGGTACTTTCACTCGCAGATGTTATAAGGAGTAACTTAGGCTACTTTTATTTTATTAGGAAATTATAAAAACCATTTAATTTATTATAACTTACTACTATACTTGAATAAAATTATTTATTTATTTTGTAACTATATTCCAAAATTTATTAAAAATATTTATATTATTTTTTCTTCACCAACAAGTGTGCAGCTTTCTGGTGTACTGTTAAAGCTCTTTGATTAGAATATTTCCTATCGCAATATTTGCAGCTTATTACCAGCGGCTTGACGCCATGCTTTTCGACTTCATGATCATTTTTCTTGGTGTAATCTGTGAATTTTTCTCCACAGAACGCACATTTGTTCCTTCTGTTCATATAAATGTGTACAGCTCTCTCATGCTCGACTTTTCTTACTTTCGTTTCAAAGGTTTTCCTGCAGAATTTACAAGAAAAGCTGCCAGTTTCATGTCTATAGACATGTCTCTTCAAAGTCTTCCGAGTAACAAAACCAGCGCCACAAACCTCGCACATGTAATTTTCGTAATGAGAATTCATATGTTCCGTTAAAACTTTGAAATTATTGAATACCTTCTTACAAATAAGGCAGTTCAATACATCAGCGTCGAATTTAAAAGGAATTATAAAGTGATTGGCACTTTTATGGTACGGCTTGTTGTGTTTTTCCTGCAAATGCTCGGTTATTTCGTGTATAGTTGGTATTGCATTATCGCAGATAGTGCATTTTAAGTCAGTTACGTCTAATTTAACTGAAAAATCGTATTTGGATACACCAGACATGAAATTAGATTTAGTTAACGCTGTGTGCTGCTGCGAGTGTTCCTTAAGTTCAGCTGGACTTCGATACTGGTTAGGACAAAAGCAGCAAGTGTAACCGAGGCTGGATCTCGAACGGATGGGGGTCGCGTTTGTATTTAAAAGGATAGTCGAAATATTTTCCTGGTAAATGTTCACATTAGATTCTCTCTTGGCAACAACTCTCAATTTTGGGACTTCTGCTTCCTTTACTATAATTATCATTTTCTTCTTACCTGCAGACGATACAATGTTTGAAATTAGATGTGTGTTGAAAGATTTTTGGGATTAAACAGTTTTATAAAGATTAACATATGGCATTAAATTAAATAAATATCGTTATACTTAAGATACAGACACCATTATACTTTGGTAATCAAATCTCCACTTATGACATCAATTTCCTGCGAAAGTAAATTCTAATTCTGTCTCATTTTTTATAGTCTCTTGCAAAAAAGCAAATTAACTAACCAGTTGTATCACTAATTTAACTGATTCAGTTACGAAAAACTTCACAAAGACGCACTAGGCCAGCGCGGTGGACTATGGCCTGATCCCCCTCGTATTGAAAGAAGGCCCATCCCGAGCAGTGGGACGTAAAAAGGGCTAAAGACAAATTAGAAAAGATCTCATACATAGCCCTTATACTGTTATGTTAGCAGTATACTTAGTGCGAAAATTTTCACGCAGGTAGGTACTCGAATTTTTCTCTTGCATTAAAAGATTAAGAAAAACTGATGTCTTTCTTTATCACTAAATGTCGCTTTTTTAATAAAATAAATATGTTGAAACATTTTTACAATAGTGTCATCTAGTTTCGTGGTAAGCTACGAAGCTTGTGTTACGGATACCAGATAGTAGATGTGTTCAACAAATGAATGCCCCCAGCGGGACTCGAACCCGCGACCGCTGGCGCAGAAAGTAGGGTCACTACCAACTGACGTCAATCAGTAGTTAAGTGCTAACAGAGAGACAGGGAGAGACTGCTTTGTCTTCAGATCTTCTAACCGGCGTATCTTGTTTGCGGTTTCCACACCGTACTGGTTCACATAATACTTTTTTAGGTTTACGTCTCTCCCGTGACCATATGATTGTTGTAAAACATTCGAAACGTCGGGAACTAAAAATCAAAATAAATCCGCGACAAAATACGAAAAGGTAGTTTCATTTATAATGTCCAATATTTGCGTAAACCTAGAAAGTATTAGCCAGTTAGGTTTTAAAATCCTACTAGCACCTCGACCTCACTTCGTCCGGCTTCATCTCTAGGTGTTTTTTATCATTAGTATTTAGTGTCAAAAAATTATATTCATCATACATTTTCATTATATTCATCATACTTGATTTGAATACTCAAACTTTCATCGCCCTTTTCGTCCTTAAAAGATTCGTTTCTAATACCAAATGTAATCAAAATCGGTTCAACGGTCTTTTACAAAATTAGTTATATCCGTTTATCCATTACATACAAAGTTAAACTCGATTAAAAAAAAGTAATTCGAAAAACTTATATTAGCACAGTACTAAAGACAGATGCCGTTAACTTCATTAATTAATTAAATTAATGACGTGGTGTCGTGGGATACCAGGTAGAAACGAAGTTCCTTCGGCTAATGTAGAATCGACACAAATTGCAAAAAAAAAGAGGGAGAAAGAGAAAGGTATTATACACTACTCGCTTGTGTATGCGACTGTCGCGCCTGCGCACGTCTCATTTAACGGTTTTATTCCACGCACTTTTTCTTACGGTTTTACTATCACATTTTTTCAGTTCGGTCACGCAGCAAAATCCCTATCCCCTCCAAGCCTGCCGTAAGGAACTTCGTTCCAAAACTTCGTTCCAATTAACCGTTAATTCCGAAGTCAGCTACTGCTCTAGAACTCGAACTTTAACACTGACAATTACTAATGAAATAAAAAAAACAAATGTAACAACAATAAATCTTTTTTTAAATAGAACAATACTCATAACTAAGTACCTTTGACTTCATTATTGGTACAAAATAAAATGACAAAAGTTATTTTTTTCATCTACCAATGATTTAAAAATACGAGACCAACAATTTATTACATTAACCGCCGCACCCAGAGTCACTTAATGAACCATTAAGTCGTTCTTTAGTATGGTGATTCTCGACTACTACTAATACTCATAACTAAGTACCTTTGACTTCATTATTGGTACAAAATAAAATGACAAAAGTTATTTTTTTCATCTACCAATGATTTAAAAATACGAGACCAACAATTTATTACATTAACCGCCGCACCCAGAGTCACTTAATGAACCATTAAGTCGTTCTTTAGTATGGTGATTCTCGACTACTACTAATACTCATAACTAAGTACCTTTGACTTCATTATTGGTACAAAATAAAATGACAAAAGTTATTTTTTTCATCTACCAATGATTTAAAAATACGAGACCAACAATTTATTACATTAACCGCCGCACCCAGAGTCACTTAATGAACCATTAAGTCGTTCTTTAGTATGGTGATTCTCGACTTAATGGTTCATTAAGTGACTCTGAGTGCGGCGGGAAAAGTTATTAATTTGAATAATTTAGCTAAATTTTCTAAATAATTAAGTATGTATTTTCCGGACATGTTCTCTCAATGTCTTCTGCCTGCCGTAGGTTTTATTGCAGACGTTGCACTTGAATTCCCTCGACCCGGTGTGTTTCACCATGTGACTTTCCAACTCCCTCTTCGCATAGAACTCCATTTCGCAATGCTGGCACTTGTGCGGCCTTTGCAAGAGATGGACTCTTGTAGTATGCAACCTCCACGCGTGCTTCGTTTCAAAATTCTTGTTACACGCTTCACAATTTATGCCTGGACTCTTCACTCCATGGATTTTAAACAGATGCTCTTGTTTTTTCCAAACCTCTTTAAACCTCTCCATACAATAGCCACATTTGTGCGGTAAGTTCATTCCGGAGTGTTTTGATCTATCATGGAGCCGTTTCTTTCTAGCTGTGTCGAAGGTTCTAGAACATTCTTCGCAAGTAAAAGTGCCAATTTTGTGAGCATCGCCATGTCTTAATAGGATATTCTTATTAACGAAGCCTGCACCACAGACGAGACAAAGATAGTTATTGTAATGCATATTCATATGTTCTTGTAGAGCTTTGAAGGAATTAAAGACATTCTGGCACATAAAGCACCTAAGAGGTCCATTGCCGAACTTAAAAGGTACAATATGATCTTTTATATCAGTGTAAAGCTTCTTATAGTGACTGAGTTGGAGATGATTGACCATTTTTTCTATATTATCTATGCTTTGACCGCAAAGTTCGCATTTTAAGTCAGTGATATCTAATTTCACGAAGTAGCCATGCATGTCTTTGCCTTTCATAAAGATCGACTTTTCGTCTTGACTATGAGACACGTGTGTGTGATTTTTCAAGTCTTTAGCCTCAGGGAACTGTTCGGCACAGAAGCAACACGCGTAGCCGATACCTCCCCGACATCGAATTGGCGTAGCATTTGTATTTAAAAGTATTTCTTTTATGTTATGTTGATGTTTTTCTACTTCAGCCATACCACTTGATTTTCGTGGGCTAGTGATGCGTTTAGCTTTGCCTCTTCGTATTTTGATTTCCAATTTAATTGGTGTTAGTGTGTCGCTTTCTTTCAGGTCACCTATAACAAATAATTATGATTATCCACCACCCTGCTGTTTCAGAACAAAGTATTCGAAAATCTACTTACAGAATAGACAACAGTATTGGTGTTTATTCTAACCAGCTATAAAAACCGAAAAAAAGATAAGTAACTCCTAGCTTTCTTTCAATAATTTCTTAAATGTATATTCTTATATTGTATAAAAAAAATATTTTTATCATTTACTAATTGAGAACGCGAAAATCTATGGTGAAAATATCATTTTATTTGTCATATAATGACATTCAAAATAAAACATAACTTCGTTCAGTAATGAGGCTATTTCTAATATATTTTCACATAATCTACATTTTTACTCACACCTTAATATTTTTAACCTAAAACTTTGCAGGTCTATGATTTTGATAAAATTAATTTGGCAAATGGCAACCCAATAAATCCCAAAAAAAGTCTAAATAAAACAACATGTTTTATGGCGATTTTATTCCATCTAAATTTGTAAATTTATACTTCTTCCCCATGCTTCGATCTCATGTGGCTCTTCCAGCTACACTTCTGTACAAATGCCTGTCCACAATGAGAGCACGCGAACCGGCGGTCATCAGCATGTATCCTCATATGCTCTCTTAACGTATTCTTCCTTCCATACATCTTGAAGCAAACTTCACATCTGAATTCTCGCAGTCCTGTATGTTTTGCCATGTGACGTGATAAACTACTCTTGCTAAAAAATCGCATCTCACATTCCTCGCACTTATGTTTCTTCTCCATCAGATGGTCTTTCTTCGTATGCCGCGCTAACGCTCTCTGGTTTAAGAAAGTCCGCTCACATGCTTGGCATTTCAAGACTACAGGTGGTGCACCGTGCACTTTCACCATGTGGTCTACTTTCCTCCAATAGTCCATAAACCTTTCATTACAAACCATGCATTTGTTTCGTTTGTTAAATCCTAGATGTACACGTTTCTGGTGCTCTCTCAGCCTTTCACTATTTCCAAATACTTTGTTGCATTGTTCACATTTAAATTCCCCATTGTTATGTCTCCTGATGTGAGTCGCTAAGAGGCGCTCTGTGACAAACCCTCTAGAACATATATGGCATATGTGGTTTCCAAAATGCGAGTTCATATGCTCTTGTAAAAGTTTAAAGTTTAAATATTCCGACGAGCAAATCGTGCATTTCAACTGTGGAGAATCAAATTTGAACGGCAGTATTGTGCTTCTGAGGTTAGTGTGTATCTCTTTCTTGTGCTCAGTCTTTAAATGGTTCATAAAAACATCAAGACTACCCATGTCTGTGTTACAAAGGGCACAGCTTAAATACGTTATATCCAGTTTGACGACATGTTCGAACAATCTAGATGTCATGTATTTAATCAGTCTGTCACTGTTGTGTTCTACCAAGAAATGCTTTTTAAGATCAGTCGGTTCTGGAAACTGCTCAGGGCAAAATGCACACCCGTACCCGAGACTGTCTTTCGATCTGATGGGATTTGCATTGGAATTGAGCAAAATAGTCATTAAATTTTGTTGGTTTTTCCTAGCTTCAGTCTGCCTGGGCTTCTTACTGCCACGAATGATCTTCAACTCGACTCGTGGCGTCTCTGATTGCCTTTCAATTTTAATCGTTCTCATACCTATAAAGAGAAATTTTCTTTAATAAACTAATTGTTTTACCGTAATTTAATACTGTATCTTTAAATATTCCGTAAAACGACAAAATTATGGAAACAAATACTTATTTTCAGTTAGAAATAGTGTGTATTATTATCGTTAATGAGTTAGTAAGAATTAATCCTAATGTAAGTTCTAGGGTCACTGTATAAGAGTACGAAGTAAAATATACAAATATAGACCTGCAAAGTATACATTATTATTTTTGAATTAAATAGATTTTTGTTTGGAGGTAATCATTTAGAAGGACCAATTTGTATAAAAATAGACTTTATTATGTACAAATACAATATCTTCATATACTTAATTCTTTATCATAATATAATTAAAAGTAATATTTATATAGAAAACTATACTGAACAGTTATTGCACAGAATTAAGGATATCTCCATGTTTTGCACTTATATGACACTTCAGTGCGAAATTTTTGTCAAAAGACTGATCGCAGTGATCACACTTATAATATCGGTCTTCCGGATGCTGTCTCTTCACATGTTCTTTCAAAGTTTTCAATCTTCCATACGACTTCTTACATATTTCGCATTTAAACTCCCTTGTGCCTGTGTGTTTGACCATATGGTCGGTTAGTTCCCGTTTCGAAAAGAACGCCATATCGCACCTCGTGCAGCCATGCTGCTTTTGCATCAAATGATATTTCTTCATGTGCAACAGCCAAGTTTGCTGCAATGTGAATGTTTTGTCGCACGCTTGGCACTTGATTGCCGGTCCGACAACTCCATGGACTTTGGCTAGATGTTCGTTTTTGTGACAATTCTCCCTGAACCTCTGGCTACAATACCCACATTTATGGGGCATGTTTAAGCCGTTATGAATCTTTCTTTCATGCAGCTTTTTCTTTCTTAAGGTGTCGAAAACTTGATCACATTGCTTGCAAACAAATGTGCCGGTCTTGTGGCCCTCGTTATGACATAGCAGCAAATGGCGATTGACAAAACCCGCGTCGCACACTTTACAAATATAATTCCTGTAATGTGTATGCATGTGTTCTTGGAGAGCTTTGAATCTGTTAAAAAAGTTGTGGCAAAGAAAACATCTTAGTACTTCACTGTCAAATTTGAAGGGTAATATGTGATTGGGTATATCTGTACTTATATTTTTATTATGAGCATTTTTCAAATGATCAAGAATGTTTTCCAGAGTTTCAAATTTTGTGTTACACAGGCTACATTCTAGGCCTGTTATATCTAATTTGACCAAATATCCGTACATATCCCGACCTTTCATGAATATTGCTTTAGTATTTTCGTCATGATCGTTTATGGTATGTTTTTTCAAGTCCGCGGGATCTGGGTATTGGTTAGTACAGAAACAGCATGCATAACCGATGCCTCCTCGACACCGTATAGGCGTGGCATTGGAACATAGTATAACCTCTCTGACATTATTGCGATGTTTTTCCAACTGTTCACCTTGTCTAGCTTTAGGCGTGATATGTTCTTTTATTATCACCTCTACGTTATCGTCATCTTCCGTTAAGTTCGACGTTTTTGTTGGTCTGAGGGATTTACCTACAAAGAAAATTATAAATTATTGTCACTGTATACCTATGAAAGATTAAAACGCTAAAATAGAACTTATTTAATATTTATTTACAAACCTTTACGAAACCCTTTGTTTGGTTTATACGAGTAGTCATATATATTACAAGCCACGTTTTGGTTTTCATTAATTTGTCATGCATAAATAAAAATAATTTTATAATGTATAATGTTTATTAAAGTTTCAAAACATCACCATTTCAAATAGTGTATTGTACACTATAATCAAATCGAAATAACTTTTATTATATTATAAATATGATACAGCCTATCATTTACAGCTAAACCTTATTTTCTTCATCACAAAAGAAAATACCCGCTCAAAAAATTATGCAAGTCAAAAACTTAACAAGCTATGCTTGTTCTCCATGCTTTGACCGCATGTGGGTGCGCCAACTACACTTTTGCACAAAAGCCTGTCCACAATGCTCACACTTGAACCGTCTATCATCCGCGTGTATCCGCATATGCTCGTGCAGAGTCCATTTTCTGGCATAGGACTTCATGCAAATATCGCACTGATATACCCTTTGTCCTGTATGCTTTACCATGTGAGCTCTCAACTCGGAGGTAGAAAAAAAGCCTTTATCACATTCCGAGCATTTATGTGGTCGCTCAACCAGATGATGTCTTTTCATGTGTATCATCAATGTGTTTTGATGGACAAAAGTTTTATCACACGCTTGGCATTTCCGAGCAATCGACGTGACACCATGTTCTTTCACTAAATGCTTGTCCTTCTGACGATTGTTCTTAAAAAACAGGTTGCAGAACCCACATTTGTTCACTAGCATTGCCTTATCGTGGACCTGTCTTTCATGACACCGTTTTTTGGTGAACGTGCTGAAAACTTTTGAGCAATGACTGCAAGAGAATGTACCAGTCAGATGTATCACCTTATGATGATAAAGTTTCCTTCGATTCACAAATCCAGCATCACACACATCACACATAAAATTCTTGTAGTGAATATTCATGTGCTCCATCAATTTTTTGAATTTGTTAAATATATTTTTACATATATAACACTCAAGAAAGTCAGTCTCAAATTTAAATGGCAACATTTGGTGGGTTATGTCAATGAATATACGTGTTTTGTGATCGTTCTGTAAATGATCGATTAGATTTTCTATCGACTCTATATTTTGCTCGCATAATTGGCATATTAGTGATGTGATGTCCAATTTAATACATACTTTATTTAAATCGTTTGGCACTAACTTTTCTAAATTATTTAGATCCAAATAAGGTGTATGAAAATCTAAAGTATGTTTTTTTAAATCTGCAGGGTCCAGGAATCGGTTGAGACAGAAGCTGCAACCATAACCATTATCAGTGTGGTCATGTATGGGAGTCGCGTTCGAGTTTTGCAATATCTGTATGGCATTTACTTTGTGCTTCCGTAGTTCGCCTTGGTAGTCTGTCAACTTTTTCATCGGAACCATTTTTAGTCTTTTCCTTTTTTTCTCTTCTTTTATTTTAATCTGTATAACTGTCGACTGTGATTTGACGATTCTTTTACCTACAAAGAAAACATCGTATTTATAATAACAAATTACATATATCAGAAAATCCATAATATATATATATATATATATATATATATATCCATAAAAAATAATAGATGAAAACCATAAAAAATTGAAAGTCAAAATAACATTACGTAAAATAAATTTATTTATATTAAATTATAAACATTTGAATTACAACCAATTAAGTACAATAACGATGTATAAACACTACACTATTTCTCCATGCTTCGCACGCATATGCCCTCGCCAGCTGCACTTCTGTACGAACGTCTGACCACAGTGCTCACACTTGAACCGCCTATCATCTGCATGTATACGCAGGTGTTCCGTTAACGTTTTCTTACGACCATACTTCTTGTGGCATATCTCGCATTCAAAGGCCTTAAGACCTGTATGCTTAACACGATGATTTTTTAATTCAAAAGAAGAGAAAAAACTCATTTCACAATGCGGACATTTATGTCTTCTATCCATCAAATGTAATCTTTTAACATGTATAGTGTGATCCTTTTGGTTTGAAAATGTTTTGTCACAAACGAAACATTTTAATGCCTTAGCGACTATTCCGTGCACTTCAACTACGTGCCGTTCCTTCTGTCTATAATCACGAAACTTTTCGCAGCAGTAGCCGCATTTATTCAAAGTTGTCGAATGTGTGTGCACACACTTTTCATGAGACCGTTTTTTTCTGAATGTGTCAAAAATTTTTGGACAATGATCACAGCTGAAAGAGCCAAGTTTATGACATTTAGAGTGTTGAGCAAGAATTGCGCGGTTAACGAAACCGGCATCACACACTTCACAAATGTAATTTCTGCAATGAATATTCATATGTTCTAATAGAGATTTAAATTTATGGTACACGTTCATGCAAATGAAACATGTAAGCCTTTCATTGTCAAATTTAAATGGTAGCACTTGATTCTTGATGTCTGTGAACACAACCTTCTTATGTTCCTCTTTAAGATGCCGCACTAACTCCTCGACTGTATTAATACTTGAGTTGCATATATTGCATTTAAGATCAGTTATATCTAGCTTGGCGTAAAATTTGAATAAGTCTTTGCCTTTCATAAAATTAATTTTTGTTTTCTCATCGTGCTTTTCTATGGTATGCTTTTTTAAATCTGCAGGCTCTGGGAATTGTTGAGTACAAAAGCAACAATTGTAGCCGAAAACACCCTGACACCGAATCGGCGTTGCGTTAGAGTTCAATAAAATCTCTCTCATGTTGATCCGATGTTTTCCCAATGCTTCACCTCTTTTTAATGATGGTTCTTCCTGTTTAGAATCTTCCTTCATGTCAATCTGACATCTTCGCAAACCTATAAAGAAAAGTATAAATTATTATAATTAATGTTTTCTTCAAATTGATGTTAGCCATTATTTTACTTATTCTAACGTACATCTTCTGAGTTTATTGTTATTTAATATTCTCCATACAATCCTTTATTTTGTAAGTTCCCATAGTATTTAACAAAAAAAACAACATCATCATCATCACTTTAATAACTTAAGATTCATCTTAACTGTACAAATATGACCGACAAACAAAATGTCAGACAATTGTGTAATAATACTAATAATTTATGGAAGGCTAATTTAGACTTGGTTCATCATGTTTAGTTTGCATATGACGTCGCCAACTACACTTCTGTACAAACGCCATCCCACAATGTTCACATTTGAAACGCCTATCATTATTATGAATACGCATGTGTTCACGCAACGTGTGCTTTCGTCCATATCTCTTAAAACACACTTTACATTGAAAACTACGAGTTTTGGTATGTGTGACCATGTGCTCTACTAAACTTTTTTTAGCAAAAAATGTCATTTCGCACAGAGTGCAACTGTGTCGGTTTTCCATTAAATGATGGCTCTTTATATGTTTCCTTAAGGAATCTTTGTTACAAAAACTCTTTTCGCACGCTTGGCATTGAGCTGTTTCACACCCTACACCATGAACAATTCTAAGATGTTCTCCTTTCGTTCGATAACTAGCAAATTTTTCATTGCAGTATCCACATCTGTTCAGTTTTTGTGCATGTATATGAACAGCTCGCAAGTGCTGATTCTTCTTTTGAACATTATCATAAACTTTATCACACTGATCACATTTAAATTCACCGACAATGTGAGATTTTTGATGGTTCAAATAAGATCTTCGATTGAAAAATCCGGCACCACAATCACATATAAAGTTTCTACAATGCTTATGCATATGCTCTAACAACATTTTGAACTTAGAGTACACGTTTGCACAAACAAAACATTTTAGTTCTTTACTATCAAATTTGAACGGTACCATACAGTTCTTTATGTCCGTATAAATTTTCCTGTCGTGCTCAGTTTTTAAATGATCGATCAACTTGTCCAAATCATCGATATTTGTTCCGCATATATTACATTGCAATCCAGTTATGTCGACTTTGACGTAAAATTTTTGCAAATCTCTCTTTTTCAAGAAAGTAGGCTTTGGTGCATTTCTGTGCATATCAATCGTATGTTTTTTTAAATCTGCAGGATCTGGAAATTGTTCTGAGCAATAGCAGCACAGGTAGCCGAGGTCATTTTTACCATGGATCGGTGTCGTGTTAGAACATTGGAGAATCTCTTTTATATTGTGATGATGTTTTGTTAATTCCTTTATAGGTTTAAGCTTTATCTTTTTAGTTTTTATAGTTATTTTGGCTTTCTTTCTACATACAGATTCAGATTCAGATTTTATTTTTCTTTCTCTAGTCTTTTTATTATCATCGTCTATGTCTTCGAAATTTTTACTTTCTGACGGTCCACCTAAAACGAGAAATTATTGTTACTGTATTTCTGCAACGGGGTCTCGCCGAATTAGGTATAAAAATAAACTTTTAATACATGTAATAAAAGTTGCTTATTTATGTAATGTATGTGAAAATTCATATATAAGTTGAAAATATGATTCAAAAACTAAGGACTCAGAACAGTCCAGGTAGCGTCATGTAAATAAAGAAATAAAACAAAAGTTGAACTTAAATATTTGTATATTTTAGACACTGATTTATATCTAAATATATATACAAAACTAATTAAGATCACCGACGTCATCTGATTCACTTATGACCAAATATCGATCTGGGGATGTTCTACAACTTTTCCTAAGTTCCTTGGAGTGCACTCGCATATGCTGTTGTAAAGTAAATTTGCGTGCAAATGATTTCGCACATACATTACATTGAAAGTCTCTTTCTCCAGTATGTTTTAGCACATGTTTTCGTAAATTCTCACTGCTAAAAAACTTCATATCGCACACTTCACATTCGTAATTCCTCTCCATCAGATGATCTTTTCTAACATGCCGCCTATAATGATTTTGATTGACGAACGTCTTGTCACACAGTTCGCATTTAAGGATAACGCGATTGACATCATGATATTTAGCTAAATGTTCGTTCTTCTTATTGTAATCATCGAACAGTTCGTTACAGTACCCACACCTTCTTGTCATGTACAATCGTTTGTGGACAATTTTAATATGGGACTGTTTCTTAACAAGAGTGTTGAATGTTTTTGGGCATAAATCGCAAGCAAAATCACCTATCTTATGAATCCTTAAATGGCTTCTGAGAATATCTCGATTCACAAACCCGGCGCCGCATACATCACACACATAATTTCTGTAATGTGTGTTCATATGTTCTGTCAAATTTCTAAATTTGAAAAATCTCTCAGAACAAATAGCACATTTCAGTAGATCATCGTCAAACCTAAATGGCACCATATGATTTTTTATATCTGTATATATAATACGTTGATGGTCTTTGATTAGATGGTCTATAAGCTCTTCTATGGTTCGTATATCTGTTATACAAAGCGCGCATTGTAAAGCTGTTATGTCTAGCTTCACAGTATAAATTCGCATATCTGCAATGACTTTTTTAATGTTATCTTCGTCATGAGCTTTTATTGTATGGCTCTTTAAGTCAGCAGGTTTTGGGAATTGATCGGAACAAAAAGAGCAACCGTACCCTACATCTCCTTTAAAACGAATTGGTGTAGCGTTGGAATGGAGCAAAATTTCAAGCAAATTATTTCTGTGTTTTTCTACTTCTTGAATACGTTTATCATCGTCTATACTTGTTTTAGTCTTTCCTTGCTTCTTCTTAAATGTATTATTATTAGTTTTTTGTAGCTTTTGAAGCATTTTCTGCGCGTTTCCTCCAGATACGACGAGTATTTGTTTTCGAGAACCTATAAAGAAAATTTTAAAATTTTATATTAGTTATCTGTTAACGGCATAATTTTAGTCCGACACGTACTTTATTAGTAATAAAAAGTATTTAGCTTAAGCTATTCCTAGATTTTTAAAGAATATTTTGATGTTAAACACATGTGATGATAAAAATAATTCAAACTAAACAGAATCACAATCGCTATAACAAGGCTTTTATCAAAAAATTGGAAATGTAATATAATTATAAAGCTTTATTACTATAAAATTATACGTGGTACTCCGTTTTTAAAGTTATAAAAATATATAAAACTCTTTTAACTTTGTAAGAGTCGCCGAATAAATATGTGCTAAAATATAGTAAAATAAATAAAACTAGAGAAAATTTCCTTACTTTATTAAAAACCCAACCCTTTAAATATTCGCCATTTTAATGACACCGAACAGGAAATATTTCACAACTTTACGAGTAAAAAATGAACTAAAACTCATGGGACCAGGATTAACAATTACAGATTACCCATCCCTGTAGAATGTAGGTTTAACTGACATTTGCAATACAAAATAATAGATTGACATGGGGTTAATCTTATAACGATGGTATAGACTGCCATTGAATTACGGCCCTTAGTGACATAATTTTAAACTTCTATCCCGTGTTTTGCTCGCATATGACCGCGCCAACTACACTTCTGCACGAAAGCCTGACCGCAGTGCTCACACTTGAACCGCCTATCGTCAGCGTGTATTCTCAAATGATCGCGCAATGTCGACTTTCGTCCGTAAGTCTTCAGACATATATCACATTGAAACTCTCTTAGTCCTGAATGCTTCAACAAGTGGCATTTTAAAGTATCTCCGCCATAAAAAGTTTTATCGCATTCAGTGCATTTGAATCTTCTCTCCATCAGATGGTCTCGTTGCGTATGAACTCTGTAAGCTTTTCTTGTGGGAAAACTTCGCTCACAAGCGTTGCAGTTATACTGGTTCTTTATGTTATGGACGGTTATTAAGTGTCTTTGCTTTTGATTATATTCTTTGAAAGTTTCATTGCAATAGCCACATCTATTTCTATTTTTGATTGGCTTATGGTTGGAAATAACATGCGATTTCCTTTTTGCCAACGTTGTAAACTCTTCAGGGCATATACCACATTGGAAAACACCCGTTCTATGTGTCTCTGAATGTACCATAAGTCGCTTTCTGTTAATAAAGCCAGCTTCACATACAGTGCAAATATAATTCCTACAATGAATATTCATATGTTCCAACAGGCTTTTGAATTTGTTAAATTCACTCGAACAAATAAAACATTGTAAGGAAGGCGTATCAAACTTAAATGGTATCATGTGGTTTTTAATTTCTGGGAAAAGTCTTTTATTGTGGTCTTCCTTTAGATGAATTATTAGTTTGTCAATATCATCTAAATCTTGCTTGCAAATTTTGCAATTTAAACCTGTAATATCGACTTTTATGTGAAACGCGTTTAGATCCCTTCGTTTAGTAAAGCTACTGTCATTAATGCCGTCGTGGCTCTCCAAGGTGTGTTGTTTCAACAGCGCTGGTTCAGGGTATACGGCGTCACAAAAGCAACAAACATAGCCCACATCTATTTGCTTTCGAATTGGCGTAGCATTAGACCAAGTGAAGATTTCTCTAGCATTTATCAAATGTCTAGAAAGTTCGTTCGTTTTGGGAGCATTATCTGTATTAGTTTTTGGGGTAACTTTTCGCACGAGCTTGAGTACCACACCTGTGACATTTGCTTTACTTTCAGGACGGATACCTACAAAGAAAATTGGACTTTACTTTTTGGTAAATTAAAACACCTGCAAACCTGTAAATTGACTGAACTGAAATGATTTTAGTTTCGCTGGTTGCAAATAAGATTCAGTTGAACAAAAAAGTTGGTTGTAGGAAAACTAGATATCACGTTAAACTTTATAGTATTTCTATATAATGTATTTATATTTATGACGTAATTATTTTAATATAAAATAATTACTAGGATTATGCATACATTGGGTTTGCCACAGAGTATTCTTAAGCAATCACATTACAATAACGAAAGAAAACTTCAAAACACGACGAAAATAACACCGTCTTTTATTCGCCAGTTTTTTTACAACTACGTAATTAATATTACGCAATGATAAAAAATCGATCATATTTTTTTTAGTTTTAAGAGTGATAAAGGTAAAGCTCGTCAACAGCTAATTAAATAAAAAAGAAAATCGGTTAACAAAAAGATAGAAGAAAAAGTACTGAAATGTTTTGTCTTAAATTTAAAAAAAACGCGTGGTTAAGAAAGACAATGAAGAAGATGATAGGTTATAATGAAATAAAAATTTATCGAGAAGAAGATAATTTATTTTAAAAGGTTTTACACAAGTCTAGATTTTAAACTTAATAAATTGACATCACGATTCACGAGTATCGGGCATGAAAATTTTATAGGAGATTTGTTCCAGATTATTTCTTTAAATTAGAATTTTTTACATGAAAACAAAATATATGTATTATTATTAAATAAGTAAATGCCGTAAAGCATTTTTGGATATTCGTTGACACCTAGTAATAAAATCGATACCATATTGATCGGAATCGAATATCCGCTACACTTATCCGAACTCATCATCGATTGCAAATCGATATTACGGTGTTTTAATCTTGTGCTTCTTTTGCATATGAGTTTTCCAACTGTACTTTTGTATAAAAGAGTTATCACAGTGTTCACATTTAAACTTTCTAACATTAGCGTGAATCTTTAAATGTTCACGCAGCGTGTTCTTTCTTGGGTAGGCCTTTTTGCAAATGTCGCATTGGTATTTCTTTAGCGGGTTATGTTTAACCATATGTTTCACCAACTCCATTTTCGTGTAAAACTTCATATCGCATTCTGTGCATGCGTGCGTGCATTCCATGTGAGCACGTCGGGTATGGCCTCTCCATCTGGCTCTAGTGCTGAACACTTTGGGGCATATATCGCATTTGATCGACATCGGCTCTGCGCCATGTTCTTTAACCATATGAGACCTCTTCTTCGCGTAATTTGTAAACTTTTCTTGACAGTATGGACATTTTTTCCGTTTATAATTTCCTGCGTGAACGTACTTTTCGTGATTCAATTTTTTTCTGTTTGTGTCGAAGATTTTCTGGCACTGGCTGCAGGGGAAGTCCCCTTTCTTGTGGCGATTGTTGTGATTCTGCAAGGTGCGTTTATTAACGAAAGGCGCACTACACGTTTCGCATATATAATTCTGGTAATGTACAGGCATGTGCTCTTGGACCAATTTGAAGTGCTCAAACGTTTTTGGGCATTGTACACAGTCAAAACCATTCGCAACGAATCTGAATGGGAGTATGTGATTTGGGATATCCGTGTGCATAGTCTTGCCATGGACGGTGCTCAAATGCTCAAAAAGGGGGTCGAAACTTTCTATATCTTTGTAGCAGACGAGACACTTTAAGTCCGTGATATCTAGTTTCACCATGTAAGAGTTCAGGCGATTTCCTTCCATAAATGAAGACTTATCTATTGCGTCGTGTTCGTCTAACACGTGCTGTTTCAATTCAGCCGGTAGCGGATAAGTCTCGGGACAAAGTGCGCACACGTAGCTCGCACCATCGTGATACCTTATAGGCGTTGCATTTGTATTTAAAAGTATCGTACTTATATTCTGTAAATGCTTTTCCATTTCTATGATTTGATCCTTTTTAGTTTTCCTGTCATTCCTTGGTAGTGTAGATTTGTCTAAGGGTTTAATTTCCATCGATAACGGTTCTATTTTGACGACAGTTTGCAATGTTCGCGTCTCTTTATCTTCGTATCTCTCATCATTGTCTGATGTCGGTTCCTGTTTGATAGTTATCTCTACATAGCTCGACTCAGTCGGGGAACCTACAAAGAAAAGCACTGAGTTAAAATTTTCATCTTGGGCTCTGCTATCGCTATAATCAAAAATTCATGTTCTTCGTAATTCGCAGAATATATTTAAATATAAAGTAAAAATTATAGAATGTATCTCGGTTCAGTCACCCCATAACTACGAATACTGTCAAATTTTTATATTCCAGTTTTACCTACAACTGTGCGATAGATATACTCTTCAATCTGTAAAAAATAATGGCATGGGCAAAATAAGTCATAAACAATATAATTCTTGATAAACTTTAAAGAAATGAGTAGAAATTACATAACGGCCACAGCTCATAAGTAAAGAAAGTAGTAAGAAAAAAATCATTTATATGTGTACTTTAAAAGACAATTTGGGTACAAAATAAAATTCAATGTACACCACAACATTTTATTACATTTTATATACACATAAATAATGTTTCTATTTCTAGTTTGGCTTGACTACATTCGATGGCGATATCGTGTTTTTGGAGATGCCATGATTCTTTTTCATGTGCTTCCTTCGACTATTCTGTGTAGCATACGCTTTCCCACACACTTCACATTTAAATTTCCTCTCATTCGTGTGTGTTGCCATATAATGCCCAAGCATATGTCTTTTAATGAAGAAACCCATACTACAAACAGAACACTCGTAGGGTCTCTCTTTGAGATGCACACTTCGCATGTGCAATACCAAATTCGATTTTAAATTGAATTTCTTATCGCACATATCACATTTGATGCCTTCGACGTTGTGGACTTGCATCATGTGCCTTGTTTTTTGGTAATAATTCTTAAACCGAGCTTTGCATATTTGACACACACTGTCACCAGCAATGCCTTTATGTTCAGTGTTCACATGAGCCTTCTTTTTAGACTCTGCTGCAAACACTTGCCCACAGTGCCGACATGTGAAACTAGACTTCTTTTTCCCATGCGTGGTTTCATGTCTATTTAACCGGAAACTATTAACGAATCCAGCACCACAGATTGTGCAAATAAAGTTACGATAATGTACATTCATGTGTTGCATCAACAACTTCATGTTGTGAAATACCTCGCCGCAAAGACAACAGTTCATAACTTGTTCGCGCGTCAGTTTGAACGGTTGGAAATAGTCTGTGACACCTAAATAATACTTTTTATCGTGCTCTTTGACCAAATGCTCCGTTAAACTATTGATACTCTCCATATTTTGGTCGCATATTGTACATTTTAGGTCAACTATGTCCAAAAAGGCAACAAAACTGCTCATGCCTGATCCAGATTTGTACGTGGGTTTCTCTTTAACATGATCGAAGTGAGTGTGTTGTCTGAGGACATTGGGATCTGGGTAGGTTTTAAAGCAATAAGCGCAGATATAGCCCGCATCGTTTCTATCCTTGAAGGGGGTTACATTAGAATATTTAAGCAAGGTGGTCAAATTGTGCCACTGCTTTTGCATCTCACGTAATTGCTTTTCACGATACACTACTTTAGTTAGGACCTCACCAGCCCCGCTTTCCTCCATTAGAGTCCCCTTTCGTTTTTTTCGGGCTCCGGTAAGGCCTATAAAAGAAAAATAACGTGTGACTGGCCGTTCGCTTGGAACATATCGTAAAAACTAAAATTTAATGGTAAAAATCATATACAATCTTACTGTAGAATATTCTAGAAATCATCATTTACGTCTCCACTTCAAAAACCCAAAAATAAATCGATCGACCATGCATCACAGTTGAATAACAATATACATTCTACATGTACTTATAGTAATGTTTTATACTACGCTTTTTAGTATTTCTTATGCAACCATGACGATATATAAAAAAAACCAGAGTGATCATAAAGCATTTTATTTTAATAAAATTTTAATAATTAAAAATTCACAATGCGAGATCTAAAATAAATTGACCACAAATAAAAATATTACAATAGTATTCATCACCGTTAAAACATTTAAAATAATTATAGTCTATGGTTCCGAAAAAAATACGTGTAGTAGATATAAGGGCAAACTGATTTTGGTTAATATGATTTATTTAAATACAGTACAAGAGATAAAAGTGTAATTACCCAAGTATTTAAACCATGATACTATTTAAAAATAATTGAAAAAAGTTAAGTAGACCACTCTCCTCCATTTTTACATACCACAGACTCAGACTAAGGAGTCATAGACAATGTCATCGAAATAAAAAATCAAATCCAAACCATAATGTTTTAAAATAAAATAACAATACAAAGAAATTATTAGTATGGTGACAATGCAAAATAATTAAAATATGTTGTTATCGTAAAAGTAAATAACGGATTTAATAATAATTATAATAAAAAAATTACTGCTCTCTGCCTTAAAGGAAAGAGAAATACTGCATAAAAAATAGAGATGCATCGATACGCACGTCGATACGATACCGATATTAATAAAAAAGTTAAAAAAGTTAAAAACTGTCGATTTGTTAAAAAAAAACCAAGTAAAATTTATTTCGAATGCAAACTAACTTTTGGAAATTGTAAATAAAAATAAATATTAATCGTTTTCAAAATATAGTACATATTAATATTTAAAATTTACATCAACGAGATTTTCAATCAAATATATCAGTGTGTCGATAATAATATTGCCGATACATCGATATTGGATACTTCCCTATTAAAAGTACAAAAGCAAATAGCATTCATTTTATTATTCGTGTTCTATTTCTTAAAATACATTTTCTAAAAAAAATATTTATAGAAAGTATAGCATATTCGAGAATAGTAGCATAGCATATAATTTGGCGGACTCCGTCTATGTAATTTTTTGATGAGACCATAGATAATAAAAGCGGAAATGACGTCAAAACGAAATTCAATTTAACATCTTATACAGGTGTTGCTTACGTTTGAAACAGCTATTAAATCACTAAGGAAAGTAATGCCCTTATAAGTAATAATAATGTGCACATAAAATTATAATAACAAATACTTTTTAAAATTTTAATAATTATTTATACTCTTTTACCATCGTCGATATTAAAACGCCAATTATTATATCTATGTTGGTAATATTGCTAAAAAAAGTAAATTCTTTGAAACTAACTAGAATAATCTGTATTTTAAGAAATCTGTGAAAATCTGTCCAAAAAGCAATCGTTAGCATTTTTGTGCCTACACTATGGAGGGTAGAGATAAGGAGGAATTTCTCTGACTGACAAGATTGTCCGTCAAAATGCGTTAAATTAGGGTGGCGCCACATTAGCATCCGGGTAAATTTTAAATCTTATTCGTGGTGGCGCCACGGTGCAAATGGGCTAAGCACACTTCACTCAGTTTACCACTGAACATCATATCATACCTTTTGCTACACTTTTGCGCCATTCTGGTGGGTTTTTGTACTGTTATATACCGCTTACAGGGCGACACTTTTTCAACTATGCTTCTATATAAGATTGTGCTCCTTTATCTCTACCCTCCATAGCCTACACTCAAAAACCATAGCACTATATCACAAATTTATTTATACTCTATGGTTTATTTAATCTGTGTACGACTGTAATGTAATAAGTAATTAATATTATTTTATATATAATAATAATATTATTTCATATATATGTCATTTACATATTATATGGTCACCATTTTATTTTCTTTTATTGATTAAGTTCTTAAAATTATAATCTATGCCTACATTTTTAATAACACTTTCTCTCATGAGTGACGTAATGAGAAGTAAAAAAACCTATGAATTTTTTGCCGCGATGAAAGATTTTTTGTAGAGGGAATTATAAGTTTGCGTCACCGACATGCTGTTTAGGCAGTGAGTAAAGTTGTGTAACATACAAAATAAAATAAGTATCATTATCATTTATTCAGCCCTTTTTAACGTCCCATTGCTGGGCACGGGCCTCCCTCCAATACGAGGGAGATAAGGCAAGTCCACACTGGCCTAGTGCGTGTTGGCGGACTTCACATGTCTTTCGAAAACTTGCTAGGTTCTCTCAGACATGCAACCTGCCTTACGATGTTTTCCTTCACCGTAAGACAATTGGTAATCATGTTAGTAATCGTTACCATAATCTGTTGTGTTGATAGTTGTTGGTGGGACATATGGCACATTTTTGTTGATGGGCCTTCAATTTGTGGCTTTTGGAAATTATGACTTTTAGGAACATGCTATAGAACTGTTTTGAACGAATCTGTATGTAAATTACCGTACCGTACCGTAGACTATTTGTTTAACATATTCTTTACGATGTTTAATTTTATCCTCGTCGTCAACTTTAATTTTTTGATGTTCATAGTCTGAACAAACTATTTCACTTTTTTTCTTTTTATTCTCTCTATATCGCTTAAATCTAATTTTGTTTAGTAATTTCCTTCTATTTTCTATTTTAATTTCATCAATTTTATTTTGACTTGTGCCATTATCAGAGGTATTCACTCCTTCATCATCGTTCTGTAGCTTTCTTATATCATAATCTGAGTGTATCTCCAATTTGTTTTTTACATACGATTGATATAAACAAATACAGAAAATGAATATCTAATAACACCAATTGTAAACCCTGTTGATGGAGTTCTGATGGTGAAATTCAATGATGGACATGAGTTAATATTGAGAAATTCTAATTTTAAAATCCAGTAAAGAAATCCTATAAACTAAACTATTATTTAAAAATCTATTTTACCACGCTAGTAAAATAACTCCTATAAAATATTCTATGCACGATGTTTTGCACAAAAAAGATAAAAGAACATCTTTCTACATAAATATTGATATTTTCAATATTGATTGGAAATATTCAATAGTAAATATTAACTGTTTTTATAATTAATTATTCTGCATAAAAATATTAGCATAAAGTACCAAGTTTCGTCCTGTACAGTGATCCTACACTTAAATAACTTAAATAATGATAATAATCAAAGCCTACATTAAAGCTTAGTACACACAAATCAAACATGTCCAATTTGATTTCACTAACTGCTTATATAACATGTCGGTGATGAGAACTCGCAAGAGTCCCACGCATAGCGTACTCGTGTATAAATGTCTATATATGTCCACAGAGTCCTGTCACATATCACTAGCATGTCGGTGACGCAAAACTACAGATTTTCCTCAACCAAAAATCGCTCAATACGCCTAAAAAATTTCACTCCGAAAAACATGTACTATCTATGATTCTTCAAAAGCTCTTTTTATATATTAACAAACTGCTCTTTTAACTTCTCCATTTGCGCTTTCTTCTTGTTCTCAGCGGCAATTTGCTTCAAGGTCATTTCTCTATCATCTATCAAATGCTTGACGTCATCAAACTCTTTGAAAATGTCCAAATCGTCTTGGTGGAGACGTATATGACTTTTGAGGCTGCTCTTCTGCATGAACGTCTTCTTGCAGACTTCACATTGAAACCGCTTATCATCCTCGTGCACTTTCATATGCTCTTTTAGAGTTCGAGTCCTCGAGAAGGACTTACCGCATACATCGCAGGCGCATACTTCTGCGCCAGTATGTCTCGTCATATGGTCGACCAGACCACGTTTGGAAAAGAATTTCGCGTGACACTTGTCACACAAATAGCTCCTTTGCTGCAAATGATGGTGTTTTATATGGCGGCTCAGTTCGAATTTCTTTTTGTACGTTTTGTTGCAGGCGTTACAAGGATATAGAACCGGCGTTTCGTTGTGGACTTTCACCAAATGCTCACTCCTTTCGTAGTAGCTGACGAATATCTCCGGACAGTGGGGACATTTGTTCCGCAGCCACCCCCCTGTGTGCACTCCCTTCTCGTGATTTCTCTTTTTAGTAAGAGAAGTGTAAGATTTGTCACAATAATCGCATGGGAAGTGCCCTTGATAGTGAGTTTTTCCGTGTTTCCTTAACGCCGCGATAGTGATGTATCCGGCGCCACATTTCTTGCAACAGTAATTTCGATAGTGACTGCTCATATGAAGATAGAGATTTTTGAACGAAATATGCACAACCGAGCAAATAACACACGTAAAATTATTACCATCGTCCAATTTGAACGGCAAAATGATATCTTTAATATTCTTATGTATCGTTTTATTGTGGGCGCTGACCAAATGTTCCTTTAAATCGTTTAGATCCTTCATATTAGTGTTGCACACTGTGCATCTTAAATCTGTTATATCCAATTTGATAGGGTTATAGCTCAATTTGTAGTCTAGCATTGAGTTAATTTTGTCTTTCTCACTTTGCTGGGCAGTGTGTATACGTAGTTCGTCGATAGTTTTGAAATGTTTTGCACAGTAGAGGCAAGAGAAGCCTCGCATCGTCTTATCTCGAAAGGGGCTGGCATTGGAGTATTGTAGTATGGCGGAGAGATTTATTCTGTGCTCTATTCTTTCTGGCGTGGCACTAACATCTGATTTCTTTTTCTTTTTTCTGCGCTTGGGCTCGCCGTCCGTTCCTATAACAGAAACGAGCACATCTCATTATCTTCATCCAATCTCTTCTTAAATAACGTTCTTAGTCTTCGTGGACGTGCGAGCATTTCTCTTACTTTTTCTATTGTTAGTCTTTAGAAAGGAGGTCGTGTTTAATTCGAGTGTCAATAAAACGCTGTAAATAATTCATCTTTTATTCACTCCATGAATAAAATAAGCTGTATTACAAGAAATATTTCGTATACCACCTAACAAATATACAACATATACAAAAACTGTAATGGGTATATCTTTATATAATGGATAGATTAAGAATTAAAATCATAATGACCATTAATATGGTAAAACATCTATTTTTATTAAAAAAATTAAATGGGTGTTCCACAAAGCTTATATTTTGTTCCCTACCCACAAATTCCACACATTTTGTTGAAAACGTCTAACAAACATGCAATTTATTGAAGTTGGCATAAAAAAGTATTGATTTTATACTTAAAATGTCTTAAACGTGTCCAAAATTTAAAATATGTCTTAAATTTATATAAAAATTTGAAAACTACTACGAACGTCTAACCCTCGTTCGCTCGGGTGCTTCCCTAGTTCCGTTAACGTGCTACGTTACGATTATTATGATAGCCTTCCGTATACCTGAAAACATTCTGTCGTTTTATCTATATATACAATGAACAATAATATTTAATCGCCATAATTTTCTTAGAAATTAGATTAATAAATCACTCAATTTCTCAAAAACCGTAAGATAAATTCCTAATAATGCAATGCAGGCTTAAGTTTAAACGTGTACAAATGTACATTCGAAAAGTGGTCGAAATTTGATAATACATAATCGGTATTGAAAATTTAAAGAAAATATAATACATAAGTGAAAATAGAATTGAAGTCCATATAAAAAAATGATTGTTCCCAAAATTTTTTTGCTAGTAACACTCTTAAATTGCTACTAATAAAACAGGAAAACAAAATTGACAAAGAAAAAAAAGTTTTGTTTATATCTTTATATTATTATAATAGATTATAATAGGGTACTTTCGGTGGTGAAAAATAAATTTTGAAATTTGATAAAAATAAAAAATTATGTAGAAATATACTTAAATATTCTGATTTTGAGTCATGAAAGCTCATTATTGATTTATTATATTAAAATTAAAAGTCGTAATTTTTAACCTGTATATCACGTCCACCTGTATATCACCTAAAACACGAGCTGCTATGGGTGCGACGTCAGTCAGGCAACCACAGACCACTGTCAGCATAGAGCATATTGCTAGTTGCTACATCTTAATATATATATTTCTTGTGTGCGTGTGTATGTGACTGAACTCCTCCTAAACGACTGGACCGATTTTGATGAAATGTTTTGTGCGTGTTCGAGTGCATTCGAGAATGGTTTAGATTCACAATTCGGTCCACTACAACATGTATTTTTTGAATTAATTAGCTATTTATACATTTACACAATAAATGAAATATCCAATTATAAACAAGTCGTTGCTAGGCAACGTTGTTTTGCGCATGCGGACAGGACAACGTCTGTCGGGTCCGCTAGTATTATTATAAGCCGTTAGTTCTCCTGAGTAAGTGTTCTGTGGTACTACATACAAGACTGTTGTTTATTACCAGTATTACGTCACCAAATGGCTGACAGCGTTTTTGCGGGAATAAAAAATGTTTAAAATTAAATTTAATTTTATGGCAAAAAAGCGTGTTTATTTTGCCGAAATATATTTTATTGTGGCTTTTTATTAGGGAAATCAATATTTTAAAGTACTTTTTCCAACATAGTAGAATACCCTATTATGTGAACTTTACATAATCAAGTGTTGTACATACAAGTAAGAATAAGGTTTAATTTTTTTAATGAACACGAATTATACTTTTGAAAACTAGCAGTTAAAATTTATGAGAATGGTTCGAAAAATAAAGAAAAATAAAAATAAATAGTATTAGTTGATATGGCACAGTGTTTCTGAGATTGTAAAGTTGAATAAAGAAATTAGAATGGCTTTACTTATTCTTTTATATAAAAATCTCGTGTCATGATTTTTATGAAATTTTTAGTGTTTATTCAGTAGGTCTGAGAATAGGTTGTAGGCTATTTTTTATTCCCTTAGGTGAAAAGGTGACCCTCTCCAGATTTTTATTATTTATTTTTAGGACCAAATTTTTGTTTTATTTTTTTATAATTTGGCATCAAAAAATTCCTATAGCCCTACATTTTTATCCCACGGGCGCGGACGGAGTCGCGGAAATCGCTAGTAGTTAATATAAGTTTTGAAACTTGATACTTGTAGTTAATAAAAGGAGACTTAATTTAAAGTTGTTTTTTTTTGATTGGTTGATTAAAAAGTTATATAAGTTTAAATCATCAAGTTCATAATTTAACTATATTTTAACACTATACCATAAAAAGTACTTACCTTAATCCTAACAAAATTGAATACAAAAAAAGTGAGTCCTTCTTCTGACACACAACTTATGTAAACGAATTACTTCAAAATACCTATCCAACTTTAAAGGCGGCCGAATTACAATTTAATATTTAATTTCGCGTAAAAAATAATACTAATAGACTAGTTGTTGTTCGTTGATAAATTTCAAGTTTAAAAAAATAAATGTCAATTATACAGATACTAAATTACACATTCATTACAAAGTTATAGATAATATTTAAAAAAAAAAGTTTCAGATTCAATTTCCTTTCTTATTTAATAATTGGACAAAAATAAATACCTACTTCAAAAAAAATTTTAATTTTGTTATCATTCAATCAATCAATCAGCCTACTGCCGTCCACTGCTGAATGAAGGACTCTCCCAATGAGCGTCAACTTTGTTATATTGAATTGAAATTATGTACAAATCGTCAAAACAAAGACAAAAAATCTAAAATTTTTTTCGCCTAATAAAATTTTATCAATTATAATAGTTTTTAGATATTTTAAACGGTGTTCAGTAAATATACATATAATTTATTGGTATCTATAACTTTGTAATGTTAAAATATAAACAAAACACACAGTATACATTTATATAGAAAAAAGCAATGGAGAAGCTTGCAATTTTTTTTTTATCAAAGATACAACATTCGACTTTTTAAACTAGTCTGGATTCTTTAAGTTTTTTAGAAATAACAACAATAGTTTGAGAAATAAAAAAAATCTAGACACTTATTTTATAAAAGCGTCTATTGTATTTATACTATTATATCGGGTTATTTTTTTTACAATGTACAGAACAAATAAAAACACACACACACTCTCTCTCATACACACACACACTCTCTCTCATACACACACACACTCTCTCTCTCTCTCACACACACACACACTCTCTCTCTCTCTCACACACACACACACACACACTCTCTCACACACACACACTCTCTCACACGCTCTCTCTCTCTCTCTCTCTCTCTCTCTCTCACACACACACACACACACACACACACACACACACACACACACACACATGCACGCAAGCAAGCAAGCAAGCACGCACGCACGCATGCATACACCACGCACGCACCCACGCACGCACATTAAGTAGTGTGATTTTCACAGTGAAAGCAACCTTAGAACATCAATTAGTATAAAACCTCTGAGTAAATATTACTCCTTACTTTAAAAAATACTAATACCTTAGACTAATAATACCTAGACTGATAGTTTCATACATAATTCCGCTCAATCTTGAAGTAGCATTAGTATGAATGTGTGCGTAAGTGTCACAATGCTAATGGCGTCTGATTTGTTTACAAATTAATTTTCTGTATAGACGAATGTTTTACTTTAAATTATAAGTTGCCAAATAGTATTTACCTGTGAAATGTGATTTTCTTTTTCTTAGTTTTATTATGTGACGTGTTATGACACCCTTTCACTGCACAGCAAGTCATTTTTAAATAAATAAAGCGGGAGCTAAGACTAAGTAAGTACCTAAGTTGTACGTATGTAGTAGTGTAACTTGACAATTGACATTGACACGACGGGATACGAATCTAGCCATATCTCGAAATCTAGCCAAAAAAAGTGGTTACAATTCGCTTGGACCTACACTCCATCTAGGTGTTATATATCTATGACTAATACATTAACATTTAGAAATCAGGCAACCTGCTCTAAAAGTACTATAATACTAAAAGCAAAAATATGTCTGCCGTAAAATAAAGCTGGTATCGAATCCATGACCTCTTGAGACTTCTAGTTTAAACGCGTTAAGGGACGTAAAGTATGTAGATAATTAATTCATTTATAAACAAATAACCATATTTTTTTTGTAATGTATATAATTCTTAGACTGAATGAAGTTTTTCCATTGCCTTTTAAAATGAGACATTGGTGTTGTGTTCAAGCCAGTATTTCGTTTATTTTACAAAAAAATATTTTTTCTTTGAATGGTATATGATAGGTAACATTTTTTGTAATAAAAAAAAGTTACATATGAATGCCAAAAATAATAAATCAATAAAACTGTCTTGTCCCTAATAATTATATTTTTAATTAATAGTTTTTACAAGGCTCAATAAAATAAATAAAAATAAATATACATAAAATTTTTAATCTATGTACATGACATACTTTCCCGCGTAAACACAACACCAATGTGTCAAATATGACAAGCTGTCACTTACGTTTAGTTGACGGCTCTCCGTCGGTGGTCTTTGCCTTCTTCGCTCTGGACGTGGACGCTTTGGCTTGACGTTTCTTTGGCTTGTCTTCCAATTTCTCCACTTTTATGGGCACTTCGTAATCTGGAAATTAAAATGAAACATCCTAAAATTACCAAACCATCATCATACCTCATAGTTTTCTTTAAATTTAATTATACAAGTACCTGGATGACCGAGCTTTGCTCGGTATTTTTAAGAACAATGTTATTGTTATTCGCCAATAGATGTCGGGAAGAGTCATATTTTTCTGTTTAAGTGGCAATATTGGACTACCCAAACGCCACCTTTTTGTTATTTTCTTTCAATAAAAAAAATAAGTTTATGTTTAAGTTGATTAACGATAAAGTTGATTATTGAAAACACGAATAAAACAACATTTTCTGAAAATGAATCCTAGCTAGATCGATTTATCGCCCCCGAAACCCCCTGCATGCTATGTTATGTAATTTCATGAAAATCGTTGGAGCCGTTTCTGAGATTCAGATTATATATATATATATATATATATATATATATATATATAATCTGAATCTCAGAATATATATATATATATATATATATATATATATATATATATATATATATATATATATATATATATATATATATATATATATATATATATATATACAAGAACTGCTCGTTTAAAGGTATAAGATATATAGGTTACTTTATAGAATAGATAACTGCCTCGGTGGTGTAGTGGCTAGCATGCACGGTCGCACACCGGGAGGTCCTGGGTTTGAGTCCCGGATCGGGTCAAGTTTAGTTTTGAGACTATCTGTTTCATAAGACTCAGTAACAGCCCGGAGTTGGGAAGTTGGTGGTCTGACTGTCATCCCCGTGCCAAGGCACATTACGTAAAGCCATCGGTCCTGCGCCTTAACTCTCACTGGTTGTGTCTAATGTCGTCCCACCGGAGTATGAGAGTGATAGGAACAGTAAGTGCACTTGTGTCTGCACTATAATATCTCCTGCGTAGTTGGCCAGTCTCAATGAGATTGGCCGCTATGGCCGGAATCGGTCGGAGAACATTATATGTATAGATTTATGCAGATACAATTGTGATATACATGACTTCTTTTTTATACACAGTAAATATAATATTTTGGGATACTATTGTCCGGCCGCTCAGAGAATGCGTTTCTGACAGATCGTGATCGACTGGGCGATGTTACTTGGAACTGGCGTACAATTTACGGCAAATTTTTAAATATCTTTCATTTACCTTATTAACGAGTGATAAGTACTAGTACTAAGTACTTAAGTAATAATTCGAATAATTATGCCGACTTACAATAAATGTATTAATTTTGGGCTAAAATTATTACAATTACTTAATTAACAAACATAAAAATAATAGCTTTTAAAAGTCAAACGACGCTGTTTCAAGGTTATGTCAACTGTTTGTTTTTGTAGTGATGTGACAAAATAACGAGGCAATTGCATTCGAATATTTTTGTTATCTTAATATTATCTGTCGGTATGATATAAATAATATAATATTTAATGTACTTAGTATTTAATTAAGTTAAAGGTACGCCCAAACAAAACTTAAGAAAATTAGTGTCATAATATCAATCAGATGAATTAAAAAAAAACGATGAAAATAAAATTACTTACTACTTTTAATGTCTAAAGCATTGCCGAGAAAGGATTCGAAATTACTAGTAACATTTTGAATTTTCGATATTAGAATGTTCTAATATTTATACATATAAAAAGGCCGGCACTGTGTCGAGAGTTCAGTTGACACTCGAAGTTGAGTGAAGATAAGAAGCGATACAAAATAGTGGAAAAGTGAAGAGTTGGTTAAAGTATTAGTGAAGAAGTACTGTAGAAGTACAGACTGTGCGTGTATTCATAGTGAAATAAAACATCCTTAGTGCAAGAACGCTTATAATTTCCGATCCCGAACCCGTAGAACGTACATTTTCAAATAAATAAAGCATTTTTATTTTTTTTTCCCTTCGTTACATTCAGAAATTACGATTCAATTCAAGTAATTGATTCATTAAAAATGTGTTGTGATACAAATATTTACATTGTGAATATTTATTGAAATATAATTCCTATAAAAAATAACAACATATAAATTAAATTGAATAAAAATGCACAATGAATAAATAATGTTACTAAATTATTGTACATCACAAGTCATGACGAATTGACAAGTGTCAGAAACGCATTCTTTGAGCGGCCGGACCATATCACGCAACGCCATCTAGTTCTGTGGTAAGCTACGAGGCTTGTGTTATGGCTACCAGATTGTTCTAAATGTGTATTTTTCGTTTTCTTTTTAATAAAATACAAAAACCACTCACCATTTGCAGAGAAATCTTCTGACAAATTAGTATCGGACTGGTCACCATCATCTCGGGCCAGCTCTATTTTTATGGGGTTCGCTGAAATTATTGTGATAAATAAATGTTTTTGAAATGTCACACATCTTTTGGACTTATCTATTATAGTATCTATACTTAAAAATTAACTTCGCAACATCTGTTTGTATGACCTATGTCAGTTATGAATGATAATAACAAAAAAACAAAATTACAAGCACATTGGAAAATTTAGAAAAATTGTCCAAAAAGCAAAAGATTAGTGGTAAACTGATTATAATGAAACTTAAGTTTTTGGCCAACAAGAGTTAATATATTATTATTGTAATACCTGCTTCGCTGTGCATAAGTTAAAATAAATTAAACAGTTTTTATAATTTACTAATAAAATAAAAGTAGCCTAATTTACTCCTCATAATATTAGCTATCTGTGAATGTAAATCCCATCAAAATCGGTCCAGACGTTTCATAGATTAACCAGAACAAACAGACAGACAAAAATTTTTTCTTCTATTGTTTTAAAGAGAAGGAAACCTAGCAAGTTTTCCAAAGACATGTGAAGTCCGAAAACCCGCACTTGACTAGCATGGTGGACTATGTCCTGATCCTCATATAGAAGAGAGGCCCATCATGCCCAGCAGTGAGACATTAAAAATGGCTGAATACTTAGATTAAAACATATGCTACTTTTACATAAGATTAATAAAAATACATCCTTATTATAAAAATTATTATAATAATTGAACATAATTAAGCAGTTATATACTTACATTTAAGTAGAATATCTTCCAATTGTCTCTTGAACTGCTCTTCTGTCTGTTGAACTTGTCGCTTGAAATTACACGCATTTCGTAACTGTGTGATACAAACTTCACATATCCCTCCATTGCTGACTTCATCAGATGTGGTTAACTGAGCAAATAATTGGCCAAGTAAAAAAAATGCAATGCAAAGGTATGTGTATTCTTTACTTTCTGACAAAATATATAAATATTACTTTTTACTTTTTCGCAATAAATATAAATTGCTTGATTTATTTGGATGACATTTATAATTTTTAATAAAAAAAGATATTTTTATTTTATAATTTTTAATCTGGATTAAAACATATAATAATGTCATAAATCATAATTTTTTGGTTATTTGAATCAGTGTTTCTGAAAAGTATTTGCTCACTAAGCATTCAAATCTTTAGAAGTTTTGACAAGTTATTAGTAACTTAAATTTAAAATTTTACTGTTCTTTTAAAAGGTACTGTAATTAATATAATTAATACATTGCTAAATCAATAATTGCTTAATTAAATCGAGATAAAATGCCCAACACCTTGACAATACAAAATATGATGATTTCAAAATCACTACAATAACTTATTCATATTCTTATTTATTGTTTTAAAAGCTGATACTTTTGCGTTTTCTGAGAAATTAGAATATCAGAGTTCAGATTGCGAGAATTAACTGGAACTTTTCTTATTCACTTATTCTAATATGCAATTATTTTACTTGCATTGTCTTTTCACTTATAGGAGAAAACAAAATATTATGTGTAGACATATCCGCAAACAATTAAATATATACACATTTGAGGTATATTTTACATAATTTGATTTCCTTAATGACTGCATAATAATATATTAACTGTATTGTACTTACCGTAATAGAAAAACAATCCTTTAACATGTCGGCGTAAATTTCTTCCTCGCCCATCCAATGATATGAAGAAAGAAAGTCTTTAAAATTGCCTTCCGAGGCACAACACCGGCATATGCCACTATTTAAAAGGGGCTCCATATTTACTAATTCCACTTAACTTAACATTAACACTTAATTTAAAAGTTTATTGATCTGAGTAAAATAAGATTGTAGCAATCGACGCTACGCGACCGAAGCTCCGCCATTTTATAAAGAACAAGGGGAAAAGAAAGAAAACAGAAAAGAGCAATGGAAACTAATTACTTCTTATATTATACCAAAATGTATCACTGTTAATTTCATATACATTGTCAAATTATTAGATTACAAACTAATTAATTGAAACAAAATTAATCATAACAAATGAAACTTTTTATTTGATTTTATATGCCAGTACGTTGCAAAAAAAATATATTTGTATTTTCATTTTGTATCTGCCTTAAATGTCAATTAAATATGTCAATGTCAACTAAAATCAGAAATAGCTCACAGCGTTTTTGAGGTTTCTGATTAAAATATAATAGAAATATTGATATTAAAATTTAATTATGAATCTTAATGCGACATGCCGTTGTTGTTTGGCGCGTCCACCTGATAAAGATCTAAAGTCGACATACACTTGTCTCGGTAAAACTGAAGTTTATGGGGACATGTTGAAAGAGTGCTTCGAAATTCATGTAAATATTATTTGTATTTGTTTTTTCTATTATCAACTTTTTGCAATTTGTTATTCACATTCTTGTCATACCTTTTGTCTGGTACTTGAATATTTCGAATTATTTAAACTACTAGTAGAATTAACTGTTAAGTAATGGTCTAAATGTCTGTTTAATTAATTTTAATACATCTAAAGCTGATTTACTATTTTTTACTAAAACGTGCCATAACGTTAAAAACTTACATAGATAATCAAACTATTTCTTGACATTCTCAGAAGAATATATAATTTCATACCCTAAGCTTTATATAACTGCTTTATTTTAGTTACCAATGGAACTAAGTGAAGATGATAACGGTATATGTGAAATGTGTATATCGCGACTTAGAGATGCATGTGACTTTAAACATCAAGTGCTAAAATGCCAGAAGGAATTCCAGTGCCGACTTACAAACAATTATGATATAAAAGGTAAAAATACTCAATTTAAGTTATTAGGTATTATAATAATAAATATTTGTAAAGTAAGCAGTATTTTTGTTGATCACTAATATATATTGTACTAGTCCTAACTAATACAATATATATTAAAAACTAAATTAGTAATCAACAAATGCCCTAATGCCCTAGCATTGAATTGATTTAGGGAGACTGATAGACTGATTAAACATACAGTGTAAACTCTTTATAACGAAACTCAAGGGACTGAGCATTTTTTGTCGTTATAGAGAGTTATCGTTATATGGAGTGAACAAAAAAACAACCAAATCTTTCAATCGCACGTATCACACAAACTTTTTCGTCAACACTAATCGCTTTCCGTTTACTGGCCATGTTAACAGTTTCAAAGTAGGTTGGTTGAAGACCATCACTTCCGAGAAAACAATGCGTCATACTGCACGTGTTCAAGGCAATTAAGGATAACAAAAGCTAGATCGACCTCGGATGTTTCGGGGCTTCAAAGTCTATTGTTACCTGATAACATAACATAAACAATAATACCGATAATAAATATTTACTGTCTAAAATTTGAACACATTTCTTCGTAATAGAGAGTGGCGTATCGCTATAAAGAGTGTTTCAATATGTAGGTTTTAACGCAAACCAACCAAGTTGGGCTCACTTCAACGTTACAGGGAGTTTATTGTTATAAAGGATTACGTTATAAAGAGTTTACACTGTATTTGTTTTTATTCCTCAGAGATAAGATACTTTCTTGCAGTAAAAAGTATCCCATATGTTGTCCCGGATAACCAGCTATCATCATACCAAATTTCATCAAAATCTGTCCATCGTTTTCTTGTGATGTTGTCATAGACTGAGATAAATTCAAAAAACTACTGATTCAGCATCTTATTGTCAATAGTAACTGTTTCAATAAGATTTTTCAAAAAATATTCAATGTACAGATTCAACTGAGCTTAAATCTATACTTCTATACTAATATTATAAAGAAGTAAAGTTTGTGTGTTTGTATATTTGTTAAATTGTAAGGGGTAATCTCGGGATCTACTGAACCGATTTTAAAAAATCTTCACCAATAGAAAGCCACATTATTGCTGAGTGTCATAGGTTTAAGGTTATATAAATAAACGAAAAGCATATGTCTAACTTTTATATTTAGGTTACAAAAAATAGTTTTTTTAATATTAGTATAGATAATTTAATTTAGAAATTAAAACATAACACTCTGTACTAAAAAAGGATTATTATAGCTAGTTTTACTATAACTGTATAGATTAAAGTTGTTTAAAAAAAATATTATTTAATTAAATCAAAACAAATATTAATTAAAACTATTGTACTGAATTTATATACTGAAGTTACTAGGTATGTTAACATTTTTCAGGTGAAGAAATGATTAAAGTAAAAGAAGAGTACTCGGATGTGGAAGATAATGAAATTTATTTCTTAGGTAATAATTTTATGATATCCTTAAAAGTAATACAGCAAAAATATAATAATAATAAGTCTATACATATAAAAACAAAATGTCATTCACTTGTGACAAAATATCGAAAACTGTTTGACATAATATAAAGATGTACAGGAAGGTAGATTATAGTTATTGGGTCCACTAGAATGTATTTTGCGACAGGGCCAGAATAGAGCAGGGTAGAAGCCTTTAAAAATAATAAAAAGTGAAAAAAATAATAATAGGATGAAACACATTGGAAAAGGAGGAGAATATTATAAAAATGAAAGGAAAAATAAATTACGGGCGATCTGAGGTCGGGAAGGGGGAAGGGGGGGTGTTTTAAGGGTAAAAAACTGCTTATTTCGATTTTCGGCAAAACTAGAAGTCCTATGGATAAAAGTTAAATGGCAATGTTGTAGGTAATAAAAAGATCTAAAACCTTTGTATTTACACTTTTTTCACATAACCTCAATACATATTTATGTGAAAAATTAAAAAAAACAAGTTTTTGGTTTTTTATTTTTATCTTTTACAAAAAGAAAATATTTTTCACGAAATTTGCTGAAAACTTACCTTTTTGTGCCATAAATACACTGATTTAAAATATTTATTTTTTCACCTTATTTTGACTTAATATCGAAAAAGCACCCTAGTTTTCAATCGAAAATTGTCCCAGACCCTCCTAGCCCTTTCCACTTCTCTATGAAATACCTTTTGATGGCCTAAAATTTTCCGTAGGTCACTCAGGTACATAAGTTATCTTTAAATAGCAATAAATAGGCATCTACACATATAATTTAAAGATACTACCACTTTCTCAAAAGCTGAGTGTCTTGGTCTTACTACCTGTTACTTTGTAGCAGCTTCTCTGAGAAAATTTACTACGGTAATGTATATTTTTTATACCATCAAAAAGTAGAAATTTGAACAAATATAAGGCCTACCGACTTTTTTTAAAAGCAAATATTTTGACGGGAGAATTTTTTGTGTGTTTGAATTGAAAACTAGGGTGCTTTTTCGATAAATTTCGGGTGAAAAAAATAGATATTTTAAATCAAAAAAATTAGTGTAAATGTCCACCACATGTCACATTAATTATTATATTTGAAGACATGTTTTGCGTAGTTTGTAGTGCCAGAGCCCTACTTGCTGCCCCAGCTGTCGCGGGTTCGAGTCCCGCTGGCATTCATTTGCTGATTACAACTTTTGTGCTCCAGTAATGGATGTTTATATTTGAAGGGTACAGGGGTAAAACAAGGAATGTCACAAAAAAATCAAATATTTAAAAAGTATGGGTACTATGATTTTGCAACATATTATAGAATGCAATGTTAATTTGAAAAAAAAAATTTTTTGTGACATTCCTTGTTTTGTCCCTGTACCCTTCATTTATAATATGTATTTATTTATTTATGTGTAGTGTATCAACTACCTGGTATCCGTAACACAAGCCTCGTAGCTTACCACGGCACTAGATGGCGCTGTGTGTAATAATGTCCCAACAAAAATGTTTTATTTATTTATTTTTGATATATTTCAGGGTTAAAAGATGAATATGAGGAAATGAAGGATGATGATAAAATCGCTGAAATACTTGGCTTTGATGATGTCGCGGTGAACCACAGAGAGAAGAAGAGAAACGGCAAGAAACGTGAATTACTTCTGGATAAATCTGGAAAAGGTATGGGTGTTAAAATATATAAAGTAGTAAAAAATTTAATAATAATTAAAGCCATGTATTCATTTAGCAACATTTGAAGTGCAACACGTGACGCTCAACATGTTTGGCAACGTCGCACAACAGCGCGCGACGTTGCCAGTTGACGCGCAACATGACGCGCGTCATTATGTTTGACTCCGCTCAACATGCAGTTGCGCCTCATTGTTGCCCAGTGTAGACGTATACTGCAACATGTCTTTAGTGTGGTCTAGATGAAATTATAAAAAATGCAGCTTAGATCAACACTAGCTCTTCAGGCGACATGTTGTTGGTGACTGAACGTCCATGGATGGACAGTTAATGTTGCTAAACAAAAGTTCCGCGACGTTGCTCGACATGTTGCGATGCATGTTGAGCGTCACGTGTTGCGCTTCAAATGTTGCTAAATGAATACATGGCTTAATACTCATTTTATGTTGAAAGAAAATATTATACTGATTATATAATGGAATAGGTACGTGTTGTATATTATATTTACTTCACACCACCCGGTATATATTTGAGTTGATTATATGAATTGCACGCACCATGGCAACGGTCATAACATGATACGTCAAACGCCGTTAATTTTGTAAAGTTTTTTTAATTTCCTAACTTTTTTCGATATAGTATGTTATCCTTAAGAGATAGACATATGCCATCGCGGACTTTTTTTGAAGACCTATATAAGATACACAATTTTAGCCAATGTATACATAATAATAATAATAATAATAATAATAATAATATAGCTTTATTTATTCCATATTCAATCATATTACATTAACAACATTACATTAAATTTGTTACATTTTGTTGAATAAACAGTTTAGTTAAATATTATATACTTTTTAATTATAAATGAATAATAATTATTAATCTACATTTCATGCAAATTTAGTATATATACATATTATATTTTTATGTATTATTTATTTTTTTTTTTTATTTTTTTTTTTTTTTTATTGGATAACTTAACTAATTCATGCATGATAAAATTACAATTTTTTATTTGTTTAATGATTTAATATGGACCCCTTCCGGGTATAAGCCTCCTCCAAAGAATCCCATTTTTGTCTGTCTTTTGCTGTTTGTAGCCAATTTTGTCCCGCTATTGCAACTAATTCGTCTTGCCATCTACTAAGGGGTCTGCCAACTCTTCTTGTCCCGTGTGGTCCCCTCCATTTAAGAAGTCTTAATGTCCATCTGTCATCAGAATACCTAGCAGCGTGGCCTGCCCATCTCCATTTCAAACCTAATGAGAATAAGAGAGCATCGGTAACTTTGGTTTTATTTCTTATTTCGGAGTTTCTTATCTTGTCTCTTAGTTTGATATTTAGGCAACTTCTCTCTATCGCTCTCTGTGTTGTTTCGATCTTATTGCAAGTCATGGTGTTGAACGTCCAAGTTTGACAACCGTAAGTTAGGCTAGGTAAGATAATTGAATCAATGGCTATCTTTTTGAGTGTCATGGGGAGCTGGGATTTAAATACATCTTTGTTAGCCCAATATTTTTTCCATGAGATTGATGTTCTTCTATTTACTTCTTCTAAATTTCTCTCTTTTTTAAATGATAATTGTTTCCCTAGGTAGACATATTCTTGTACATAGTCAAGTGGCAGATTATCAATAAGGATGTCGATTTGCTTGTGGTTAGTCATTACTTTTGTCTTTTCTAGATTTATTTCTAGCCCAACTCTACTACTCACCATTTGTAGGTCTGTTATCATGGTATTGAGTTCCGAAGGATTTTCAGAGAACACAATGATGTCGTCCGCGAATCTAAGGTGACTAAGATAATTACCGTTGACGTTTATTCCTTTATTTGACCATGGGAGGTCTTTCATAATATTTTGTAATACGGCTATAAACAATTTTGGTGATATTGGGTCGCCTTGTCTTACGCCTCTTCTGATTTTTATTTTTTCACCTTTCCTGTCTAATTTCACTCTACTTGTGCTGTTCTGATAAACATATTTTAATATATTAATGAATTTTTCGTTAATTCCCTGATTTCGTAGAGCTTCCCAAATACTCCTGTGAGAGATAGAGTCAAATGCTTTTTTGTAATCTATAAATGCAACATATAATGGTCTTCTGAATTCTAGATATTTTTCTATGATTAGCTCTACTACTTGTATATGATCGGTGGTACTATAACCCTTTCTAAACCCTGCTTGCTCGATAGGTTGCCACTTGTCTATATTTTCAGATATTCTGTCTAGTATACATGAGGCAAAAAGTTTGTATAGACATGGCAAGAGACTTATTGGACGATAGTTACTAATATCTGCTGGATCTCCTTTTTTGTATAGTAGGGTGATCTCTGATTCTGTCCACCGTCTTGGTACCGATTCTTCATCCATGATTTTGTTGAATAGTATAGTGAGTGGTGACAAAAGAAGAGTTTTTGCGTATTTAATGCATTCGTTGGTAATGCCATCTTGTCCAGGGCTCTTTTCTGTTTTTAGTTTTAAAATTTGTTTCAGAACTTCAGGTTCCTTAAATTCCTCCACAGTGTCTATGTTTGTATTCTGTATTTGAGTAGGCTCTATTTCAGATGATTTAGAAGGTATCTCATCGTATAGTACTTTATAGAAGTTTGTAGCTATGTTCACTACATCTGATCTTAAACTAGTTTTATTTGACCCAGGTTGGAGTGAGGGAATCCAGTTTTTAGTTTTATCCAGTTCTTTGTACGCTTTTTTAGAAGATCTTGAAGTTTCAAGATGAGTTTTTAAACTGTTATATCTGTAGGTTTCGTAGCAATTTTTTATCTCTTTGTTAGTTTGTTTGTAGAGACGTTTTAGTTCCTCTTTGTCATTTTTATTTAATTTGGTTTTGTTTTGTAAGCAGGTTCTTTTCTTCATTAGTTCAAGTGCTTCGTCAGATAATATTTTTTGTTTGGTTTTCTTTATTGTATTTAGGCTTTCCTTTATAGAGTTTTCTATCATTAAGCAATATTCATCAACACTACATTTGCTATGATTGTTTAATAGTTTCGGTATTTGTTTCAGTAGATTTCTATAGTAATTTTCTTGTTCTTCTGTAGTTTTTAGAGTAGTTGAGATGCCGGTATACGATTTTCTGCTCTTTTTGGTTTTATTCAGATGTAAAGTCGCTCTTAGAAATCTGTGGTCTGAACCAAAGGTGAACGAGGGCAGTACTTTGAAGTTTGATATAAAATGTGGTGATGATGATAGTATATAGTCGATCGTTGTTTTGGTGTTTTTATCTGGTGAAACCCACGTCCATCGATTTTTTTGTTTTGCTTTGTATATAGTATTTAGGATTTTTAGGTTATACTCGTGAGCGTACTGGATCAGTTTTTCTCCTCGTTTATTTCTGTTACCATAACCGAATTTTCCTGCAACTTTATTTTCGTAAGGCTTAGGTATTCCTATTTGAGAATTAAAGTCTCCCATAGAGATAACATTTTTGGTTGATATTGATCCGTGTGCTTTTTGAAGATCTTCGTAAAAGGAGTCGACTTCTTCTTGTGTGGAGCTTTCGGTAGGTGCATAAGCTTGGATTATTGCGAAGGGAACATTCTCTAATAGGATTTCCAAAATGCATACTCTTTCAGATACGCCTGTAAAACGTATGATATTTTCTTTGTATTTTCTTTTCACCAAAAAACCCACACCGTAAAGACCTTTTGTTTCGCCTATATGGTACATAATGTAGTCGACATCTTCTATAATTTTTTCGCCCAATCGACGGACCTCACTCAAACCTATTATATCGTGCTTTATATTTTTAAGAGCTTCCTTCAATTCCAAGAGTTTTTCAGCTGAAGATAAAGATCTGACGTTGATAGTGCATATATCAATATTCTTTATGTTTCTTAGGGACCGATTTTTTGGAGGGTTGTGGTCTTGATCTTCCACGGTGACCAGCCGGCTTGGAAGATGTATTTCGTGTCTATTGGTATTTTCTTTTATTTGACTATAGTTCTCTGAGGGAGGCTGTTGTAGTTGCTATGCATTATTCGAGGTATCTTGAGTGTTTTCTTTAGTGTTATTGTTTTTATTTACTAAAAAGTTAAGCAACCCAGGTTTTATTACTCCTTCCGAAAAGCTAGAAGATCTTTGTGTTGTATGAGCGGATGTAGTTTTATTCTTCTTGTTAACTTGAAATCTAGTTTCTTTGTTAGTATTTTCTTGTGAATTTAGACCAGAAGTGAGCTTTTTTTAAAAAAACACAAGCATACTAAATCGACCTCAATTTACTTTAAGTATCTGAAAAGGCTAAAACACAATTTAACTAACTGAAAAGACAACTAATCTACCAACAATGATATTTTTAGAAACAAACCGGCAGAGTAACAACCTAATAATGCTACCACGATAAGTGTCAAAACACAACTACCCCCCGATGCCGGTTATGCATCGACTTTTATAGTTTTCTCCCTACTCCAACATCCTCTTTTTTGTTCATTTTCCACACGGCCTTTCCTGACAGGAGACCGTCCTCGGGCTCCTTCATCTTCTATCCTTGGGGCTCAGAACCTCGATAACGAAAAGCAGAATGACGCCAGGAGCTATAGACATCACACTCTCATCATCTACTACCGTATAAACAATGAAAATACCAGATAAAAAAAACACAAAGTGCATTTCTAAAACTTGCGTGTCTGTATAAAGGTTTCAATTTGATTCATTCGTGGGCTAAGCTTACCTAGCATAGCCTAAGCACAATGGATGTGAAACAAACTGATATCTGTACCAATTACCCGGGGCAGGACCCGTCGGGGGAGTGCGCCCTCACGACTCGCCAGAGAACCATGTCATAGCTTTGCGTGTGTAAATCAGTACCTATAAAAGCATGTTTCAACCCAACCTAACCACAAATATACGTTACCTAGCATAACCTAAGCACAATGGATGTGAAACAAACAGATATCTGTACCAATTACCCGGGGCAGGACCCGTCGGGGGAGTGCACCCTCACGACTCGCCAGAGAACCATGTCATAGCTTTGCGTGTGTAAATCGGTACCTATAAAAGCATGTTTCAATCCAACCTACCCCCAAATATACGTTTAATGTTTTGCTACACAAACATATGCAACGGTCAACTCATAGTATGATCACAGCTCCAGGACGACATGTCTGAGTAACCTCCAAGACACTGTCCGAGCTCACACACATTTATCTTAAGCTACACAAGGTATGTTCCATATACTAGGATCGCATGTCCGAGCGCACTCCAAGACAGCATCCAATAATATGAAACCGTACCCCACTTGAAGTGCATCTGTCGGCCAGAACAGCATATCCGAGTACAAAGACCTGCGAGACATGCTATCCCCAACCGCAAGATACATCTTCCCTTGAATGTATCAACCCCAATGCGAAAACACAAAATAAGCATCTTTTACATAAACAGTAAAAAAAATAAAATAAAAATTTTACAGTTAACATTTCTACAAAGGCCTAGCATAAAGCACAGCACCTACTATAACACAGATCACGACTACCGCCACGCTCATGACGAGGACTATAACTACATCGGCGACTTTCACTACGATCTCGCTGGTTGCCTGACATAACAACTAAATTTTCTAATTTAGTCCTTACAAGCAAAACAAAACTATACTAAACACAGCGACCAACAAAAAACACGAATCACCAAAATCAATAAAAATACACCAAAATCACAGCACCCTCCTAAAAAACTTTTAAACACATACAACCAACAAAAACATACTACACGCTAAAAAAAGAAGTGGGCGTAACAGGACCTATCCCACTTCTGATCTTGTGAATTTAGACCAGAAGTGAGCTTTTTTTAAAAAAACACAAGCATACTAAATCGACCTCAATTTACTTTAAGTATCTGAAAAGGCTAAAACACAATTTAACTAACTGAAAAGACAACTAATCTACCAACAATGATATTTTTAGAAACAAACCGGCAGAGTAACAACCTAATAATGCTACCACGATAAGTGTCAAAACACAACTACCCCCCGATGCCGGTTATGCATCGACTTTTATAGTTTTCTCCCTACTTCAACATCCTCTTTTTTGTTCATTTTCCACAATTTGATATATTCTCGGGTGATTTTGAGAGATTTCTTTTTTTATAGATGTTTTTAGAAGTGCTTTTCAATATTACAACTTTGTCATATTTGATTATGGCCTTATTTCCTTTCTCTCTTTCTGCTCGAACTTGTTCTTGTAGCTCTCTTCTAATTTGTAAAACTGACTGGGGATAGTCTTCCTTTATGTAGTAAGTAGTGTCTTTTAAGGTTCCTTTGTTTTTGAGAATATCGATTTTTTTACCAAGTGTTGTAAAAGTAACGACAACTGGTCGTGGCTTCGTGCTTTTTTTACCTATTCTTCGTATAGCTTGTAAATCTCTACATTCTATTTCTACCGGAAAATATTTATGTACAAAATTTATTATCATAGTTTCCATAGTAGAGTACGACTTTTCTTGCTCTTCTAAACCAAAAAATACAAGGTTACGCTGTCTTGCTTGTTTTTCTAGGAAGTATAATCTCTGTTCTTGGTTTTCAACTCTAGACTGGAGAATTCCGTACTTTTCTTCTAAAATGTTGAATTTTTCATCAATTTTTTTATTTATATTTAATGTCACTCTTTCTGCTACCTCTTCTCCACTTTTAACAATAGTTTTTTTCTGTTCGTCGAGCTCTTTTTGAATTGAGCGAAGCGCCAACAATATTTCTTCCATTTTATTGATAATATATTAAGTATTTTTAGTTGGTAAACTTTATTTATTGTATTAGTAGTGCCCTCTAGTGGGCCTCTAGGAACTTGCTTGCACTAATTGATTATGAAAAAATAATGTTGAACTAGTACTAGTACAACTGTTCTATAATAGATGGCGTTTCTTTCAATCGATTCGTTGGTTTGATCTTGTAGTTAATAGATGTCGTTAGCTTACCGTGATTTTCAAGTTTTGAGGATGAGTAAGCATAACCTCTTGGTTTTACACTAAATTGTATATTACAGCGTTTTATAAAGTTTATTTTTTTGTATTATTCACTTAAACCATTAGTTGATCGCTATTCAAAGTCTCATAACACTCCAATATCCTCGGTTCTTAACTAAATGTCACTATTTACATTATTGTTTCTATCACCAAGTTTTTGCACTATTCACTGTCTATTCTTCCGAACTTTATGATGAGTTTAATGTTTAAGCACTTATCTACCTTTGTGATGATAGATTACACTTTAACTGTACGTTATTAAATTTTAATTCCCAAAAAAACACAGAGCTAATGTTGTCAGTTAGCACTACAGCGCCCTCCCTACTGTAATGTATACATAACCTTGACAAATTATATACTAAAACCTTCCTGGAGAGCCATTCTATCCATTGGTGAAAATCGGTGCAGTAGATTTTCAGTTTATCGCGAACAGACAGACAGACAGACAGACGCGGCAGAGGACTTTGTATGTATGAAAAAATTATAATATGTATAGATATATTATGTATGAAAAATACATAAATATAATTTTCGTAAGGTATGTGGAGTATGGCCTGATCCTTAATATTTTGAACGGATACTCTCGGAAGAAAACTAGGGTATTAAAAATAATTTTAATTTTTTTTATTTTTATGTTGGGACATTATTACAACAGCGCCATCTAGTTCCGTTGTTAGCGTACGAAGCTTGTGTTACGGATACCAGATAGTTAATATATTACACATGAAAAATTTAAATACATACATGTATATTATAAACATAAACACCCATGGATGGAGTACAAACATTCGTGCTCAAAAAATAAATGCCTCCAGCGGGACTCGAACCCGCGACCGCTACTAAAGCAAATGTGTCAATTGACATATTTGTTTGTGACTTCTTCACACTGAAGCTATAGACGATAGATGGCGCTTATCTAAAAACTACCAAATGCTTCCGTTTTATGATTAATGTGATCAATTTCTTTTGTATCTTCTCCATTCCATTTGATATCAGCGAAGTAATCTATTCTCTTGTGGCATGCTTTGATGCCATTAAGGAGAGAATTGAAGAACTATAGTAGTGTTAATACCTCGCTGCAGATTCGGCCATAAATCATTCGAGTGTTTCGCTCTCTTTCCCACTCACGGGCCTTATGGCACGGCATTGTGCATTACTGCGCTGTGCATTACTGCAGTCGATGAGTGATATCGATAGTCCTTTTTTTTGTATCTTTATAAATGGGTGATAGAAATAAAAACACGTTTATTTTACACGTAATGGTCTAATTTATTTTTGTAGCGATTTAAATATACTTAATAGCACAGCACAACTAAAATAGTTATACTAAATACTCTAAACATATTTGCTAATTACCCTCTTTAGTTTTTAATAATTAGTTAATTACCCATTAGTTATCCTGCATACTTAATGAATGCAGTATGTTTACGTCGTAACCTTGATGATCCCGTTACCGATAGCGGCCTTGCGCGCGCGCAACTAGCGCACATCCCTAGTCCGATTATGATTTATGGCCGAGTCTGCAGCGAGGTATTAACACTACTATAAAATAAAAACCAAGCAAATATCAGCCACGTCATATAAACGAAAACAGCGCCATCTATTAATACGCAACGGGAACTTTTTACTTCATTAAATATCTCAAACTTCAAAGTTTAAACTGAACATTACAGTTTGTCTTTTACTTCCTACGGTTGAATAATTATTTTTAAGATTAATAAATTAATAGTAGTTAATCTTATTATTATTTATATATTATACGTGGTTTGTTTGTTTGTTTGTTTCAGAACGCAAATCTAAGAGGCATATAAAACTTTCTCTATCAACGTTCTCTCAAATCGAGAAGCTAAACAATGCTGTCCCGGACATAAGAATTGTGAGTGAAAACAAAAAACACAATGTGAACGTGGAAAATATTCTAAAATATTCAAATTGTACACCATTCTTCAATAAAACACTCTCTGGCATAATCTGTGCGTACTGCAAAGAAACTTTTCCAAATCCCGACGAGTTCCGCAATCATACGCGTGATGTGCACAAACAAGACGATTTAAATTACAAAAAACGACTCGACAAAAGCAATTTATCGATAAAAATGGATATAACAAACCTAAAATGCAATATTTGTGAGGAAAATTTCGATTCGATACCCAATTTAAAGATACATCTCTCAAGTCAACACGACGTCAAATTTTATCCCGACGTTAATGATTATATAATGGAATTTAAACTGACTGACGACGAGTTATTGCACTGTGCCTTATGTTTATCCACTTTTGAGACATTTAAAATGCTTTTACAACACATGAACGGCCATTATCGGAACTTCATATGTGACGTTTGTGACATGGGCTTTATAAATAAGCACAGATTAAAAAACCACCAAAAAACACACGATATAGGCACATTCAAATGCGCGTTTTGCGACAAAGTCTTCTCCACACGAGTGAGGAAGATGTGCCATGAAAAGTATACGCATAATACAAACGCAAGATATACTACGAATTGTCCGCACTGCGAGCAATCGTTCACAAGTTATTATCAACGAAATAGGCACATGTTTAAGGAGCATAACGTGTCAGCTGCCACGTATAAATGCAATGTGTGCGAGAAATCCTTCATTTTGAAATCGAAATTGACGTCACATATCAAAAAAGTTCATTTGATGGAAAGAAACCATATATGTCCCGAATGTGGCCAGGGCTTCTTCATAAAGCAGTCGTTAGACGATCATATGATTAAACACAATGGGCAAAGGGTTTTTAAATGTACGGTCTGTCAAAAATCGTATGCGAGAAAGAAAACACTTAGAGAACATATGCGTATACACAATAATGATAGGCGTTTCAAATGTGGCCTATGTGGCCTGGCTTTTGTGCAGAAATGTAGCTTGAAAAGCCACATGCTGTCAAACCATGGTGTGCCGTTGGCGGAGTTCGAAAGTGCGAGAAGTGAAGTGCTCAGTACGTAGGGATTGTTGTGTTGAGTTCTTGTGTATAAACTGTTTTGTTTTTGTGTCGATATTTGCTAGTCGGTTCGTGTGTTGTGTATTTTAATTTACAAATGGTAAATTGAATTGATTCGAGATTTGATGTCGTTTTTGGCAGTTTTTAGTTTTTTTTCTTCTGCTTTTTAGTGCCTTCTGGTTCTAAAATATGATCTCTATCAGTATTAAACCGTACACGATTTTTCTTCAAATTCAATATAGTCTTTCCCGTGACCATGATTGCTGTAAAGCATGCGAAACGTCGGGAACTAAAAATCAAAATAAATCCGAAACAAAATCTGAAAAGATATTTTTATTTATTATATCAAATATTCGCTTAAAATAGAAAGTATTATATTATTGTTAAGTTGAAAAATATATCTATTTAATTGGTCTTTTGTTAAAATAATTTGGCCATCTTGGGTTAGGTTATTACTTGTATTTAGCACTTTTGTTTGCATATTCTACAAATTTTATATTGGTATAAACTTAGAAATTAGATATTTTCTTGGGTTGTTTATACTATAGTCCCTTTGAATCACTGTATATTGATGAAAATCGTAGTTTAAAAGATCTAAGCGTACAGACGGCAAGGAACGACTTTGTTTAATAGTGTATATGGAAATGGAGAAAATATAACATAATATTATATGAATTTTGACATTATTTTTGTGTATAAACTCAAAAATTAGTTTTAAGTTAGGTTTATGTTGAATAGGTTTGTTTTTTATGTTTAACAAAGATTTTAGTTTGTGGCTAGCGACTTTCCCTCTCTCTCTCTGCCCGGATTCGTCTCTACTTCGCTGCGTTTTAAAGGATAGTATAGAATTTGCAGAAATGTGAAATTGTCAGGCCATAGTCCACCGCGCTGGCCTAGTGCGTGTTGGCGGACTTCACATGTCTTTAGAAAATTTGCTAGGTTCTCTAAGACATGCAGGTTTCCTCACGATGTTTTCCTTCACCGTAAGACAAGTGGTAATTATGATAGAAATGAATCGCACATGAAAATATCAGAGGTGCGAGACCCAGACTTGAACCCGCATTACTCGGGTATACAAGCGAGCGCGTTACCGCTGGGCTAACATTGCCTCATGTGTGATATTATGCCGCTGTAAAAAGTATCCTATATAATCTATCGTATTTTATCCTTTTGAATCTGTTCATTTAATATTCCTTGGAAAGTTTATTGAAATAGATTAGGTTTATGTTTGTCTGTGACCGCATCACAAGTAACTACTGGACAGATTTTGATGACATTTTGGTATGATTATAGCTGTTAGCTGCCATTTAATTTACATTATAACATTTTGCTGCTAAAAATTTGTCATTTCTGAAAAATTTAAACTAATCTTTAAAACAAACTAAGGAAACGATCCCGAGCGGAGTGAGGACGTAACTAGTTAATATATATGTATATTACAGATTTCCTGCTGGTTTTTTGTTTGTATATTTCGTATATTTTTTTTATCATGTCACCTGCGAAGAACAACATTGTAACTCATTATTAATAAATAAATAGTAAATTTCTTTTACATATTGAAAAGCACAGATTCAAAATTGCTAAACTTCTGAGTTGTAACACTGTGCCTTGCATTCGTCTTAATACTAGCCAAGTTGTATATTGAAATGTGTGTTCAAAAATGTTACAAATATATGCATATCAATGTATATTTATTTATTTTTTTAATTTTAATTACTTGATAATTCTGTCTTTATTCGAAAAATATGAATTAAGCTTGGAAAGGTTACAGTCACCGAACTAAAAGCAAGAAGGGCCCTGATCTTGAAAAACGTGGCAAAACTGTGATTACACAACCGTACCGACAAATACATGTTGTCTCTTTTACTCCCGAGTAAAACTAAACGTTCGTTCTCTTTCACTCAAATTGATCGAATATTGTTTCAATGGAGAATGGTGTGCGCTAACGCCTTTCAATGTGAATACAATTTAGAGCGATCGGAGTACTGAAGGGCCCTTCTTGCTTTTAGTTCGTTGGTTACAATTCATTGTTAAAAATAACGAAATAAATCAAGCAAATAAAAAAAAATCAATGTTAATAATACAAATTATATTTATAGACAGGAATTGGTAACCGATTTTAAACCAGTTTTGGTTATTAACACTAAATCGAAAGACTACCGGTTTCGGTTTCGTTCTATAACCGGTTAAATTTGGCAGAACGGTTTTGAAAAAATGTAATTCCTATGACCCAAAATGAACCGGTAAAAGCGAGTTGAGCGTTGAGTGAGTAAATTTACCATCATGCATGTAACATTTCTTACTTATTAATAATTTCGTCCAAGACTGCTTCCAGATTTAACCGGTTAAAGAAAGTAGCCGAAAACTAAACCGAAAGTCTTTCAATGACTAAAACCGATTTAGAAATTGAATAGGTTTCCGATTTAAAGGTTTTACCAGATGTGGATTAAAGCACCAGCGTAAGAACATGGTTTTACAAAATTTCAACAATTACAAAATACAAAGATTATCTTCCTTTTTGTAACTTATTGGTTTTTATCTGTGCAATTATAAAATTTATAATTTATATTATATTATTAATTATAAAAATTGCTTTTTAAAATAATATTTTTTTACATTATTCGCAATAAATAGGTGCAAATTTAATTGTATAAATTAAATTATTATTTATATATTGTACGGCTGTTTTTTGGCTTTTGCTCTATTTAAAATTTGTAACGAAAAAAATTTGTCTTCGGAATCGAGATAAATGGTCTAAAAATGGATGTCTGGGTCAAACAAAAAGTTGTTACGTCATTAATTAAAAGTTAACCCTCTAGTGATGACGCTGGGTCATCTTGGTCCTTCTGACTCAATGCATATCACAGTACCCACAAGCACTATTGCCTTAAGTTACTTAAGTTAAGTATACAAATCGTTCTGTTAGAGACATGCTATATGTAAACGTTAGCGTAGCTACGTTCAAAATATAATACCGATGCTATAAAGTAATGTGTCCGTTTAAATTTACCTCGGGTCGATATGACCCAGCGTCATTAGCCGGGTTAAAATGTATATAAACATTGACTTCGATGTAAATATTGAAATTTCGCTGAGCAAAAGTGTCCGAAAGCACCGATATTCAAATATTATTCGGTTATATGTTGCGTAACTTCGTCTGCGGTCGTGTCGGACCCGTCTCATTATAAAAGTGTTTAATATCCTAACTAACCCTTAAAACGTCTTTTTCAAATTTAAACTTTTGTAGGACTTCATTTTTAATTGCTACCGAATTACCCGACAACTGGACGCAGTTTCTGGACAACTTTTCTACTTCTTTCTAATTTGTGCTCCAAATACACGGACACCGTTTTAGATATCTACATAATATTTATTTATTTACATGGTAATTGTAATTTTTTATCTAGACCAGATCTCTTTATGTATAAATCATATTTTTTTTCAAATCAAAACACTTTATTGCGACTTTGGGTATAATACAGATTTTATGTCAATGTCCAGCCAAATACAGCTTTAGAGCATGCACTAATTCAATTTTAATAACAATTAATTACAAGATACTTAAAATTACATGTTAGACTATCTAAAATAAGTCCTCTGCCGCGCCTGTCTGTCAGTTTGCAATAAACTCAAAAACTACTGCACCGATTTTCATCGTTTTTTCACCAATAGGTAGAGTGGTTCTCGAGGAAGGGTTTAGTATATAATTTGTCAAATTTTTGTATTCATTTACTAGCGTAACCCGCGGCTTCGCTCGCGTTTAAACTAGTTTCTAATAAAAATTATACTACTAATAATCTGAAAAAACTGGTCTTCCAAATATTCTGGACTCGATGAATGATCATTGACTTTATCGTGAGATGTAGTACAAGAGCAAAAGGACAGTTATGGAATTTCTAGAGAAATACTTTTGTTTATTAGAATTTCATAATAGAAAATATTGTTTTTAATTCAACCCAAAAGCAGTTTGTGGTTTAGAAGAAAATTGCCTATTTTGTAGGTGCTAAGCTTGTCCAGTTAAAAAGCTAAACTTATCGACATAAATGTATATAGTATTATAGTATAGAATAATAAAATTTTATTTAATGATGTACTTATTAATAGACAGAGAGGCGACTGTTTTATGTGTATCTATAATCTGAAAATGTTATATACTAGGGATTCACCTTCGCTCGGGTTCGTCGATGGTTACGTTTTAATATTTTTTTGCGGAAATCTATTATTTTTAAGTATTTATGTCGCTTAAGTTACTTCTTATTATAGCAGCTATGTGCCAGTAAAGTCCATTCAAAATCGACAAAATTAACGAGGACTAACAAACAAAAAAAATGTATTTATTAAAAATAATTGCACTTTAATTTTATTTATCAGTGTTATATAGATTATTCCAATGAAAATGGACTCGTTTTGAACTGTCTGCTAATATCTTTAATAGTTGCTGATACAATAAAAACAGTTGTCTCTCTGACTATAAATTGGATTCTTCCAACACTTTACATGAATTATCCGTCGCTAGATGGCGGATTGATAATTTACTTTTTGTTACTATTGTAATAAATAATTTATTTATAATCATTTGTTTTATTTGAACAATACATAAGTAAAAATGGTTGGGACCTTATCACACCAGCAGCGACATCTAGTTCCTTTAAAGGTACGAGGGTTGTATCCGTAGATTTATCATATGTGATTTTTCCCGCAATAAAAAGTATCCTATTTGTTGACCCGGAAAACCAGCTGCCATCATACCAAGTTTCATCGAAATCTGTCCAGTATCCTCGTGATCCTGGGATTCGAACCCGGGACCTCTCGGGTGTGAGCAATGTACGACTACATACGAGAGGTCCCGTAGGCTTATTACGTATTAGCAATGCACCCGCGATAGCGAAAATGTCCAATGACAGCAATTATTGTACAATTTTCAATCTATTAATGGTCTTTTAAACATAAGAAAGCTGACATTTTATTAATTTAAGAATTGGATAATGCATTCTATTCGCATCCACTTCATTTTAAAATCAAAAAGAGCTATTTTTAATAAAATATTAGTCTTCGTATGTTTAACAAACCATTAATAGAATATACAATTACCAAATCAATGAATGCAAAAACAAATGTATTTATGAAAAACTACGAAAGAATTTAATAAGTTTAATACGATTTAGCGATTGGACAGCAATTATTGTACAATTTTCGCTATCGCTGGTGGATTGCTAGATACGCAATCAGCCTGCCAGGTTCTAATTCCTGATGCAATCATATTATACACAAAAAATCTATCTCATAAATTCGGCTTCTGTATAGATAATAATAACTATTTCAATAAGAATTTCTAAAAAATATTTATTATAATATATTCAACTCAGAATTCTATTGTTTGTAAAGATGAAAATAAATTATGGTTGAATTCGTTCTTAAACTTCTTAACTTCTCTTAATCTGTACGCCACAGATACAAAAAATGTCGTCAAAATATATCTAAAAAGGCTTAAATAATACTATAAATAGACATAGCAAAATGTTTTATTGAAATACACAATATAATGCAATTTGTAAACATCGATCTTCATTTTCGTAAGTAGTTTTAAACACTAGCTGATTCGACTAAATCATAATTAGTCCATTTTACTACTTTGGGCCTTAGCGAGCGTTTTTCAGAGGACGTGTAGGGGGGTCAGTATAAGCCAGTTTAAGTTTGTGGGGTCGCCGCCTTTGTGCCCCGGCCGCCATTTTGTAAAAACGGGTGCACAAGGTTTTCGCTCTATATATTGTTAACTAGCAACCCTACAAAAAATATAATTGCGTCCTCTGAAAAACGCAACCCTAAATGTAACTGTTAATCTTCTGATATATAAAAATCTCGTGTCACAGTGTTTGTTATCGAACACCTCCGAAACGGCTTGACCGATTTTTTTGATTTTTATGTATACTTAGTCGGTCTGAGAAGAGGTCGTAGGCTATTTTTTATTCCCCTAAGTGATAAGGGTGGCCTTCTCCAGAATATTCATTTTAAGACCAATTCCTTATTTTTTTAATAATTATTAGAACGCGGGCAGAGCCGCGGGAATCGCTGGTAAATCTACAATTTACCGACAATCTTTAGAATATTTTGTTTGAGGACAGTTTAAAATTGCTTACTGACGTTAGTACTTATCAGTTCTAACTTTAAAATTTGATACATGTTACTTACTTCAGCCTTTTTTATCATCCCACTGCTGGGCGTGGTCTTCTCTTTCAAGCCAGCCCACAAGCTGTACTAACGCGTAGTAGCGGACTTCACACGTCCTTAAAAAACTTGCTAGGTTCTCTCAGGAATGCATTCCTTCCGATATTTCCTTCACCGTGACGACTAGTAATCATGTTGATAATAATTCGCACTTGAGTATGTGGTGCAAGACCCGAGATTTGAATTCTCTTCACTTAGATTCCCAAGCGAGGGCATTACCACTGCCTTTATCTGATAAAAAGTTAGTTCTTCATAATGGCAACAATTTTACCGCCCCAATATCTCAAAGAAAACCAATTTTGAAAAACAAAAATTCTAACTTTGCTTGCGATTCATATGTATCAACACATGCCTCCTCACATGTTTCTTCCATTTAAAGGTCTCTTCACAAAAATCGCATTTGAACGGTCTCTCCGACGAATGCTTGACCTCGTGTTGAGCCAAATTTCCGCTCGTCGCGAACGATTTATCACAAATTTTGCAAACATACTTCTTTTCCCCCATATGGTAGGTTTTTTGGTGCCGCAAAACTTGGAATGGGTATGAAAATTTTTTCCCGCAAGCCAGGCATGTAGGGGCCGGAACACCATGGACTGTTTCTAGATGGTTCGCTCTCATGTGTGCCGTGACTTTCTCCGCGCAGTAGTAACAGCCGATCAATTTTGGACGCTGTTTCAAATGTACATGACGATAGTGTTGCTTGAAAAAATCACGTTTTTTATAGGAATTGGAGCAAATTTTGCATATGTAATGGGTGCCGTCGCTGTCTTCTTTCAGAGTGTAGTGTTCGTCGAAACTTGTGTTTTTACCTGGAATTAAATGATAAATTAATCATTTTTTTCTATATATTAAAATATTAAGTGACTTTTGGTGTTAGAGCCCCGCTTAGAGTGAACTTCGATCGGTTGATAGTTTGGTCGGGTAAGCGAGCACACTGCACTGGCCCGACTAAACTGTTTGGTTCGTTGGGTGCGCATACTAGACAAGCTTTCGGCCGACAGCTCTTAGCCTAGGATCCCACCGCAAGATTACTACGTTCATAGCGTATTTCATTGAAATCTATTTTTTATAAATTATTATAAATAGGAGAATAGGGTTTGGTCAGGTTGCCATTTAAAATAATATTTTTACGGCCGCTAATATTTTTAATTAAAATAATATTAATTAAATAAAAATAATATTAAAATAATATATCTAAATACATTTCTGTGAAATATAGTATAGTTTATTGAAATACCTAATCATGGAGTTACTAAGTCAGCCAGACACCGCAGAAAAAATTCAATTTTTTTATTATGAAATGATTATGTGAATTGCAACGCTACCTCCCGGACTATAACACTCGCAGTGAGAGCTGCGCTGGGTTGCCAGATGGGGCTATTAAGCGCTAATGGGGCTATCTCTCTTACCAAGCGGCGATATTATTTTATCCGCTGGCTACAGGTAGCCGATTCGGTTTAATTAACAAATTATTTTTATGCAGAAAAAATACCGCTGAATGTATTTAAAAATGTATTTATGGCAGCAAAAAAAAAGGTCGTCTGGAACACATCTTTTCAAAAATAGTAATTTGGCAGCCGCAGCACTGATTACTGAGTTGATGGGGCTATCTCGGCGCTACACGCGCGCTCCGTTAGGGCTATTCGAGACAAAAAATATCTGGCAACACTGGAGCTGCGGCGTAGGACCGACGCGACACATCCTCTGCCTGGCCTCGGCGCGGGGGTGACACACCGCCAACTTCCCAACTCCGGGCTGTTACTGAGGCTTACGAAACGGAAATACTCAATAACTAAACTTGTCCCGACACAACCACTATAACCAACTGTCATATGACCAGCTGTAGTAAATTCAAAGAATTTTTTACTGCTCTCATTTCACTACCAATATTTTTTTCGAATTTTAGTTTTAAGGGGTGGGATGGCATGATTTTTTTTTATTTAGGCTAAACTTTTCAAGTTACGTAAATATGCCTTCCCTAGTCAAAATTATACTTTTATTCCCTTTCCTGTAGAAACCCTTGGCCAATGGAGTCAAAGAGCTGAGCACTTTTAAAAGACAACACCTCGTCTTATCACCGGCTTATCATAAAGAATCGGCATTGCCATTCAGGGGGGAATGCGACTAGCATTCTTGCCACTATTCCACACGGACACGACTTGTACAGTAATAATTAAGTGTACATTGGCTTTGTATATATTGTTAAGTTTTCTTGTAAATTTCTTTATTGTAAATAAAGTCCCTTTGATGAAGGAAAAATATATACTACCTTATTAAAAAAGGAAATCAAATAATATAGACAGAATAAATAATATAATTTTAATATTCATTTAATCAATAAAAGTAAATACAACATTCTAAACAGTTTAAAGCTTACATGATATTATACATTTCTTTTTATTACTATGTGTACAAAAATAAGCAACACATTTAATTTTCTAAATCGATTTCACAAAATTAATAAAATCGATTTAACTTAATCGGATTTAAATAGTCTTAATCGATTTTAGATGTTAAAATCTAAAATACATCTGTCATTTGTGCGTCGTAAGATATTATATAAAAAAAATAAAAAAAAACCATAGACTCAGGGTGTGTTCCGATATGCAACTGCGACCACTGTACAGTGTGACGTCAATTCAGTATACTGTGAAGCCGTTCCTTTATAGCCAGTTATACTGGTTACGATTTAAAACGGAACGCAATCCCGTATACTGTCAGCCGCATTTTTTGACGCAGCATTCAAATGAGTGTATTCAAGTTTTCTAGTACATTATAATGTATACAATGGCAAACTTACCTGTCTTTGCACGATCAAAAATTTCCTGCGTAACTTTCAGCTCGTATTGAACATTTTCAACACAGTCTAATAAGGTTAATTTTTGCAATTCTTCCATTGTTTTATTGTTTTATTTATTAATCCGAACTAATTACAGAACTTTCAAATTTTCTGATTAAACTGTAGCTTTGTTTATAAGACGTTAGGCACTCGAGTGGTTTTGACTGATCAGGTGATCAAGGTACTGCGAGTACCTTACCTCGAAAACGCCAGTGCTCACAGTAGAATATGGCGGCGATTTATGACGTCATATATTTCCCTAGGGTACTGCGGCAGTATACTGGCAGTCCATAACGGAACGAATTTTTCTACAGTGATAGCACTGTGCAGTGCTCGCAGTGCATATCGGAACACACCCTCAACTTCACCTCAAACCACTGACCTCTATAATACCACTGGACTGGCTGTTCCATGGAGGTTAGATACAGGAGAACCAACGCTTCATACTAAAGCATTACCCGTCTGTCTCTGAAAATTTGTAGAGTTTATAGCGCGCTGCCGTCAATAAGTAGTATCTGTCAAGTTAGCTATTTATGAGTACTGTCACTATTGTGACAACGTGAAGTTAGGCATTGAGACAACATAGCGATCGCAGCGCCTCCTTGGTTTGACAATATTTCTGAGACACTACATTCTAGGGCCTTGGTTCTCCTGGTTTCTAATCTCCATGGGCTGTTCCAAGCGTTTGACAGCAATTTTTTTGTGTCCATTTGAAGCGCCACTAGCGAGAGTCCCGAGAACTAATTTTTACGTATATTGCAAATAACAGCGAGAAGTGTTTTTTTACTGTAAAGTAATTTTGCATTTTCGTTGTTAATATAACATAAGTAGTAATTATGATGATACGGTTATTGATTAATAAAAATAAAAAAATAAAAATCTTTATATCGACATCATTAGTTTTAGTACCACGAACTCTCGCTACGTCCGACAGCGGCGGACGGTGCCAAAATGGCGAATATCAAGCAGCCACAAGAGCACGTTGACAACAGCAAGTCCAGTGGTATTATTGAGGTCAGTGCCTCAAGCACATTTTTTCTTTTAATACAATTTAACAGAAATTCAAATAACTGTTTATTGAAGTAAAAAAAAAAAACATTTTATTACATTGCAATAAGAATTTTAATTTTTTAATAAAGATAATATCACAAACCTTCAAAAAAAATCTTTTTTAATTTGCTAGTATTAATATACTAAAAGTACATTAAAACGAACAACCAATATGTGATGTTTTCATTGTGTTACATAAACAACGCGATGTTCTCTAGCATTTATGATCTTAATTTAAAAAAAAATTAATATAAAAAATAAAAATTTAAAACCGTCAAAATTATAAAATCCTTTATCGGTGACATGGACTCCATTTTACTTTGAAGAAAATTAAAAAAAAAACATTATTATTTCACAGATAATTTAAATTAACCATCATTAATTTAATGAAATTTTTGCATCCTTTTCAATAATATAATTCTATATTTAAATCAAACAAATTTTATAAAGAATTCATAAATCAAAATATCATTTGAAATATTACAGACAATAAATACAAAAAAAAAAAAAGAAAAATATATCTTACAACAAAACTTTAGTAATTCACTCCCGGATGATACTTGGACATGTGGTAGTTCAAACTGGACTTTTGCACAAACGCCTGGTTACACACTTTGCACACTTTCCTTCTGTCACCTGTATGAATCCGTTCATGCAAATCTAACGTAGTCTTCCTTAGGAACGACTTCGGACAGAACTTACAATGGTAATCTTTTGAGGTTTTATGTTTGAATTTGTGTTTGTACATACCTTCAAAACTGAAGGATTCATAGTCACAGAGGCTACACTTATATTTTTCACCCAACATATGAAAATTATTGATATGCTTCCGTAACTGAACTTTGGTGTTGAATGTTCCTTTGCAAGCGTTGCAGTTGAACCTCTCATCAATGTTATGTTCTTCTAACTTATGTATTGTGAACGGAGCCAAAGTCATGAATTCTTTTGAACAATGAGAGCATTTGTATTGAGGTATTTTGTAATGTTTCGTCTTTATATGGAACCTGAGCGAGCATATCTTGTAGTACACCCTCTCGCAATGGCTGCACACCACTCTGTCACCATCTTTTTTATAATCACCTGGTTGTAGACGAAATTTCATCCCTGGAGAGAAAGAAAATTGTTTTTTTTACTTTTCGTTTCGCTTGCACTTCGACTTTTTCTAGATACTGAGTTTTAATGTCATACTTCTTCAAAGTTCGATGAACTTCTTTCTGATAGTTTTTTTATTAAGCTTCACTATATATTCTCACAATAAGACTTGTGTGTGTGATAGTAATGTAAGCAGATATTGGTCTTCAAAAATCAACACTCATCACAATAAAGTCTTTGGAAAAGAGGATTGAATTATTAAAAAAAAGTACCTCAATTGTTATTTGATGACAACAAATATAAAAAATAAAGTAATACTTAAGTTGTGGCTAAGATTTACGCGAATATTTGACATTTTCATACCGCATGGATTAAAAAACAAAAAAAAATCGTACAAAGCCCTCTTTTAATTATAAAGAGGCCTTCATAATAACAGAAAACAAACATTCATCATGTCCTCTTTTTAACAAATACATTTAGAACCTTTTTAAAAAGTATCAAACCATTTTTTAAAATTTTATTTTATTCTTGTAAGATTAATATTAAGGCTTTGTAAAGATATATTTTATTATATATATTTACTAAGCTCTTATCAAACTTAAAATAATGAATGATTTGTCTTGCACAGTTACACAATTTAAAAAAAAATATTTTTTTTGTACTAGGAATTGAAAATCCGAAAAACAGAAGTGAAAAAAAAAGCTACAATCTACTTTCTATAGCTAATAATATCATAGCAATAAAATAATGAAAACACTTTCAAGGGATTTTTTTGTATTTTTTTCTTTAATACAAAAAAAAACAATCGTAAAACCAAAAAATTCAACTCACTTTTAGACTGTCTCTCCTTCTTACATTTCTTCTCTTCGCCCGTCCTCCGCGGCCGGCCCGATTTTTTGAGTTTTTTGCCCGTTTTCGTGTTTTTATCACACTTTTCTGTTTCTAATGTATTCCTTTCATCGTCACTAGATTCTAATTCTTCTGAAAACATATTATTTTATAGTTAAACTAGCGGAACCCGCGGCTTCGCTCGCGCTGAATCTAGGGACGAACCCGAGCGAAGCGAGAGTGAGTCGCTAGTATTATTTAAAATTTGACACTACGATGGTAGCGCCGTCTGTCGGATCCAATGTAAAACATTCCAAAATCAACAACTGCTAATAAATTAAAAATTAATTAAAAAAACATTGTCCAGCGGACAAAATTGTGAATCTAAACCATTCCCAGATCCCCTTGAAGTTGAACACACACAAAAAAATTTCATCAAAATCGGTCCAGTCGTTTGAGAGAAGTTCAGTGACATACACACTCACAGAAGAATTATATATATAAAGATTGCAATCGTAGTTACGTTTATTTTAACTTACGAGAAATCTTATCGCCCAAGCTTGGTGATTTGCTACGAAAATATACATTTTTTTTATTTTATAAGTACCAAGATGCATCCCGAGTTACTTTACATTAACCTATATTTTAAACTAAGTCATACTTTATATATACGAAAAATTTGATCCAAATCAGTTCAGCATTTTAGTTTCGAGTATTTTACACACAGACATTACAAACTAGCGTTTTTTTTTATAAATAAAACTACCTTTTCGGATTTTGTCGCGGATTTATTTTGATCTTTAGTTCCCGACGTTTCAAATGCTTTACAGCAATGCTTAAATAAATCCGCGACAAAATCTGAAAAGGTAGTTTCATTTATAACGTCGAATATTCGCGTAAATCTAAGAAAGTATTAGCACTTTTTTCTAGTATTGATCTTCATTTAGCTTACACACTGTTGTTCACCTATCTTTAAGTCACTGTTAGGAATTTATTATGGAAATATAAAAAATCTGTACATTTGTTTAGAAGTTTATCCTGTACTAAACACAAACTTAACCTCTTTACAAAAATAGTCTGGACAAAATAAATACCTTTATCATCATCATCATCTTCATCACTTAAATGAAAGTCTTCATCACCGTTATCGTCTATGTGCGATGTTTCTTCTTTGAATACTAAAAAAGTGATTAAAAATATTATATCACTTTAAATTATAATTACAAATAGATCTAAAAAGGGGTTAAAATTAAGGGATACTTAAATATATTGTATTTATATAAATTTAAGACACATTTACCTCAGTTAATAGCGACCCACTTGTTGTGCCAGTGGTCGCGGGTTCGAGTTCCACTGGAGGTATTCAATTATGTGATGAGCACAAATGTTTGTACTTCAATCACGGGTGTTTATATTTATAAAGTGTATTTATCAATTACTATATGTGTAGTGTATCAACTACTTGTTACCAAATATTAATAAAACAAAGTGCTACGTTCTGATGTCCAAACAGGATAAATTAATTATTTATTTATAATAATTAAGTAAACATTTTTGCAAATGGATAAAAACATGTACAGGCAGTGGTAGCCCAGCGGTAACGCGTTGCTTGAATGACCGAGTGATGCGGGTTCAAATCCGGGTCTCGCACCTCTGATATTTTCATGAGCGAATCATTTGTCTTACGGTGAAGGAAAACATCGTGAGGAAACCTGCATGTCTGAGAAAACCTAGCAACTTTTTGTAAGACATGTGAAGTCCGCCAGCGCGGTGGACTATGGCCTGATCCCCCTCATACTGAGGGAAGCCCATGCCCAGCAGTGGGACATTAAAAAGGGCTGATGACATATAAAACCATACCTTCTACATCAAAATCCAAATCTGGAGCTTCTTCCTTGACATCAGGCATTGTGCTAGAATTAAACACTAAAATACAAACAATATGTATTAAAATTAGACAAGATCCTGTTATAAAATAAACTATCACTAGATTATTACATATTATACTTTGTCATTTTGAAAATGTATTTTAAAAAGTAAGTCAAAACCTTCATTTTAATAAAGTGGCAAGCCCCCTTTTTATTTTTATGCAAATAATAAGTTGTTATTAATGTTTACATTAAAAAAATATTTATAAATACAATTTATATTTATTAGTACAATCTTATATATAAAATTCTCATGTCACAATGTTCGTTCCCGTACTCCTCCGAAACTGATTGACCGATTCTCATGAAATTTTGTGAGCATATTGATTAGGTCTGAGAATCGGCCAACATCTATTTTTCATACCCCTAAGTAATAAGGGTTGTCCCCTAAGTAATAAAAAAATATTTATATGGCAAAACAACGTTTGCCGGGTCAGCTAGTATTTATTTATATTTATTAATGAGAATATATACTTATTAATAAAATACAAAAATTTTAAGTAATAATTTTAAAGAAATTATGAAATACAAAAAAAATAAATATTTTTCTTTTTTAATATTTTTTATTTTTATTTGATAGCCTATTTCATATGTACAATGTTCTGATGAATAGGACCGGACTTACCTTTACTCTAAATACTCATACTTTCGATAATTTATTTATCTATCTTTTAACTTAAAAATAAATAAAATTGAAATATACCCTCTATTTTACAACTAGAGGAAGAAATACCTTTTATCCTATTCTTATAATACATATCGAGGAACCTCTCCTCGCAGTTCTTAACTTGTTTTCTAAAATTACTGGCATTCCTTAGTTTTTTTATACAGCCTTTACATATTTTATATGTCATAGCACACAGTTCTCCTGGAACTGGAGCAATCTGGAATACAAACAATAATAATAAGTTAATAAATATTCTTAACACTATTCTTTTTACTAATACTATGTTAAATAATTTATATATTAAAATAAAAATATAAATTTCTACTAAATATAATAAAAAGCATTTTTCTAATTCCATCTGATTCTAATTATAGATTTTTTTTCAAATGATATTTTTGTTTATTTGTTACTGCCATCATCTACATTATAGCATAAGTGATAATTCTGGTGAAAAGTCTAAATAAATTTGTAAATATATGATATAACTAAATAAAACCTAACTTTACTCAATTTAGTAATTAACGTCAAGCCTTTTTATTTCAATAAGAATATTGTTTAGTACAATAATTATTATTTACAATAACAAGAATAAGAACATTGTTTTGTTTTGTTAAATTTATTTTCAACCACAAATAGCAATCCTTATGTAATTGTAACATATTATGTAAGGAATTTTCAAGATATTTAACTTACTTCAATATTAAAACAATCCTTTAGCATATCGGAATAAATTTCCACTTGTTCTAAATAAGTTTGCGGAACCGCCAAATTGTTAAACTGGCCTTGTGCGTGACAACAACGACATAAATCGCTTTCTATATTTAATGTTTCAGACATTTTTTTAAACACTCCTATTGTATTTACATTATTTTATAAATAAATAAACATTTAACAAAATCGCTTGAGTTTACATCTATCACAATTTTCAGATGGCTTCTTTCGGACTAGAGATGGGTAGCTATTTAACTAACTAGCTAAATAGCGGCTATTCTCAAAATAGCCACGGCTATGATATTCGTCAATACGATAACCAGCTATTTAGCTAAATAGCCAAAGAGTATAGAATATAGATAATATACTGATAAATACAAATAGCTATAGCGGACAGCTGCCACAGATTACATATAAATTATAAGCACTACGTTATGCAGCCGTGACTAGCTAGTAGCATAGATAACATAATACTATACTAGACTCTAGTACCTAGCTAGTAAGTAGTAGCTATAGCTAGCGAGTAGCCGGTAGGTAGCCGTAGCGTCTCTATCCGCTGGGTGCGTAAGGCATAGTGGGAGACACAAAAGTGATGTCAGCGCCCACTGTGGACCAATACAGAACCACGGGTGGCTCTTTATTATTTATGACCATAAAAATAACACATGTGTCAGTTTAATTAAATAAATAAAATAAAACGGGTCATCAGAGTTGTTGTGTAGTCGATTGCAAAAATACTAGTAGAAATAGTAATTGTAAATTTTATAAGTTTCCGGTTGCCAGACAATGAAGTGATGGTTTGCTTATTAGATATAAAAAAATTAATAATTGGGAATTTAATTGTTTTTATGATCGAACAATCACCAATAGTCGTCGAACAAACGATAATTGATCAAAATTAATTAATCTGAGCGATAAACATAAAGATATTTAGTAAAGGGGGCCAACTTAAGGGTGAACATTTGTTTAATTAATTATAAATAAATAAAGACGTACAAACAATTTCTACATTCGAACATTAACGAACAAACGACGAACAAATAATTAAAAATAAAAAAAAAACCGTAAATCAAAAAAAGTTGGGCCAACCTAATTCACTTATTGAGACTTGTTTTAGTTGTTGTATTTATTTTACTTACTGTTTTCAGCTGACCCACGGAAAAAAATTTTATTTAATGTACACTCTGTGTAATATATCACATTTAACATTGAAAAAAAATTTTTTAAGTTTTTTTTATTATTTCAATAGCTATTTGGCATACAATACATGTATATTTTCTCAAAAGAGCCACCGTGAGTTGTATCGTTAGATGGCGCTAGAGTCACGCACCCAGCGGATAGCCAACGCGACGGACGTAGCTAATAGCTATTTAGCGTAGCGAGTAGGGCTCACTGAAGTTGACCCAACTTGTTTTGATTTTCGGATTTTTTTTATTTTTAATTGTCTGTTCGTCGTTTGTTCGTCAATGTTCGAATGTAAAAATTGTTAGTTCGTCTTTTATTTATTTATAATTAATTAAACAAATGTTCACCCTTAAGTTGGACACCCTTACTAGATATTTTTATTTTTATCGCTCAGATTAATTAATTTTGATCAATCATCGTTTGTTCGACGACTTTTGGTGATTGTTCGATTATAAAAACAATTAAATTCCCAATTATTAATTATTTTTTTGTGTACCAAATACCAATGTAGTATGTACTCTGTGATGATATTCGAAATGGAGCACAGTTCACAGATTACTATTATATACTAGTCAAAAAGTGAGCTGCACAATTTTAGCACCCCATCGAAGGATTTTTGAAATCAAAATGACCTGAATCGATAGGTCTACGTTCGGTCTGTATAGGTCTCTTATCATTTTTGGTAGGTCACCTGTGGTTTTTTAATAAATAATTTTTTAAATTTACTATTACTTTAAAAAAAATTTAGCACCTCATTGAAACGGAAACTGATTAATCTTTATATTTCTACATTCTTTATCGTTAGGTCAGTATCGGTCTCTATAGTTTTTGCTTTTATATTATCCATTTAATTTTTTTTATTAACAATTATAAATAATTGACATTGACAACGTCATAAGTCATTTGACATCTCATTTATGTTACCTTTTGAGCATTAGCTTCTTGTATTTTGGCTGTACATTTTTATGTCATATAATATGTATTGTATAGTCTATAGTTATTTAATATTATTATTATTTTTGATTTGTTTTTAATTTATTGTTTTGATTTTTGTGTTTTCTTTATTTATATGTATTATCATTATTTTTTTATGCCTTCATACTTTCTATTTTTGGATTTCTTTTGTGCATTGCTATTTTTCTGACAAAATATATATAATAATATTACATTCTTTTCGTCTAAGATATTCTATAGAAACATGATTGAAATCAGCCTTATTTAATTATTATTATTGATTTGTTTTAATTTCATTGCGATATATGAAAAAGAATTTTCCACCCTCAAATATTCTGCGGACCCTTTTTTTTATTATGACATTACCATTAATTTAATATAATAATAAATATATAAATATATTTATTTTTATTTATTGCCTTATTAGGCAAACGAATAAAAAAACATTGACACAAAGTATTTGTTTTTTTACGAACAGCGCCCTCTAGTATTATACACAGATTCTAAAATTTTATTTATATAATTTATTTATATATTTTTTATTATTATATTAAAAATTAATAGCAATATTGTAATAAAAAAAAGGGTCAGTAGAATATTTGGGGGTGGAATAATTATTTTTTGCGTCATTAGAAATAAAAAAATGAAGTAGCGCGACATCTATGGTTAAACTTTTAGTTTACTTGTACTGGTGTGTGTTGTTTAGGTCTGACGTTACCCATATATAATATAGATGGCGCTGTAGATTAAAGATAGATTGATTTTAGATTGACAGTTTTTATTAAAATAATTTAATAATACGTATAATAGAAATTCATTTCTTTTCAAGGAAGTATAAAATAAAATAAAATAAAAAGTTAGTTAGTTACCCAAATAGCCAAATAGCTGAATAGCTGGTTATATAGCTAGTTATTTAACCACAAATAACCGGCTAGCTAAGTTATTGAGATTTTGGCTAGTTACCCATCACTATTTCGGACATTTTATTTTTTTAATTTACTTTGACGTTGTCTATGCTATAGGGTTGTCTTTTTAAAAGTATAATCGATTTCAAAAATATGTTTTTATTCGATATAATCTTAATACTTTTTATTCCTTTTAAAAAAATAGGAATTATAATAAACCATGTATATAAAAATAGTTTGAACCCTTATTTTTATTTTTGACGAGATAACGTTTTATAAATTGATGAACACCAGCAACACACATGAAAAATAGTAACGTTCCGCGTAACGTTCCACCTGAGCCTGTGCGTGCAAGCGAGAGCGCACAACAAGCGATAGAGAGGCACGATAAAACAAACGATAGAGAGGCCTTATATTAGCGTTGGCTTGTGACACACATATTTCTCTTCTCGCGTGAAATAGTAACGTTCCGCCTGAGCCTTTTAACTCCTTTTTTGTATTACATAAAATAATGATTATGATGTTATCACGTAAATCTACAAAACAGTTGTTGTTTTGTATTTTTTTCCAAATAACTTCACAAATCTCTTTTTAAGTTTTACCTCCATCTTTTATGGTACTATTTGTTACATATTCTATACTTCTGTACTATAATATTATTAAGCTGTAGAATTTGTTTGTTTGTTTGAACCCGCTAATCTCAGGAACTACTGATTCAATTCGAAAAATTATTTTTGTATGGGATATTGGATAGTCCGTTCATTGAGGAAGGCTGTAGGCTATATTACATCACGCTACGATCATTAGGAGCAGAGTATCAATGAAAAATGTTGCAAAAACGGGAGATATTCCCTTTGAGAGCTTCCATTGCGTGCGCTGCGTTGACGATTAGTTACCAAAAACTATGTATAAATAAAATGAAATCTAAATAGTTTATTCCAATAAAAGAATTGAAAAGAAAGTTTTAGTGTACGACGTATTATAGTACGATTCAAACTTAATGGCGGCTCGGAAGTTAGCTGCGAGTGCAGGTACGCGCATGTACAGTCAAGTCGACGTCCCGCTAATTGGCTGATACGTAAAAATTGCGATTTGCGCATCGGAACGTACGATGTTCGGAGCCGCCATTAAGTTTGAATCGTACTATACCTAAGCTTCATTCAAATACTTATAGTATCATTTTTAAGGCACATTTAAAATAAAAAGACAAATGTATAATCATTTTATAATATAATAATAAAAATAATAAATAATAATAAATTATGGCATATGATACTCCATTTCTAAATGATGTGTCTTAACATGTCCTTTCAAACTACACTTTTGTACGAAGGCCTGACCACAGACCGCACAAGAAAACCGTCGATCATTATTATGAATTCGCATATGCTCTCTTAAAGTTTTCTTTCTGGCATAGGATTTTTTACACACAGAACACTCATGGATCCTCTCTCCATTATGCTTAATCATGTGCACTCTCAACTCATTATTCGTAAAACACTTATACGCACATAACTGGCATTGAAAATCTCTTTCTTCTAAATGGTCTCGTTTCATATGTCTTGATAATGTATAGCGTCTGTCAAAAGCTTTCTCACACACATTACATCTATATTTCAAAGGCGCAGACCCATGAGTCTCAACCAAATGCTTCTGCCGCCTGAAATACTCAGAGAATCGTTCCGGACATTTTGGACACTTGAATCTTTTCAACATCTTGTGCACTGTATCCACATGATTTTTATGTTTCTGGTGAGTCGTAAACACTTTTTTACACACTTCACAGGGAAAACTGCCACCTACATGCATACTTTTTATATGAACTTTCAATCTATACTTTGTAACAAAACCGGTACCGCACTGATTGCACACATAATTCCTATAATGGACATTCATATGCCTTTCTATTGATCCAAACGTCTCAAAATTACAGCCACAAGACAAACATATATATGGTTGTTTATCATTAGCTAATTTAAATGGTACGACTCGATCTGTGAATTCTGGATAGATCTTTTTTTTGTGTACTTTAATGAGATGTGCTTTTAATTCATTCAAATTCGGTATATTCTCATTGCATATAAGACATTTTAGATCTGTTATATCTGCATACACTACAAGGCACTCTGTTCCATATCTGGCAACAATTTTCCTCGTCTCCGACTTCTTGTGTCCTGTTGTTTGGTGCTCTCGTAGCAATTCAAAGTTTTCAAATGAACTCCTGCAGTAAAAGCATGGAAAGCCCACTCTATTTTTACTTTTAAAGACTGTAACGTTAGAATATTCTATAATCATTGTAGTATTTTGGATTTGGGCCACTTTTTCTGTTACATATATTTTTTTAGTAGGTTCTTCACTATCTTCTAGAAGTTTCGCAACCATGTTTGGTAGAACGCGTTTACCTATAAAGAAAAATCAGTTTTTAAAATCAGTTTTTTTGTTAGCCTCCGTTCCTTCCTTTTGATTCTCTTAACACATAAAAAAAATTATACCTTTAAGTAAATCTAATTGTATAGCAAATCCTTTACAAGACGTCGTGTACAATGTTTTGCGCGTTGGCAGTTTATATGCCACTGGAAACCTCGCCAAGAGTTCCGCTTCACCATCAATTGTCTCCAGTTTATCATTATCTTTTAATTCTGATTCTGAAAAAAAAAACAGATATTTGTGAATTAAAAAATAAATATGTTGGGACATTAATAATTAATAATATTTTATATATATTATACGGCAGATAAAAAATATGATGTAACAAGTTCGTAAAATAGAAATAAATGTCACACCCTTACGATTTGGTACAAAAGGAAGGGTATCTCAGACACAGAACCTACTTAATAATGTAACTTTAGGTTGTGTGAAGTGAAATGTACAAAAAAAAAGTAATTAAATTATTATTTTTCATAGTTATACATTATCAGAAAAAATATTACAGAACATAACAACAACAACAGTGAATGATGTTGTGAAAATTAAACCAAAAAAAAAGACAAAAAGTTCTAATATTGTTTGAGTCAAAATCAATTAAAAAAAATTTAAAACCACAGTACTAATATGATATGTTGCATAGAATCACCATTGTCATCTTCATAAGATGTAAACTCCAAGTCGCAGTCCATAGAACTATCATCAGGCTCCGTCTTCACCTCCATATGGTTTTCTGGCTTGATGTCCACATCAGTCTCTATATCACCCACTGAAAAAATATATATTTTATACACTTAAATATATTATATTAAAATACAATTGAGCAGCATTACTATGCCAATGCAAACAATGCTATTGTATGGAAGTCCCTGCTTTAGGGGGGACCTACAAGAAATTCTTTTATTTCAAAACATATTTTCATGGATGGAGAAGATTTATATAAAAATAAAACAACAATTAAGTGACCCAAGTCCCACCTTCCCTGAGTCTAATTCTATAATTTTGTCCGTCTGTCTGTCATCATGACAAAATCACTAGACAGATATTGATGCAATCTGGCATGATGATAGCTGGTTTTCTATGTCTAGGATAGAACTTTTCACTACATAAAAATATATTGTCTCCAAAAGATCTATGCTAACCATACCAAGAAAGAAAAATATATGAAAATTCTTCTCAAGCACAGCTTTTTTTACCTTAAACCTGCCATACCACTGACCTCTATAATACCACTGGACAGGCTGTTCCAAGCACAGCAATTTTTTCGTGTCCATTTGAAGTGCCACTAGCGAGAGTCCCGAGAACTAATTTTAAAAGTAATTTTGCATTTTCGTTGTTAATATAACATAAGTAGTAATTATGATGATACGGTTATTGATTAATAGAAATAAAAATCTTTATTTGAAACAGTTTTATTGTTTGTTAAAACTTATTATTAAAAGTTATCGATATTTGCTCGCTGATATCGATATCATTAGTTTTAGTACCACAAACTCTCGCTACGTCTCGCTACGTCCGACAGCGGCGGACAGCGCCAAAATGGCGAAAATTAAACAGCCACAAAAGTATGTTGACAACAGCCAGTCCAGTGGTATTATAGAGGTCAGTGTGCCATACCGATGATAGAACTTACCATTAATAAATACAGTTTCCTTGTCCAACACATTGGAAAGAAGCTGCTGCTCTGCATTGACCACCATCATGCGAAATCTGTTTGCTTCTCTTAAGCTTTGAATACAGGTGTTACATATGAGAGGGCTTAATTGTTTGTTGGTGGATAGCTGCAACATATATTTAAATATTTTTAGTTATAATTAAAAAGAGTCAAAGTGCTAAGCAGTTCCTAAAAGACAATGTTTTGTCTTATCGCCTAGACTGGAGAGAGGAGAGCTAGCTCATTTATCACCCAAAATATATAGCATTTTGCGACTAGCGACTATTCCACATGGACTTAATAAAGAAAAAATTCAGTGTACATTTGCTTTAGTTATATAGATAAGTGTACTTGTAAAAACTATAAGTATAATTTGATATGCATGTCTGTTTTGATTTTATTTGCTTAAACTATATTGAATTGTTTTAACATGTGTATTGTTGTAATAAATAAATATATTTTTTAGTTGAATATGTTTTTAAGATTGAAACCTTCAAATGGCTCTATGGTAAGCTTAAATTTCCTTCAATATTTTAGACATATAATCAACTAATAACATTGGTCTAAACTTTTGCTTCTTATGAAGATACATCGTTAAAAAAAGGAAAATTATCAAAAATGATTTAGCAGTGGTTATACTTATACATTACTTACGTAAATATTGAAGCATTCCATGAATATATCGATGTACACTTCACGAGTCCCATTTGTAAAATACTCTTTCATAAGATCCCTATGATAGCCTTTCATTAAACAAAATCTGCATTGCCCATAAATTGCATTGCTTCGTCTTTCCATGATTATTCTGAGAGCCATATTCTTCCGTAAACAACTTTTGAATATTTCAATCTATACAAATGTATAAGCAAACATTTTACATTAATCTTTATAGATTCGCATTAAAAATAATAATAAATCGACACAACAGCCAACTATAAAATAAATTACAATTTACAAATATTTTCTAGTGAGTAGTGAGTACTGAGTAGTGACACAGGACACGACACTTGACAGTTCATCATTTAGATTCTAGTCTTTTAGAAATTAGAAGATGACAGATGTTGGCTTACGGCCGTTCCCAATAACCTATCTATCGCCAGTTTTGAACTACTAAAGATAGAAAAATATATCTATCATCGGTTTGGATGTCCCAATAACATACTGATGGTTATGACAACTAACCGCCCTATGCTATCTGTCGACAGGAGGGTCTATCTCTTACTACAGATAGATATTTCTATGAAATTGCAACAAAATGCGTCTCAATATCCTTTTGACAGCTATCTGTCAGTAATGTCAATACTAAAGATAACCGAATTTGTCAATCGGTCGAATTGCAGGGATAAGCATTGTTTATTTTTATAAAAACGCGAATAAATTTGTAGAAGTGCAGTGTTTTCGTGATTCATAATAATGTCTGAATCTAGTGAAAGTGATTTATCTATGTTAATGGAATTATCTGACTGGGACAGTGATTTTGAAGATGAATCAAAGAAAAACTACAAGACCCGCGTAAACCATATGAACGAATTAAATAGTAGCGAATTCACATATAGATTTCGTTTAAACAAAACTGCTGTTAGTAATTTACTAACAGAAATATATCCTTTGTTAAAAGTAACCTCAGAAAGGTAAGTACCAACTTGAATGAGAAATACATTAATAATAATAATAGGTACCTATATCATATTTTAAAGTTTTTTTTTTCATTTTTTAGAAATCACGGGATATCTCCTTTGAATCAGCTTCTTTTAACCCTAAGATTTTATGCATTAGGCACAATGTTAGTGTCTGTTGCAGACTTTGTAGGAGTCTCAAAATCATCAGCGGGACGTATTATAGCCAATGTATCATTTGCTATAGCAAAGTTATATAGAAATTATATATATATATACATAGCAATACCCAGGAAGATTTTTACAATATTAGCCAATTTCCAAGAGTTCTGGGTGCAATTGATGGCACACATATTCTAATACAATCACCAAGTAAGTACATGGTATTTTTTAAGAAAAAAGCTTAAATTAGCTTTTAATATTCATTCTCTACAAGTGATTGTTTTGATTTATAGATTCTAATATTGGAGAAGAATTTAGAAATAGAAAAGGATATTTCTCTATGAATGTGCAAGCTGTGTGCGATGCACATTTAAGATTTATGAATGTTGTTGCCCGTTGGCCTGGATCAACTCATGATGCAACAATCTTTAACAATTCAATACTGAGAGGTACCTAACAAAGTGTTTAGTTACTTTATACTACCTATTTTGAGTAATAAAAAATCATTTTTAAAAACTCTACACTTGAATGTGCTTTTACAAACATATTTTTTAATTGATTTTTAAGGTGAATGTGAAAGTGGTTTATATGGAAATCGCTGGTTGATTGGAGATAGTGCTTATCCATGCAAACCTTATTTATTAACTCCTTTATTAAACCCAACTTCACGCAGTCAGCAAATGTACAATGAAGCCTATATAAGAACACGAAATACTATTGAAAGGTACCCTTTAAAATATTATTGTTTGCTTTCAGTCACTTTTCCATTTTATTGAGACATCACATTGTTAGACTTATTTATAATCTACCTTTCTTGCAGGTGTTTTGGAGTATGGAAACGGAGATTTCCAGTTATATCATTAAAAATAAGGCTATCATTATCAACTACACAGTCAATAATAATAGCAACAGCTATACTACATAATATTTGTAGACAGATGGGAATTGAAGATGTAATGCCAGAAGTAGAAATACCTAATTATGATGCAGTCCCAATGATGTTAAATGAACCTAGTGATAGTAATATTAATGAGCGACAAGACTTGATAAACAATTACTTTGGAGGGTAAGTTATTTTTGATCCCCGTGTCTTTCATGCAGTTCTACAATATTTTATTGAATCCTAATACATAAATTATTTCTGTTATATTTTATTTGTTCCAGATTTGATTAGAGTGAATAAATTGGACTTAAGTGTAGTGTAAGTGGGCATTCAATAAAGAAAACTTTGTTTTAATACTATTTATTTTGCTCTAAATCTAATTTTATCTTCTTATTTGTTAATACCATATTTTCTAACTCTAATTCTAATTTCTTCCTTTTAATTATATAATAATCAGCAATAGCTTGATTCCGTGCAGTTCGAGTCTTTATGTCTTCATCCAGTAACCTACGTTTTTGTTTATCTGAAAAGAAATATAAGAATTATTTAAAAAAAACTGGTTTTATTGCAATTAAGTAAATTCGTTTTTACTTAAAACTTTAATTACATATACATAAAAATGTTAATAACCCAAATGTATATTATGGATACAATAACGAATTGAGTATAGTTTGTCATAGTCAAATTGTGAAAACCCCTTATTTCACAAATGCTAACAAGCATTTGTGAAATATTTTGTTAATATTTGAATGATAAACTGTATAATTGTAAATAGACAATGTTGTTGGTAAAATGTTAAATTGTACATTTTGCTGACAGCAGATACATACTAATATTGTTGCCACTGGGAGTGTTAAAAAAGAATTTCTTTTGTTTAGGTGTTGTCACAACCAGCAGTTGGTTATTCCCCGATGATTCACTCTCATTATCAACACTTATTTGATTAGAATCACCATCACCCATGCCACTATCAATCACCATAATGCCACCACCATCACTCAAAACCTCTGAATCCACCGTCACCTCAGCATCTCCTCCCAATGATACACTGTAACCCTCACATGTTGCACCTAAAATGGATGCCACTCTGTCCAGTGCATCATCTGGTGGGATGTAATCGGGCTTGCCACCACCTGTCTACAACAAGTATAGTAATATAGTTATATTAATACACCATAATACATATTTTAATTAAAATAATATTTATCACATCCTGCGGTTTATAAACACTACACGCTAGAGTAAGGGCGAAATGATTACCTTAATTTGGTTCATCCGAATTTTGGTGGATCTTTTTCGAGCAGATTTTTTTAAATTCTCCCATTTTAATTTTAATTGATCGGTTCTTCGTGGGCAACTTGAAACTGATGCATTGAATGCATCTGTGATTTTAGACCAGGCTACTTCTTTAAGTTGATTATTTGTAGCATTTGTAGCCTTGCTTGTTATCACCTTGTTAGCTTCAACAAGATCAATAACCAAGGCCACCTCATCCTTGGCTAAAGGTACACCTTTTGTCTGAAAACAAAACAAATATTAAATACAGGTCAAGTCTATTATATGTAGAGAAAGACGAACAAAAGATCAATTGTACCGAGGTTTACTTTGCACTGTAATTTACTAAATATATATAAAGCCTCTGTTAACTTGAATAGGAACGTATATAATAATGTCTGGTAATACTTACAGCGCTCATTATATGTAAAAAATAAGCAGAATTCACCAACAAACTTGATAACACAACAATAATAGCGGTAGCGTCTTTTCTCTGCTCCGAGTTAACAACACAGACTACCAAGAGAACAAGTTGTTAACAAATAACAGTTAACACTTAAACTACGTTTCGTTCTTCCTTTTTTCCCGCCCTTTTTTCGCGCCCTTTGTTCGCTAATAATTTCAATGATAATAACAGATAACTATAATAACAAATCTTATTTTAGCATAAAAATATCACCAACGCTTTAATTCGATCAATTTGTATTATTTTACGAAACAGTTGAATGAAAAAATATTTGTTTAAAACGTTGTTATTTTTTGTAGCTTATGTAGTAACGAAACGTATGGGAGGGCTGGATAGCTGAGCTTATCTACCGATGTCGATGGATAGATAGACGTTACCGTCACTTGTGGGACGTAAAATAAGGATAGATAGCACTCTACTATTTATCGTCGATAACAAGATATCGTTTACTGAGGATAGATTATTGGGAACGGCCGATAATAAATATCTGCCCATATCATTTCTTATAGTGTTAACTTAAAATTAAAAAGGATTTTTTACCAGCTTTGTAATTTTCCACAAGGCAATATAATATAATATTTTCACAAGGAATTAAAAAAATATATACAATTTGATTAAAATATACCATAGATAACTATCACTACCAAAGAGTATAGATAATATGATCACTACATTATACTGCAAATACTTCGGTGGTTTAGTGGTTCGCATACTCCATACCCATTATCCAAAGATCATGGGTTCGAGGCCCGGATCGGGCAAAGTTTAGTTATCGATCTTTCTGTTCAGTAAGCCTGAGTAACAGTCCGGATTTGGAAAGTTGAGTTTTTTTTCGTCGTCGATTTAACAAAAGTTCATTTAACGCTAAAATTTGAGGATTCTTATCTATTTTATAAATAATATAATAAGTAGAGTTAAAAAATTATTTCAAATGTTGAGAACATTTGAAATATTCTTTATCTAACTCACCATTATTTGCTTAAAGATTTTTAGATTTATGCATAGGTTTTAAAAAAAATAATTTTTAAAAAACCCGAAAGGGAATTTCCCAGCCAACACTATATCTCACTAATAACTTGAAATTAGAATAAAAATCCACTAACAAATTTACTAAGACCTTTTGTAGAAAGACTCATTTTCCTCCAATTTCTATATAGTTGTAAGAAACTGGACAGAAACTGATAGAGGCAGATCTGCTTCAGATGCTACCTCCATGCTGAACGCAATCTTTAAATATGACAGACCAACTTCAGAGAGAGAGAGAATAAACTTACTTTTTAAAGTGTGGGCTTAAACATAATATGATTGATATATGTTTAAGCCCACTGAAGTATTTATTTATTAACTTTAACTAAAACATTTCTTATTTAATAAATCAACATAGGCACAGTCTATGAGATCTTCCTCTTTTACACCTAGCTTAGCTTGCAATTCCTTAGCAATAGCTTGACCTTCCTCCAATGACTGTTCGGGACGCAGTACCACTTCTAGTTCCATAAAGTCACCAAGATCTTTCACTGTATCTATGTGGACTCGAGTCTGACCTACCATATACAGCTTACTGTGAAAAATAAATTTAAAGTTAAGTATTTTTACTTCTTTAACTTCATTCATTTCAAATTCTTAAATTTTTTTATAGACTACTCTGCAATATATACATAATTATTAGACATATACTTAAAGAATATCATAATGGATTTATATAACTATTTGCTTCTAGAATCTAAACAAAAATACACAAACCGTTCTTTCACAACTCTTCCAAACGTACCGACACATTCTGTTAAAATATTATTCAATAACTTTGCCTTTTCTTTTTCATTTACAGAGAATTCTAAGAGATCATAATTACTAAGTTTCGGTCCTTCTTTATCTTCACGATCATATCTTACGAGAGTGGCAGATTCATCAGCATACAATCTTAACTTCAAACGACCGCAATTTACTTTGTAAAATGTATCATCTTGTTGGATTATTGTTGGCTTGGTGCCGCTTAAACTTTCAGCAATTTTGCAAATAGTTTCTAAATCGTGGACTTTAGCTTTAATTTCTACGTTACGCATTTTAATTTTTAAATAATGAATAAAAATCGCACTGCGATAAAAAAACTAACATGAAATCTTGAAACTTGAAACGTCAAAATGAGCGGGAAAATTTAAGCAGTTTTTTAGTGTTGTTCTTTAATTAATAAAAACAATGCAAACGAATAATCGATTATCAATTTTTATTTAATTTAATAAGTCCAACGAATATGTTTATTTTTTATTTACGAGTGTCATCATTTATATAATATCAATTTAATCATTGCAAATAATCGTAGTTATAAATGAATAAAACTTGTATCCGATTAAAATAGAAAACAAAAAAGAAACTTAAAAGTTCATAGTGCTGAGTGCTCACTGCTCAAATGTCAGGTGTCACTTGTCAGTACTCAGTTGTCACATCGGTATTTTATTTATATAATGGATCAATCAGTTGCAGTAAACATTTTTAATAAATAAATAAAATAACAATATTATGGATTTTCAAAATAAATCTTGGGTTTTACAACCAAATTCATGCAGGTGTTGCTTGTCCAATAATGGTGCTTTGGTTCTTACTGAAATGTATATAAGTGATACTGGACTGAAAGAAGATTATAACAGTATTCTACATAATTGTTTAGGTATTACTGTGAGTAACATTTGAATTACTTATAAAAATAATTACTATTAAATTACATTCTGTACCACTTATTAGTTTAAATAATAGGTTTGAAACAAAAATATTATAAAATGAATGAGAGTCACAAACAAAATCCGAAAAGATATATGCTTTAAAATCGCACTACTAATTTACTCCTAATATAAACAAAATCACTCTGTATTTACTATAATACATTGATATTGATAATTCATGATTCCTATTAAAATAAAATTTATTTCACCAAAATTTTTGCAATTCTGAAAAACACCTATGAATAAGTAATACGATTTTGTACACATATCAAGCAAAGTAATATTATTATTTCAATTATTTTAGCTGTCACATATGAACTCTTTGGATGTCAGCAAGCTCATATGTGAATTATGTGCAAATCAACTGGTAGAAATTTCAAAATTTCATAAGCAAGTGGTAAAAGCTGAAAAATGCTTTGAGTATTATTGGTATCATAGCAAAGGTAATGATAAAAACAAAATGTAATAAAATGATCTGATATTTAAATTTTACTTTATGTAATTAAAATTATTTTAATATTGCATGTGATATCTATATATTAATATTCACTTCTCTCTGCCCTCTGCTAAGTTAATATACTTCTCTCCGCTATGTTATAAAATGGAGTATAAAAAATTAATAATTTAAAACATTTTAATTACAGATGGAGAAAATAAAACTCTAAATACAAGAGGAGATGACAATGTAAACCAAGGAGAACATGATTATGATTCTGACATACCTATTGCTAATTTAAAAATTTTAAAAAATATAAATGACTTTCATGAGAATGTGAATATAGAAAAGATAAATGAAAATGCAAATAAATTTATGATCTACGAGGAACAAAAAGAGAATAAGAATAAAAGTAGCTTTGTGGAAACTGAAAAGAAATGTAAAGGTATGATCTATAAACATTTTTAATGTCTAATACAATTTTTTAGATAGTTTAAAGAACAAAATATTAAAAGTTATTATTTAAAAAAACAATGATACCAATTACCAAGGACTTAAAATACAATTCTTAAGATTTCAGGGTTATTGACGTATTGGTATAGGTTTATTATGGTTTGCAGTTTCATGAATTTCCGATGTTCTGGTACTTTATAACTGCTTTACAACAGTGGTTTTTTTTATGTTGACTATTCAAAAGTACCTACTTATAATAAATTTGGTTTAGTTTGATGTTATCAGCTAGTGTTGTCTTTATTTGCGCGATAATCGATGCAACGACTGAAATTATTTTAATCGATTTTTTTATATACATGATGTTTCTATTTATTTAGGCTTTTTCTTCAGGTTTACAAATAGAAAGATCAAAAAGTCAAAAACAAATGTCTGAACGAAAACGGATTATTTTAACGTGTGGCACAGTACTTAAAGATACTACAGCTTGCCCTTTTCGACACCATAAAAGCTGGTTTCAGTGTTTTTTCTGTTCTCAAGATTTTATGGAAATAGGGACGTTAAGGGACCATACTTTACAAAATCATGCGAATATTGAAGAAGAACTGAGAAAAATTAAACGTTATCCACGTTCATTACAAATTGATATATCAAGTTTGGAATGCCGCAGCTGCTGCCTGAAACTGACTGACGTAGATACGATGAAATACCATTTTGCTGAGAAACATAACAAAATAATATATAAAGAATGCATAGCGGACTACAAAGTTAACTCCAGTCCGTACTCATGTCATTTATGTAAGATGGAATTCCATGTGTTCAGGACTTTAACCACCCATTTGAATGAGCATTATGCAAATTGTATTTGCGATGTTTGTGGGAAATCTTATCTCAACTCAAAACGTTTGAAAGTTCACAAACGCACACACGAAAATGGAATTTTTCCATGTACGGAGTGTGGGAAGATACTGAAAACTAAGATATCTAAAGCAAATCACATGGAGAGTGCTCATTCGAAACGAATTATTAAATGTCAAATATGTTTCAAGCCAATGAAGCATTATAATGATAGAATAAAGCATATGTCTGAAGTTCATAATATTACGCATAAGTTTAAATGTCCGATTTGTAGTCGGGAATATAACATTAAGCACTACTTGGCGACGCACATTCGTCAAACTCATGGACATAAAAATAAGAAATGTTTGGAATGCGATATGGCCTTCATAACTAATAATAGTTTAAAAAAACACATGTTGAGACATACTGGAGATAGGCCATTTTCGTGTAGTATCTGCTGTAAGTCATACGCTAGGAGTTATACGTTGAGGGAACATATGAAAGTACATGATAACGATAAACGGTTGGTTACTCCACCGTAATGTGCTTTTTGTATCGTGTCAGTTTGTTTGTATATTAAGTATAAATGTTTATTTGTGCAATATGAAATTATTTAATCGAATTTAAATCATATTAAAATAATCTGTTGTATTAAAATCGTATATTTTGTTTAAGTTATTAATAAAACAGTAAAATACTTTAACATTTTTTTTAATCTTCAAATTAATATTATAATTTTTATTGACAAAGGGTGAAATAAACCAGAAAACCTACCAAACCTATATTATTTTCGTCATAATAATCATCTGCAGCTTTCCCAATAGACTCTTATTTGTATGCGCTATGATTTACGGTACTTTTTGCATTTTTACGCTATGCAATAACTGCCTTCTGATGTTACGTAAGTTATTTGGTGCCATGTTAAAAAAATCAGTACTAACTAGTAAAATCGAAGGCAATCCATTCATTACCATTATTCTCAACCAAGATCTACAAAATAAGCTTATAACATGAGCTATCTGCTATTGAAAGTCTCGTCAAACTCGGTTCAGCTGTTCTAGAGGTTAGCTGAAACAAACAGACAGACTAAAATTTTTAAAATTGGTTCTTTGATATAATTACTGTATATAATTTAATAATTGCATTTAGATAAAAGTTGTTAATTTGAAATTAAAAACAGACAACAAATGATTTTAACGAAGTAGTTCCCGGTGCTAAGTAATAATATATTTACAAAATATATATTTTTAATTAACATTGCAATCTATAATAAGTGGCAAAACCTTAATGATTTTATTTTTACACCAAATTTTTATTATTTTATTATTTGGAATCAAAAAATATTTATATCCCTAAATTTTTATCCTTCCAACACCAACCCTTATTTTTTAAAGTAAGATTAGAAGGCGGGCGGAGCCGCGGTAATAGCTAGTAATAAATAAATATTCCAAGCATAGATGTAATATATATTAAATCTATGATTCCAAGCCTCTCCCGTCTCCGCCGTCGTCCGCAGTCAAGAGCGCACGCGTACCTAGTGTTTTTGTGGCCTCTCTGCGAGATTAAAAGTTTTAAAACTCTCAAAAGTGGATTTTCCGTGACCGATTTCGATGTGTGATACAAAGAGGATATAAACACTAGTATGATATGTCAAAAGTTGCGTAATCGTGCGGCCTATACAACGGTGCAAAGTGTTTTTAAATCAGTAAAAATTAGGCTTTTAACAGCCGAAAAACTGAAAATTGCAAATATTTATAAACTTTGGCGTTAAACGCGGCTGAACCTAAAGCGACGGCATATACTTTTTATTATGTCATTCGACGTTTCTCATTGAGATCTACAATGATATGCCAAGTTATGTTTGTTCCGTGCGTACGCGCGGAGCAAAGAGTATAGATAATATACTGGGAATATCAAGAAAAACCAGAAACCACGTGGCTACGTGCTTCCACTTCCAGATGTCAGAGGGCGCTGTAAGCCCTCAATAGAAGGAGCACATCAAAGAGTATAGATAATATACTAGGAGCACATCGAGAGCGGCACGGCGCGCGCGGCGACACTTCGATCGACAAAAATCGATAAGTGGTTGCAAAGTTATTGCATATTAAAAATTTACATAAAGTTTAAAATTATTTTTCTTAAAAATGTGATCGACGACCCCATTATATTTTTATTGTTTCTTGTAGATTTTCAAATTTAATTCAAATTTAAAATTTTTTGGTCTAATAGTTCATAAGTTACGATTATTTATAAAATTAGTGTGAACACGTGGGGGTGTGACCCTTGTATAAATCTCTTTGCAACCACTATAGAAAAATACTTGATAATAAGACTTAAACAATATTTTGTAAAATTTTTTGACCACGTTTTCTATCGACGATCTATTTATTTCGTTTTTATTGTAAAAATTAATGATTTTTCAACTCCGTAAATCAGTGGTTTTAAAAAAAGACGTGATTTTTTTTTGTAAACTACATATCGATAGAGCCCAAACACGAGGAATTTCGAGTAAAATTAGCCTAAAAACCACGACTCAGCATTTTGTCAAAAACAAAAACACAAAAAGATATATACATGTTTGGATCGTCGCCGAAAAGTGCAGTTTCTTGCATTGTTTTAGTCAGATCAAGGGCTGTTAGACTGTCAGAGACTCTAGAGAGAGTTAACTCTACAAATGTAACATAAATATTAGAATATGATAGATCTTGAAAATACCGACACTAAGAGCCGTCACACGTTGTTCTACGCCTAGCGGTTCCCGAGATACGAATTTTCAAAAATGAATCTAGAACTAAAACGGAAGCTCCGACGCCATCTTGGAAAAATACAAACTTAAATATCTCGGCAACCGCTGGTAATAGCGCGACGCGGTTTGCACCGTTTGTCGAGCCCTACAAGAACTTTTCAGGCAGTATTATAACGTGACTCTACATAAGTAGAGTTAAAGTAGACTGTACAATAGACCGCAGAGTTTTTTTTATAGTTTTAAGTTAGCTAGGTTTTACAAGGGCTGTAGTTACGCCTACAGAATACTCAATTGACGGTTGGAATTTCTATATTTACACATTTATATTACACAAACTGCTATTGCGAGAATTCTAAGCTTATTGACTTTTGTTTATTTAATAAACAATATTATAACTTAAGTATTTAGCTTTTAAAAAAATATTGACGTACCCCCAACATGATTAGGACCCCAGTGAAAAACCAAGAAGAGACGAACGCCCCCTCTAATAGCTCCCCACTCATAGCGGTCAAAAAATTAGCACGACATAGCCTGGACAAATGGCAGGCGGCAGCATCCAGTCCCACCTCTACAAAGGTGCAGGGCGCCCCGACCACCTCCAAGTCGAAGAAACAAGTTACACAAAAAGACATGGAAGTTTCTAAAGAAGGAGGGCTAATACAGGTCAATTCACCCACGACGGTCACCCAAAAATCCAGAGTGTTAGAGGCGACGTCACTGGTAGATGTAGCATGTAGTAAAGCAATACCATATATTAAACACAAGGAGGTTATTTCTATGCCGTGGTGGTCCGAGAGGCTCGCAGCGCTTAAGCGTGAGGTTAAAACCAAGAAAAATAGAATCAGATGTGCGGCACCGGTCAGGCGTCAAATGGTAGTTGAGGAGTACCTCGAGGCGAAAGAAAGATATGCGACTGAGGTCAGACACGCTCAAATGCGCAGCCAGGTTGACTCGTGCGAACGCCAAGATGGGGAATCTGTGATTTATAGGGTTCTAGGCAGAACGTCCGAAAGAGAGGAGGCTCCACCACTGATGGCAGACAACACAAAGCTAGATGCAAAGGGTTCGGTGAGGTTTATGTCTTAAACCTTCCACCCGAAGGACTCCGAGGAACATGACACCGAGGAACACAGAAGGCTACAGGCTGAGCATTTTGGCGTTGAAACTTCTTCGGATGTGTGGGACCCGCTCTTTACTCTAACGGAGTTGAAGTTGGCCAGTAGTTCTTACGATTAAGTATTGATAGCCTAGTTAGTGATATTTTTGTAAAAAATGTTGTTTTATATAAAAATAGCTGTATATAATACAAATACATTGTAAGAATTGTGATTATCAAACTCAAAGTGTAACAAATAAGCCTAGCCTTAAATAACTTTGTGTTTATTGTTAGGATAGAGCAATTTAGATATAAAAATTAAATGAAATATACTTGGATATAGAAAAATGTAAATGCATATGAAAATAAAATTTTATGTGTCGACCCTCACTTCATCAATTAATTCCCTAACTCACTGTCCCCGTGTAATTTAAGTTAAAGAAATAGGCTAAAGAATAGAGGATAGTATAGATAGTAGAAATCTCGAATGTACGCGGATGGATAAAAGAAAGAACAAGTATGCGGAAAGAAATGCGAGAAGAATATAAGATAAAACTTGAATAAATGAATAATTAGCAAATACAGTCTCCTTCCCCCATGTTAATAAAATATGAAAAAAACCATACTTGCTTGCTACTTGCTAAACTACTTGACAAAACCTATGCTATAGTATAATAGTCGTAAGATATTGCGAAAGTATAAATTTTTAAAAATTATATATAAAAAAAATTACATAATCGATTTGTTAAATGATTATGAAGACAACACTAAAACTGTCAAATAAAAAAAAAACAACATTGTCTATGACATTATTGAGCCATTCAACCAAAGAGTATAGATAATATACTGGGCATTCAACAAATGTCAATTGTCAAAATTAAAAACATTCGTCTCAAAATATCTGTTATGTTTAGAAAATAATTAAATTTTAACTTAAAATGGAAAATAGTATATACGATACTCAATTCGGCAAATGTAGATTTTGTTTCAGCAAAGGAAATCACAGGAATATTATGAAAGAATACAATTGTAATGGCATACGCGAAGTTTATTTCGATATTTTTCAAGAGTGCTTCAATTTATATGTATGTTTTATTTTAGTTTTAAATCTCAGTGCGTAATAAGTGCTTCATTTTGCGATAAATAATATAATGTAATTACTCAGGCTATAATATCGAATGGAGTTATTTAATACTTTTCTATTATAATACTTATACATAAATATTTTCGGGTAACCGGACGATCAGTTTCATTATGCTCTACGGGACCTAGCCTTAAGTAATATCATTTAAATAAAAAGCGGCAATTTTTTTGAAAAACTATTGGAGAATTTTTGGATATAAATGTTTTTGTCCACAGTAAACTTCTTTCCCTTGTAAAAAAATACAAAAAATATTCAGGCTTCATGCTTCTTAATATTTCGTTTATCCAAATAAGGCAAAACATAAAATATAAGGTGACTGTAGTAGGTTCATTTTTTGATAATATTCATTTGTTATACAATATATTATTGGTTAATACATTTTAACTGTTAGCATAGATTTCTCAGATATTAGATATTTTCCAGCAGTAAATATTATTATAATAACCTGAATAAGCTATCATTGTATTAAAGTTCTTGAAAATCTGCCCTGTGGTATTCTCGTGATGAGGACAGACAAAAATTCTGAAAAGGATACATTTGGTCTAATTAAATCTAAATTAACCCATCAACGGGCGCGGGGACAATATAGCTTTATAACAATTGAAAATCTATTGTGTCTCATATGTTCGCCATTGACGGGTTAATGATAATGACTATATCAATAAGATGTTCCAAAAAATAGTCAATGTACAGATTTAACTGAGTTAGAATTTTATTACAAATATTACTTATAGGTTTCACAATTTAACCTAGCAACGGGCGCGCGGTTAATATAGATTTATAACAATTGAAAATCTATTGTCTTGTTTGTTCGCGTTGACGGGTTAATCAATTTCAAGTAAATATCAAAAACCTGCACAACATCTTTTAAAATTGTTGATTAAAATTTGTAATAAATTAAATATTTTAATGCTTATTTCTAAATGATAATTGCATTTCAGTTATGTACAAATGGCAGAAGCTCCCTCATATGTTGTCAATGTATAGATAAATTACGGGATGCCTGTAGTTTTCGTATGATGGTTGTCAACGCAGAACAGCAGCTGTTGGACACTCTTGATGAGAATCAGCCATTTTTTATAAATTGTAAGTACATCCTTTCAGCATTTTGTAATATCTAGAAATATTTAAAGAATTTAACAAATATATTTTATATTTATAATAATAATATAATAATAATAATTTTATTTCAAGTAACTTGGACTCATTTTTTGTTAGTATACAGAATGCTTATCCTCTATGTTAGTACTTGCATTTACATTTTAGATTTTAGATACATACATACATACATACATACATAATATTCACATATACACGTTACTAACATGAAATAGCACAGCAGTGATTAACATATATACAATCTAACCTACTAGCAATTAGCCTCATGATGCCGTTGGTACTACTACGTATTCTATACACTAGGGATCCACATCTTTTGCGCATCGTGGCATAGAAACAATCAATTCTAGCTTCTGCGAACATCCCTGATGCACTACAAAAACGGGGCAAGCCCAATAGCACCCTAAAGGAATTATTATATTGAACACGGAGCGCATTGTATGATTTTTGGGAGTACTTGGCCCACAGATTGCATGTGTAAAAAGTTGTACAATAGGCTCTGAACAATGTGAGTTTAACACTATATGAACAACGTACAAACCTACGGGCCAGCATGTTTGCTCTCACTGACAACGCCCTTCTTTCCCTATCTATATCCGTGTCGTCTTTGAGGTCGGGGGTCAATATATGTCCTAGGTATTTAAATTTAGACACCCTTTCTAAAATTACACCATTAAGGGCAATGGGTGGTACATTAAGTTGCGATTTACCTTCGGCCTCAAAGACCATTACTACACTTTTTTTAGTATTGTAGATCAATCCATGTCTTTCTACATAAGCCTCGCACATGGCCACTAGTTTCCTAAGGCTACAAATCGATGCACTCAGCAGCACCATGTCATCAGCGTAGCTAACATTGTTTACACAAACACCACATCCACGTAACAGCCGACCCTGGCACTGCTGAGTTCAACGATCAGATCGTTCACGTATAGATTGAAGAGCGTTGGTGAAGTCAATCCCCCCTGCCTCACCCCGCACTCCATTCCATACGGTCTTGATAAAGCTCCAGCCTAACGTACGTTGTTGATCAAATGCCTTAGACAAGTCTAGGAAGCAAGCATAAATAGGAGTCTTACGCTTTGTATAGTAATTGACAGTATGCTTAAGACCTAATATGGCACTCTCCGTAGACAATCCAGGTCGAAAACCGAATTGGTTATCATGAGGTTTTATGAAAATATTTAACTGCTGGTTAAGCATACTGTCAAATACCTTCGATATAACCGTAGCCAGAGAGATAGGCCTATAGTTATTTTTATCGGTTAGGTTACCCGTTTTGTTTTTCACAATAGGCACGACTATCGTACGTATCATTTCAGTCGGCATAAAACTATGACTTACACATAGATTGTACAGCATCGACAGAACTCTGGGAAGGTGTGGTCCAGCATATTGAAGATGCTCAATGCTAAGTCCATCATGACCTGGGGACTTACCTCTTGTCATATATTTAATTGTTTTAGTAATATCCTTATTATGAAAACTTATCCCCATTTCCCTGCTGGTCTCAACATTAAGCATTGATTGAGAAGGCCCTCGTGGTGATTTCACGATGAAATGGTCTGCGAAAATATTAGAGATCTTAACAGGCTCACATATACCGTTTATGCTCACGGGAAGAGACGGCCTATTATTTAGCTTATTCGTATACTTCCAGAATCCGCGAAAATCGTTCCTATCGTGATGTGAGGCTAAAATATCCATTTTAATTTGTTCTTGATGATTTTGACACCATCTTAATTTTGATTTAAAAATTTTTCTAGCCTCACACATTTCGTCATAAACACGTCCTGCAAATGGTTTACCGTATAACAACCATATTAAGAATTTATGCCTGGCCCTCCCGTGTGCTTCCGCTACATGCTTATTCCAGCCTATCACTTTCTTGCTTCTTACATGCTTTTTGCACTCTCGGCTCACCACGGAGGCTTCGGATAACGCCCTAACTATGTCACTATACAACTTAGTCACAATGTCATTATGCTTAGAATTATTACAAATATAATTACAGCAATGATAAAGCTCATCAGGGTATTGTATTAAACTTAACCTATTATTGCATTCCCTTGTGTATGTGTTTATTTGTTCTACGCTTCTCTCCCCCCAAATTACTTTATTTTGACTAGTGCTTATTATAGGTTTTTTTGATATTAACACGTTTAAGCTACATTCAACTACCAATGGAAAATGGTCGGACCATAACACATTTACATAGTTTTTTATGTAACTTTTAAAAAAAATTATCATAAGCTATAGTAAAATTATTACATTTTAAGTTTATTTATTTCAGTGAGAGAGCCATTAATAGAGTCTGATCTGAAAACAGAAAAAGAACCTGTAGTGAAGAGTGAAAATGATGAGCTGAATGATGATGATGACGATGATTATGTTGATGATATTTTAGAAAAATATGATGGTGAGAATGTTTTTAATTTCAATTTGTTGTTTTTAATTTGTTTCGGCTAATCTATGAAAAGGCTGGATCGATTTTGACAGCACTTTCACTTGCAGATAGCTAATGTTATAAGGAGTAACTTAGGCTACTTTTATTTTGTTGGAAAATATTAATACCGTTTAATTTATTTACTTACACCCAGCGAAGTGGGCATGGTTTGCTAGTGTAATATTTAAATTATATACAATATGACTTGATCCCTCCTGTATTTAAGGGAAGTCCATGCCTAGGAGTGGAACATCAATGAGGGTTTGATTAATACAAATTGTCAATTTCAGATACGTTAACTGATTCTATATCAAACCCAGATGACTTAGTAGACGGTGAAGCGGAACTCTTAGCACGGTTTGCTCCTGGTACTTTGAAGCCTTTGCCCACGAGGGATACTTTAGTGTACAGATGTAAACAGTTTGTTAAGGAGCTTGAACTATTGAAAGGTTAGTCATATCCTTCTCTATCTGAATTTAAAGCAATTTTTCTATGTTTTATCAAGTTTTGTAAGAGCTAATTTTATCAAATTAAATTGTATTTTTTTTGTGTGAAATTCAAACCTTAGAAAATTAACATTCCAATGAATAAAATATGTGTAGTGTTCAATTTCACTTCCCTGAAGTTAGCTACAGTCCATATGTCGTAATATTGGCAGTAAAATAAAGATTATTACAAATTGAAATAAAAAAAGCATCTTATTGAAATTAAAATACATTGGTATATTGCAAATAAATGTCCAAATTGAAATTTTGTGTTTGTTTGTTAGAATAGCTATTTTGGATAAATTTTAGTTTAAAATTTTTTTGAAGGAACATATTTTTGAAGTTAAATATATAATCTGTGTTATGATAGTTATTAATTTCACCAATAGATGGCGCAGTTTGTAAAATATTTAAAAGTTTTAAACAATTTCAGGTAAAAAAGTAACTCCAAGCACAATAAAAAATCTGGTAACAGACCCGAGACCACAAAGTTTAACAAACAAAATCTACATGACGGAAAAACTTGCTCATATAGCAAATGTGTCCACTGTTCTAGAACATTCTAACTTAACCGCCTTCAAAACTAGAAGACGATCTGGTTTTCCCTGCTTTTACTGTAGAAGGATATACGAAAATTTCGACATTCTCAGAGACCACCAGTACAAAGATAGGTGTAAAGCAAATTTGAAGAAGATGCTCTCAAAAGCGATCATGGAGAGGCTTGTAGTATATGTCCATATAACTGAAATCAAGTGTACAATATGCGACCAAAACCAAGCGAATTTAAACGAATTGAAGGCCCATTTGACGAAAGTTCACAAGAAAAAGCTGCACCCGGAATATGGAGACAGAATAATACCGTTCAAATTGACTAAATCCAACGAATACGAGTGTCAGACTTGCGGTTTTAACTTCGAAACTTTCGGTGCGATTGAGAGGCACATGAATGTTCACTACCGAAATTTTGTGTGCGATCAGTGTGGTGCGGGTTATGTGACGCAAAGTCGGTTAAAAGTGCATTTAAAGTATTCTCACGTACAGGGTGTTTTTCCGTGTGAAATTTGCAACAAAGTGTTCAATACCCAGTACAAACACAAGTGTCATGTGGACGCAGTGCATAGAATGGTGAAGAAGAATAAGTGTCCGAAGTGTCCAGAACGTTTCACAGATTATTTTGACCGACATCAGCACATGGTGGAAGCTCATGGAGAACAACCGTTAAGATATCGGTGCAATGTATGCGACACAGTGTTCAAACGACGGTACGCGTTGTCCCTTCACATGAAACGAAGGCATTTAGAAGTGAAAGAAAAAGAATGCAGTCAATGCAGCTACAAATGCCACACTATTGCAGAATTGAAGGCCCACATGATAAAACATAATGGGGAAAGGACGTATGAGTGTATGGTCTGCAAAAAGTCCTATGCAAGGAAGAAGACTCTAAAGGAACATATGAGAATTCATAATAACGATCGTCGGTTTGTCTGTGTGGTCTGTGGACAGGCGTTTGTCCAAAATTGCAGTCTTAAAGGACATATGAAGGCTCACCACTCTGATTATATAAATGGCTTGCCGAGAAGTTAGAATTTGTTGAGTTTGTGTCTGTCAAGTAGACAATCCCGGGTCTACAATTCTTTTCGAACTGGGGCGAAAAATAATGGCGTCCGACTCTCATTAAATGTCGTCAATTTCAGTAAAAACACGTCAATTTTTGACACAAATTTCAAATCCTGTATTATGATTTTGGAGTCTCCCGAAACTGGTGCCGGTTGCCTCCTCCTTAGATTCTGGTCTTCATGGAAACTTAGGTGAAATGAAGTTTATTCTGGGAAGAAGATTGTAGATAAGAATGTCAGGAATTTTACCCAACACATTCAGAATAATACAATAAAAACATCAAGAGCCTTTAACCATAATACAAAACATATATTCTGTAAGTCGAATCAGATATATGAATAATTGCCGGTTTATTAATACTGCTCGATAAACTATTGGAAGTCTGAGTATTGTTTCAGAACAATCTTCTTCCGATCGATTTCACCCATGGCGGCCTTTCTCATTGAGACTAACCAACTGTGCAGGAGATATTATAGCGATATCTGCAAGTGCACTCTTTATTCTTGTCACTCTCATACTCCGGTGGGACGATAGTTTAACACTTGCAGTGAGAGATTAGCGCAGGATTGACGAGATAGTCAGTCTAAGGCATGAGGGAGAGAATATTATCAGGCAAAAATTTAAATTTGTACCCAATCCATAGAATGGGCATATAATGCAAAGTATGATAAAAATCTTGGACTTTATATTTCTATGTAAAGTAATCTAAAATTTTGAAGCCATCGAAAGTAAAGCCAAAGAAGCCAGTAAATATTAAAATTTTTCTTCCTTAAATACTGGTAAGAATGAAGTTTTTGGGGATCTGTAGAATATGGATAGTTTAGTTAAAATCACTTTAATAACAAACAAAAATAAAAGATGATTCGAACACTAATCAAGATTAGACTTTTAGTTCATATTGGAATTTCTCTTCACTCGAAATGGTCTGTATTTGTAGATGAAGACCTAAATATATATATTATTTCAAAATAAATATTGCTGAGAAATTGATGTTATCGTTTTTATTAAACCCTTGTACGAAAATATTGTGTAGGTGTAATAATTGGAGGTATCTTGTAAATTTTAATTAGATAAATATGTTGGGACATTATTACAACAACGCCATCTAGTTCCGTGGTAAGCTACGTTACGTGCTTGTGTTACGGATACCAGATAGTTGATATAATACATATATAAATTTTTAAATACATACATATTATAAATATTAACATAACACCCATGACTGGAGTACAAACATTCGTGCTCAACAAATGAATGCCCCCAGCGGGACTCGAACCCGCGACCGCTGGCGCACTACCAACTGAGCCAAACGTGTTTAAATCGATCTGAATATTTTGTGACGTCCCACTGCTGGGCATGGGCCTCCCTTAAATACCCCGTACTTACCCAGCGTGGTGGATGGCCTAACCCCGTTAAAAAGGGCTGACGAAGACATCATAGGAATAAAATTAAAATCTCATAATACCTTTATTAATTTTAATTTATTTTCATGTCAACATTTCCCTTATTCCTAAACATCAATTTTTGAGACATTGGCCTAGAAGTAAAAATATATGTATATTTTACTTTACTTTTTAGTTTTTACTACAACACAAATACACCGACCACATTTTAAATTCACTAAAACGATCAGTCTTTTTGCCAGAAACTCTTAATAATAATAGTTTGGGTAGTTTTTGTGATAAGGCCCAACAAATACAAGTACAAGTGTACTAAAAGATCAGTCAGGCAGAAGTGAAATTCAAAACAATAATTTAGTTTTTACTTCTTAAAATCAGAAACTTTAATTAAAAATTAGTGAAATATTATAAATGCGAAAGTAACTGTCTGTTTGCCTGTCTTGCTTTCACGAATCACGCCAAAACTACTGAACCGATTTAAATGAAATTTGTTACACAGATAGTCTAGAGCCTGAGAAAGACATAGGCTACTTTTTAAGGCGAAAAAAGTCTGTAAGGGGTTGAAATGGTGGATGAAATTTTGTATGGAAATTACTTCATTTTTAAAGCTAGACTTGAAACTTAATTTTAAGGCTATTGATTAATAAATAAGTAAGATATTCAAAGTTTGTAAAAAAATATACTAAAGGGGGTACCTAGGGGACATACCAGTAACGGTAAGTCCCTAGTTATTATTAATTAACAAAAAGTATCTAAGCTAGTTCGCTATGTCGCGTGCGCAGATGACTTTTCCAACCACTATGCTTATATGTACTGTAATCACACATGTTGCACTTGTAAGGACGTAGCAGTAGATGAAAATTTTGTACATGACTGGTGAGAGAACGCTGACTTTTATACGTCTTACTGCAGGCTTGGCAACGGTATATCGGTTGTGTAGCGCTGTGTACATTCACTTCATGCTCTTTCTTCTTCACGGCATCCACAAATCGTTCCGAACAATAACCACATCTGAGCCGTTTGTTCTTTAAAACGTGCACGGAACGCTCGTGCGCAAACCTTCGCACTTTTGCAGAAAACACTTTTGGGCAAAATTTACACTTAAACACTCCTGTTTCGTGGCGATAGCCGTGATTACGCAACGATTTTTTGTTTATAAATCCACGCCCACAAATCGTGCATGCATAATTTTTATAGTGGTTTGAATACATGTGGTCGTTTAACGGTTTAAAACTTTGATATTTTTGCGAACACACCGCACACTTTAACACTTCACTGTCAAATTTGAATGGTATTAGAAAAGTTTGAGTGTCAGTGTGAATTGTCTTCTCGTGAACCGCACTCAAATGTTCCAATACACTTTCAAGTGTATCAAATTTTTGGTCGCATATATTACACATTAGATCAGTCACGTCCAATTTAACAGCTCTCTTGGATTGAACTTTTACCCGTAACATATCTTCAGTGCAATGCATTTCTATCGTGTGTTTCTTCAAATCTCTTGGCTCTTCGTATTCTTCAGAACAAAAATGACAAGCATAGCCCACGCGCAGGAAACCTTTGAACGGTGTTGCATTTGTATATTTCATTATACAATCCATATTTTCTTGGAACTTATGTAGAAAGGGATCTTTAGATTTCAAGCGTAAATCTTCGTCCAAATTTTCCATTTCTGTGACAAAATTAAATTAAGCCAATTAAAAAAATAAATCATATCTGTTAATGTCGCAATTTCTTAAATTTTTATATTGAAATAAAATTGCATCTTAAATTTTATGAATAATTCGGACACTGAATATGTTTTGTTTTATAAATTATTAGGCACTATATCTTGGAATGTAGGACAAGTAACGAGTAAAATTAAAAAATAAAAATTTTGTGTATGGACTAAAATTTCTGCCAAATAAAGAGGGAGGTGAGGGTAGGAAGGTAAAAATATTTTTTGAACTATTCTCCCACCTACCAAACACACAAAAAACAAAATTGAAACCAGTCGAGCCGTTTCCGAGGAGAGACGACAAACATTGTGACACGAGATATTTATATATTAGATTTAGTTAGTACATTTTGTATTAGAAATACAAACTTTACATATGGCAAGAAAAATCTCTATACTCTTAGAAAAAAATATTATGTAGAATAGAAAATTTTCAAATTCAGAATTTGTATTAAATAAAATGTTTTCACGATCTAATAATTTATTATCGACTATACAATAATTAACATTTAAAACGATCATCTCTTACAATAAAACGAGAAAAAAAATATCGAAACATCCCACTAACACACACAGATAAAAAACAAAAAGAAAACACATTGAAAACTAAAAAAAAAATATTTATTTAATTTAAAACTACTCGGGTTCGTCATGCTTTGTCAGCATATGCGTTTTCCAAGCACACTTGTGCACAAACGACTGCCCACAGTGTTCGCACTTGAATCTCCTATCATTCGCATGCATCCGCATAATATGCTCTCGAAGTGACCACTTCACTCCAAACGATTTCCAACAAATGTCGCATGTAAAATTATTCTCCTTAGTGTGTGTTAACATATGCCTTTTCAAATTCTGTGACGAGTACGCACTGAATTCACACTTTTTACACTTTTGTGCACGCATCATTAAGTGAACATTTTTTTCATGAGTTCTTAGTACACGTAAATCTTGGAACGATTTGCTACACGCTGTGCAATTAAATAAAGTTAGTTCGGTGTCATGTTGTGTTGCTTCGTGCTGCTTTTTCTTTGGTAAACTGGAAAATCTTTCCGAACAATACCCGCAAGTGTATAAATAGTTATTGTATATATGTACTGTGCGTTCGTGGGAGGTAGTGCGCACTTTGCTTGAAAACACTTTGTGGCAAAATTTACACTTGAACACTCCTGTTTCATGTCGAAGTCTGTGCTCTCTTAAATAATGTTTACTTATGAACCCGCGTCCACATTCATGACACTCAAAATTTTTAAAGTGATTACTATTCATATGGTCGTTTAACAGCTTGCAACAGTGAAACTCTTCTGAACAAACCGCACACTTCAACACTTCACTTTGAAATTTGAATGGTACGAAGAATTCGCGTATACAAGTGTAAATTATCTTCCCGTGAATCGAGTGCAAGTGTTGCAAAACACTTTCAAGTGTTTCGATTTTTACTTCGCATATTTCACACTTTAGGCCTGTCACGTCGAGTTTAACTGCTCTCGACGGTCTGAGTCTCGCTTGCTGTTTGCTGTGTGTTTCTAATGTGTGTTTTTTTAAATGAGCCGGTACTTCAAATATTTTAGAGCAAAAGAGACAGCTATATCCCGCTCGATAGAACCCGCTGAACGGTGTTGCATTCGTATAATTTATAACACAATCCACATTTTCTTGAGCCATTTGCGCGTCTGTTTTTTTATCTGCGTCGTTGAAATATTCTGTAAAAAGGTATACAACATAAAATTGCTTTTTTTAAAATTATTTTTAAAATTATATTTTATTTAAAATTATTATGATTATTATTTATTTAACGACACGTTTGGCTCAGTTGGTAATGACCCTACTTTCTGCGCCAGCGGTCGCGGGTTCGAGTCCCGCTGGGGGCATTCATTTGTTGAGCACGAATGTTTGTACTCCAGTCATGGGTGTTTATTTATAATATGTATGTATTTAAAATTAATATGTGTAGTATATCAACTATCTGGTATCCGTAACACAAGCCTCGTAGCTTACCACGGAACTGGATGGCGCTGTTATAATAATGTCCCAACATATTTATTTATATTTCTAAACATATAATGAAATTCTGAATGAGTCAAATCTGAACTAACTCTATTGTACTGTATTGAATATTTTCTGAAAAATCTTATTGAAATTGTCATTATTATCAATACAAATAAATAAGTGGTAGTCCAGCGGTAACGCGCTCGCTTGTATGACCGAGTGATGCGGGTTCAAATCCGGGTCTCACGCCTCTGATATTTTCATGTGCGAATCATTTCTATCATGATTCCGACTTGCCTTACGGTGAAGGAAAACATCGTGAGGAAACCTGCATGTCTGAGAGAACCTAGTTTTTGAAAGACATGCTCAGTCCGCCAACACGCACTAGGCCAGCGCGGTGGACTATTGCCTGATCCCCCTCGTACTGAGGGAGGCCCACCCCCAGCAGTGGGACGTTAAAAAAGGGCTGATAATGCTGATAATGCTGATGATGATGATGATGATGATCAATACAGAGGTCGAATCCGTTTTTAGAATTTTTGTCTGTCCGTCTGTGACCTCATCACGAGAAAACCACTGGACAGATTATGATGAAATTTGGATCGATGATAGCTGGATAAGTAACCTTATGGTTATGTATAGGATACTTTTAACTGCAGGAAAATTATCTAATTTCTAAGAAATATCTACAATTCTAAACTTAAAAAAAATTAAAGCCTCAAGCCTAAAATAAAAAAAAATTAAAAATTCAATTCAATTCTTTGGTTTGTTGGCTTCAATGCGTGCCAGTTGAGCACAAATTATTTCGCCAATGTCACGTTGAATGGAGGAGTCACGTTCGAGATTGGCCGGTGAAATTTAATATATTCCACAAAAAGACTGGATTCACAGTATTAAATAGTAAGATAACAAAAAAAAACATTAATACATACTTTTTATAGCGGCATAGAGGGAGCTCATCGGTACATTATAAGTCTTGCAGGCCTGAACACGGGACATGGTTCTATTCTTAACTGCTTCCAAACACTTCTTGTAATCCTCCTCCGTGTAAGGCTTGGATTGGTTTGGTTTTATCAACTCCACCGGTACGCTTGATGAAGACAATTTGCTTTCTAAAAAAGAATGCCTTAATTCATATTTCATTTACTTAAATATTATTTTTATTGTGATAGAACAAACAGTGATGACAAAATTATATTTAATAACTAGAAATTCCCGCGGCTCCGCCTGCGTTATAAATTAGAATCTAATCATTATTAAAAATAGGGATTGGTTGTAGGAATATTTTAAAAAATCTGGCAACCCTTATCAAGTAGGGGAATAAAAAATAGCCTATGACCTATTCTCAGACCTACACACACAACATTTTTTAATAAAAATTGGTCAAGCCGTTTTGGGGGAGTTTGATCACAAATACTGTGACACGAGATTTTTATATATTGGTTTTATATATTATTTATTTTTATATATACAAACACATTCAACAACAAACAAATTCAGAATATTATATTAATTGAATTTTTGTTTTTAAAATTACAATATTTATAGTTAAGTATATAATAATTAATAAACCAAAAACAAAAAAAAATTAAAAAAATATAATCTTTGGCTTTTACAATAAGGATCCTTGACTGTTGCAAGATTAAAAAAAAACATCAATGTCTACATGCTATGCCAGGTCGTGGGTTCGAGTCCAGCTTATATTCAGTCTGTCAGTATAATTATAATATCAATCAATCAATTTAAGTATGTATTTTAAGTTTTATATGTGTAGTGTATCAATCATCTGGTATCCGTAACACAAGCCTCGTAGCTTACTTGATGGCGCTATATGTTGATGTTTCAATATATATTTTTACTTACCCTCTAACGCGTCATGTATGGCTAGCTGTGGCACATTGTACATGATGGACGCCTTGCTTTGCGACAATCTATTTGTCTGAACAGCTTCTACACACTTCTTTAAGTTCGTCTCTGAGTACTCTTTAACTTTTTTCTTTGAAACATTGATTGATTCGTTCGATTTTACTGAATCCACCAAATTATCATCACTTTTCATATTTTTTTCATTTTTCTGTTTTATTTCTTTTTTCTTTTTAGTTTCTGGCACTTCTGTAAAAAAAAATCTTAAGTTGTATTCACATTATATTATAACGTCCCACTGCTGGGGGTGGGCCTCCCTCAGTACGAGTGGGATCAGGCCATAATATACCGCGCTGGCCTAGTGCAGGTTGGTGGACTTCAAATCCATCGAAAACTTGCTAGAACCGTACTTGTAATTTTATTGTAACTTTATATTTAGTCATGCCATGGTAACAGTGTTATTGTTAGACAAATAATATGCTTCAAAGATTATATTTTTACATAATTTTTTATTATTATTGTATTCAAATTCAGTCTCTGTTCAATACGAGGGGGATCAGGCCATAGTCCACCGCGCTAGCCTAGTGCTGGTTGGCGGACTTCACATGTTCGGAAACCTTATTTTTTTTTAATTTTATAAGCCTTTTTACACTATTATTTTCGTCAACAATTCTATCATCTTTTATTTTCTCGGTAGAATTTTATCCGCGATCAATAATAGTACTATAAGCGGATGAGCGATGAGATGAGAGCGATGAGTGTGTGTAGCGAGTGTGCAGTGCTAGTGAGAGCACTACTCTTGATTTGGTTGCAGTCTTATGTAAAAAGAATGGTAGAAAAATGAACCAGCAAATGGTAAAACCAATGGAGGATGGACATAAGTACCCACACCTTGGAATGGACACTGAAGTCACTCACTTGAGTCACTTGAGACAGTCTCCTTATGCTTTGCCTTCTTCGGCACACTGTATGAGGTTGCCTTGTACTGCGACAAGGTATTGCTCTGCATCTCCTCCACATCCTTCTCCACTTTTACCTCTGTGCATGCTTTATTTCTTTTTCTTGTCACACTTCCACTTTCTTTTGTTGACTCAATTGTATTATTATCACCATCTTTGATTTCCTTAAGTAAGCTTTTTTTTCTTTTAATGTCTTACTTTCATTTGAAGGCGGCAGTTCTGTGAAAAATAATAATTATGTGCACTATTTTTATAATTATATTATTATGATAAATTATTTAAAAAAAAAAATCTTTTTTTTTTAATTTTACTAGCCACAAATCAAAAAAAGAAGATCTTGCAATAAGGATTGCAAAGGCTGAGAGAATTCACACCTTAGTAATATCTGTACTGGTAATAAAAAAAAAGTATTAAAATATAAGTCATACTTACTCTCAAGAGTGTTACGGATAGCGTTCCTTGATGTTTTAAGCAATTTGGATACCTTATTTTGTATCAAAGTTTTGTTTAGAACTGTCTCAACATATTTTTTTAAATATTCTTGACAGCTTTCAGATTTTGGATTAACATTTAATTCTTCTTTAATTTCTTTTGTTGGTTCCAGTTCCGTGCCTTAAACAGCATTTTAATTATTATTTTGCCATACCGACATACAGTGTGAGAAATAAAATTAATTTGTAATCAAGTCATGGCTGTTAAATTAATATATTTTTTGTATATAATCTGTGTGACATAATATTTGAATTCAGCACTTCACTATGCCTACAATTGCTATGTTCACATCATAGATTTTTGTACACCATTGTGCCATTATGGTGGGTTTTTTTTTATTTTTTCCGTTTACAAATGGACATTTTACTTATTTCACAAATAATATTCTACTCCTTCCAACTGTACACAACATAATATCCGTTAGATGTCACTATGACAATAATAAATATACTCAAATAATAATAATTTACTCAAAATTAAAATCTCCAACACTGAATGAGTTTTGTTCTATACATTTTATTTACAACACTGTACTATTGTATTAAAGACATCTAACGGAATTATTTAATTAAAAATAATTCTAATAATTATGACAAATGTTGCCATAATGATAATTAAATATAAAATGTATTGATTGAAATTACTTACCTCAGATTCCATGTCATTGTTACACAAAACCAAACGCATTCAGTGCTCCGAGAAATAAAAAAAAACATAATGAAAAATAATATTTTTCAAAAATTCGCAAAATATTGATATTATTCGCATAATTGTTACAAAATCACATAGTATACTTGTAATATTGCATATTTTTGGGTAAAAATTCTAAGCTGCTTACTACCATTCATACTACTGGTCAGAAATAAGGATATAAAATTATTTTAAACTGTAATAACAAACCGACTGCAATATCTTAACTCCAGTTGATAGATATTGTACTAGTACCTAATATAACATTTTTTTTTATTTTTTTCCCCTTATTTTTAATATCAAAAAGTCAGTTTAGCCAAAAATGTACTTAGCAGCTTAGAATACTAACCGTCACACTCAGAGTCACTTAACCCATTAAGTTGTTCTTTAGTGTGGAGATTCTCAACTTAATGGTTCATTAAATGACTCTGAGTACGACGTAAAACTATCAAAATGTCGGAAGTATCTTCTTCTCTTTCTTCATCTTAAAAAATAATCTTAGTTTGATTTTTCACCAAAACTTCTCACTCGTAAGCAATTTTTTTATGTGCTATGATAATTTCTCCAAATGAAACACATGCAATTTCTTAAATAATAATAAAGCATTTTTAAGGACATTAATATATGTAATGTAATCAGCTCTTTTTAACGTCCCACTGCTGGGGGTGGGCCTCCCGTACGAAGGGGATCAGGCCATAGTCCACCGTGCTGGCCTAGTGCGTGTTGGCGGACTGAGCATGTCTTACAAAAACTTGCTAGGTTCTCTCGGATATGCAGGTTTCCTCACGATGTTTTCCTTTAACGTAAGACAAGTGGTAATTATGATAGAAATGATTCGCGCACATGAAAATATCAGAGGTGCGAGACCCGGATTTGAACCCGCATCACTCGATTATACAAGCGACACGTTACCGCTGGGCTACCACTGCCTTAGTAATACAAACACTTAGAAATTCTATCGCTAGTAATAAAAATACTTACTATCGAGTGCATTTCGGATTGTCCATCTCGGTACATTATACAACAAAGATGCCTTGTGTTGCGACAGAGTTTTACTTTTAACGGCCTCAAGACATTTCTTGAAGTCCTCTTCTGTATAGTTTTTAGATTTAGATTTTATGTTCATATATAATTCTTTGATTGGTTTCGTTGGAAACTCTATTTTAATATCTAAAATGGTGTAAGATTATATATCAGTGTAGTAAAAAATGCCTCGGCATGTGATTTACTAACAATACAAAATGTGAATTTTACTCGCATATCAAAATATCCTTTATTTATCTTCAATTTTACATTATTAAAATATAGAATTATAATTAAATGTCAGTATGTAAGTCTGTGAGGAAGCTACCGCCGGCTTGGAAGGCTGTTCAACTGAGAAGAGCCAGCGAGAAACTCAACAGTTGCTCTTTTAAAAAAATATAATATTATATTGCAATATAATAATCATCTTTTTATCCTACGCAAACCCAACCAGATGTTAAGCCACACATTTACATTTACTAAGTATTTCATGAGTGTGTAATAGGCTTTATTTAACTATAAATATAGATGTGTACCTGACTTTTCTTTTCCAATATCTTCATCCTCTAAATACTCGATGTTCAGATACTCTGTTTCTATGTATGTATCAGAATCATCCTCCATATTTTCTTCATATGAATCTAAAAAAATATATTGTCTCAAATATTTACCCTTTAAAGTAATTTACATGGAAAATAGTTAAACCATACCATTTTTAATTTCTTCCAGTAACAATTGTGCAGATAATAATATTTCCTTTTTAAAACTCACAGCGTCATGCAATTTAGATACACATGTGCTACAAATATGTTCTATATCTGAATCAGAGTTTATAGTTGGCTGTTCCCACTGGAATAAATGAAAGATCAAGACAATAGAAATATATAGAATTATATTTAAGTAATTTTTTCAATGGTAAACAACACTAACGTTTTTTTACATTTCTTTATATATTCTCATATAAAGAAATGTAAAAAAATTGTAATTGAAATAGTTATTACAAGTGATACATAGCCGAATCTATAGTTGTTAGTCTGTCTGTCTGTCTGTCGGAGACCATATAGCGAGCAAACCACTACATAGATTTTCATGAAATTTGGTATAATAGTTAGTTATCCGGGTCAATATATAGGCTACTTTTTACTACAGGAAAATATCTCTTTTTTAAGAAATCTATACAAACAGTTACAAATTATTATTCAATAATATATAAAAAATTCTAGTCTTTAGAACGCGGGCGCGCAAGAAATGCTAGTTACATATACTTTTGTTACATATACTTTTATTATAAATACTTGTTAAAAATTAAAATGTTTACTTACATTTAATGCAAAGCAATCACTCAACATTTCACCATATATCTCAAGTTCGCCATCATTATAATATTCACTCCACAAATCTTTTAATTCATCTTCTCCTAAACAACATTTGCATCTTTCTATATTTTGAATTATTTTGTTTCTTCCCATATTTAATTATTGTTTTCAATAAATACCGAGTACCGACACAACCGTCAACCACCGGATTGGATTTAGCCACAGAGTACATTGGTATATACTAGGAAGATTTAGCTTTGAGGTGAGAAATATATTATTATATCTATGGGATTTAGTATATCCATAGAGTATATTGCTACATATATAAAGTATCTCTATGGTACAGATCAGTGTTCCCGACTCTCAAAAATGTATCTCCCCAAACTAAAATCTAAAACTCCTAAAACCCCCATAGTTATTTGGAAAAACCCCTAAAAATATTGTTATTAAAAAAGAATATTAAAATTTATTTAATACTTTAAATTTCTTGCGTTCTTTAATTTATCACAAAGCATGTATGTATCTTTGTGAATTGTGTATCTTTAAGGTAATTATACTATACTGACGTATTCATCATAAAACTCTATATAAATACTAGATGTTGCTAACGTCCACGGTCTAAAATAAAAGAGATTTGCTAGATTGGGTTATCTCAGCGCCATAATTTTTGCACCTTTCAACAAAAATTATAAAAAAATACATAAATATCCCTAAAAGTAATAACCCCTACAAAATCCTACCCCACATTTTCATTCCCAACATTTAGGGAGAAAACTCCCAAGTAGAGAACCTTGTTACGGGCGACCATAGACTAAAAATCCTAAGAAAAACATTGGTCGTCAAGTATCGATTGATTATTATTATTCATATTTATTAGTATTAATTTATTGGCACAGAATACTTTGCTACATATGAATGTAAATCTAATGGCGACAAACTTTTTAATACCAACATGTTTTATGATAAGATATGTAGTAACGTTTTTATAAAAAGAATTTTAAAATACAATCCGTTTACCTGGCTGTCCGCACTGCGAAAATTTTCCGCGCGGTTTTTATTCCGCAATTCTGTAACACATGGAATCTTATAGAAGTATCCGCACTGGAATAAAATTTCGCGCGATTTCTCTTAGTTTGATGACAGTGATTGCGGAAAATAAATCGCGAGAATAAAATTCGCGTCGTGAAATTTCGCAGTGCGGCAGGCCGTAAATATTTTTGGTCATGACAGACGAACGTACTATGCTTAACATTTATGTATTAGGTATATATTACTTTTCTCTATGCATTTATGTCTATATTCAGTTAGGTAAAAAAAAAACTTGAATACAATGTACATATAATAAGATTGTAAGAGCCGCATCGAAAGTTCCGTTTTTATCAAATGGGCACAAGGGGTCTGTACTCAGGGCCCCCGCCTCACGAGGGCCCCGACAAGTCAAAGCTACAGCTCTGCTTCCCATGTAAACATTTTCGTTTACATGGAACACATTGCTATTTATTTGCTATTCACTTAATTTTTATACTTAGTTAAATTCTTGAGTACCCGTGGCTTGTACAAATTAAAGAAATACTAAAAGGCTTTAGTGTTAATAATGAAAATTAGAATTGCTTTGTATGATTTGAAATCATTTAGGTACTTATTAAAATATCTTATATTTTACAATGTGACAAAAAATATGTATACTATAAATTTTGTCTGTCTGTTTGTGACCGTGTCACGAGAAATCCACGGGACCGATTTTTATTCTAGGTTAATAAGCATATTTTACTGCAATATATTTTTTCTGAAGAATTTTATAACGTGAGTTGCTACTCATACATATTTGTATTATTTGAAAAACAAAAACAAATTAAGTAGGCAGTAACTTGTGTAGCCATAACTAAATAATAATCTGAAATTAACATTATCTAGACTAAGTCATGACTACACATTAAATAAAGATCTCAATAATAATAATGTTCTTCGACCGGCGGGCTTACTCTTGAATTTAATTCCGATCGATCGACATTGGAATTGTGACGTTTCGTACTCTTGAGTTGGACGCTAGCGCCACATTGTTTTTAAATTGCGTGTCCATTTTGGGGAACTAAGTGAAATCGGGATCGGGCTTGGCGCACCGTAAACGCTACTCTTGAGTGAGAGTACTTTTTTTGAAAGGATAAAGCATTTTAAAGCCATATTACTGGTTTATCGTAATAAGAAGAACGACACTATTGCGGCCCGTAACATAGCTAACTTCACTCTTAACAAAATAATCGCGGGGCAATCCCAATTTCAATCCAATGTTGACAATATTGTTTTCAAGAGTACCGAATCACGTGACTTCAAAATTGACATTGGAATCGTATTGGCATTAGATTAGAATTGAAATTAGTTTGAAGAGTAAGCACACGGTTCCGGCCTTGGCGGCCAACCTCATTGAGACTGGCCAGCTACGCTGGAGATATTATAGTGCACAAGTGTACACGCAGACACAAGTGCACTCTCTCTTCCTATCACTTTCATTCTTCGGTGGGACGACTACTTGACACGACCAGTGAGAGCCAAGGCGCGAGACTGACGGCTTTACGTGCTCTCCGAGGCACGGAGATGACACACCGCCCGCTGTTCAAGGAACATATTAATTCTAGGGGGCTGTTATTGAAGCTTACTAAGCAGAAAGTCTCGATAACTAAACTTGGCCCGACCCGGGACTCGAAGCCAGGATCTGTCGATGTGTATGGCCGTTCTGCTAGCCACTACACCACCGAAACAGTTCAGAGACAATCTCAATAATAACTACATTTAATCAAAAGAGAGGAAATAAATAGAATACAATATTTTAATTTATGGAAAAATCATATAATTTATTTCTAGTATTAGATATACTTAAACCATTACATAAATATAATCTATATCATTAACCAGTGGCACCATCTTGATGATCATTCTGACAATGCTTTTTTAAACCAACCATCCTCGCGAACCCTAACCCACATTGACCACAGATAAAATTCTTTTCCCCGGTATGCCTCACCATATGATTTTTTAATTCATATTTCATTAAAAAACACTTGTCACAATGTTTACACTTATACTTTTTCTCAGCACCATGCTTTCTTCTCATATGCGCTAGAAAATATGGCTTCCAAGTGTAACTTTTGCCACAGTATTCACATGTCATATATTTAATCTTTTCTTTATGGTGTTCCGTCACATGGACATGCCTTTGGAAAATGCCTACAAACTTTTCGGGACAATACAAGCATTTCACTGTACTTTCTTGTATATGCACTAAACTGACATGTTTCGCTCTATACTTCTCTAATTTGAACACTTTTTCACAGTAATCGCATGGAAAATTACCCGTTTTATGCACGTTCAAATGCTTATCCAAGCGACTTGCTGACAAAAATGTATCTCCGCACTCATAGCATATGTAGTTGCTATAATGGTTGTTCATGTGGCTGTCGAGATGACCGAAATTGTGGAAGTTCTGCTTGCAAAGGAAACATTTGAGGTCAGAACTCAAAGCATATGGTATGATTCTGGTATACGCCATATCAAACTCAAGGTCGTGGTTTACTCCCAGATGGACAAACAAATTGTTCCAATCTGGCACCATTGTTAGGCAAATTTTGCAGTGTAAATCTTCTACATCCAATTTTATTACTTCGTTCAACCATTGCGGTCTCATGTACATGTCTATTTTCGTCCACTCATGCACATGCTTAGTCCTCGTATGCTCTCTCAGTTCGTCTGGATCTTCGTAATGTTGTCCGTCCGTGGAACAGTAAAAACAGTAGTATCTAGTCGTTTTGGTTTTAAAAGGCACGGCTGTGGTGTGAGTGAGGAGAAGTTTTATTTCTTCAATCAATTTGTAATGTTTGTCGTTGGTATCTTCAGTTTGACCTGCAAACAAAGATATATTGTTCAAATAATATAGTTTTTAAAATATTATCCTCTGGCCACGGAAGGAGACTAGTCAACTGTGCAGGAAATATTAAAATTTAAAGTGCACAAGTAAGTATAGACACTAGAATCATCTCTATTTCTATCACTCTCCCACTCCGGTAGGACAACACACGACACGACCAATGAGAGTTAAGGCTATGGTCCGACGGATTTACGTGCTCTCCAAGATACGAAATAACGTGGTGAAATAATAAATATAAATCAAAACTTACCCACACGTTCACGGTCTACATAAGTATTCACTTTGACAGTCAAAGTTTTCTTCGGGATGCCATATTTTATTGCTGCATTGTTACATGTTAATTCCCCATTTCGTACTGCTTTTACAGCTTCCTTTAAATTGTCTTGAGTGTATTGTTTGTATAGTTTTGTTAGTTCGTGTTTCTTTTTCTTCTTTGGCCATTTCCTTTGGGGAATCGCATTTGAGGCCCCCGGAGTTGAAGGGCCTGAACTTGTTTGTTCTAATTCCGTTATTATTGACACCTGTTCTTTATCTAAAAAAATAAAATCATTTGATAAAATTCTAAAGCTCTCGTTTGTAGGTAGTTAGATATAAAAAAAATTAATATCCAAATTCGACTAAGTTAGACTTTTATTATATAATATATTATATAACCTTCTTCTCCCTCTTCATCTTCCAGATACTCCACATGCTGGTACTCATCTTCAACCGGTACATACTTCACAACTAACACCTTGTTCTCTTCTGTATCTATTTGGGCTTCTAGTTCTTCTTTGATTTTGACATCACCTTATCAATACATAATATTAAAAAAATTGAAGTGTTTTTTTTTAAATTTCAAATCAACAGCTTTACACTAAATGCATATGAAAGTAGATACGGCACTTACATAAAAAAAGGTCTGTCTGTTTGTTCCGGCTAATCTTTGAAACAGCTGGACCGATTTTGACGGGACTTTCGGATTTTGCGACAGGGCCGGATTAAAGATGTCTTAGTGCTCTCACAAGTTTGTATGAAAGACCTTATTTTTTTGTGCTACAAACTTTAAATTTGATAGGTAAAAGTTTGTAGACCTAGACCCAGGGACGAACTTAAGCGAAGTGTCAAGTGAGGGTGAGTCGTTAGTAGTATATAATAATAGTGACCTTATGAATAATTTTTGGCAAGTGGCTAACTTTACAGGCCTTAAATAGAAATCAAACAAGAGATTTATCATACCATTCAATAAAGCATGTTCTACTGCCAAGATGTTCTTCTTGAAATTGAAAGCTTCTTGAAGTTTTAGGACACAAAATTCACAAATGTGCTCCGGTTCATCCGACGGATACCACTAAAAAATGTTTTATAATTAATAATCAATAAATTTCATACAAAAAAACGACTATAATTTTAATTTTGTGATAGGTAGGTATATATTTTTTTATTTTGATTGAAGAGTCTAACAAAAGATACAACGCTTTATATTAAAAAAGTTATAATGGAATTAAGTTTGTGGGCTCCTTCAATTATAAGAGACCACAGCATGCTTATTTATCTATTGTGACTAACCGCCGCACGCGGAGTCACTTAATGAACCATTAAGCAGTTCTTTAGTATGGAGATTCTCAACTTAATGGTTCATTAAGTGACTCTGAGTGCGGCGATAGTAAATAAATTTTAAGCGTTAAAGTGTTTAAGCGTTAAACATTAAGCCGTTCTTTAGTATGGAGATTCTCAACTTAATGGTTCATTAAGTGACTCTGAGAGCGGCGATAGTAAATAAAATTTAGGTAGGTATATTTCAAGAAATAGTTTTTAAAACATAAGTATAGAGAATGAAAACAAAACTTAACTAATATACCAAAAAACTAAGCAGATATAATAAAACAATAACGCATTACAACTAAAATTGACAAATTAGGAAATTAGTTACACTTCTTTTTAAATACAACATGGTAAGTAGAAAATATATCTAGTTCAATTTGTTAGAATTATGGATGACATAATTAATATGGGTAAGGCTATTCGGACACTAGCGTGACTACAGCGGTAATTTAGCGTGACTGTATTAGGTTTAAAATAATATAAATATAAATATAAAAAAACAATAAATAAAGGTTATTTTAATATTTTTTTTATGAAAGGGGATGTTTTTTTAATAACTATGTTAGATATGAAATGTATGGAAATGTTGTAACTTTATGTCTCAATAAATTTTGATTGTTGTTTCCAACAAATAATTTTATATATTTGGACTCATTTACACCCTCCCTATCCAAAAATATCACTCCTCCGGGGGCCACAGTACGAATACTAAACTTGTGCCGAAGTTTAAGGTGTCTTACATTATGGTAAAATTGAGTTTTAAAATAAATATAGAAGTTTCGATAAGTTACCGGTAATGCGAAACATTCCACCACCATTTGTCCATATATTTCCCCTTCGCCATTATCACTCACATTCAGTTCCCACAAGCTTTTCAAGTTGTTATCATTTAAACAACACTTGCATCTACACACATATTCAGAATACAAAATATTATTTTCGACATTCATTTTTAAACTTTATTTACAAACAAGTCTGCTGTCTGAAGTCTTTTTAAAATATTTTTCAGAAATGTACGGCTTGGAAACTAGCCTTTTGCAAATTGACAAATGTCAAATCATCAAATGTGACCTATAATAGTGATGTACCTTCCTACTTTGTACTTAGATACTAAAATTATATCGATAATATTAAATTAAGTTTGAAGAATTTCTTCGAGAAAATCTAAAGCATTATTTATTAAACTTACACTTATAATACGATTTGTTTCATTTTTACGTGCAATAATGTGTTACTCTTATAAAATGAAATTGTAGGTGTAAAAATTAAACGCAATTCTATATTTGTTTTTGTAATCTGTTGTTATTTGACATATTGTTTCATGTTTGGGCTTGTTGGGTTGTGAAATGGGAAGCTGTCGATCTAAAAACTATTATTTATAGTGAAATATTATTAAAATAATGAAACAAAAATTCAAAGTTCTGATGTTTCTATAGTATTAATTAGTATTAGAACGCAAAATGGCTTTAATTAAGAATAACGGGGATATAATAGACCCAGGTCTGTGTAGATGCTGTAGAGCTATAAAGAAATGTAGGATTTTGACTTCAGAGTATACTTGGATGGAGAAGAAAGAGGTTTATGCGGATATGATTATGGATTGCTTTGGTATTCTTGTAAGTATTCAATCTATTTTATTTTTAAAGTGTTAATTTGTGAACTTTATTTGAAAGTATATTTTTAAACTTTTTATTTATAACATACTTAGTACGCATCAATGATATTCTAATAAACAGATATGTTATACGCTCACTAAACAACCGAAAAAAGTGTTCCGCGCTGCACACATACACACTTTTCATTCAATGTACATTTCACTACAAGTCAAAATGATAGAAAGGGGATAGTCGATAAAATCAATAAGAAAAAAAGAGACAGCTAGTGTTGTCAATTGCGCGCCAATGTAAACAAACATTATTCTAGCGACCGATCACATATCAGTATAATAGGCAAATAATTGAAATATATTAATAAATCGAAGTATACTGCGTTCTTACATGTGGTATGACATCCCTTGTGTTTTATTAACTTTGGTATCATAATTGGTACATTTCCTAAATACACAGGATGGCATTTTTTTAAATTTTGTATCAGTGTACCACTCGTCGCCATGCGTGACGCAGACTAAAGGCAATACGTCCCAATTAGGACGTTTTCGAGTCTTCACGATTGCGCGATCACAACATATCTGTTTGTTAGAATATCATTGGTACGCATATACATTATAGCATTAATAAATAATGAAAACAACAAATATTTATCCGTAATATGAAAAACTTTTAAGGGCATATGTCCATAAAAATCTTTTAGTTAATTTAAAAGACATTTTTAATATCTCATATTTTATAACTTGTGAACATTTTTTTTTGATCAATATTGACAATCTCAGCCTGATGCTAGAGCACAATTTTACATAGAACAGAGTAGGACCCTCTGAACTAGTATTGAGTCTTATAACATTAAAATAATGAATACTTTGTCCAACCTGGATCTTGAACCTAGGACTTCCAGATGATTAGCCATGCTAGCTACTTAATGTTTAATTAAAAAAAAACATTTTTTAGTATTAAACTATAATTTTGAAGTTATAATTTATATAAACTTTGTCCTTAAAACAACCATGCCAATTTATTAGATACACCTACAAAAATTTATTTAAATTAGCTTTGAAAGTTATTAGTCTTACCGCCGCACTCAGTGTCACTTAAAGAACCATTAAGTCGAGAATCTCCATGGTTCATCATTATCATTAAATGGTTCATCATTAAGTGTCTATTAGTGTGGGCGTTATTCTTAACTAACTTATGAAGCTTCGTAGCAAGACAGAATCAGTTTTGCAAGTATACTCTTAAATACCTTTATAATAAAGTTAAAAATTTGTTAGAAATTAAATATTATCTCAATGGTTCATTCTGAGCACATTGAATCCAGATTGGATCACATCAACTACTACCGGGCAAGTAGCAGTAAAGAGTTTTTCATAAAAATAAATAAATATGTTTGGACATTATTACAACAGCACCATCAAGTTCCGTGGTAAGCTAAGAAGCTTGTGTTACGGATACCAGATATTTGACATACTACACATATATAACTTTAAATACATATATATTATAAATATTTATAATTTTGTTAATCAACATGATTTATGTCAAACATTGTTAACTTTATCAGCAATAAAGGTTTAATAATAATAAAATATTATAAATATAAACACCCATGACTGGAGTACAAACATTCGTGCTCAACAAATGAATACCGGCAGCGAACTCGAACCCGCGACCTCTGGCGCAGAAAGTAGGGTCACTACCAACTGAGCCAAAAGTGTCGTCAAATGAATGTGAATCAAATGAATGTGAATCAAAGGAATGGTTTAAAAGAATTCACACTATGTAGGAATTTTACACATTTATATTTTCTACAAGTGAAATTGAAATAATTAAAATCTCTTATATATTACTATATTTCAGTTATCGCATGTGGATGAGGATGTGAAAGATAGTGGTATTTGTGCAACGTGCGTTGTACGATTGCGTGGAGCGAGTGCCTTTCGCAATCAAGTGTTACAATGTGAAGAATTATTTTTAAGGGCTAAGTTGGAGGATAAAGACGGTGAGTGTTAAAAAAATAATTGAATTTTTGTGTTTTTGTTTATATAATTCGTGTGTTTATGTCGGAATGTATAATTTAAAAAACTGATTCATTAAATTTTCTTTTCAAGTGAATATAAGATAAAATATTTTTCAAGTGACTTCAAAAATGATTAAAATCACTTCCAAAATCGGATATAATATATTAAACTTCCGATTTGGTCCTCTTTAAATTTGAAAATAAAATTGCACACCAAAGCATAGAAAAGATTAGGCAGTGGTAGCTCAGTGGCGGTCTGGTTGAACCTAACAAGTTTCGAAAGATATTTGCAGTTCGCAACCCGCACTAGGCCAGTGCGGTGGACTATGGCCTGATCCGACTCGTTTGAAGGGAGGCCCACCCCCAGCAGTGGGACGCAGCAGTTAAAAAGGGCTGAATGCTAAGGTGTAGCATGGAAAATAAGTCATGATTGATTTTTTAACGACAGATTTTTTTAAGTTCACACAACTTTTTATAGTTTACTTAGATTTTGATGATTCTTTTTTACTGGTTAGGATTTATTTTCTAGTTGATTCAATTTGAATTTAAAAAAAACGTCTTTTTACATATTGAATAAAATACTTCACTTGACTACAACAATGTGCATACTAAAAATCTTAAAATAATAAAAAAAAGAAAAGAAGTGTAAGTGTTCTTGTGTAAATACAAGTGAAAGTGTGTCCTTTATTGTAATACAATACTTTATTATAACATCATTTGATTTTGAGTAATAAAATGTCTCCAATAATAAAGGTGTTAATATAAATGTTGTAGAGACAAAGAAGGAGACAGAGATTGAGCTGAAATCGGAACCGAAAGATGATTGTAGCGAAAACAGTATCGACGACCATCGGGATGTAATATCTGTGGATTGTCCATCGCGTGCCTTTGAACGTGCAAAAGAAGGTACTGCTACTTCTATGCAGCGGGTTTTCATGTGGGAATTGTCAAAAAAAGAGCGGAGCTTGATTTTTATTTCTTAGGTCCGATTTCACCAAAGTAGAATAAATTTTATTCCTAGGATAAAGCTGTTATTTACTCTCCATAACCATACTTTCATTTCACCAACTACTTATCCTAAACATAACAAAGTTATACGAGAGTAACTCTTATACCACCAATTTTGAAGGAATAACCGGCTTATTCCTCAGATAAAATCAAAATGGTGGAAAAATTATGTCACCTGAGCGCAATGATATTTTAACTATAGATATGTTATACGCTCACTAAACAACCGAAAAAAGTGTTCCGCGCTGCACACATACACACTTTTCATTCAAGGTACATGTCAAAATGATAGAAAGGGGATAGTCGATAAAATCAATAAGAAAAAAAGAGATAGCTAATGTTGTCAATTGCGCGTCAATGTAAACAAACATTAGTCTAGCGACCGATGACATATCAGAATATTAGGCAAATAATTGAAATATATTAATAAATCGAAGTATTCTGCGTTCTTACATGTGGTATGAGATCCCTTGTGTTTTATTAACTTTGGTATCATAATTGGTGCATTTCCTAAATACACAGGATGGCATTTTTTTAAATTTTGTAGCAGCGTACCACTCGTCGCCATGCGGTGACACTGACTAAAGGCAATACGTCCTAATTAGGATGTTTTCGAGTTTTCACGATTGCGCGCTCATAACATATCTATAGTTAAAATATCATTGCCTGAGCGCTTAGAGTACATTATTACTGAGCGACCATTTCATAAATAAATAAATATAAATAAGCATATAAGTTAGCAATTCGTTTCCAAGATATTTTTTTTAAAACAGTAAACACAACACAAAGCAAACTAAATGAAATTTAAACACCAGGCAGCGTGACTTTACAGATAGTTTGTTTGAAAAATAGCACTGACACATTGACACAAGTTCAAAGTGACGACTAAATTAGAAATGTCCTGTTATGCTATACTGTACTGAGACCATGACAAGCCTATTTAATTTGTCTGCATTCACTTATCTAACAATAGTAATACTAGGAGTAACTTTTTGTCCTTACAAAGCGGTGAAACGTACTATAAGTTATTCGGAGAATAAATGCAGCGAATAATTTTATACCTGGCATAGCTATTCTTCGATAATGACACCATTGGTGAAATCGGACCTTAGTCTATTAAGCAATGAGCACCTAAATATTTTTTTTAGCTAGGCGTTAGTTTAAATATATTAAACGGCTTTTATAATAGTCTAATAAAATAAAAGAAGCCTAAGTTACTACTTATAACATTAGCTATCTGCGAGTGAAAGTCCCGTCAAAATCGCTCCAGCCGTTTCAGAGATTTGCCGGAACAAACAGATAGACAGACAGACAAAACTTTTAAAAATTGACCTTTTTATGTAGTGATGAAAAGCTGTTAATTTGCAAACAGACACTTCAATTTTATTTATATGTACTACTATAACAGATATTTTAAGAGTCCGTGCACGATTTTGCAAAGAATTGACGCATTTTAGCCTAATTTGATATTCGATTGAGAAAAACTGAAAACGATTTTAAACAAAACCCTTGAAGATAACAAAACTTCAACTCTTAATCTTGTATATGACTAGGATAGATTTTTCAAATTATTTCAATATAAAAAGAAAATAACAAATATGCAAAACTAGTTTTCTATAAAATTACGTTCGATCTATTTTTGATTATCGTTTTAGCAATAACTGTTAATGATTTTCAACATCAAAAAATTATTTTAATACAAGCATATGGCATACTTGTGAACTAGCTGGCCACTTTTTAAATTTTCTTACCGAAATGCAACAGAAAAAAATAATTAAATAACTCAATTTTTTTGGAAACTTCGGTACAAAAATATGCTTCTTTTTAAGTCTTTAAGACCCTTTAGAAGATTAAAAAAAAACATACATAAACTTAAGTATTTCCTTAAATAAAATCGTAATTTTATTTTACAAATAAGTTATATCTTTATATTTTTAATAAATTTTAAAATCGACTATATTATCGAGCGCGCAAAGCCCATTGCGGCAGTCGCGACCGGGCACTCCCAAAGGGAAGACGTACAACTTTGTGTCGACCGGCGCTCACGTGATCACGAAAATAAATTTAAAGGAATATAGTGCGACCACCAGGACCTAATCTTTGGTAAATATTATTTTTTTATTAATTATATTAAATTTTCTATTAATTGTGAACTTATGCATTTCATATTTTAATTTTACTTTAATGTGCATTAATATTATGTTTTAAAGTAGAATTATATCTACATATTTCTCTATACGTATATAATATAATTCTTCTGTACATGTCTTTGACACTGAACTCTTCTTAAATCGCTGGACCGTTTTTATAAAATTTTATTAAATTCGCTCGTCGCCTCTGATCACTGTTTTTCTCAACAATGACATGGGTGTCATTTTTGAGGTTTCTCGAGGCGCTGATTGCGAAAATGACGTCCATTTTCAAATCCAAGATGGCGAATCTCCGGTTTTTTTTTCAACAATGACATGGGTGTCATTTTCGAGGTTTCTCGGGGTGCTGATTGCGAAAATGAAGTCCATTTTCAAATCCAAGATGGCGTACATCCGGTTTTTTTTTCAACAATGACATGGGTATCATTTTCGAGGTTTGTTGGGGTGCTGATTGCGAAAATGAGGTCCATTTTCAAATCCAAGATGGCGGACATCCAGTTTTTTTTCAACAATGACATGGGTGTCATTTTCGGGGTTTCTCGGGGTGCTGATTGCATAAATGACGTCCATTTTCAAATCTAAGATGGCAGAGTTGAATTAAATATTTTGAGGTTAATTATCCGTATGTATTATTTAATGATGCCAAAGAATTATAACTTCTAACGCGTGTACACACGCACTTTCGGCTGCTAACCGAAGGTAACAAGCATGGCACTACCACTTTGCTTGGTGCTTGTAGGCTTGCAAGATTTTGATTAAATTTTAATTTTGTATGTGTATTTGTGTTATTAATTTATTCGATAAGCTGTATTGAATGTGTTGTTTAAGATAATGGGACGACAGCGAGGAGACCATTATCAATGCCTTAAAAAACGAAAAAAGAACACCATTGGAATGGTACGAGCTAGATTAGCTCTTAAAGAATGTGGAAACCAACTTGCGAAGTCAAAGGAGAATGTACGTTTTTAGAAGCTTTGATAGCCCGTTTTAGGTGCGCTCAGGGTAGGCTTCCGACGAAGTAACTCCTGAACGATCAACAGCGCGGTCATGTAATTTTATGCAGGCACTTAATTGTGATAGTACGACCCGTTCTAAGTACGACCATTAAAATATAAAAGCATGTGTGTAACAAGTGTATTTCCAAGAATAACTTGTTTTTATTTTTAAACAGCGTAAGTTCTTAAAGCGGTTAATTTTATATGGATATAAAGGGGAGGCGGACCAGAATTTTGAACACGTTTTCTATTATCAATCTATTTTTTTGTGTATAGTATTTCGTGGAGTATCTACGATTGAAGATTTAAACTAAGCGGAAGTCTACCCTGTAGTTAAAAAGATATGTGTTCAAGTTAGATGAGAGCTTAAAAACTTAGTACTTATTTAAGTTATTTTCTCTTGAAGGTCTAACTATTTAGTTAATATTTTTCGATGTTTTCAGAGTAAGGGTAATTGTCAGGATATGCTAGATAACACTCTAAAAAAAAAGAAAACATCCGAAGTTCCAAAAATTCAAACATACGTGGTGAGAATAAGAAAATTTCACATTATGTTTATGATAATTTTAATTACCTTAATTTTTTATGTATATACTGGTTCATTTATTACAGAATGAAGAAAATTGTGAACCATTTCAAGAAAACTTTTCACCGATGGAAATCGAGCCAAATATGGTATGATTAATACTTTCTTAGGTTTACGCGAATATTTGACATTATAAATGAATCTATCTTTTCGGATTTTGTCTTTTCGGATTTTTGGTTCCCGACGTTTCGAATGATTTACAGTAATTATGGTCACAGGAGAGACTAAGGTATTTGACGTCTCAGAGAATACTTGTTACAGACATTGCCGACCCACAATTTACAAAAATGTTCAAAATGGTATCAGAGTACCATGGTACTTTACAAAATCCGAAAAGATAGTTTCATTTATAATTGTATGTTTATTTTACAAGGTGGACAAGGTTTAAAATTTTATTGCGTAGTGATTAAAAGGTATAGTGACAAATATATTTTTTCGTTTCAGGAATTACCAGAATCATTTGCATTTGTTGAAGGAAGAAGAATAGTAGATTTTCAATATTTTTTTGATCAATGGATAAATATATCAAACCATAATAATACATTTGGATGTAACGCATCTAATCTTAAGATAACGGGAGAAAAAAATCAGGGATTTTCTTCAATATTTTTCCTATTGTGTTCTATGTGTGGCAGTAAATTTCAGTTGAATACATGTGAGCAACAAACAAATGGTTTAGATGTAAACCACAGCGCTGTTTCGGGTGTTATAAGTATTGGATGTGGCAGAACCAACTTAAATGAGCTTGCTGCTTTTATGAACTTACCTCTTCTAAGTAAGTCAATATTCCAGAAATGTCATAAAAACTTGTATGACTGGTGGAAAATTACAGCCGAATCTTCAATGATTGACGCTGGTAAGGATGAAGCAGCTATAGCTCTGGAATGCGGAAGCGTGAGTCCTTCTGGAATACCATCAATACCCGTAACAGCTGATGCTGCTTGGGGGAAACGATCATATAAAACAAATTTTTCATCTGCAGCAGGCGTGGGGGCGATTATAGGATTAAATACGGGTAAAATTTTACATGTTGGCATAAAAAATAAATACTGCGTTATATGTTTCCGTGCAGGCAATAAAAATATAACACCATCTGAGCATGAGTGTAATATAAACCATACAGGATCTTCAACTAGTATGGAGAAATCTGTAATAGTTGAAGGATTCCAAAAATCTGTGGAGACACATAATTTAGTTTACGCTAAGCTGATTGCAGATGGAGACTCTAGCACCTACAAAAATATATTAGAAAACAGGCCATACTCAAATGTCACAGTGGAGAAAATAGAATGTTCTAACCATTTAATGCGAAATTATAACGGAAAAAATTTAAAATTGATGAAAGATACTTCAATCCCTTTAAATGAGCGTAAGCTGCTAAATACTGATCGAGTAAATCGATTACGCATTGCTGTAAAAGCAGCAGTAAGATTTAGGAAAGCCCAAAACATCCCATTAGCTGAGCAAATAATAAAATTGCAAAAAGATGTTATTAACAGTCCGAAACACATATTCGGGGATCATTCCCAGTGTGATTCATACTACTGCAGTGGTGACAAAAAATCAGAAAATAATCTTGTACCTTTTGTCAAAACATTGATGCAAAAACTAGCATCAAACGCATCACATTTATCATTTAATGCCCGTAGTTTATTACATAATTTAAACAATAATAGAGCCGAACAGTTTAATGCGGTTGTAGCCAAATATATAGGTGGCAAACGCATCAACTATTCATTAAAAAATTCGTACGCTTTGAGGTGCTATGCTGCAGTAGTTGCTTTTAACACTGGCAAGCCCATAAATAAACTATATAAAACAATTTTTAATAGAAGTCCGTCAGCCGCAACAAAAAAATTTGAGACACAGAAAAGACTTATCAATCAACCGAAAAACAAAACAAAACGGCGATTAACTTTTAATACCAGCAATATTGATTATGGCGTCACTTGTCAAAAACCTGACATGTCTAACGACCAGTTTTCAACGGCCAAGACATTGTTTTTAGAAAACCTTCAGTCTCAGATCGAGCAGAGACATGAAATAGAACGGGACACCATATTGCAGGCGGAAAGTGCTTTATGGCTTGAGCTGCGCCGATGTCTTTTGACAGCGTCAAATTTTAGTAAAGTATGCAAGCGCCGGAAAAATATAAGCTCAGCAGGTCTTGTAAAAAATTTACTATACAAATATTCTATTGACCATGTTGCAGCGATTCAACATGGGAAATCCAACGAAAAAAATGCTTTGCTTCAGCTGCAAAAACAAGAAAATATTATTTTTGAAAAATGCGGTCTCTTTATTGATGAAGAGCATTATTTTTTGGGTGCAACACCGGATGCATTATTCGAGAATGGCATTGTCGAATTGAAATGCCCGTTTTCGGCATATGGAATAAGTCCAGATGAAGCTATTAAGGAAAAAAAAATAAAATTTTGGAAATTTGTAAATAAGAATACCGTAATAAATAAAAATCATGACTGGTGGTATCAAGTTCAGGGCCAATTACATATAACAAAAAAAGATTGGTGTTTGTTTGCTGTCTGGACGGGTGCTGATTATTTATTAAAAGTGGAACTTATATATAGGGATGATGATTTCTGGCAGACAAAAATGGAGACAAGACTTGTTGATTTTTACAATAAGTGCTTACTGCCAGAATTAGTAGATCCAAGAAAATCTCGTTCGATGGATTTAAGAGACACATCGTTTTAATCTTTAACTATGCACTACATTCCTTATTTTTTAATTTTTATCGTGTTGAGCATAACTATTCGATATAGGACAAATGAAATCTTTTGTCCGTCTGCGTGCGCATCACACAAAAATTACTAAACTGACTTACTTGAAATTTGGTATGTAGATGCTTTACTTACCGAATCAACATATAAGATACAACTTCAATCCGGAAAAGTGTAAGGTTCCTGTTGGATAGTGACATACCCTAGAGAAGCGTGGGTAAATATAAGAATTATTAATTTAAAAAAATGGACCTCATTTTCGCAATCAGCACCCCGAGAAACCTCGAAAATAACACCCATGTCATTGTTGAAAAAAAAACCGAATGTCCGCCATCTTGGATTTGAAAATGGACCTCATTTTCGCAATCAGCGCCCCGAGAAAACTCGAAAATAACACCCATGTCATTGTTGAAAAAAAAAACCGAATGTCCGCCATCTTGGATTTGAAAATGGACCTCGTTTTCGCAATCAGCGCCCCAAGAAACCTCGGAAATGACACTTATGTTATTGTTGAAAAAAAACCGGATGTCGGGTTATTTTATTTTTATAATTATTTTTTTATTTACAGCGTTTTAGTTTTTTTTTATTTTAATATACTCAGGCCGCAGAGCGTACCAAACAATTGAATTTGGCGCCAAAAATCCGCCATTTTGTTTTTTTTTATTTTGATATACCCAGTGTCACTCTCACAGTAAATACGAATCTAACGACATTTCTCAAGCTAAAATCCATCGAGCCATTCAGGCTGCGGAGCGTGCCAAACAAACAAACATACATACATACATACATACATACATTCATACATACATATATACATACATACATACATACTCTCGAAAAACATAACCCTCCTTCTGGCGCAGTCGGGTAAAAATGAAGATAATTCGGTATCATACTATATGATTTTTAATCAGTACCTAAATCTTGTCGGTAAGGTAATTTCTATGGCATCGTACAGTATACAAGTAGTTCAGTATCATGGGCCGAATACTAAGGCTTCTGCTTCAAAATCAATAAAAATTCAAAATGTATATTTTCATTAAAAATATTGTAAACGGATCTAAACTGTTCAAGCGACCACTACGCTCGACTTGCAGCTACAGTGTGCGCGCCGCGCGGCACAAACATAGAACTTTACTGAATTTACCTAAAGTCGAACAAGACAGTTTTGTGCACGGACTCTTAATAATTAAGTATTATTTAAATTGGTTCAGTGATCAGTTGATACATGACGAAACGTTTGGCTCAGTTCGTAGTGACCCTGCTTTCTACGCCGGCGGTCGCGGGTTCGAGTCTCGCTGGGGCATTCATTTGTTGAGCACGAATGTTTGTACTCCAGTCATAGGTGTTTATATTTATAATATGTATGTATTTAAAATGTATATGTGTAGTGTATCAACTATCTGGTATCGGTAATACTACTCTTACCACACTCTCTTACCTCTTAATGTAACATATTATTCATTTTTAGCTTACATTTTTTAAGAAAATTCACATTTACTAATGACCAGATTTCTAATCAATCATCATTGTTTTCAGACGAGAAGCCTCTTAAAAAGGAATATGTAGACGAGAAACCTAAAGCTGAAGAACTCAAAGATATGCCCAAAGCTATGGAGATCGATGAGAATGAGGAAGACGATGATGTTGATGATGATGATTACCATGATGATTACTCCGGTTCATCATCAGATTCAGACAAGCCGATTATAAGGAAAGCGAAAGTCAAAAAAAGAAAATCACCTAAAACAAATGTTACACCGAAGAAGAAGTTGTTGAAAAGTAAAGGGACCAAGTTGAAGAAATCAGGTGTGTTTTTTTGTAATTTTTCTAACAATTTCTACATAACTAGCGACTTACCCCAACTTCGCTCGCTTTGGTCCATATTTAGCTCGAGCGAAGCCGCGGGTTTCGTAATGTATACAAACTTGACAAATTATATGCTAAAACCTTCTTGGAGAACCACTCTATTCATTGTGAAAACAGCATGTAAATCGGTGCAGTAGTTTTTGAGTTTATCGCGAACAAACAGACAGACGCGGCGGAGGACTTTGTTTAATAACATGTAGTTATTTGGAATTTATAATAAATAAATAATAGTCATATTATGGTCTCGTCTTGGCAACATTTTACATGAAAATGTTTTTGGTGGGATAACTGTATATTTGGGATAGAATAAAATTAAATGCATTTCAGAAATATTGTGTAATGCTAATGTGTTAGGAAGAAAATTTTATTTTAAATTGCTTAGACAACACTACTGTTCTTACGGCGCCATGATTTGAAGGCATATTGATTGGATCTTACTTGACTCCACTAAAATTTTAGAATGGTTTAAAAATACACCAAATTCCGATAATAATAATAAATAAATAATTTTTGAATGTGGAAACTATATCTAGAATATTAGCTATCGAAAAATGTTATTCTCACATTCCGTCTTATTTTGTTGAAATCTATGGAAATCCTTAAAATCATAGTGCCGCAAGATCCGTAAATCCCTTGCTTCAAAAATATAAAAAAATGAATTATTTCCAGCATCACCCAAAAAATTATCGCCACGATTAAAGAAACCTCCAGTCGAAAAGAAGAATACATACGATCGAGACCTCGATTGTATGTCAGAAGAGAATCTCCTCACGATCATCCAATATTCCTACGTATGCCCGTTTAAAAACCGAAGGAACAACTACTACTGCTTCTACTGCAAGGACTATTACCCAAAACCTGAAGACCTGAGGGAGCACACCGTCACCCACGACACCAAACCATTCCAACTCCTCATGGGGTACCGGAAGATGCCTAAAGTTGACATAACCAGGATTGACTGCCGCTTATGCCCAATGAAAATCACCGATTTAGAAGTCTTCAAGAAACACATAGACCAAGTGCATGGAAAGAAAATATATTTTGAAGCGCCAGATAAGATGCTGTTGTACAAATTAACGTGGAATGACTTAGTTTGCCTCATGTGTAAAGACACCTTCGAAGACTTCAACACTCTCAACACCCATATGGTGGAACACTTCAGTAACTTTACATGTGATATATGTGGTTTGTGCTTTTTAGAAAAACCTCGGCTGGATGCTCATTTAAAACGTCATAAGGACGACGAGCGCCATACTTGTGAAGTGTGCGGGAAAGTGTTCAAATCTAATCATTACAAGGACATGCATGTCGATATAGTGCATAAAAAGAAAGCAATTATACGTTGTCCTCAGTGCGATGAGTGTTTCATGTCTTACGCGTTGAAAAATAAACATTTGACCGAAGCCCACGGTCAAAAGCGTACGTATCCGTGTAATTTGTGTGACAAAGTGTATAACAGGCAGAAAACGTTGACAGAACACCAGCGGAGGAACCACCAGAAGGTTCTGAAGCACCAATGTGAGTATTGCGACCAAAGATTCTATTTGCCATCCCGTTTGAAAGAACATATAGCAACGCATACCGGTGAGAGAAATTTTAGATGTGAATTTTGTGATAAAAGTTATCCTCGGCTCAAGTCTTTGCAGTATCATATTCGTACACACACCAATGAGAGGAGGTATAGATGTCATATATGCGGTCAAGCGTTCATACAAAATGCTAGTTTGAAATCCCACATAAAAAGTCATCACCCCGAATGTGACATCGAGGGTTGCTACTTTTAATAACAATTGAAATAGATAATTTCAATAGTTTAGTTCGTTGCTGTGCTGATAGGTTTGCTATTATTATTATATTGAGTTCCGTCAGCTTAAGAGCTTATTATACTATTCAGTATCAAGACAGGCATACCAAAGCCTATGAAACTTGTTCACGTGTTTCCCTCTTCTTATAATCCGGGGTCTTTTAAACGGAGCATAAAAAAGCACATGAGCAGGCCGACGAGGTGAGGTCGATCGGTATCGAGATCATGTCCCGGAACCGATGGATCTCATTCCTGGACTCCACTGTCGCTTAACATCAGGCGGCATGAACTCATCTTGTCAAGCGTCAATAAAAAAAAAAGTCGGCCAACGGACGTGTCCAGACAGAGCAATCGTGCGGGGTTTGCGGAGGGGGTAGCCGTACCGAGCTGCCATACATACCGCTCGGTACGCGTTAGCTAGGGTTGACGCTTTTTAATTTGATTGTTTTAAGTGTTTCATTTGAGTTGTACTTATTTATAATGGTACATGTACTGTGGGAGACTGCATGTCATTATCTCGTACAAATAAGAATTTAAAATTTAATTACATTCCACACACTTATATCAACACTTGAAGAACATTAATTTTAATACAAAACCAAGCGGCTACTTGCCGTCTGAATTTTTATTAAATTTAATTTAATTTTGTTTCTACGTATGAGTCAAATTCAACAATCGCAATCTGAAAACTAGTAAATCCAAATGTCGAGAATACCTTTCAGTTTCGCATTTGTAGGTTTTAAAAGGATCAGTATCTCAGTATTTTTTTATTTTGGTATCTTGAGCATATTATTAAAGTGTTGTACTGACCTAACTAACTAACTTGTATTTTTTGTATTTGCTTATAATAAAACTCGTCAGTCGGTCTTACTAAAATTTAGCGTAGTGTAATAAGAGTTAGTCTGTCCGAGTGTCTTCCCATGACACCGTCACAACCGATAACGTCACTTGCTACGTACGCCTTGTAAATGAGTGCTCGCGGTATTTCAGACGGTGTGATACACTGATAGCGTGCTTTTCTTAGACTGTCTCAATACTGAATAGTTTAATAGACCCTTTAGTCTGGCAAATTCTCAGGCTAATTTCGGCTTTAAATTAAATCTATTTTTTTTTATAAAATTACCAGAAAAAGACTATTTAAGAAATCTTTTTTTTTAAATTTATATTTGATTCAACAGAAGTATTCAAAAAAATTGTATAGAATATCAGTATTGTATATGAGATTTGTATATTGTAAGATAATATGTATAATGTAAGTAATCTGGAACAAAAATCAATAGTTTTTTTTTAATCTATTAACAGGTATTTAATATTTTTTTTTAAAATTTCGTAAAGAAAATGTATTGACACAAATGAAGAGATGGTGTGGTACATAACTTCTATGAATATTTAAAGATTTCTTTGTAGTAAATATTGATGTGGTTTATAGGGTTGCCAGGTCCCACCAAGTCTGGCCTATCCAATATTTTATTAGAATTTTTCTTAGTTGAATTACAGCAATAAATACACAAATAAAAGATTTTTTTTTTCTTTAAAAATTCAGTGTATCGGGCTTTCAGGACAAAATTTCCCACTCAATATGTATCTGTGCCTGATTTTTTTATTTTTGGTCCTGGCAACCCTATTTTGGCAACATTTTCAACTACATTTAAAATGACACAAATTAATTGTTTAGCACTTTGCTGACAATGTTTATATTTAATATGTAAAATATATAATCTATTTAGTTTACATCCTTTCTATTATATGTTGATATGCAAAAGAAATATATCATGTAAAAATCATATTGTTCGAGGCTCAACTTACATGGCATATAAAAAAACGAGATTTTTGTTAATCGGGATGGATTTCATTCCATAGTGCACTAAAATTTATTTAGTAATTGTAGTAAAATTATGTAAAATACTCAAATTCACTAAGTATTGCATTTATTATATTAATATGATTGTTTTGGTTACGCTTAACATTGGTTTACAATAATTTATTTGTAATGAAATTAAACAAAACGATGGGTATAAAGGTAGCTTTTTGAGTCTAGTAGTGCGGTACATTTTCCCAGCATAATGCAAAGTTTTAAAATGTGTTACATATGTGCTTAGAAAAAAACACTAATTACAAGATAAGTATGTATTTATTAAAAAAAATTTTTTTCGGATCCTGTCGCGAATTAATTTTGCTTTTCGGTTCCGAACGTTTTAAAATTACAGCTATAAAATACCGAATATATAGTTTAATTTAAAACTAGCAAACACAGCCCGCTTCGCTGGGTGTGAGTTAAAATAAATTAAACGGTTATTATAATTTTCTAATAAAATTAAAGTTGCCTAAGTTACGCCTTATAACATTAGCTATCTGCGAGTGAAAGTCCTGTCAAAATTTAGTTCAGATTAACCGGAAGAAACAGACAGACAGACAAAAATTATTATTTTTTTAATGTGAGTACCGTATATACTTTCATATGCATTTAGTGAAAAGCTGTTAATTTGAAATTACAGACACTTCTATTTTAGTTATATGCACTGATGTCAAACATTGCATTAATGCACTGCATGGCTCTGATAAGGGTAACTAATGAAGAATTCAATTTAAATATTTAAATATAAATTATACAGTTCCTTGCATGTTTTTTTTTAATTACTCATCTGCCTTTATACCTGTGTTATGCACATCACTATTGTATCTTCATTGTTCAATATAGGACATTACAAAATATGTGCTTTAATAAATACTTGGATCATCACAACTGAACTAACAGAGACTTATGATATACCTACCTACTTTATATTTAAACGTAGTATTACAACTATTTAAGTACCTAATTTTAAGTAAATGTAATGAAATTATTATGTAAGATAGGTAATTTAAAATTATACATTTTTTAATTAAAATAATTTTTAAATATTGCAGTTTTATTACGGGTTTATTTTAAACGGAATGTAATTTGGTTGCAATAACTGATTTTTATCCATCCACCAATGCCAAATCCTGTACAATAAAAAAACCTTAAAGTTCTTAAATAAATTTTATGAACAAGATAAATCAGATTTACAATGCTGTTATAACTTTAAATTTACGGAACCATAAAAATAAATTAAAACTATATTTAAAAGGATTTCGAAGTCTTTATTATACTATTATTAATTTTATATCGAGCATTTAAAAAGGATACTGTCATAAAGAAAATTATACAACATTATATAAAACCTTTTTTTCAACATTTTAATCGATATAATAAATATTTGTTTAAGGACATCACTATTTTAATGCAAAAACGAAACGTTGATATTGAAATATGTCAATTGTCATATTTTTGACATTAATCAGAATACTTTCGTTTGACATTTGACAAATTGTATAAGAAAGAAAATACAGCTTTTTAGGTAGTCAACGTGTTTTATAATCAGTATATTTTGAAATAATGGCAGACAGTAAAGTAATAAAACATAACGGCCCTTTAGTAAACCCTGGTCTGTGTCGTTGTTGTCGTTCTATTAAGAAATGTCGTATATTAACTGCAGAATATGAGTTTATGGACACGAAGGAAGTGTATTCTGACATGTTTATGGATGTTTTCGGGCTTCTCGTAAGTAATTCTAGTTCTAATTTTGTATAGAAATGAGTGTAGTCAATAGGGAGAGGTCAGTACTTCTATAATACAGTATACTATTTATAGCATTTATTGTAAAATAATATTGTAATTTATATGAGTTATCATATAATAAAACAAAAGATTTATTCTCTCTATATCTCTTGTCTCTCCCTCTCTATTTTATGAAACAAAGAAACAAAAGTTTGTTATAATTCAATATTATTTTCATAGCTATCCCATCTAGACGGCGACAGCAAAAATTCATGTATATGTGCAACATGTGTGTCCCGGCTTCGTGAAGCTTGTGCTTTTAGGAGGCAAGTCCTGCAGTCTGAACAGATGTTCCTTGAAGCACTGCAGAATAAATATGGTATTTAAACACTTTATTGAAAAAAATATTATTAGAAAGAAATCTATTAAACATGTAGAAATTATGTAAGCATTGTTATTTGTTATATAAAATATTTTTAACTTAATATACGAAACATTTAAAGTTCAATTCCCAGGAAAGGCCTGAAGAGTTTTACATTTTGTAGAAAAATGAAATTGAAATGTATGATTTGTATTAACATTTAGTATTCCCAGGTGAATAATTTTTTAAAATGCATGTTGCAATCATATTGATGCAAACATGGCTTTATACAGTTGTTTATATAATTACTATTGAATAGATCAAACTATTATCAGAAGTACCTCTAATATTATAACTTTTATGTAATTTTAGAAAATGAGCTGATTGTGAAATGTGAAGTTAAAATTGAACCTGTCTGTGAATCGGATATACCGGATGTGACAATGGATGACACTTCTGATCATCATCATGGTAATGTAAATTCTTAAAATCTACCTATATACATACTTCTTTCCACCGTGATGGCAAACATATATTTTTGTATAAATCAATTATTATTCTAAAATATACTGACTTGTTTTTGTATTGGCTGGTATATACGGCAGCACATCCAGTGGTGGGTCAGGTCTAGTCCTCCTAGTCCTAGTCTAGTTATTGAGTTATTCTCTTTGTGATTCATAGTGCATTTAAAGCCTTTGGTCCTGTATTTTGACTCTCAAAGGTCATGTTGAGTAGTGTCCAACCAGAATATTATAGTGGCAGAGATATAGAGATTGAATGTTGTATCTATTGTAAAATGTGTGCTTTATATATCTTGATGTCTAGTCTTCATGAGATCGGCAGATTGTATCCACACAAAAAATTAAACCAATATGTCACTGTTTGGACTTGAAAGCAGACAGACAACCTGGTTTTAATGTTTATTATAAATTTAAATGGCTCCATATGCTTTATTAAAATTTTAGTATTTCTTCCTAATTTTAAAAATTTCTAAGACTAAATATCTGGTCTTAATTTGTTTTGTGTTTCAATTTCAGATATTGATAGTATAAAGGCAGATACACAAGAACCCACAGATGACAGCAAACCTAAAGAACTAAAAAAGACTAGACATGGACGGAAAAGTAAATTAAGTAAAGAATTAAGAAGTAAAAAGAGGTTAAGAGTGAAGCTGGACAAGCTGTTGATGACAAGTAAAGTATTTTTTCTACCATAGCTTGCCATGGAATAGATGCTGTGTGTTACTATGCTGATATATTTTATACTAGCAACTCACCCTCGCTTTTCTCGCATTCGGCCCTAGGTTCTAACGTCAGCGAAGCCATGCATGTAAATACAATTTCTAAAATATAACCTCCTCCTTTTGAAGTTGATTACAAAGTAGCCTAAGTTACTCCTTACATTATTAGCTATCTGCCAGTGAAAGTCCTTAACCTGGAACAAACAGATAGACAATTTTTTTTTGTTGGTATTGTATATACTTTCATATGCATTTAGTGAAAAGCTGTTAATTTGAAATTACGAACAGACACTTCAATTTTATTTATGTGTATACATTACTTGCAATTCCCGGGGCTAAGCCCGTGTTGTAATCACTATTAAAAATAGGGATTTGAGGTAGAGGGTTGAAAATTTAGGGTTATAAGTATTATTTGATGCCAAATCATAAAAAAATATAAAATCTGGAGAGATCCCCAAGCAGATTAAAAGATAGCCTGCGACCCATTTTCAGACTTACCAAATGAACACAAAAAAAATCATAAAAATCGGTCATGCCGTTTCGGAGCAGTTCGATAATAAACACTGGGACACGAGATTTTTATATATTACTAGCAGTTCCCGCGGCTTCGCCCGCGCCCGTGTGATGGAAGTTTAGGGTTATAATTTTTTTTATGTTAAATCATAAATAAGTAAAACTAAAAAATTTGGCCTAAAATAAAAAAAAATATCTGGAGAGGGCCTTACGACATATAAACAAAAAAAATCATAAAAATTGGTCAAGACACTTCGGAGGATTTCAATAACAAACACTGTGACTCGAGATTTTTATATATTAGATATCTGTCCATATATTAAAATTATAACTAAGTCGAATATGTAGATTGAACATTTTTCAAAAAAATCTCATTGAAATAGTCATTATAATTGATACTGAGGCAGAATCTATAGTTATTAGAATTTTCGCCTGTCTGTCTGCCTGTCTGATTGCATCACGAGAAGACCACTGGACAGATTTTGATGAAATTTACTATAGTAATAGCTGGCCATCAGGGCTAACGGCAGTCTCATGTTATTGATTACCAGTTAGCACTAAATGTTTTTTAACACTTAAACGATAGTAATGGGGTATTACATCAAATTTTGAAAAGTGTCTCAATCAGATTCTGTAGTGATAATACACCACTAGAAAAACACCAATTTTTTATTCAATCGATAAGTGTTATAAAAATGCATTTAAATTTGTACATTTTCACTTTTCGCGCCTCATTGGTCGAAAACGCTGAACGCACTTGACGCCATTATCACTCTGTGTCAATACGTCAGTGGATTTTGTAAACAAATGCGCTGATGATTTATATGAAATTGATAATTGTTTATAGTTTAAAAATGAGTTATTATTCTACTTATCGTTGGTGTGCTGTTCCTGAATACAAGAATACTAGTGTAAAAACGCCGAACAAATTTTTTATTTTTATAGTGGTAGCCCAGCGGTAACGCGTTGCTTGTATAACCGAGTGATGCGGGTTCAAATCCGGGTCTCGCACCTCTGATATTTTCATGTGCGAATCATTCCTATCATGATTACCACTTGTCTTACGGTGAAGGAAAACATCGTGAGGAAACCTGCATGTCTGAGAAAACCTAGCAAGTTTTCGTAAGACATGTGAAGTCCGCCAAGACGCACTGGGCCAGCGCGGTGGACTATGGCCTGATCCCCCTCGTACTGAGGGAGGCCCGTGCCCAGCAGTGGGACGTTAAAAAAGGGCTGATGATGATGATGATACACGGCGGTATGACGTAATGAAGTGGCGTCTACTATTTCGTGGTATTTAAAAACAGATAAAAAAAAATCTGAAAACTATGAATTTAATTTTAATTATATTTTGTTATTTTATGAACTAAAACCAACATTTTCCAAATGCTTTTTGCCTAAGCTATCTTAATAATATATTTTTAGATTGGTTTTCACATGGAGTATAATACCCTATTTATGTTTTCTTTGTTTATAGATAGACACTCAAAGAAAACGTCGAAAGAAATCTTAGATCATGACCAAAAGGTGTACTCGAACACGGTCACCATCGTCCAGAACTCTTTCGTCTGCCCCTTCCTCAACCGCATCAGTATATACTACTGCTATTATTGCAAAGACCAGTTCACCAACCCGACTGAACTCAGAGAGCACACGCTCTCGCATAACCCGAAAGAATTATTCGAAGACACAACAGAAAACAAGAAAATACCAAAAATCGATATCACAAGAATCGATTGTCGACTATGCCCAGAGAAAATCGATGATCTAGAAACTTTCAAGCGGCACATCACTAGTGTTCACGACATATCGTTGTACCCCATCACTAACGAGTTTTTGAAGTTCCGTTTGACGTTTAACAACTTAAAGTGTACAGAGTGTGATAGTGTTTTTCCGTATTTCGATGTGTTAAAGAAACATATGATCGACCATTTCGGGACGTTTACATGTGATATATGCGGTACTAGTTTTTTGGAGCGAACGTCTCTCAGAACTCATATAAAATCTCACAGCAAAGTAGATGTTAATTTTCCTTGCGAAATTTGTGGAAAGAATTTGAAATCTAAGTACAGCCGGACTCTGCATGTAGCCACAGTGCACGAAAAAAAACCTTTTGTGAACTGTTATAAGTGTGAGGCCGCGTTTATGTCTTATGCTCTGAGAAATCGACACTTGATTGAAGTTCACGGTGATAAACGAACTTTTCCTTGCAAGTTATGTGATAAAGTGTATAATAGAAGAAAAAGTCTAATGGAACACAACAGACGGAACCATTTGAAAGTGTACAGACATGAGTGTAACCTATGTGATCAAAGATTTTATTTACCGTCTCGTTTGAAAGAGCATATGGCAACACATACAGGTGAAAGGAATTTTAGGTGTGAGTATTGTGATAAAAGTTATCCCCGACTTCAATCTTTACAAGAACATATCCGGAGTCATAATAATGAAAGAAGGCTTAAATGTGATGTGTGCAACGCAACGTTCACTCAGAGCGGCAGTTTGAAGACCCATATGAAAAGTCATCATCAGGTGTTTGACATGGATGGGAGTTTTAATTGAGTTTTAATCCTTAATTTGATGTGTCCGCTGTGGTGAAATTAACTTTAAAAAAAAACCTGTTAATTTTATACTCCATTTTGAACAATTTAAAATCTACCAAGCATTTCTTCATTCTATAAACTAAGGATTGAAAATATTTTTGAGTGTGGCAAAATTGCATTTTTTCAGTCCTAACACAAATTCTTCAGGAGAAAGTCTCTATCTGTCTTACTCAACTCGTTTTTATTTATTTTTTATGTTTTTGCCTATAAATACATTGAGACCTAGGCTTAGTCATTAGAAAACAATTTGGTGGACAATGTTAACTATGATATTGAGAATGTTTTGTCAAAAGCCTTTCCACGCTAGTAAACTTGTCCAAAGAGTATAGTATAATATAGTGAGTGAATAGGTGTATGTTCATTCGCGGTGACTGTAAATTCACCTTCAGATGCCAACTAATTATCTGATTATGAAATAGAAATGCATGAAGAATGTGCTAATACCCGCTCTCCAATTGTACACTATCAATCAGTTCATATGTTAGAGACATTTTTATAAATTGCAATAAATTTTCAGTTGAAAATTTATTACATTATTATATTTAGAATTAAATAAAACAACTTCTCATGAAGATTTGGCACCGTAACGGTCATTTGGCAAGTCCGCTACAGTGGACACTTGTTAATTGTTAAGTAATTGTTAATGTCCATGTCACATTTTCCCAGCAGTGGGCAATATAGATTTTATTGTAACATTTTTCGGGGTTCCACTTCCATAGCATACCCTAGACGTCCTACAATAGCCAAACTCATGTATTTGTTTATTTATTTATTTAACTCTTTTCCTTAGCCAAATTAAGAGTAAATACTTGATTCATCACAACTGAACAAGCAGACTTATGACATTATACCTACCTGTTTTATATTTAAACTTAGTATTACAACTATTTAAGTACATAAGTTTAAGCAAATTATTATTTGTAATAAATTATTATTTAAAATAATTTTAAATTATACGTGTTTTTATTAAAATATTGCAGTTTTATTAAGGGTTTATTATGACGGTAATGTAATTTTGCATTAAAAGGTTGCAATATTTGATTTTAATACATCCACCAATGCCAAATCCTGTAAAATAATACTTAAATATCGTGATTTGTAAAATTTTTGTAATAAACTTTATGATCAATATGAGCAAAATTTACAATTTAAAATTAATTAAAAAAGTTAATTTTATTGTACTATACTAATAACTAAAATGATATTCATCAGGATTAAACATTTTTATCTTATTATTAAGAACATCATATAGCACCTAAAAGATGCTTTTAAAATCAAAAACAATCAATATTAGAAGCATTTTACATACCTATTACGTATTTATTTTTTTGAATCACGATTTAATCGATGTAATAAATACATGTCAAAGGACATCACTATTATTGAAATAGCAAAAACGAAACGTTGATATTTAAATATGTCATGATATTGTCAAGTTTTTGACATTCCTTCGGGCTTTTATTGACATTTGTCACAAATAAAAAATGCAGCTTTTTGTTCGTTTACATTTTTTATAATCGTTTAATTTTATTATATTCTGAAATAATGGCAGACATTAAAGTAATTAAACATAACGGTCCTTTAGTAAACCCTGGCCTTTGTCGTTGCTGTCGTTCAATTAAGAAATGCCGTATATTAACTGCAGAATACGAGTTTATGGACACGAAGGAAGTGTATTCAAATATGTTTATGGATGTTTTTGGACTTCTCGTAAGTAAATATTGCTCTAACTTTGTGTAGAATTTAGTATAGTAATTTTATACGTAATTTAATTATTAAAGTGGAAGTCTATAGCAATTATGAATACAATATACTATATAATTTCATGTATTAGTAATATTTCATGTAATAACACAAAATGCTTGAACTGTACAATCTGCACTGGCGATTTAACGGGGACGGGGGTGGAGTAGGGGTGGTATAAGTAGACCCCCCTTAAAATTACATAGTAAGTAGCATCTTAATTAATTTTTTTAATTTTATATACAGGCTTCTAGGGGAGATCTATTAGTGAAAAAATAATTAAGTCACAACTCACCTGTGCAGATTGTACAGTAGAGCCCACAACAGAATTATTCTCTATCTCTTATTTCTCCTTCTCTTATGAAACAAAGTAAAGTTTGTCTAAACTTGGAAAGCAAGTAATATTCAATATTATATTCATAGCTATCCCATCTAGACGGCGCCAGCAAACATTCATGTATATGTGCAACATGTGTGTCCCGGCTTCGTGAAGCTTGTGCTTTTAGGAGGCAAGTCCTGCAGTCTGAACAGATGTTCCTTGAAGCACTGCAGAATAAAGATGGTATTTAAACACTTTATTAAAAAAAGTGACTAGAAAGAAATCTATTAACATGTAGAAATTATGTAAGCATTGTTATATAAAATATTTTAAATTTTAAACTTAATATGTGAAACACTGAGTTAAGTCCCAGGAAGGGCAAAGAGTTTTTAAATTGTGCAAAGTTCTATCATAGACGCTTGATTTACATTTTTTGGAAAAATGAATCTAAACTTTAATTTATTTTAAATTATTTTGTATTCTGAGGTGAATAATAAATTTTTTTTAAATACACTTTACGAATTAATTAAGTTATTGTGTACAGGTATTAGTAGTCATAATATTTTTTTTATTTATTATTGATATATTAAAAAATCTTCCCAGAAAGAGCATCGTATTCCTAACCTATCTATTCAACGCAATTCTTAGAATCTCACATTTCCCGACCCTCTGGAAAACTTCCCAAGTTGTGATGATTCACAAACCAGGAAAACCTGAACATGAACCATCATCATATCGGCCAATAAGCCTAACGCCAGCACTATCCAAACTATGGGAAAGAATATTCCTCGTAAGACTAAAAACAGCTTTAGATAATCTCGCTGTCATTCCATCTCATCAATTTGGTTTTCGCAAATCTCATTCAACGATCGAACAAGTACATCGAGTATATCACACTATTAGACAGAGCTTTGAACGCAAAAAATACTGCTCAGCCGCCTTCCTTGATGTGCAACAGGCTTTTGACCGTGTGTGGCACAGAGGGCTGCTAGTAAAAATTAAAGAAAACCTCCCACATACGATGTTCCTGCTAGTTGCATCATACCTCTCTGATCGATCCTTCCAGGTCAAACAAGGGGAAGCTAGGTCAAGTCTTCATCGCATAGAGGCTGGGGTACCTCAAGGATCGGTTCTTGGGCCAGTACTATACAATATATTCACATCTGACTTACCTGTGAACAACAACATTACCGTAGCAACGTATGCCGATGACATAGCTTACTTGTCTGTCGATGATGATCCAGCTACTGCCAGCCTTAATCTTCAAGAGCAACTAGATGCGACCCACAATTGGTTGCGTAAGTGGCGTATACGTACTAGTGCAGCAAAGTCAAACCATATCACGTTTGCCTTGAGAAAAGGAGACTGTCCACCTGTAAGACTTGGCAGCGACATCTTACCACATTCCGAGTGCGTGAAATACCTTGGGTTTCACCTTGATAGGCGCCTCTCATGGAAACATCACATAAAACAAAAGAGAGACCAAGTCAACCTCCATTTTCGTAACATGTACTGGCTCATGGGTAGAAATTCAGTATTGTCGGTGGATAATAAGCTTCTTATATACAACTCGGTACTAAAACCAGTATGGACCTATGGAATCCAGCTATGGGGTGTTGCAAGTAAAAGTAACATACTCTGTCTGCAACGAGTACAAAATTGCATCCTGAGGGCAATAGTTAACGCTCCCTGGTACACAAGAAATGACGAAATCCATGAATATCTTAACGTGCCGACAGTGACATCTGAAATCGAGCGGTATAGGAAGCAACACATAGAGCGCTTAACTTCACACCAAAATCCACTTATAGCGGATTTGCTGGACATGTCTGCGGTGGTCAGGAGACTTAGAAGGGGCCACCTTATTTGATTGGTAGGGGCAGCGCTGGCAGCCTCACCATAAAAGCCATTATCTCACAACCAATTCGCTTATGGTCCAACGACCGATCGCAAATATTTATTATCACAAACAAAAAAAAAAAAAAATTTATTATTGAAAGTACCTTTTAAATGAAAGTTTTTATACAATTTTAGAAAATGATCTGGTTGTGAAAAGTGAAATAAAAACAGAACCTGTCTGTGAATCGGAAATACCAGATGTGACAATGGATGACACTTCTGATGATCATCATGGTAATGTACATTTCTTAAAATTCATATGCTTGTTTGTATCATGTTTGTTCTAGCTTTTTTATATATTAATTATTATACCTATGTAAGTGTATTGGATAGCATATATAGCAGCACATCCAGGGGTACTGGGTTTGAGACCCGGGTCAGGCCTAGTTTAGTTTTGGGACTACTTGGAAAAGATTTAATAAAATAACCTGTAGACCACTTTATTTTATTTTCGCAAAAGTTTCTGAGGGTACATTCAAAATATAAAATCTTCGAATTAGTTTGCCGGTTTTAGAACGAGGGGGAACCGCAAGAAATGCTAGTTTTTACTAAAACTATGATGAATGTGACTAGTCAGTAGTCGGCCCTTTTACAGCTGACTTGTCGGTTAGTCAGCTTAAGTCTTAACTGCCTCAGTGGTGTAGTGCCTAGCATGTACCATCGCACACCGGGAGGTCCTGGGTTCGAGTCCCGGGTCGGGCCAAGCTTAGTTATTGAGTTTTCTGTGTTGCAAGCCTCAGTAACAGCCCAGAGTTAGGAAGTTGGTGGTATTTTCACCCCCGTGCCGAGGCAGAGCACGTAAAGCCGTCGATCCTGCGCCTTAACTGTCACTGGTCGTGACGAGCATTCGTCCCACCGGAGTATGAGAGTGATAAGGAACAGAGGGTGCACTTGCGTCTGCGTACACTTGTGCACTATAACATCGCCCGCGCCGTTGGCTAGTCTCAATGAGATTGGCCGCCGTGGCCGGAATCAGCTGAGAGGACTAAGTCATAGTGGGCGCAGCACATCTCTAATTATATTTTGTATTCTGAGGTGAATAATTTCTTAAAATGCTTGATGCTTCCATTAATATTGATACAAACATGTGTCAACATGGTTTTATAAAGTTGTTGATATGAACATTACTTGGTTGTCATATAGGTTTTTTTTTGTTATTGTTGACATTACCTCTACTATTATAAATATAATGCAATTTTAGGAAATGAGCAGATTGTGAAAAGTGAAGTTAAAATAGGACCTGTCAATGAATCAGATATACCGGATGTAACAATGGATGACACTCACGATGATCATCATGGTAATGTACATTTCTTTAAATCTATAAACTTGTTTGTTCTTTTTTTTATAAATTTATTATTATTTAGTTAGTTTATTAGATAGCATATACGGCATCTAGAGGTCCTGGGTTCGAGATCCGGGTTAGGCCAAGTTATGACGGTACATAGAGCAGCTAAATCCTTTGGTTCTCTACCGTAACTCTCACCAGTTATGTCGAGTAGAGTATAAGAGTTAATTTATTTTTATTTAATTTTAAAATGTACAATCGAAATGTTAAGAAATAATATAAATATTTCTTCTCAATTTTATAAATTTTAAACAATTTTGTGTTTCGATTTCAGATATCATTAATATAAAGGTAGAAATGCAAGAATCCACAGATGACTGCAAACCTAATGGACCAAATAAGACCGAACATGGACGGAAAAGTAAATTAAGTGAAGATATAGGAAGTAAAAAGAAATCAAACGGTGTTTATAATTTTTAATAAAATAAAAGTAGTCTAAGCAACTCCTTATAACTGTCTGCGAGTGAAACTCCCGTCAAAATCTAGCCGTTTCAGAGATTACCTGGAACAAACTGATAGGCAGACAAAAATTTTGAAAATTGATTTTTTTATATAAGTATATACTTTCACATGCATTTAGTGAAAAGTTATTTGAAATTACAAGCAGACACTTCAATTTTGTTTATATGTACTGATTTTCTATCCATATAATAATATTCTAAATGAGTTGAATCTGTTCAATGAATAATTTTTGGAAAATCGCATTGAAATATACATTGTTCATTATTATCAATAAAGAGGCAGAATCTATAGTTTTTAGAATGTTTGTCGGTCTGTGACCACATCACGAGAAAACCAATGAACTGATATTAATGAAATTTGGTATGTGATGTGGACTATCAGTGTTATCAAATAGGATACTTTTTACTGCAGGAAAATGCTATTTCTCAGAAATCTATACTAGCATTGAAAGACATACTTAGAGACAAACCTGAACAGAGCATTAATGATTAACATATAACTTAATAGATGAAGGAACCATTAGTGTTCTAAAACAACTAATTTTATATCCATGTTTCAAACCTACATAGCGCAATTTGAACCATTTTATGAATGTTATTCTTTTTCTTTCGTCAAGCTGTCATTTTAAAAAGTTAGCCCTTCTCATTTCTGCTGTGTTGCGATAGTATTAATAGTTACCAGTTTATAACAATTAAAATTAGTAATTTATATTAAATTTATTTGCTTTGTTTTTATAGGTGAACACTTAAAGAAAACGTCGAAAGAGATGTTAGATCATAACCAAAAGGTCTACTCAAACACGGTCACCATCGTTCAGAACTCCTTCGTCTGTCCCTTCCACAACCGCTTCAGTATATACTACTGCTATTATTGCAAAGACCAGTTCACCAACCCGACTGAACTCAGAGAGCACACGCTCACGCATGACCCGAAAAAATTATTCGAAGACTCAACAGAAAACAAGAAAATACCGAAAATCGATATCACAAGAATCGATTGTCGACTGTGCCCAGAGAAAATCGATGACCTAGAAACGTTCAAGCGGCACATCACTAGTCTCCACGATATATCAATGTACCCCATCACTAACGAGTTTTTAAAGTTTCGTTTGACGTTAATCAACTTGAAGTGTACAGAGTGTGAAAGTGTTTTTCCGTATTTCGATGCGTTAAAGAAACATATGACGGACCACTTCGGGACGTTCAAGTGTGATATATGCGGTACATGTTTTTTGGAACACAACTCTTTCAAGACTCATAAAAAATCACATCAGGATCACAGCAAAGTAGTTGTTAATTTTCCTTGTGAAATATGCGGGAAGAATTTTAAAACTAAATACAGCCGAAAGTTGCACGTAGCCACAGTGCATGAGAAAAAGCCTTTCGTCAACTGTTATAAGTGTGAAGCCACGTTTTTGTCTTATGCGCTGAAAAACCGACACTTGATTGAAGTTCACGGTGATAATCGAACTTTCCCCTGCAAATTATGTGACAAAGTGTATAATAGAAGAAAAACTCTAATGGAACACAACAGACTGAACCATATGTCTAAAACACGGTCTAGAAAGAAGGTCTAGGTCTAGGTCATCCACAGTAGTGGGAGAACGTCGGCTTATGGTGACACTAGTTTCCGTTTACGGCCGTGGCGTGACGATAGACTAGGTTGCTGTGCAACTAAGATAGAATATCATTCTGTCTCTTTTTTATCCCACGTAAGCGTAGTGAACCCTCATATCTGATACCTCAAATTTTATAAGGTACTTTGATGACATTTTGAAAAAATATTTTGTAAATTGTGGGTAGGCACTGTCTGTAACAAGTATATAAACCTCTGAGACGTCAAATACCTTAGTCTCTCCCGTGACCATGTGCGCTGTAAAGCATTCGAAACAAAATCAAAACAAATTCGTGACAAAATCCGAAAAGGTAGTTTCATTTATAATGTGCAATATTCGCGTAAACCTAAGAAAGTATTAAATATTATTTGATTGTATAATATATAAATAAATTATTAGTTTAACATTTCACTTTGTTTTCTTTCTATGCCAAAAAAAGTAATTAATAATTTTTTTATTAATTGACTTTTTGGTAAAGCGGCGGCCGTCTTGGACAGATTTTCATCAAGCATAGCTTAAAACCATAGATGAATAATAAACACTCCCGACTAAATTCATCTTTCAAACAAAAAAATATGTGAACCATCAAAGAACTAGCAGATGTGAAACATCGAAATTGTTTTGTGTAAGTTATACTTATAAAAGAATAGATTACGACAGGAATAAGATATGGCATAATAAAAAGATAAAGCATTACGAATTCGTTCCATAAAATAGTGACTGTTTATTACATAAATATTCATTTTTATTAAATACTAGTGACTCGCACTCGCTCCGCTCGGGGTCGGTCCTATATATTGACCTATATATAGGATATACCAATATAATAATATACCAATAAGATTTTCCCAAAAATATTTAATATTTTACTTCATATGAAAAACAATTTAAAAATTATTATTAAGATAACTTAGGCAAAAAGCATTCGGAAAATGTTGGTTTTAGTTTATAAAATAACAAAATAAATTTTAAAATTCAAAGTTTCAGTTTTTTAAATCTGTCTTTAAACACCACGAAATAGAAGACGCCACTTTATACATACGTCATACCGCCGTGTACACAAAAATAAATAATTTGTTCGGTGTTTTTACACTAGTCTTGCATTTAGGAACAGCACACCAACCATAAGTAGAATAATAACACATTTTTAAATTATAAACAATTATCAATTTCATACAAATCATCAGCGCATTTGTTTATAAAACCCATGGCCATTGACGTACTGACACACATAGTAATAATGGCGTCCACTGCGTTTAGCGTTTTCGACCAATGAGGCGCGAGATTTTAAAATGTAAAAATTTAAATACATTTTTATAACACTTATCGATTAAATATAAATTTGGTATTTCTTTTAAGTGGTGTATTATCACTACATAATCTAATTGAGACGCTTTTCAAAAATATATGTAATACCCCATTAAAACGAATCTAATGACACTGACAATGACTGAGCATGAGGTAACAACTGTTCAAGCGGGTGCTTTGGTTCTTTATAGGGAACGTGCACAACGAAGGCGCTGCCGACTGGCGTCACCAATACGAATCTTGTACTGTATTAATAGTTGTCATCGACATTTATAACAAGTAAACGAGTAATTTTATGAGTGAAAATTATTATTCTAGCTAATCATAATGTATTGTTGCACTAGCGATTCACCCTCGCTTCGCTCGGGTTCGTCCCTAGGTACCCCCTTTAGCATACAAACTTTTAATGTCTTACTTATTTCATATTTTGGATTTGTTACAATTCACACAATGTCTTTGTAAATTGTAGCCTATGTGTTATTCTGATGTATAAGCTATATTATTGTAAAGTTTCATTAAAATCCATTCAGTAGTTTTTACGTGAAAGAGTAACAAACATCCATCCATCCATACTTAAAAACTTTCGTGTTTATAATATTAGTAGGATTTCTGGATGTAGTAGGATGACCGATACATTCACTAAAAACGAAAATAAATCAAATAGCGTAAAATTTTATTACTTTCCACATAATAGTACTCTCATGCCTTGGTTATGTGAAAAACGCAAAAAATGATAAACGCAATAATTCAGAAAATTATTTCCCATTCTTTTCACGTCGTAAACATTGTATATTGTAATTTGTGCGACAATTTTGCCCGTTACCACCGCCTCATTTTCTTAATTTACTATCTCTTCAACCTCCAATACATGGCGGGCCTCGATGAGCTTTTGACCTTTGGTATTTTGGTAAAGCTGACGATCATTATTGATAGACCGGAAGCTATATTTTAAAACTTTTATCGTATTCAAAATTAATATAATTCACGGGATAATTTTGTTTAAATAATTGAAAGCACGATGACAGGGTGTGATAAGTTTCCTCTACTGTCCGCATAGTGTCTCTTTTGTCGATTTAGTGCTGCCACCTATAGTTCACCTTAGCATATTTCGATTTATTGCCAGATATTTATTCCTATTTCTACGTCAAATAAAAAAGGTTAAATATTTTTTTTACATGCAATCATACTTTTTTTTATATTTTTATGATATTAAACTTACATTTTTTACTTTATACAACATGGTTATGATCGTAAAAAAAATATTTTTTTCCAGTAAAAATCTTAAAAAATCTTATATATATTTATACATATATTATCTTAAAAAATCGTTATCGACCACAGAGTACATTTGTTATCGACTAAGCATTCGCGTTCGCAAATACAGCGGACTTTCAACGTGTCTGGCAAGATGTAAAGACCATTAAAACTGTCCGTCTATTGAGGTAATATCTTTTTAAGGGTCCCCAAGTAACATATATAAAATTTAGCTATTATACTATAAATAAATGTATAATTATATATAATTTATAAAAGTTTAGGGGTGTCTGGCAGGGGGTAGCAACTGTCATAAGTGTCCGGCAATAGATGACGAGATTTCTAAAGGTATCCCCAAGAAAATATAAAAAAATTGAGCTTTATACTTTAACAAATTTTAGATTTTATACACCTTTACTACCTGTTACCTGCCCAGGTAACCACAACCCAAACTCTATAGTCGCTGGTCGTTCTTACCTATATAACGGACATGTACCTACAGAGAAACTTTCAGCGTTTATAAAACAACGAAGGTCTGGCCGTCGGGGGATCTTAGGATATTAGGCAAAAGGCATTGCACTTACCTTTCAAACATCCAACCACCTCCGTATATGAGAAGTCTGGAGTACTAACCGTAAGACAAATATTTATCTATGAAATAATCCGGAGATACCATAAGAAAATAGTGCCCACCTTACAGGATGCCTTGAAGAGAATTGACCGTTGTCCAATACCTAAAGTCAATTCCTCCTTTGCTAAGAAACATTTTACTGTTGTTGCTCCGCATATATATAATGTTTTTAATAACAAATATAAAGTCAAGAAGTATTCTAACAATAAATTGAAACAACCTTTACTCACCTGGTTGAAAAGTTTAGATTATGATGAGACAGAGGTAGTTATTAAATGTGCTATATAATATTTACAAACACACTCACACACACACACACACACACATATACACACACTCACACACAAACACACACACATTCCACATCTTTTTTTTATAGATTTCCTTTCATTGTTAACCACATTTACTTAAATTGTATTATATCATAGTGTTGGCATAAACATGTCATTATTGTATATGGGGTAGTCACTGGCTCCTGCAATACAGTTATACTAGCGCAGGGGCTCAGGGGTCTCATTTTTTTTTCTGTGCACACAAATTATGCCAATAAACGTTTTTTATTTTTTTTATTTTTTTTTTATTCGGAAAATGTTGCTTTTAGTTCATAAAATAACAAAATAAATTTTAAAATTAAATTCAAAGTTTTTCGTTTTTTTAATCTGTTTTAAAACACCACGAAATAGTAGACGCCACTTTGTTACGTCATACCGCCGTGTACACAAAAATAAATAATTTGTTCGGTGTTTTTACACTGGTATCCTTGCATAAGCACTTTTTAAAAACGGATGTAAATTGTAATACCACATTTACAGATTCGACTGTTAGAATTTTATTAGATGCATACATATAATATCAATAAAATAGAAAATAAAACCAATTAAATTATAAAACATTCTTTATTCCACAAACAAAGCTAGCTATACTCCGGATGCTGACTTTTCATGTGTCCTTTCAAGCTGCAGTTCTGTATGAAGGCTTGCCCGCAGATGTGGCACCGGTACCTCCTGTCGTTGGTGTGGATCCGGAGGTGGTCCTTCAGGGTCTTCAGTCTGGGGTACGTCTTCTCGCACACCTTGCATTTGAAGTTCCTCTCGCCAGTGTGCGTCGGCATGTGGTTGGTGAGGGCGAAGCGGGTGAAGAACTTCTGTCCGCAATCTTGGCATTCGTATCTAAAATATTTAATCAGCTGTAATCTAGTTCGAGTATGTACTGAAATATTGATGAGGACGTGAATGGAAGATGATATTTCGAATTTAACAGTTCTATGCATTGATGTCTGTGTTGTGTGTGTATAAACATTGTTATATCTCAAAACAAACATTAATATGACTATAAGATCCCCCGCAAACAGCGGACTTTCGATCGGCCGATAGTTTGGTTGGTTGCTTAATCAGTAGCGAGATGTATGGAAGTGCGCACATTAGAACGATTTGGTACGGCCGACTAAAAAGTTTGATGTGCTATACGATTGCCTGCAAACTAAACAGTCGGCCAACTATCAGCCGCCTGCTTAATCAGTACGGCGGGCTTCCACGCGCGCACACTACGGACTGTTCAGTCGGACAGCCTTTCAGTTTTTTGAGTTTTGACACCGGAATATCAAGCTTATATAATATTATTTTGATTAAAATACTAGTGGCAAATTTTTGAAATGGCAACCTGACCAAGCCCTATTCTTCTATTTATAATTTATAATTTATAAAAAATGGAATTCATCATCATTTCAATCAAATACTTGATGAACGTAGTAATCTTGCGGTGGAGTCAGGGATCCTAGGCTAAGAGCTGTCGGCCGATAGTTAGACTAGTATGCGCACCCAACGAACCCAACAGTTTAGTCGGGTCAGTGTGCGCGCTTACCTGACTAAACTATCGGTTGATCGAAAGTTCGCAGTTTGCGGGGGCTCTTATAGTTCAGTTCACGACACTTGATAACCAATTTATATAGAAACATAATACATTAAACAAACTTTGAACTCGATTTTCTCGAAATAAGAAATTACCTTCATACATTCATGTCTTAATTTATCTGTAACTCTAACTAACCCTCGCTTCGCTCAGGTTCGTCGCTAGGTTTAACTCCAGCAAAGGCACGGGTTCCGCTAGTTAAAATAAATTAAATTTCTATAATATAACCTCCTCCTTTTTTGAAGTCGGTTAAAAAGTAGCCTAAGTTACTCCTTACAACATTAGCTATCTGCCAGTGAAATTCCCGTTTTCTAATCCCGAGTCTCGCACCTTTGATATGTTCATGTACTGATCATTTGTAACATAATTATTGACACTTGCCTTACGGTAAAGTAAAACACCGTAAGGATAGCTGTCTTATTGCTAATTTAGACTCTCGCCTCGAAGCTCGTATCGCACCTCGCCTCGCAGCTGTGATTTTTGCGAGATATTGTGTGTCTGTTCACACTCTCGCGAGGCGTTCAGTTCACTTTAAGCCAGCAATGATGGAAGACGTTGAATTATTAGCAGCATCCACTTTTACCTTACTTAGTTTTGACAACTACGTGACTTATTTACAAATGAGAGCGCGAGTGTAAACACGACGTTCGCGTCGGTCGCGAGGCCCTTTGACTCGTGCCTAAAAGACCGCCCTCGACGCGAGCGCTGCGAGGAGCGGGACGAGCTGCGAGGCGAGTCGCAAACACACCATTCACACACTCGACTCGTGCCTCGCCTCGCGGCTTGTCTCGTCACTCGCGCGAGAGTGTAAACCTAGGATTAGATAATCTAGCAAGTGTTTCCATGAAGAGTGAAGTACGCCAACCCGCACTAGGCCAGCGCGGTGGACTATGGCCTGATCCCCCTCGTATTGAAGGGAAGCCCACGCCCAGCAGTGGGGTGCTAAAAGATTAAACTAAAACTATTTATACACTAAAATCTTCACTTGAAACTTGAACAAAGTCCAAATGTCAAACCTAACCTGTAAAAAAACATTTGTAAGAATTGCTTACCTATAATCCTTCAAGTGTTCCTTTCGTCTATGTATAGTTAGCTTGCGTCTGGTCTCCCACACTTTGTCACAGAGGTTGCAGGGAAAAGACATGGGCTGTTCTCCGTGGACTTCCACCAGGTGCTTCAACTTCTGAGGGTATGTCATCAGTCTCACGTCGCACTTGGGGCAGTATACCCTACCTGAAATACCAAACTCATATTATAATAGGGTATTTTACTCCATGTGAAAACCAATATAAAAATATATGATTAAGATAGCTTAGGCAAAAAACATTCGAAAAATGTTGGTTTCAGTTCAAAAATAACAAAATAAATATTAAAATTAAATTCAGTTTTCAGTTTTTTAATCTGTTTTTAAACACCGCGAAATAGTACAAAAAACAAAAATAAATAATTTGTTCGGTGTTTTTACACTAGTATTCTACAACTATCAATTTCATACAAATCATCAGCGCATTTGTTTACAAAACCATCTGACGTACTGACACACAGACTAATAATGGCTACCACTGCCTTCTCGACCAATGAAGTGCGAAATTTGAAAATATAAAAAATTAAATGCATTTTTATAACAATTAAGTATCATTTGAATAAAAATTTGTTTTTTTTAGTGGTGTATTATCACTACAGAATATAATTGAGACGCTTTTCAAAAATTGATGTAATACCCCATTGGTAATTCCTCTTTAATAATAATAATAATAATAATATAGCCTTTTATTTCCTTAACATATACATAACATGATAAAAGTAATATTTACATTATAATATTAAGATAAAAAGAAACATTTTTCTATATAGTTAAGGCCCCTGGCGGGTATAGGCCTCCTCCAACAGTTTCCAAGTGGTTCTTACTTTAGCTTTCTCTGTCCAGTCTACACCAGCATTATTTCTAATTTCGTCTACCCAACGTTCCCTTGGACGTCCTCTGGCTCTCTTGCCACTTGGACCTGGCCAGGTAGTAACTAATTGGGTCCATCTTCCATCAGTTAGTCTTGCTACATGACCAGCCCATCTCCATTTCAGGCGTTTCATATGTTCCAGAGCATCTATAAATTTGGTTTTTTTTCGTATATTTTCTGATTTTTGTTTGTCCTTAAGCCTAATATTTAAAATACTCCTTTCCATGGCACGCTGGGTTTTCTGTATTCTGTCTCTCGCATAATTGTTATATATCCAGGTTTGTGATCCGTATGACATGCAGGGGAGAAGACACCCGTCCATGACTTTCTTTTTCAGTTTCAATGGAAGTTTTGATTTCAAAATTTCTTTCAATCCCCAGAACTTGTTCCATGTCATATTAATTCTTCTATCAATCTCATCTTTGTTTCTAGAGTTTCTGAATGATATGCATTTCCCTAAGTATATGTAGCTCTCGACATATTCTAAGCTTTGTAAATTGTCAGGTGTTATAGGTGTTTGAATAGAGTTTGTCATTATTTTTGTTTTTGACGTGTTTAACTGCAATCCTACACTTTTGCTTGTAGCGCATAGCTCTGATATCATTTCTTCCAATTGCTTCGCTGATCCAGAGAAAAGGACTATGTCGTCAGCGAACCTAAGATTGCTTAGGTATTTCCTATTTACGCTGATACCTTTATGTTTCCAGTCTAAGTCTTTCATTAAGTGTTGTAGCACTGATTTGAAGATGGTAGGTGATAGCGGATCTCCTTGTTTCACGCCTCTACATATTTTAAGCGTTGGTCCTAATCTATCGAGTTTTACACGGCTGGTGCTTTTACTGTATATGTCTTTCAGGATGTTTATATAAGTTCTCGGGATGTCTTGACATTGTAGTGCTTGCCATAGGCAGTCGTGGGATATTGAATCAAAAGCTTTTGCATAATCAATAAAAGCTAAGTATAAGGGTTGTTGGTATTCCTGATACTTTTCAATTACTAGTTCTAAAGTATGGATATGATCGATAGTGCAAAACCCTTTTCGGAATCCTGCCTGCTCTATAGGTTGGTGAGTCTCTATGCTTGGCTCTATTCTCTTATTTAAACAGGCTGCGAATAATTTATACATGGTAGGAAGTACACTAATGGGGCGGTAATTGTTTATATCTGAAGGATTCCCCTTCTTGTAAATGAGTATAATTCGCGACTCAGCCCATTTAAGAGGTACTTTTTGCTCCTGGAGGATTTTATTAAAAAGATCTGTAAGAGGGCTCGCCAGTATGTACTTTCCTATTTTGAGAGCTTCATTTGGTATGTTATCATGCCCGGGACTTTTATCTTCTTTTAGTTTGTCTATTTGCCTTATTAATTCCTGTTCTTCGAAGGGTTTTACCAATAGTGATGTTATATTATTATCTATTTGATCTATACATGTCTTTGTTTTATTATTGTTATTATTATTGTTTTGGTAGCTGTAGAGTTCTCTGTAGTATTTTGTAGCTGTTGTAACGATATCTGTTCGTGTCTGAATTCTTTTGTGAGAGGTTTTTGATTTTAGTTTTGGAACCCATGTCTTACTAGTATTAAGTATTTTAAAAGCTCTTTTTTGACTTCCTGACTTTGATAAGTTCGATTCTATTATTTTCATCCTGTAATTTTCATAGTCATTTCGTAATCTTTTGTTTGAAGTTTTGTATAAGTTTGAAAGTTCTTTTCTTTCCTCTCTGGTTTTGTGTTGTTTTTTGTGTAGCTCTGCCCGTCTTTTTAACATATCTTTTGTTTCTGTTGTTATTATATTAATTGTTTCATTTTTAGTGCTTGTTTTGTTAATGCTTTCTGTTATGGCTGATTCTATTTTGCTATAGTGGGATTCAACACTATCAGTTACACCCCAAGTTACTTGTTTTAATTTACTTTTTAAGGTGGTTAGGAAGTTGCTTATGTTTTCTTCACCTTGTAGTAGAGTTAGATGGTTACTGAACATTGCCCTACTTTTCTTCTGTTTTTCTAAGTTAAATGTACCTCGTACTAATTTATGGTCGCTCATGAATAGGTTTATATTTAAAGTGTCTATGTTTGAAAGATTTTTTGGTTTATTACTTAAAATATAATCGATTTGGTTTTTGACATTTCCATTACATTTGACATTGCTAATCCATGTCCATAATTTTTTGTGATTTTTCTTAAATAGTGTATTTATTATTGTTAGTTTATTTTCTTGTGCGTATTGTACTAATCGATCACCTCTTTCATTTCTACTGCCATAACAATGCGGTCCCATTATTAAGTTTTCGTTTTGTTTTCTTTGCCCTATTTTTGCGTTGAAGTCACCCATTATAAATAATATTCCGTTGGTAAAGCTAAGAGCTGTATGTACTTGATCGTAAAAAGATTTTATTTCCTCTTCAGATGATTCTAGAGTGGGTGCATATACCTGGATTAATGATAGTTTTGTGGTTTCAAATTTAAGGTTTAGTATACACACTCTTTCTGATATCCCTATGTAATTTTCAATGTTTGACTTATATTTTTTTTTGATCAAGAAACCAACCCCGTGCAAACCTTTGGTTTCTCCAGTATAGCAAAAAATATGTTCTTCATGTTCTTCAATATGGCTTCCTAATTTTCTAACTTCTGCTAATCCAATAATATCATATTTTATTTTATTTAAAGAATGTTTAAGTAATATCATTCGTTCAGGAGAAGACAGTGATCTTACATTGTATGTACAAATATATAGTTTCTGCTTATTTGTTGGAGGGTTATAGTCATTATCTCCCTCGGTGACTGGCCGTACTGGGAGATTGAGAGGGGCCTTTTGTGATTGCTATTCTGTGTCAATATACTCAGCACTTGTTGATGGTTCGTGCAAAGTCCTTTCAGAATTATATATTTGCTTTGGTTTTTGTAGAATATAATTTTTCATTGATGTTGTTGTTTTATTTTTCTTGACAGCTTGTTTTTTATTTTTTCCAATATTTGAGCCACTCGCTGTTATAATTTCGGGAGACTCAGATAAGATTCTTTTTTTGGTATATTTCTGCGTTAGGTTTTTGTTTTTGCCCGGTAATACAATAAGTTTGTCATATTTCAGAAAAGCTGTGTTGCCTGCTTCTTTTTCTTCTTTTAATTGAGACTGTAACTCCCTGCGCTTGTTTAAAACTTGTAGAGGATAGTCCTGTTTAATATAGTATGGAGAGTTCTTTAAACACTTTTGATTTTGTTGGATTTTTATTTTTAATCCTAATGTGCTAAACGTAATAACAATCGGTCTGGTTTTTCCACCTTTTTTACCAATTCTTCTTACAGCCTCTATACCATTTTCATATTGCAAACCAAAGTAGTTCTGTATTAGGTCTATTATTATTTTTTCTAAGTCATGATATGATTTTTCACGTTCTTCTACCTCAAAAATAATTAGGTTTTTGCGTCTTAGGCGACGTCCTGCGTGAGCGATCTAGACGCGAACGCGAAGCGGCGCGGCACGGCGCGAAAACAACAAACATTCGAAACCTATTGAAGTGGCCTATGTAACCAAACGCACGTGGGGTGCGGTGCGGAGCGGCGCGAATTGACGCGAACGCGATCAGTTGGCTTGATATTTTCGCGCGAAGTGGACGCGTCGGCCATATTTTTTTCAAGCAAAAATTGTTGTTGAATTAATGTCGGAAGTAGAACTTCTTATTAATGCTATCCAAGAACGTCCTACATTCTGGGACAAAAGGAATAAAAGTGATACACTTCTTCAATATCTCATATTTAAGACTAGCTGTGCCCGCGACTTCGATCGCGTGGACTACAGGATAAAATCAAACTATGATAAAAATTAAGATTTGTTTTTTTCTACGTATTTTTCCAGGATAAAAAGTATCCCATTTTATGCCCAGGATAATAAAGTATAATTATACCAAGTTTCATCGAAATCGAACCGTTAGTTTTCACGTGATGCCTGAACATACACACAGACAGACAGACATACAGACAGACAGACAGACAAAAAATTTTTTAATCGCATATTTGGGTTTGGTATCGATCCAGTAACACCCCCTGCTATTTATTTTCTCAATATTTTCAATGTACAGAATTGACCCTTCTACAGATTTATTATATGTATTCTTGTGAATTTAGACCAGAAGTGAGCCTTTTTTTTAAAAAAACAAGCTTACTAAATCGACCTCAATTTATTTTAAGAACTGAAAAGGCTAAAACACAATTTAACTAACTGAAAAGACAACTAATCTACCAACAATGATATTTTTAGAAACAAACCGGCAGAGTAACAACCTAATAACGCTACCACGATAAGTGTCATGACACAACTACCCCCCGATGCCGGTTATGCATCGACTTTTATAGTTTTTTTCCCTACTCCAACATCCTTTTTTCTGTTTATCTTCCACACGGCCTTTCCTGACAGAAGACCGTCCTCGGGCTTCTTCACCTTCTAACCTTGGAGTTCAGTTAGAACCTCGACATCGAAAACCTGAGTAACGCCAGGAGCTATAGACATCACACTCTCATCATCAGCTGCCGTATAAATAATGAAATCACCAGATGAAAAAAAACACAAAGTGCATTTCTAAAACTTGCGTGTCTATATAAAGGTTTCAATTTGATTCATTCGTGGGCTAAGCTCACCTAGCATAACCTAAGCACAATGGATGTGAAACAAACAGATATCTGTACCAATTACCTGGGGCAGGACCCGTCGGGGGAGTGCGCCCTCACGACTCGCCAGAGAACCATGTCATAGCTTTGCGTGTGTAAATCAGTACCTATAAAAGCATGTTTCAACCCAACCTAACCACAAATATACGTTACCTAGCATAACCTAAGCACAATGGATGTGAAACCAAACAGATATCTGTACCAATTACCCGGGGCAGGACCCGTCGGGGGAGTGCACCCTCACGACTCGCCAGAGAACCATGTCATAGCTTTGCGTGTGTAAATCAGTACCTATAAAAGCGTGTTTCAATCCAACCTACCCCCAAATATACGTTTAATGTTTGCTGCAAAAACATATGCAACGGTCAACTCATAGTATGATCACTGCTCCAGGACGACATGTCTGAGTAACCTCCAAGACACTGTCCGAGCTCACACACATTAATCTAAAGCTACACAAGGTATGTTCCATATACTAGGATCGCATGTCCGAGCGCACTCCAAGACAGCATCCAATAATATGAAACCGTACCTCACTTGAAGTGCATCTGTCGGCCAGGACAGCATACCCGAGTACAAAGACCTGCGAGACATGCTATCCCCGACCGCAAGATGCATCTTCCTTTGAATGTGTCAACCCCAAATCCCAATGAGAAAACACAAAATAAGCATCTTTTACATACACAATAAAAATTTTACAGTTAACATTTATATACAAGCCCGGCAAAAGGCACAGCACCTACTATCACACCGATCACGACTACCGCAACGCTCATGACGTGAACTACAATCTACATCGGCAACTTTCACTGCGATCTCGCTGGTTGTCTGATATTACAACAAAAAAAAAAGATCTAAAAATAACCGTTAATTCAAATCATTTAATTTTCTAATTAAAGCCTGACAAGCAAAACCAAACTAAACTATACACAGCGACCAACACAAAACACGAATTACCAAAATCAATGAAAATACACCAAAATCACGATACCCTCCGATAAAAACTTTTAAACAAAAACGAACAACAAATATCACACGCTAACAAAAGTAGTGGGCGAAACAGGACCTATCCCACTTCTGATCTTGTGAATTTAGACCAGAAGTGAGCCTTTTTTTTAAAAAAACAAGCTTACTAAATCGACCTCAATTTATTTTAAGAACTGAAAAGGCTAAAACACAATTTAACTAACTGAAAAGACAACTAATCTACCAACAATGATATTTTTAGAAACAAACCGGCAGAGTAACAACCTAATAACGCTACCACGATAAGTGTCATGACACAACTACCCCCCGATGCCGGTTATGCATCGACTTTTATAGTTTTTTTCCCTACTCCAACATCCTTTTTTCTGTTTATCTTCCACAGTATAGATATGAATTTTCCAACAACATTAGCTTCCGTCCGCCCATGACAAATGTTTAATGTTAACTGAACTGAACGGCGGCGGAGGGCGCGGAGGGGACGGTTCGCGCGCACGTAGGACAGAGTAGCCGCATCGCTCCGCACCACATTAAATTCGCATCGGATCGTTTCGCAATCGCGTTCGCGTTGAGTCGTCCACGTAGGACACTGTGTTATATATCTCTCAAAGTTATTGATTAGTAACGAATGTTCCTCTAATTTATTTTCTAGATGTTCGTTTTTTATTTCCAAGTTCCTAAACTTTTCATTTATGTTACTGTTTATTGTAGTTTTTATGTCCTCTTTCATTTCAAGCATATCTAATTTTTGTTGTTTCATTTCCTTCTGCATGTTTTCCAGCAACATTTTTATTTCCTCCATGGTTTTAGAAAAGTAAATTTTTGTCTCAAGTTTTAATTTATTTACATACAACGCCCTCTATTGACAGTAGTGAGCTTCGATGACTCCTATAAAATACCGAGGTTGTGAGATCGAGATCGATGAGTCGACGTCGTGTTGGTTAATTTGGATAGATGGCGTTGATTGTAGTGGTAGTCATTGTTTACGGTACGAATTAAAATAATGTAATATTAAAGTTATATTTGTGATATTTGTTTCGATTTTAAAAAAAAACACTATTATTTAGCACATTTGACAATCACAGTTCACTTATTGTTTATATTTTTTTATGTAAAACTTTTGTTTTTTTCACTTGACACATCACAGCTGATCGTTGTATTTTAAATTCGAAACCGATAGTTTTTTCTAATTCACTGGGATTTCACTTGATCCTTTATATAGTCTTTTTAAAACTTGATCTAATTTCACTGAATTTGTCACTTTTTACTTATTGCTTTGGTGTTTTATATTTTTATTTTAGTTTTAAACACGGACTCGATGTTTATCGTGTGGCACTGTGGCGCCTTCCCAATACAAAATTGAAATACATAATATAATAATGTCCTCTCGACTGATTTCGGCCACGGCGGCCAATCTCCTTGAGACGAGCCAACTGCGCAGGAGATATTATAGTGCAGACACAAGTGCACTCTCTGTTCCTATCACTCTCATACTCCGGTGGGAGGACATGAGAGACGACCAGTGCGAGTTAAGGCGCAGAACTCTGGGCGGTTACTAAGTCTTACCAAACAGAAAGACTCAATAACTAAAGTTGGCCCGGGACTCGCACCCAGGACCTCCGCATAAGCAGCCGAATATGCTACCTACTACACCACCAGTTAAAATACAAAAACAATAAGTAGATGACAAAAAGTTGACATATGACATTTGCTCTGTACTTGCTGTCATGTACGGTCCCAGATCCCAAAGTCCCGGGTTGGAATCGGGGATTAATACATGTTGTAAGGTTGTTAGGTAAGTTAAAGAAATAAATAAATATGTTGGGACATTATTCCAACAGCGCCATCTAGTTTCGTGGTAAGCTACGAGGCTTGTGTTACGGATACCTGATAGTTGATACACTACACGTATAAATTTTAAATACATACATATTATAAATAAGCACCCATGACAGGAGTGCACACAATTTATATTTATATTTGAACTCGACAAATGAACGTCCCCAGCGGGACTCGAACCCGCGACCGCAAGCACAGCAAGTAGGGTCACTACAAACCTAGCCAAATGTGTCATCATCTCTCATCACAATAACATCTAAGCCAAATGCACCTAAAAACAGAAATAAGTAGAAAAACGTAAAACCTCACCTCGTTTCTTATGAACTCTATCAACATGCAGCTCTCTATTGTAGTGAGCCTTGAACACTTTCCCGCACACTTCACACGGAAAATCACCTACTTCGTGCCTTTGCTGGTGCATTAAGAACCTCCCCCGATCCACGAACCCCAGACCACAGGTCTCACACACATAATTACTAAAGTGTTCATTCATATGCTTATTCAACGCATGGAAGTATAAAAACACTGAGTCACACAACGCACACTTCAATTCACTGTTCAGTCTAAACGGTAAAATCAAATCTCTGTTATTGAAATAATACTTTTTATTATGCACTGTTGTGATATGACGCTTGAATGTTTCTAAGTCATCGATCTTCTCTGGACATAAGCGGCAATCAATTCTGCTTAAATCAATTTTGATCATGTTCTTGTGTTCGGTGATCTTGAATTTCTTGGGATGGTGGGCACATATTGTATGGTTTCGGAGTAATTGTGGGTCCAAGAAGTTTTCTCCGCAGTAGAAGCATAGAAGATGGTTATGCCTACATTTGAACGGACAGACGTATGAAAATTCAACTATTGTTAGGATGTTCGTTTCAGTTATGTATGATGGGTCTCTTTCTCTCATTCTTTGTTGAAGTTTTGACATTGGTATGACTGAAACAAAATATCATAATTAATAATCGCGCTAGACAATACGAATACTGAAATTAGACTAGACCGAGACTATAAGAAATCTAAAATCTTCATGAATCGATCGAGACTATATAGAAACTTAAAGAATAGACTGAAATTCTTTTTTATTTTTGGAGTCCAAAATGGTCCAAGCGGGGCCCTATTACTAAAACTCCTCTGTCTGTCTGTCTTTCACCAGGCTGTATCTCATGAACCGTGTTAGACGGTTGAAATTTTCACAGATGATGTATTTCTGTTGCCGCTATGACAACAAATACTAAGAAACATAACAAAATAAGTTTTTAAGGGTTCCCATACAACAGACATGATTTTTTTGCCATTTTTATACATATAAATATGGTACCCTTCATGAGCAAGTTCGACTCGCGCTTGTTTTATTAATATACCTTCAGCCCTTTTTAACGTCCCACTGCTGGGGGTGGGCCTCCTCAGTACGAGGGGGATCAGGCCATAGTTCATTTTCGACTTTTACTTGATACTATAATGAAGGAAAATATGATGCTTAAATATAACCTGCCAAGTGCCAAGTGTGAGTTGGATTCACATAAAAAATTTTAAAGACTAATAATTTTACTTACTTGGCCTATTTATTTTTCTACAAACATTGCCATTGGATATTACATGTTCATTGGTTTTTGGAGCACCGCCATCCTTTTGCAAGTCATTTGACCTTTTCGCTATTTGGTTGAGTGGTACGTCATCATTCGAACTATCATGAGCCTCCTCTTTAATATCATCTGGGAAAAATTGATCGTTTGTTATAATGTATGGCCGAGTTATATACAATTAATATATATATATATATATATATATATATATATATATATATATATATATATATATATATATATATATATATATATATATATATATATATATATATATATATTCTTGTGAATTTAGACCAGAAGTGAGCTTTCTTTATAAAAACAAGCTTACTAAATCGACCTCAATTTATTTTAAGTATCTGAAAACGCTAAAACACAATTAAATTAACCAAAAAGACAACTAAGCTACCAACAATGATATTTTGAAGAAATAAACCAACAGAGTAACGACCTAACAATGCTACCACGACAAGCGTCAAGATACAACTACCCCCCGATGCCGGTTATGCATCGACTTTTATAGTTTTTTCCCCACTCTAACATCCTCTTTCCTATTCATCTTCCACACGGCCTTTCCTGACAGGAGACCGTCCTCGGGCTCCTTCATCTTCTAACCTTGGGGTTCAGAACCTTGACATCGAAAACCTGAGTGACGCCACGAGCTATAGACATCACACTCTCATCATTGCTGCCGTATAAGCAATAACATCTCCAGACAGAAAAAAAACACAAAGTGCATTTCTAAAAACTGCTTGTCTATATTAAGGTTTTAATTTATTCATTCGTGGTCTAAGCTCACCTAGCATAACCTAAGCACAATGGATGTGAAACAAACAGATGTCTGTACCAATTACCCGGGGCAGGACCCGTCGGGGGAGTGCGCCCTCACGACTCGCCAGAGAACCATGTCATAGCTTTGCGTGTGTAAATCAGTACCTATAAAAGCATGTTTCAACCCAACCTAACCACAAATATACGTTACCTAGCATAACCTAAGCACAGTGGATGTAAAACAAACAGATATCTGTACCAATTACCCGGGGCAGGACCCGTCGGGGGAGTGCACCCTCACGACTCGCCAGAGAACCATGTCATAGCTTTGCGTGTGTAAATCAGTACCTATAAAAGCGTGTTTCAATCCAACCTACCCCCAAATATACGTTTAATGTTTGCTGCAAAAACATATGCAACGGTCAACTCATAGTATGATCACTGCTCCAGGACGACATATCTGAGTAACCTCCAAGACACTGTCCGAGCTCACACACATTAATCTTAAGCTACACAAGGTATGTTCCATATACTAGGATCGCATGTCTGAGCGCACTCCAAGACAGCATCCAATAATATGAAACCGTACCCCACTTGAAGTGCATCTGTCGGCCAGGACAGCATATCCGAGTACAAAGACCTGCGAGACATGTCATCCCCGACCGCAAGATACAACTTCCCTTGAATGTGTCAACCCCAATGAGAAAACACAAAATAAGCATCTTTTACGTACACAGTAAAAAATAAAATAAAAATTTTACAGTTAACATTTATACAAAGGCCTGGCATAAAGCACAGCACCTACTATAACACAGATCACGACTACCGCCACGCTCATGACGAGGACTATAACTACATCGGCGACTTTCACTACGATCTCACTGGTTGTCTGACATAACAACTAAATTTTCTAATTTAGGCCTGACAAGCAAAACAAAACTAAACTAAACACAGCGACCAACAAAAAAACATGAATCACCAAAATCAATGAAAATACACCAAAATCACGGCACCCTCCGAAAAAACTTTTAAACACATACAACCTACAAATACCTCATGTTAACAAAAGTTGTGGGCGAAACAGGACCTATCCCACTTCTGATCTTGTGAATTTAGACCAGAAGTGAGTTTTCTTTATAAAAACAAGCTTACTAAATCGACCTCAATTTATTTTAAGTATCTGAAAACGCTAAAACACAATTAAATTAACCAAAAAGACAACTAAGCTACCAACAATGATATTTTGAAGAAATAAACCAACAGAGTAACGACCTAACAATGCTACCACGACAAGCGTCAAGATACAACTACCCCCCGATGCCGGTTATGCATCGACTTTTATAGTTTTTTCCCCACTCTAACATCCTCTTTCCTATTCATCTTCCACAATATATATATATATATATATATATATATATATATATATATATATATATATATATAGCGACATCGCTCGCGTTCTAATCACTATTAAAAATAGGAATTGGTTGGAATTAGGTACGTTGATAATTCTTTCAAAAATTCTAAAAAAATCTTCGCTTCTTGTAAGAGCTATTAGCTAAACAGTGGGCAAGACGGTGCGGGGTATGGTCGGCGATTGCATCAAGCGAAGCGGCGCTTGAAGCAGCGCTTGCATTTTATTCTCGCGTCCATATTTTTTTGCGACATTTTACAAAATAAATTAAAATACTTGACAAATTATATACTAAAACCTTCCTCGAGAACCACTCTATCCATTGGTGAAAACAGCATGAAAATTGGTGCAGTAGTTTTTGAGTTTTGCGCAAACAGACAGACTAACTCGGCGGAGGACTTCGTTTTATAATATGTATAAATGACAAAAACATCATGAGGAATTTTTGAAAGATTTTAACCAGTTTTTTATATACATGTGTAGTCTACCACACTTTGCCAGCATGGAGAGCTTTGGCCAGATCAGGCTTATTGAAGAGTGGCCCGATAATTATGACTAACTACAGGAATTTGGATTTTAAAATGCTTACACTCAAGTGAGATGATTATAATTAACACAACCAGAGAGTTAGGTGCAAAACTGAAGACCCAGGAGTTCAATTTTGTAGGTCAAATATTTATACTTACAGGTTTCATCACCTATGATTTCTCTCAATGGTGAACAATATGCTTCCATAGACTCTAAATCTGGAGGTTCCACTTTCACTTCCACTTTTGACTCATCATTTTCTTCTTTTGTATCTAACTCTATTAAAAATTAATATAAAAATTATATTTCTGTTCTTTTTAAAAGTACATTATAGTTCACTTAACCAAGAGTTAATGTAAGTCAGTTAAAATGTCTTCACTTTCTTTGGTGTAGGGTATAATGGTTCAACAGATTTAACCCGTCAATGGCGAACATATGAGACACAATAGATTTTCAATTGTTATAAATCTATATTGTCCCCGCGCCCGTTGATGGGTTAAAATGAAATTCAGAATGGCAATAGCTTTTATTCACATTTAACTTATCCTTGAAATAAAAAAAAATAATGAAGTATATCTCATGTATCAATATATATCATCAGTATATTATCAATATATATCATCAATATATAGATCAGCAGAAAACAATAAAAAAGCCCTTAAACTTACCTTTTTCTTCTTCATCGCACATCTTCACTTGTAAAAATGCCTCTTCACATTTTAAAACTTGTTTCTTAAAAGCTAATGCCTCTCTCAGCTTATGTACACATGTTGCACAAATAAGTCTTTCCGTTGGTTTCCCATCTAAGTGTGATAGCTGAAAAGATATTTCATTTAGTTTAAAATTTGAATATTTTCATTAATGATATAAAACATATACTATATGAATATGACATTAACATATATTAATTAAAAAAATAAATAAAAAACAACTGTCGAGTTTCATGCCAGCTTTTCTCAGCAGAAATTCCTTCAAAGCCAGTTGTAGCTTCCTCACAGACTTACAGACTGACATTTAATTTAAATTCCATATTATCACAATGTAAATGTGACGATTCAAAAGTGCTTGTAAAAATCTATTTGAATATAGTGTATTTTGATTTGATTTAATTTTCATATTAGAAGAAATTTTGTAATATCAGCCTATTGTTATGAACTAAGAAGAATACTTACTAATAAACTAAAACAATCCATGATTATATCAGAGTAAATTTCCTTTTGACCAAAACTTTCGTATTCCACATTTAGTACACGACACTTTTTAATTGTCCCACAACATCTGCAAATGCCTGCATCGTATACAGGTCCCTTGCCTTTTTTCATATTCATTTTAAATTAGCATAATATTAATGATTTGTGATGAAATAAATAATATTAATGATTTGAGATGAAATAGAATTCATTCGAATTTAAATATTATAAATCATTCATGATTTTTATATAATTCATAGCGTTTTATTATGGATGTTGAATAGTTACATAAATATAACATTTATTGAGGGATTTGGGAATTAAAAATAAGTATTTTGTTTGGTGAATAAAAAATCACAAAACAAATTTGACAATTGACATTATAGTTGTTGTTGTTGTTTTTAAAATTTATCCCCAATAGGGAAAGGCAAAGGACTATAGTCCATACAGCCTTGACATTATGGTTATTTTATGACTGCTGAATTTATAATTTTTTTAATCTGTAATTAGTGATAAAGCTACTTTTAGTTATTATTTTTTATTTTAAAAAGCATATTAGCTTAGCAAATATAGAAATCTAAATAACATCTGCGTGATATGTTGTTCATACGGTAAATATTATTTTTTATTATCTTTCAACTTTAAAAACTGCCAAGTGTGAGTCGGACTCGTGCACAGGTTTCGTACAAACTTGTAAGTTGTAGGTATGGAAATAGGTCACCTATTACAGGTATCGAGTATTGAAGTTCTTATGAGTTTTAACGTGTTTCTCAAACGTAAATATTAATAATACGAAATAAGAATGTTCATGCATACCAAACACAAAGGTTCTTGACAGAAATACGGATAACAAAATCATCCTAAAAGGATTCTTTTTCCCGTTTTCAAGTACGGAACCTTAAAATCTGTGTTTAATTTGTATACTATACATTGTGACAAGTCATAGCCGGTTTCAACTTTTTCAGAAATCGTATGTTATAGGTCCTATTGTTCTTTTGATTGATTAGGTCGAGATACAAGTTATAAGCATAATACGCCAACCACTTACTTTTAACTTTCACAGGCTAAAAATAATGTATAAAATTCCTATTCTTTTTTCACATCTTTGAATATTACATTCCTTAGATTATTAATAATTAATGAAAAAAAGAATAATTACAGTAAAACATCTCTTAAACGGTTTAGTCGCGAGCATGTATTTGCGCACGAAGAAGAGTTCGAGTTACAAGATTTTAGTATTTTACTGCTGTGGTTACTTGTGTATTTTTTTCTGTCGAGAAAATCTTAGTAACAGCTCGGAACTGGAGAGTTAGGGTGTTCCTCCCCTTAAACTGAAAACACCCGGTGGTCCTGTGCTATATCTTATCGCGAGGGTCGAATCAACTTGAAGAGAGCCAACTGCTTTAGTGTTTGTTCTTGTGCATTAAATCTACGCAGATATTATTCTTCGTCAGATTGGACCAACTTGGCCGAAACCTGTCAGGAAGGCATTATTTTTATTACAGACAATAAAAAACAATTTTAATTATATTTATTTATTATATATTCAGATATGTACTTTAATACATTAAGTAATTAGAAAACAAACAAAATAAAAATATAGGGTAAAATAAATTAAAAATAATCTATATTTTTTGAATATTCTTTGTTTTTTTTAATAATTTAGTATATTATGCACATTGAATATTTTGTGGAAAATTTTTTTGAAATCGTCATTATAATCGATACGGAAGCCACATCTGTAGGTTTCAGAATTTTAAGTCTGAAAAAGTATCACCAGAAAACTGTTTTTTTTTTATGATTACAGCTCAACAGATTATTGTTGAAACAGTTGAATTAAATAAAAAAAATATACCCACCTAAGAGAAACTACACACATTATTAGTTAACTGTGGACTAATAAATTAAATACAGTTTTCATTCCTTCCATCATTAGGTTATGTAATAATTGTTATTATTACCTACAGTCTACTCTATAATACTAAAACTACGAGGTTGAGATCGCGTATAATGACACCGCAAGGTGTATATAGGGTAGATGTAAGGAGGACTATCTTGTGTATGAAAAGTGTTCGTCAAAATGTGTTAAATTAGGGTGGCGCAACATTAGCATCAGGGTAAATTTTAAGGCAAGAAATAATTCTTCAGTCGCTATTATTAAATATAAATTTAATAATAGCGACTGACCCTCGCTTCGCTCGGGTTCGTCCCTTTGGTAATTCACCTTTTAAGCCTTCTCTGGACTTCCACAAATAATTCACGACCAAAATTATATATATATATATATATATATATATATATATATATATATATATATATATATATATATATATATATATATATATATATATATATATATATATATACAAAGAATATATCTTTGTTGTGACGCCACGGTAGTAAGTGGGTTGATCACACTTCACTCAGTTTACAGCTGCTAGATTCATATACCCTTTAGCTACACTAGCGCTATTCTGGAAGGTATTTGAACTATTAATTAACGCTTACAGATGGTCACTTATCAACTCTTGTCTTTCATATAAGATAGTACTCCTTGCCTCTTCACTCCATGGTAAAAATTATTGTGACATCTGGTATAAAAAGTATTGAAAAATTTCCATGTACACCTTATGTAGTAAAAAGTATTAAGAACAAAGCTAAGTTAGCCTAGAAAGTAGGAAGGGATTCCCCCTATTTTGCGTTCACACTTCACCTTATCGTGGTGACAAGGCTCATTAGGGTCTGGCATGTCAGCCAAGCACGAAGCTAAGAAAAGCACAAGGAGGACTTTGGTGGGCGGTGTTCCAACAGGGTTGCTCCTGGTACTTCTCAGATAGCAGAGTGGAACAACCCTTTGGCTGAGGTATGCTTCGGCCTGGTCGTCCTGGTTGAATGAATAATCAATCCTGCGACGGCTCATAAAAATGTTTACTACACATTGTAATTCCCTTCCATCTCCACACTTTGGTGTTGCCTTTTTACATGATTTTTTAAATTTATGTTCTGGACAAAAGATGCGTTACACAATTCACATTTAAACTTCTTTTCACTGCTGTGCGACTGCATGTGCACTTTTAGGCCTCTTAAACGGGGATAGGACTTTCCACAGTATTCACATCTGAAGTTCCTCTCCCCGGTGTGGCTGGCCATGTGTTCCTTCAACCGAGAGGGTAGGTAGAATCGTTTGTCGCACAAATCACATTGATGTTTCAAAATTTTTAAGTGAAACCGTCTGTTGTGCTCTCGTAGAGATTTCCGACTATCGTACGCCCTATCGCACTTTTCACATTTGAACGTCCTCTCTTCTCCATGTACTTTTATCATGTGTCGATACCGGAGCGTGTAGGAGAAGAAAAGTTCGTCGCATTTATTGCATTGATACGCAGCCTCTTTTTTGTGGGTCCTTGCTATGTGTATATATCTCGTATACTTGGATTTGAAGGTTTTCCCACATTCTTTACACGCGAAACTCTCTTCAACCTTCTGGTGAGTTTTCTGATGAAGAATTAGCATTCTTTCTTCGAAATAATGCGCCCCGCACATATCACAAATGCATGTACCAAAATGTTCGGCCATATGCTTTTTTAGGGCATGAAAAAAACTAAACGTCGCCCCGCATTCTGTACAAGATGGCGAACCGGAAGTCAGACGATATTTCAGGAAGTTGTCAGAGTTGTGGTGATATGTTTTTTGGTGAATATTTTTTATGTGATCCGTAAATTTTTCTAAGTCATCAATATTTTCTGGACATAGTCGGCAGTCTATCCGGTATATATCAATCTGTAATTTTTTGTTACTCGTTGTACTTAATAGGACATCTTTTAGGGTGCTTGGATCATGTGTCATAGAATGTTCTCGAAGTTTGTTGGGGTCTGTGAACACTTGCCTGCAGTAAACGCAGAAAAAGTCACTAAATGATGTATCGAACGGACAAGCATATGAGTTTTCCACTATTGTTACGAAATTTTGGTAGGATTTACTATTCTCATTGGTTTTGTAGCCATTTTGTTTGTGTGGTTGTGTTGACTGCTCGGGAAGTTCTGGAAAAATGAATTTATTATATATTTTTGTACCTAATTAAAAATTACGATTATTTTTGGGGGTTATTTATTTATATTTGAATTACATAGCAGCTTAAAATTGTCTTAATTACTTTTTCGAACAAAAAAGCATGTTCTTATTTCGTTTATAGTTTAAATATAAAGTTAAAACCAAGTTTTATTTAAAAAATATAATTCGTCGATTAACTCAAATAGATTCAGTAAGAAAATATAAATAAAAGTCATCTTTTTCGCAATAATATAATTTATTATAATATATAACGTGAAAAGATTTCTAAGTTAATTCCCGCGTTTCCATACACGCGAGCGCGCCTGCGCCGACGCCGTCGTCGGCGCCGGCCGCCTAGGTTCGTAGTTCCCCGCCCGGGGACCGCCCGAAGACGTCCGATCGACATCGGCCGACACTCTCAGTAGGTAGGTAATGTACAGTTACACTCACCTACAGACACACATTTACTCACTCCACGGGGTAAAGTATAAATTTTCATTATTAGTGTAATAATTCATTTTGTACACATTTACGTAGATTAACTCTATTTTCAGGTCTGGTGGCGCGAGGAAAGCGCCACCACAACATTTCCCGAGTCGTCAAGAGACTCCAAGCTCCGAGGTCGGGCTCACTAGCCCGCCTCCCCCTCCCGGTGACGCTGTCAAGGCCCCTCAGGCTAACAGCAAAATTGACATAAGATAACATAACATAACTAAGTTAATTCCTACAAGATTGAGGGATTTTACGATACGATCAAATTTAATTTGTGTACATAATATAAACTTCGAACAGCATCCAAATGGTAGCATACAAAGACAATTCGAGAGAAGTAGGTTCTAATTCCAGGTCCTATGGCACAGGTGTTTTCATGTGCGAATTATTTTCCAACATGATTACCTTGTCTTACGATAAAGGAAAACATTGTTAGGAAACCTGCATGTCTGAGAGAACCTAGCAAGTTTTCAAAGGATTTGTTAAGACCGCTAACCCACACTTGGCCAGCGAGATGGACTAATAGCTTGATAAAATAATTTGTATAAGCGTATTAGTGATGTCCGGTGATTTCATTGATCTTGGCTTCCGACTGAAGTAATTCTTATAAGTCCTATCAATGTTTAGTACGGACTACGTGCATTATCTCTTGTATATCAGGATAGGAGGTCCCAATCAAGTACTTCTACATCCGTATATTCATCATCCGATGAACGTCTTGATAAATCTGTAAGAAGTTTTGCTTCTTTACTTGATTCAAATTTATTTTCTTTAATGTGTCCTTCTTCTTTCTCAAATACATCTATATTTTTAGTTTCTCCTAAATTTTGTTTTAATTTTTTCTTAGCAATCTCATCACTATCGTACATTTCATCGTTTATTAAAGTTTGATCATTATTTTTGCATTCTGTTCCTTTTGGCGCTTTTTTTCTAGGTCTACCTCGTTTTTTCGGTTGAGTTCTGAAGTATTCTATATTTCTCACTAACTTATTTGTTTTTTCGCACTTGAATTTCATGTCTTCCTCCATTACATCTTCCAACATCTCTATTTCAAATTCTTCATCTTCAATAAACGAACTTATATCTGGCGGATTGACTTCTAAATAAGTCGTGGAATTTTCATCTGTTTCGGACATATCGTATGGAAGAACCCTATCTTCAGAAGCTTGTGGAAGTTTATTGCAGACAGTCCGTGGAGAAAATGGATACAGGCCACAACTGCGGAATCCTGCTTCGATATTAGCCGATAGAATTTCCTCATTTCTTAATATAATTTTTAACAGTCGTATAAACAATATTTTCGACAACGGTATCATTTGCACTTTGCTTGTTTTACGATATTGCCCCAAAATTTTTTTCCAAGTCGATTTGATCGTTTTAAAAAAGGCTCCGTCAAATGGCTGTAGTAAATACGTCGAATTAGGTAACAAACAAACAAACTTAATGTTGTTATCGACACATAGATTCATACATCTTGGAGATATGTGAGCACTTACATTGTCACAGAATAATATTTTTTGCCCTTTCCGTTTATTGGCAAAGGGAAGAAAATTAAATTCCAACCAATCTTCGAAAACAGTTTTGTTGAACCAGCCAGTATTTGAAACAGCTGTGCGAAAACCAGAGACAACTTGAAAAACAGAATTGGAATATGGTTGTGTTTCTTTGAAAATAAAATATGGTGGCAATATTTTTCCTGCCGCATTACCACAGAAGGAAACAGTATAGCTCGATTTTAGCCCATTTTTTACGTAGCCCGGGTTTCTAGACTCTCTGCGGAAAACCACTTTATGCTTATTCGGATTTTCATTAAAACCCAATTCATCAATGCTATATATATTATTTGGTGAAATGCCATCTATCTCATCAGATATATTATCAAAAAAATATTCAATTTTGTGTTTATTAACTTGAAGATGCTTAGCTTGTGAACTTTTACCTATCACATTTTTAAGAACAGGGTGCCGCTCCAAAAATAAAGCTCCCCAGTCATATCCGGGTAAATTATTTTTGAATGTGGCAATCTTTTTATTTTTGTTATCTAAATATCTTTTGACTATTAGACGAAAATCTAACATATTCATTGTCACGCCGACTTCACTAAGCATTAATAAATGATTTTCGAAATATTTTTCTTCGCTATCTGTGAACGTAACAGGTCTACCAACATTTTTGTTATGTTTATCCTTTAATTTGTAAAATAATGTGGCAGCTGGTATTTGATAGTGTTGGGACGCTTCATTTCGCGACATAACACCCGATCTTATATTATTTAGGGCTTCCTCTAAGGCCTCTGGAGTGTAATTACTCTTGACGCCATATTTTCTGACCCCAGTATTATTTTTGATTTTTTTTCGCGTCGTTTTGGTGCTCTCTGAAAATAAGCATAGAGCGACGCACTTTACTAAAGTCAAAACGCGACGTTCAACAACTCTGTTACGAACAAGTGAATTAAAGTTACTGAAAAGTCTATTTTATTTCAAACCACACACAAACAAACACTTAATAAAAACACTCCTAAATAATTTAATGTTTCACTTTCTTCTCATTTTAGCAGCCTTCAAAATTACCTATCTTTAACATTCATACCATTTACATATTATCATGTCTTAAAATATTATTTTTTTAATTTTAATTAGTGTAAATTAAGAAAAACAACTATACTTATTTTGTTTAAAAAAAATATTTAGAGAAAAAATTAAAACAATCATTATTTAATCAGTACATATAAATAAAATTGAAGTGTTTGTTTTTAATTCCAAATTAACAGCTTTTCACTAAATGTGTACATAAACATATATCAAAAAACAATTTTTAAAATTTTTGTTTCTATCTGTCTGTTTGTTCCCACTAATCTCTGAAACGGCTAGACAATAAGGAGGACAATGGTTATAAAGAGTAGCTTAGGCTACTTTTTTTATTAGATTTGAAAATTATAAACACCATTTAATTTATTTAACTTATGGCCAACAAAATGGGCCGGGTTTGCTAGTGTTACAATTAATGTTAAATTAAAAATTTAATGTTACCCAAGATTCGGGTAGCAGCCGAATGGGCCGGCACGCCCCGTATAGTACCACTCTCTCACAGAAGACCGGCGTGAAGTGGCAGCTATGCTGTCGCGTTTCGTCCGGTAAGTGAGAGTCCAGGAGGCCCACTCCCCATTCCTCTTCCCTCCCTCCCTCTCCTGAAAGGCCGGCAACGCATCTGCAAGCCCTGTGGTGTTGCAGATGTCCATGGGCGGAGGTGATCGCTTACCATCAGGTGAGCCTCCTGCCCGTTTGCCCCCTTTGTCCCATAAAAAAAAAACTTACCAATATCCTGCATTGCTTTTAGTTTTTTCTTCAACCTCTGGGCATCATATAACATTTGCTTTGTGAGTACATCATCATTTTTGACTGTTTTTACTTTTTTGGCTGCCTTCAGTTTTTGTCTCAGCGATTTTCTTTTGGGTTTAACTATAGCTTCATCTTTTACATAATCTGTATCTAGAAATAGTAGAAAAATTAAGCTATAATGACAAATAAAAAAAAATAAAAAAAAATCTTGTACTGAAAATAATTAAGTTCCAATTATTATTTTTATTATCTATATTTTAATAAAATTTTAACTCAGTCGAATCTGAACATTGAATATATATACTGAAAAATCTTATTATAACAGTGATTATTATCAATACAGAAGCCTATAGTCGTGTTAATACCTCGCTGCAGATTCGGCCATAAATCATAATCGGACTAGGGATGTGCGCTAGTTGCGCGCGCGCAAGGCCGCTATCGATAACGGAATCATCAAGGTTACGACGTAAACATACTGCATTCATTAAGTATGCAGGGTAACTAATGGGTAATTAACTAATTATTAAAAACTAAAGAGGGTAATTAGCAAATATGCTTAGCCTATTTAGTATAACTATTTTAGTTGTGCTGTGCTATTAAGTATATTTGAATCGCTACAAAAATAAATTAGACCATTACGTGTGAAATAAACGTGTTTTTATTTCTGTCACCCATTTATAAAGATACAAAAACAAGAACTATCGATATCACTCATCGACTGCAGTAATGCACAGCATAGTAGTGCACAATGCCGTGCCATAAGGCCCGTGAGTGGAAAGAGAGCGAAACACTCGAATGATTTATGGCCGAGTCTGCAGCGAGGTATTAACACTACTATAATCCATACTTTTTAAAATTTTTGTCTGTCTGTCTGTAACCGCAACACAAAAAAGCCACAGCACTTCAATGAAATTTGGTATGATGGTATTGGTTACAAACCTATACCATCGGACAGTATTGGCTATAAAACATTACATGGTATATGAATTTTTAGAATTTGGTTTTTAGTCTTTAGGTTTGGAGCCGCAGGAAATGCTAGTTTATCTATAAAATTGAAAAAAAAAAATGGAACAGATATAGATGAGAAATATAAAATTTAAAAAACAACATTTTTTGTAATATTTGTGAAACTTACCATTATCAAGGTATTCCAAAGTAACATCATCAAGATAGTCATTTTGTATTGAATCTAATTCTTCCTTTACTTTAGATTCTTCTTTCACATTTGTATTGTGATTATCTAAAATATGAAAAAACAGTAAACCATATGCAGAACTGTACATTTTTATAAAAATATCAACAATAGGTTATTACTTATTAGTACAATGCTTTCATCAATTTTCTATCAAATTTTTGAAAGACCTTATAAATTGAATAATTTTATTGCTTGAATCAACACACTTAAAGCAAACATAAGGATCATATATTTTTTTATATCAATTTACATTGTAACAACACAGATCAATAAATTGATATTAATGATATATTTCTAAATTTTTGTTGTGATATTCTATACCATAAATGATATAGGGAATGTGCACGAACTATAGGTGGCAGCACTAAATCGACAAAAGAGACACTATGCGGACAGTAAAGGAAACTTATCACACCCTGTCATCGTGCTTTCAATTATTTAAACAAAATTATCCCGTGAATTATATTAATTTTGAATACGATAAAAGTTTTAAAATATAGCTTCCGGTCTATCAATAATGATCGTCAGCTTTACCTAAATACCAAAGGTCAAAAGCTCATCAAGGCCCGCCATGTATTGGAGGTTGAAGAGATAGTAAATTAAGAAAATGAGGCGGTGGTAACGGGCAAAATTGTCGCACAAATTACAATATACAATGTTTACGACGTGAAAAGAATGGGAAATAATTTTCTGAATTATTGCGTTTATCATTTTTTGCGTTTTTCACATAACCAAGGCATGAGAGTATTATTACGTGGAAAGTAACAAAATTTTACGCTATTTGATTTATTTTCGTTCTTAGTAGATGTATCGGTCATCCTACTACATCCAGAAATCCTACTAATATTATAAACACTTTCACGTAAAAACTACTGAATGGATTTAAATGAAACTTTACAATAATATAGCTTATACATCAGAATAACACATAGGCTACAATTTATAAAGATATTGTGTGAATTGTATAAAATCCAAAATATGAAATAAGTAAGACATTAAAAGTTTGTATGCTAAAGGGGGTACCTAGGGACGAACCCGAGCGAAGCGAGGGTGAATCGCTAGTGCAACAATACATTATGAATAGCTAGAATAATAATTTTCACTCATAAAATTACTCGTTTACTTGTTATAAATGTCGATGACAACTATTAATACAGTACAAAATGTGTATTGGTGACGCCAGTCGGCAGCACCTCGTTGTGCATGTTCCCATATGTATGACAATTTCTTGATTTGAATATTTGAATTTAGATTATAAAATATATTTTTTTTTGAAAAAAAAATCTCAACTAGAAAATCTGCAAACATACATTAATTTATTCATTTATATGGAATAAATATCTTGAGTAAGAAAAATAGGAACAATTGGAATACCTTCATCATGTATTTTAGTTCTTAAGAGTTTTTCCTCGCAATGCAATACCTGTTGGCGGAAAGAACTTGCTTCCCTAAGTCGGGACACACATGTTGCACAGATAAGGCGTTCTAAATCTTCTCCATCCAAGTGAGATAGCTGAAAATGGAATATATGACCATCAATCTCTTATCTATATATATGGAACATTCATTATACTTACCATTCTTAACACTATAAAATTAAGCATTTTTATAAGGTTTAAGAAGTTACGATTTATTTTTTCATGTAAAATAATATCATAATTCATTAACTAAACTATGTCGGTATATTGTTCAAAGGACGATTGGTACATTTAAACATGTAACAAACATAACACTAATAGGAATGAAGTAGTATTATATCTAAATGTAATAAATGTAATATAATATGTACGTAGCAGAGGTCACATATTCTTACTATGCCCCAAGAACTGTGAAAAATAATTGTTAATAAATGATACAAAATATATAATTACCAGTAAACCAAAACAATCAACAAACATATCGGAATAAATTTCTTTTTGACCTCGCCATTCATATTCTACATTTAATAACCGGCATTTTTTTATTTCCCCACAACATCTACACACTCCAGGGTCAAAAATTGGTCCCTTTTTAGTGTTTATATTCATTTTAACTTAGAATGATGCATTAATTTTCATTTATTTACACTACACAAATTACTTATTACTATATTCTATAAAATATAAATATTCGATCGTTTGACAATTGACATATCACTATCAGCCCTATATTATCTATATTCTATACTCTTTGACTATCAATAAGATCGATAAGCTATTGAAAATAAGTTGCTGTTAATATTATAAAACAATATTATACTTAGTTTAGGCTTAGAATTGCAAAAATATTTCGGCTACAGAAGGTGGATTTTTATAAAATAATCAACAATATAAATAATAAATTTCATAGAAATGAAACTATTTTGAAATCCTACGATAAATAAAACCTTTTTGTTTTAGTTTTCACGTCATTGTAATATTCATTATTCATATAAAATTCGTTAGTATATCTGTAGAGATAAACAACAGGCTTGTGAGCTTGGTTCATCTTGACTTCATTTTTATGTAATAATAAATAATCGATAAGCTAGCGCATTTTAAGCTTAGTAAGCATCTCTATCATTATTTCTTAAAGTTGGCAGTACTGTTGACTATAATGTTCACTGACCTCTATAATACCACTGGACTGGCTGTTGTCAACGTACTTTTGTGGCTGCTTGATATTCGCCATTTTGTCGCTGTCCGCCGCTGTCGGACGTAGCGAGAGTTCGTGGTACTAAAACTAATGATGTCGATATAAAGATTTTTATTTTTTTATTTTTATTAATCAATAACCGTATCATCATAATTACTACTTATGCTATATTAACAACGAAAATGCAAAATTACTTTACAGTAAACAAACACTTCTCGCTGTCTTTTGCAATATACGTCAAAATTAGTTCTCGGGACTCTCGTTAGTGGCGCTTCAAATGGACACAAAAAAATTGCTGTCAAACGCTTGGAACCAGAGACATGTTACTTGGAACAGCCAGTCCAGTGGTATTATAGAGGTCAGTGATAATGTTTGACGATTTGACTTTATATATGTAGCAATATACTCAATGATATTTTAACTATAGATATGTTATACGCTCACTAAACCACCGAAAAAAGTGTTCCGCGCTGCACACATACACACTTTTCATTCAAGGTACATGTCAAAATGATAGAAAGGGGATAGTCGATAAAATCAATAAGAAAAAAAGAAACAGCTAATGTTGTCAATTGCGCGTCAATGTAAACAAACATTAGTCTAGCGACCGATGACATATCAGAATATTAGGCAAATAATTGAAATATATTAATAAATTGAAGTATTCTGCGTTCTTACATGTGGTATGAGATCCCTTGTGTTTTATTAAATTTGGTATCATAATTGGTGCATTTCCTAAATACACAGGATGGCATTTTTTTAATTTTGTAGCAGCGTACCACTCGTCGCCATGTGGTGACACAGACTAAAGGCAATACATCCTAATTAGGATGTTTTCGAGTTTTCACGATTGCGCGCTCATAACATATCTATAGTTAAAATATCATTGAATATACTCTATGGATTTGACGCTAGCGCCAAGGCCGACGCTTGTCGCTTACTCAATGGCGTCTCTTTGTAGATTTGCGATGATTACCTTAAAATTACGTTATTCCGGCCTATAACTAATAATATAGATATGTTTAGGTAGTAATAATATGTAATGCTTATATTTTCTGTGAAAATAAGTGTGAATTGTGTGAGAAATGGCAGTAAAGACGACAGAATGGCGACCCGGGCCTACAGTTTGCCGATGTTGTCTTACTGAGGGCTGCTACAAAGACATTTCTACTGAATATTTTTGGATGGGCAAAAGAGAAGTTTATGCAGATATGTTATCTGAAACTTTTGCTTTAAGTGTAAGTATACTCCTTCAAATATTTCGGCTTTTTACATGTTGGCGTCCATTTTAAAGCGTTCTTATTTTTTTATAGTATTATCCAACCGAATTGAGATGTTACTGTTGTTGTTCTCACCAGGGTTATAAGTTGGTACACCTTTATTTAGTCGGTTTGTAAAATCGATACTGGAAATGCATTGATGTCGAGAAGACAAAAATGTCGTGTTTGATTTTAGTTTGTACTTTACCCTTATTTTACAAAATAATAACTAATACTTTATGTAAATAAATTTATTACTTCGTTTATACATTAATCGGATGATTTATTGACATAAATATACAGAATAAAGCCTTTTTAATTTATTAATAAACAAAAAATGTCTGGCTTTCATTTTACTTAGTTGAATTGAATAGTAACAAAATGCTAAGTAAAAATATTTACCAAAATTGATAGATAACTCTTTTTGGCATCTCATATACAAATATTTATGAGAGATCGAGATATTTATAGTAAAAATATCTAATATAATAATAATATCAGTCATCATTTAATAATTTATTATTTATTAAAAAAAACATTAAGAAAACACTTCAATACATACATAGAGATTGATTAAAATATAACAATTAAACAGATATGTATGTATGTATATGTAAAACACAAAAGAAATTAACACCACACATTTCGATAAGTTATATATTATGTTGATTTGGTCTATCATTACTAATATGTTCCTATAGTTTTGTAATGCTACATGTTAGCAAGATTTTTTCATTATTGAGTCACCCAACCGTTTTAATATTCTTCAGTATTGTGTAAAATACAGCTTAAACGTATGTGGATCTTTTTGTTGAACTCCTCTATTTCTTAAATATATCTACCTAGCATTTACAATAAGATTTTTTTTTAATTACAGTAAATGTAATAATGCCTTAGAATCTCTGGAAAAATAAATTAAAATAAAAATAAAAAATTAAATTAAAAATATTGAGCATGATCTAGTATCTTGATAAGCTATGTAATGTTACATATGCAAGATAATTGATTAACTACATTTATAACTTTAAATAAATACGTTCATGCTCAATAAATGAATGCCTCCGGCAGGAAACTCATTATTTCCAGCTATTATATCATCGCATATTATCATATCAAAAGACAGATATGTTACTAATATTATAGCTTAAGAGCTAGCAAAGTTTTTGAGAGAGCATTTCAGTAAGGCCAATGTTTAGATATGCTATTTCTCACACTCTCCTGGACATCATACGGGCTATCTGGCTGTCGGTAGTGGTTGCGTTCATCAGTGCGCATCGTAATTGGATAATTAAAATATCAATTTTACAAAGAATTTTAAGGTTCCTTTTGTTTTTATTTTGTTAATTGAACTTTTTGAAACATGAATCTATTATTGCCAGACAGTTTAATTGTCGTTTTAACGGTGCCAGACGCTAATTTTGAATAATTTTTGTTAAAGCTGAACTTTAAATAGCAATATTTTATTTAAACCAGTAATTGCTTTTTTTCTGTTAGGCTCATAGACAAATATATGTATAATTTAAGTTTCGTTACGTGTCTTCCTTCTTTAAGTTCTTTGAAAAATTAATGTTTTACCTATCTAAGTACGATGCGCACTGATGAACGCAACCACTAGCGCCAGCCAGATAGCCCGTATTATGTCCGGGAGAGCGGGAGAGATAGCATATCTAAACACTGGCCTTACTGAAATGCTTGTTTTCCCGACGTTGCTAGCTCTCGACGATTACTAGTAAAACGCTGAGCATTGTGAAAGCTCGCATAGTTTTTCTAACGGGTAATGATGTTACAGCTATGTTAACATTTTGGTTTTCTAACAGATAGTGTTAATAGTACAATAACATTCTATCCAATGAACACAAAATTGTTAATGTTAATTTTTTAAATGATTATAAAATTATATTTTTGTGACACAACACATCTATATATGAAGTTATATTACTATGTTAAAGCACAAATCTATAGGCGTGATATTTTTCAGTACAGTGTACCGCAAAATGCTCAGGTTGTGGGATAGTGTTAGGGCTCGCTTCGCTCGTCCTAATAATGTAATAATAATGTATTATATCTCCAGATATCATATTCACAATCTGGTGGGCCGAGCAGCCACAGTCGTCTCATTTGTGAACCTTGCATATCAAGATTACGAGATGCTGCTGATTTTAAGCGGCAAGTCCAAGAGTGTGAACGCACGTTCACGCAGTACTTAGATCCAGGGCACTCTGCTAATGATATAGATGGTAAGGAAATAAAAAAATATTATTTTGCAGAAAACCTCTAAAACTGCATTAGGCCCTGCTAGGACTTGAACCTATGATCCCAGAATCTATAGACATACATACTTGCTTAGCTTTTATACAAAGATCATATCTATACATTTTTTTAATTTTTATCAGTCTATCTGTCTGTGCATCACGAAAACCATTGGAATACTTTTAACTGCAGAAAAATATATTCGAGAAGTTTATATTAACTTTTAAGGAAGTGTTAGCCCAGTAGTTACGCGCTCGCTTGGTTAACCGACTGAAGCAGGTTCAAATGGTGCGAATCATTCAAAATCTCAGTTCCACTCGTCTTACGATGTGGGAAAACAGTGATGGAACTTGCATGTCCAAGAGAATCTAGAAAGTTTTCGGAAAACGTACGAAATCCGCCAACACGCACTAGGCCAGCGTGGTGGACTATGGCCGGATCCCACTCATATTGAAGGGAGGCCCACCCCCAGCAGTGGGACATCAAATTGGGTTGAATACATACAAAAACGTGTATATATAGTTATGTATATATTTGCAAGGAAACTAAAATACCATAATTTTCAGTGAGCGTGGTATCGGATAGACCTGATGCGGATATTAAAGTGGAATGCGTGAAAGAAGAGAAGGGAGATTCGGAAGACGATGACTTCGACGACCGGCCCGACTTTGGTGACGACGACGATTATGACGACCGTGAGTATCTAATTATAATTAGGTCTCGTCAGACATTCTAGTTGACTTTTGGGTCTCATTAGACCATCCAATTGACTTTTGGGTCTCGTCAGACCTTCATGTTAACTTTTGGGTCTTGTCAGACCTTATAGTTAATTTTCAGGTTTCTACAGACGTTTTAGTACATTTTGAGGTCTCAACAAAACCTTCTAGTTCATTTTCAGGGCCTCTAATCCTTTGATTTCCAGTGAAACTAAAGACCCTAGTTATCTTTCGCATTTATAATATTACCAAAGCCTTTGAAACATATAGTCGGCCAACGGACGTGAAAGCCCAAGCTGCCATACACTAATGTCCCGAGCGAGTGTATGGTATAACTTTTCAAAAAAAAAAAGTTTTTTTTTATTTAAGTTAAAAGAATAAAAAATATACTACATCATATTGACTTATTTTTGCAGTGTATAAAAATCTGTAAAGAAGCTTTTAAGAATAGCTTTGAATTGCTTGGAAAATCTTATTGTAGTAGTCATTATTGTCTATACAGAGTATTGTCTATATAGAGTACAGAGAGTCATATTAAAAAAAAAATATATTAAAAAAAAAAAAAACTAACGCACGTAGGGACGAACGAACCCGAACGAATTTTTGCTCTCGTAAATTCGAAATACTTTATTGGTCAATGTTGCAAGTATAAACTATGTAAATTACAAACATAGACTTTTTTTGACCACCTTCATATTGAAAAGAGACATGGTTATACGTTGGTAACGAAAATATTACTAAAACACCCGAATTCATATATTAAATAATACTTTCTCCTTGTAGTTGACGACGAACCACTAACAAAGTTAGCCAGTAAAATACCCAAGAAGGAGACCGTAGAAATATTAGAAATGATAAATAACGAAAAAGTCACAGAAAAACGGAAATCGTCGTCGAAAACGAAATCCTCGTCCGCGAAAAAGGTTAAGACGAAAAAGGAAATAGCCACGTCGAGTAAGGAAAAGCCCGAGCCGAGGAAGAAGAAAGGTAGGCGTCTAGAATGTTCTATATAATGTTGGTTGGGCTAAGTGCTGTGAATGATTTTGGGTGGGGTTGTTTTTTTTGTAGGGTATCTGTGGATATTTTTTTTTCTGTGGGACTACTTTTTTTTAATTTAATTTATTTTATGACAAAAAAATCTTGATTAATGGCAAAAGTAATTTTAATAATAAGGAAAAAAAATGATACAAAATATGTTTTTTTATCGTTTTGCAATTGAAATATAATAATTTTTTATTGATAACTAGTGATCACTCTCGTTTTGAACTATTCGATTTTCCAGCATTGATTTTTTCTCATTTTACATACCTCTAATAAAGCGAAAAAATAATTATTCATTCTGGTCTAGCTGTTTTTTTTTTAATTTTAGCAAGACTATGAAGTTAAACACGACCAATAGTTGATTTTTATAATACAGAATATAGATTGTTCACAGCACTTTGCTTTACCAATTAAAAAATTGTCAGGTTTTTTGCTGGTAACACTAACACCCATACACATGTACTCATTACTAAAAATGACTATCATTAATACATTATATTTATTTGATTTTCGCGAATACTTGACTTGAAATAGGTAATTTTTGGCTTACTTTTAGGTTTCATTTTAATAATATTATTCCTGAAGGTTGAAAATTTAGGGAAAAAAATTCCGTGTAATTTTGAAAGAGTTTCTGTAGTGTTTGAAATTGAAACTATTTATTATTAGGGTCTTTAAATTTTAATGGATTTTTATTTTATACAATTTTAAATATAGAATAATTAGTTAGGTTATAAAGGTTTTCGAATGTCGCATCTCTACTGGGCATGGTTTTCCCTGCAATGCAATGCATATGAAAGTATATACGGTACTTACATAAAAAAATCAATTTATAAAATGTTTGTCTCTCTGTCTGTCTGGTTATTTGTTCCGGATAATCTCAGATTTTGAAGGGATTTGCACCCGCAGATAGCTAATGTTATAAGGTGTAACTTAAGCTTCTATTATTTCAATGGGCCGCATTTGCTAGTGAGCAATAAGAATTATCAAAACGGGTTAAAAACTAGTGAATATACAGGGTTACTTACACCTAATAGATAATTATTGCGTGCCCGACTGTGAATTTTGAGTCCTAGAACAATTCTGCTTACCAGTTCACTGATTGCATCACTGATTTTTCCAATTTAAAGTTATCGCTAACTCGAATCGAACTTCGAAAAATCTCAAGGTAACCTATAAAATGACTAATTACTGTGTATACAGTTAGGTAGGTGACCTAGACGAGATAAAACTTAAACCAACAAACCGACAAGCGTCCTTTTTATATTTTGATTATGATATTTGTTCCCTTTTAACGTCCCATTGCTGGGGGTGTGCCTCCCTCAGTACGAGAGGGTTCAGGCTATAGTCCACCGCGCTGGCCTAGTGCGTGTTGGCGGACTTCACATGTCTTACGAACTTGCTAGGTTTTCTCAGACATGCAGGTTTCCTCACGATGTTTTTGCCTTTACCGTAAGACAAGTGGTAATCATGAAAGATATGGTTCGCACATGAAAATATGTAATATGAGTTGCGAGACCCGGATTTGAACCCGCATCACTCGGTTATCTAAGCGAGTGTGTTACCACTGGGCTACCACTACATTCGTTTTCATGTGCCTTAAAAAGATAGGTTCTTTCAGAAACGGAGATTTCCTCAAGACAAATTCCTTTACCGCATGTATTCAGCTTTTTTTAACGTTCCACTACTGGGCAAAAGGGTCTCCCTTCAATACGATGGGGATCAGGGTATAATTCGCACATGAACATTTATGATATTATATTAGTATACAGTAGTATAGTATAGTAGAAATACAGACTTCTATTACTTTTCGTATGAGAATTTTAACGTTTCAATATTTTTTTTATATTAATTGTTTGACTTAATTGTTTTATTAAATTAAAAAAAAAAGAAAACAGCAAAAAAACTGATAATTTATATTATGTTGCATGATATGTGGTATAAGTGTGGATACGTCTCTATTTCCAAAGCAGTTTTCCAAAGGTTCTGTCTACAATATTTTACAATTTTATATATTTTTATAATTTCATTTTTTAATTAATTAACTTCAATCATAACCAGGGAAACTATTGAATTGATTTTCTACGTCACGTTTGTATAAAGTGCAGTCAAGTGCAAGTCATATATGAAATATTATAGTTCAAGGATAATTTAATATACGAGTATGATGTATATGGTCTCATCGCTTTAAATGTAGCCATTTTGATTGTATTGTAAAAATTATGTTATCTTCAACCAGTGTTGCCAGGTAAGTTACGCACATGTGTGGTAGTTAGAAATTGCAATGAAATTGATCAATGTTTACACTTTTTAGACACATATCCACACTTTTAGACTGAAAGGTCTAGTAAATGACTATTTTCGGATGGATTTCCATAGTAAATGTATGTAGTTGTATTTTGTTAATTTTTAAAATTGGTCGTCGAATTTAGCTCTCTTTCTCTGCTAACTTCGTTGATACGTTTATTTTTAAGTTTGATCCATCCAAAAGTATTATTTTAATCAGGACAAAGTACTAAACAATATTTATATTATTTTTTAGTTTCATAATAATATTGCTTGGTAACTTGTTCTTAAATCATAAGTCAATTTATTCACTATACTCTACCCGTTTCTATTACGTATTACATAATTTAGCAAAAACTTCTTGAAGCAATCGTGCACTTAACTCTTTTTTATGAATCTTCGTTAAATAACAACAGTTAGTTCAAAACAGTGTCGTTTGAAAATCGATTTTTGTACCAAATTTGGAATAAAACAAAGATTGTTTCCAAAAATCAAGAGTATCGGTAACTAAAGGCAGTCGGTATAACGGTCTCAGTCGTCGCATAAATACGATATACGCGTTTTCGATCTCCATATGTAACTGAAGAGGCTTTCGGACGTTTTATAGCGGTCTTTTTTTGTTTTAGACGAATGTTCGGACCCGGCTCGCGGTAACGCCGCAACAATAATAAAATGTACGACCGCGTACCCCTTCAGAGTGAACGATAAATGCATAGTGTGCGTTTACTGCCAGGAATTGTACGATGATCCTGACGTATTCAGACGGCACATGGATGAGGAACACGATACTTTCAACATTAAAGTGGCATTCCACAACTTGCCCAAATTAGAGTTTATTAAAGCTGACTTGACCAACTTGAAGTGTAGGATATGCTCCCAACAGTTTGACAGTTTAGAAACTATCGCGGAACACCTTAAACAAACGCATGATGAGGCTATAGATTCTAACGCTCGGCTCGGTGTGATGCCATATGTTTTGCGCAAGGATTTCTTCAGTTGCGTGGTCTGTGCTAAGAGTTGCCCATCACTATTCCATTTGAACAGGCACACGATAACGCACTTCTTAAGCTATGTGTGCCATTTCTGTGGCAAAAGCTATGTGGCCACGACTGGCCTGTTGCGCCACGTCCGATCCAAGCACCAAGAGTACAAAGTGTCGTGCAGGAGATGCGGGAAGGTCTTCCCGAACATGGAAGCGAAGGAAAAACACAGAAGGACAGAGAAATCCTGCATGGCATACTGCTGTTCCAAATGCCCGGAGAGATTCCACGATTGGAAGATCCGGAAGAAGCATATGGAGACTGAACATGGCCAATCGAAACGTATAGACCGTTGTGCCGATTGCAATATAACGTTTAGCAAAGGCAGTGCCTATTACCAACATTTCAAACTAAAACACTCAAAAGACTGTGTTGTCTGCAAACACTGTGGCATGAAATTCATTTGTCGATCTCGGTACAAACGACACTTGTCCACTCATGTTAGTTTTACGGCGTAGATTCTAGAATTTTCCATGTAAAATCGTAAATACGTTCTTTCTTTTAAGTTAGGACTTATAGGTTGATAGGTTAGGAATCCGAATAACCCATTATATGAATTGACTTAAATCTAATATCGATATTAATGTACTAGCGACTACATGAGTCGTTTCTGTTCGTCCCTAGGTAATTTTAGACGCTTATTATTAAAAAAAGCTATGAATGAAATAATTATAATGATGAGACAAACGACACATACTGTCGCTTTCTAATATTAGTATTTAGTATAGAATTTAGCTCTTTTAACGTCCCACTGCTGGGCATTGGCCTCCCTTCTATAGGATCAGCCTTTAGTCCACACTGGGCAAGTGCGGGTTGGCGGATTTTACCATCTTTTGAACACTTGCTTGATCCTCGCAGACATGCAGGTTTCCTCACGATGTTTTGTTTTTCATCACCATTAGACAAATGGTTATCATGTTTAAGTAGCACATGAAAATATCAGAGGTGCGAGACCCAGATTTGACTCCGCTTAACTCGGTTACCTAAGGCTTTGCCACTGGGCTATATATTAGTAAAGATTATTAATAATATGGCGAATACGAGTATTTATAGTTGTTTTATCGATTTCGATATGAAATTCATTAAAATTTTTTAGCAATTTATAAATTAGGATTTTTTAAAAGCTTGGATGCATTATTATATTTTTATTACATTCGGATTAATAGTTTTTATGCAAGTGTATTATTTAAAAATTATTACTACACTGTGACTTAAGAATATTCATTAAGTTTAGTATTAATTGACTTGAAATATGGAGGAAGATTTTTATAAAGTGTATTATTTTCTCAGATTTACTCGAATATAAAACATTTTACGTAAAAATAATGTGGGATTTTTCCGCGGATTCATTTAGATTTTTGGTTCCCGACGATCCGAATGCTTTACAGCAATCATGATCACGGGATGTATTGCTGTAAAGCATATGAAACATGAGGAATCGAAGATCAAAATTAATTTGCGAAAAAGAAAAGATCAGGAAAGATACTTTTATTTAGATTACAATATTATAATAATATTTAAGTAATATTTTAAACAATAATATTTAAGTTAAGAAGGAGATAGAGATAGGGGATAGATTTTTCCTTCGGGATGTAGGAGATATTAAAACGACGCGAGGTCGGGGATCGTAAAACTGGAATCAATATATAATATATTTGGGTCTTAATTTATTTGTTTACTATTCATCTTCAGCCCTTTTTAACGTCCCATTGCTGGGCACTGGCCTCTCTCAGTACGAGGCTCAACTCAGGCTACCGCGCTGGCTGGGTTTGTCTCAGACATGCAGGTTTCTCACGATGTTTTCCATAAGACAAGTAGTATAATGTTATCCGACCGATTGCGACCATGGCGGTCAATCTCATTGAGACTAGCCAACTACGCAGGAGATATTATAATGCACATGTGTACGCGCAGACACAAGTGCACTTTCTGTTCCTATTACTCTCATACTCCGGTGAGACGACTAATCCACACGACCAGTGAGAGCTAAGGCGCATGACCGACAGCTTTACGTGCTCTACGAGGCACGGGGGTGACACACCATCACCTTCCCAACTCCGGGCTGTTACTGAGAATTACTAAACAGAATGATTCAATAATTAAACTTGGCCCGACCCGGGACTCGAACCCAGGACCTCTCGATATATGACCGTACATGCTAGCCACTGCACCACCAAGGCAGTTCGGTTAGGTTCAGTTAGACAAGTAGTAATCATGATAGAAATGATTGGCAAATGAAAATATCAGAGGTGGCGAGACTCTGATTTGAACCCGCATCACTCGGTTATCAAAGCGAGCGCGTTACCGCTGGGATACCACTGCCTTCTATTATTTACATTTATCTTAGCTATGTGACGTTTTAATTCCGTGGGTATACAGTAGTTTATTATATTTGATTACCTCGATATTTAAAAAAATCTTACGAATTACGATCAAGATGATAAGGTTAGTATCTATATGAGAACCATTTTCTAGTGATAACTATTATTTGTAATACTCATAGTAACAATATATTAAAAATATCTTATTTCTAAGTTAATATAGACTACATATTGAAGCAAAAAAATGTTGCCATTATAAATTAATATTTAATAAGATAAAGTGTGACGTGGTTTTTGAAAAGCTCTTATTGGATTTTTTAACATATAGATTAAATTGTAGAAATTTGACGGAAATTGATAGTCAAAGAATGTTAAAATATAAGAAAATAATGAAAAAGACGCAGAATGGAGATCAAAAATTCAACGGGATTCTATTATAAAAAGATAAAGCTCAATATCATGAATCTCAAATATCTCTCTTGACTGATTATTTTATTTAAAATATCGTGTTCTAAAATGGTTTTATTGTTTATTTTGTAAATAATATTCGAGATATGATAAATAAATGTATCTGATATTAAAAAAGTTTATTCTTTATTCTATGACTTGATTTAAGCGGAGAATTTTAATTTAAGTAGTCGCGGATTTTTTATATTTGATGATAAAAGCTAGTTTTACTAAACTATTATATCGATTTTCGGTCTCGTAATGTATAATCATAAGTGCCCATTTTATATGCGATACTTCATTCGAAAGTTATTATCAGAAGTGAATAAATGTTATAATCATCAGTAACACTGAATCTGTACTTATAAAAATTAAGTTAACTAAAAGAGCAAAATAGTGACGGCACTTTCTCTTTGTTCTAGAGGTGGATTGGTTAGTCGCGGCGCGTCTCAACGCTAAGGTAGTTTTGAAATATTCAACGGCGTATCCTTTCAGGATACCGAGTAATTCCATGGTTTGCGTCTACTGTTGCGAGCAGTACGACGATCCGAAGCTGTACAGGCAACATATGAACGAGGAGCACTCGGTTTTCAACGTGGAGACCGCTTTTGCACACTCCATGAATAACTACACGGAATATCTTAAAGTTGACTGCTTTGATCTAACTTGTCGTATCTGTATGGAACCCTTTGAGAGTATAGTAGCTATTGCCCAACATTTGGCCAATGAGCACAAAAAGAATATCAATCTCAAAATAGAAGTGGGCATGCAAATGTTCAAATTGGGTCAGGAAAGATGGGTGTGTGCGCTGTGTAACCTAAAACTTCCAAGTCTTCGCGAATTGAGTAGACATACCAGCTGCCATTACCATAAATATACGTGTGAAACGTGCGGCAAGTCGTATATAAACAAAGAAAATCTGACCCGTCACATACAATATGGTCACAGTCAGTATAAAATTTGCCTGAAATGTAAAGAAGCCTTTCCAAGTTGCGAAGAACGACGTCAACACGTTCTATCCTCAGAAAAATGTTGGCCCCAAAGTTGTAATTTATGCGGAAAGAGATTTATATCACGGAAGCTGAGACTGGACCATCTGATCGAAGCTCACGGTCAAAGACCCAAGAAATACACTTGCCCAGATTGTGGGAAAGAGTTTGATAAGTGGCATCCATATAGAGCGCATTTCATACTCTCGCACACAGATGATATATTTGCTTGTTCGTTCTGTGGTTTCAAATTTGACACTAAACGAGCTTTGGCTGAACATAAAGTAATACATACTAAAGAAAAATCATTTCCTTGCACGGTGTGCTCCAAATCGTTTGCGAGAAAGAAAAATTTAATTCAACACAGCTGGATACATAGCGAGTACAAAAGATTTGAATGCACTCTCTGCAGTAAGCAGTTCAACCAGCGAGTTAGTTGGAAAACACATATGAAGTCTTATCATCCAGAATTAGTTAATTTTTGACTTTTTATAACGTTTTGCACTAGAAAATGATCGATACGATCATCGTCTTCATATCAGCTATTCATTTGCGCATGCTTATGCACAATAATATAATCGTATATAATATTATGTCATATTTTTTATTTTACACATGTTTCGCGTTTCGTGGACCATTTTGTTGGAGATTCGTAGTTATTAAATTTATCTGAAACTTAACTTGTTTTTATTTTTGGGTGGGATTTTAATGACGAGGGAATTATGGGCCATGAATTAGGTTCTAAAAGAACCAAGCATTTGAAAATTGAACTCATAAGAACTGGTAAAATAAGTATGATAGTCTAGGTTTAGCTTCATGACTGAAGGCAATGGCGACTTTTGTTTATTTTAAAATACGGCAATATCGCATTAGGTAAGAAATATTGGACGTGTTATATTTACAATTACAAGTCGTTATTTTAGGTAGTAGGATTGCAAACAAATTTTAATGGGAATTTATGATAAAAAATTTAGACTACATTTCATTTCTTCAGACATTCAATTCATTGTTCTTTTAATTAACTCACATTGACGTATTTTAACTACCATACTTACAAAAAATACATATAAAAACAGCGACAACATTCACTTCTTATTGCCACAAGCGTATGTAAATATCGTCTAGCGTCATTTCGCCGAATTAATGGATGGAGAACGAAGATTGTGAATTATAAAAATAGGGATTAATGAATAACTTAAAAGCTCAGAGCTTTTGAAGAAGATTAAGAGTCTTAAGTTGCCAGCGAGCTGTGAATGACCAAGGGATTTCTTTTTGTTCTAGGCGAAAACGCCTATTTTATGGCGAAGCGCAACGCGGAGTTTATCGTGAAATTTTCAACAGCGTACCCGTTCCGACTACCCGAGGATTCTATGGTTTGTGTTTACTGTTGCGAGAGCTATGACGATCCCGCCATGTACAGAAAGCACATGGATGAGGAACACCAAACCTTCAACGTTCGTATGGCGTTCGTTCACTGCACTGAAGGCTATATTAAAGTAGACTGCACAGATTTACGATGTCGCCTTTGTGTGGACACGTTTGAGAGTTTAGACGATGTTGCGCACCATTTGTACCATAAACATGAACAACCTCTCGATCTATCGTTCGAATTGGGCATGCAACCATTCAAATTAGAGAAGGATAAAATGGCCTGCGCCATATGTAAAGCGAAATCGTTATGTCTAAGACAATTAAGTAGGCACACGCAATCCCACTTCCTAAAATATACGTGTGACGCCTGCGGCAAATCGTACTCAACTATAACAACCCTAAAACACCATATAACGTACACTCATTCAGGACAGGAGAGGATATGCAGAAAGTGTAAAAAAACTTTTGCATCGTTGACGGAGAAACGTGAACATTCAATCCAGTCTAAGAAGTGTTGGTCGCATCTTTGTAGTGTTTGCGGAGAAAGATTCCTAACTTGGAATATCAAACAGGCGCATATGGCCAATGTCCACGGTGCTCCGAAAAGAACTTACATGTGTCCAGAATGTAGCGAAGTTTTTCCGGACAGGAAAAAATATCGCGTCCATTTTAAAATCATGCACACAGATGATAATTTTGTTTGCACATGCTGTGGACTCAAGTTTGATACGAAACGAAATTTGGAGAACCATAGAGTAATTCATACGAAGGAGAAGCTCTTTCCTTGTCCTGTTTGTTCTAAATCGTTTCCTAGAAAGAAAAATTTAGTTCAACACATGTGGATACACAGCGAATTGAAGCGGTTTAGCTGTACCTTATGCAATAAACAATTTAATCAAAGGGTCAGTTGGAAAACTCATATGAAATCGTATCATCCGGACTTAGCCGATTTTCAAGGCATGCAGAACAATAAAGCTAAAATGGTCCTCACTGTCTTGAAAAATGATGACTAGGTTTTGCTATATTTTATACGAAACAAAGCAATAAGGAGGGAGGAGAAATTGTGATTTTACTTAGAGGTCTTAATTTTATATGAGCAAGATATTATCTAAAACTTATTATAATTATTGTTATGAATGAAAAGTTTTATGTTTATTGAATTAGCTTTTTCAAATTCGTTGTTCGATCTTAAATTTCAAATATGATGAGTGTTTCCATGTCAGTTATTTTGGTAACTCTTACATAAAACGTTTTGGTTCAGGAACAACTCGTAGATATCACCGTAATGAAGGACGCTTTTTCTGAAGTCCTTTGAGAGTACAATATTAAAGTAAAGTTTTTATAAATTTGTTATTTTATAGTTAGTTGTTTTAGTTTTATAGTCTATATGGGACATTGTAAATTGTAGGTTATTTGATGTAGGTTAAATAAATATTTTCTACTAACTCATCTGTTTCCTTTTTACTTCAAAACCTATTAAAATACATTTTGAACAAAAAGGTCTAAGAGCCAACTTCTTGTATTATGTTGCGATAAATGTAGAAGTAAATATGAATAAAACATATATTTATTTACACTAAACTTAAAACCAAATAATTAAGATGAAGGAACAATTAATAATACTTTTGATATCGTATAATAATACTCTCTAGTTTGTGTCGTCGCATTCCTCGCAAAGTAACTAAGAATGAAACGAATTTTACAATTTCGTTACCCGCATCAACAAAATATTTCTGTATAACAACAGAAAAATAATTCCATGGGGAATTTACTCGTTTTAAAGCGGATATAAAAATATAATCGATAGGAAATACCTGACGTGTTATATAAACGTTTTAGAGGAACATAAAGAATTGATCAAAGGCATTTCTGTCTGTTCTAGACCCGATACGTCCGTTATCAATCGCCAGACGCAATGCCGAAGTCATGGTGAAATACTCCACAGCCTACCCCTTCAGGCTGCCTGAGACGTCCCTTATGTGCGTATATTGTTGCGAATCTTACAAGGAATCGTCTCAGTATAGAAGACATATGGATGAAGAGCATAAAATTTTCAAAGTTGAAACTGCTTTTGCACATTGTAATTATGAGGGATATCTTAAAGCAGATTGTACAGATTTAAGATGCAGAATTTGTAATCAATCGTACAAAAAGTTAGAGGAGGTAGCAAAACATTTAAACGAAGTGCACGAGAAAAAAATTAATTTTGAATTTCATTTGGGCATTCAGCCCTTCAAATTCGAATATGACAAGCTTTTATGTGGGATTTGTGATAGAAATTTTCCATGCCTTCGCCAACTCAGTCGTCATATGTCATCCCACTTTCAAAATTTTACTTGCGCGGAATGTGGAAAGTCGTATACAACGAATGGTTCTCTACAACAACATATAAGATTTTCTCATATACCTGATGAACGTATTTGTAGGAGATGTAAGCAGACCTTCAGCGGCTTAGAAGCGAAAAGGAAGCATGTCGAGTCATCCCCAAATTGTTGGGCGTATCACTGCGTTATTTGCTCCGAAAGATTTATGAAATGGTCGGCGAAAGAAAAACACAGAATAACCGTTCACGGTCATGCGAAAAAGACACATTCCTGTCCTGAATGTGGAAAGGTTTATATATCAAGAAATGCGTACAGAGTTCATTTTGCTACTACCCATGCTGGAGTCAATTTTATTTGTTCGTGGTGTGGCAGAAAGTTTACCACTAAAAGACATTTAGAACAGCACACAGTCGTCCATACTGGTCTCAAACTCTTCGATTGTGATATTTGTTCCAAATCATTTCCTAGAAAGGCGAATTTGGCCCAACATATGTGGATTCACAGCGAATATAAACGTTTTGAATGTAGCATATGCAATAAGCAGTTTAATCAACGCGTTAGTTATAAGTCACACATGAAAGCGCACCATCCTGAAGTAGAAAATATTTAAATTCGATAATTATAAAAACCGTTTAGTTTATTTTAACTTACGCCCAGCGTAGCGGGTCGGGTTTGCAAGTAGATAATAATTGATTTCAAGTATGAGTAACATAAATTAAGAAGATCTTTTTTGCACTCATGTACACATGTAAATAAACGAGGACTTAACTAAATTCGAAGCTGCTGATTAAAGTTTTCCCTTAATGGTACTATTTCAAAAAAATTATAAGCAAAATTAAATAATGGCAGCCAGTCAAGGAGTTATATTAAATACACTACAAATTAGTCCCAAGTTACTCCTTGTAACATTATTTATCTGCGAGTGAAAGTCCCGTCAAAATCGATCCAGCCGTTTCAGAGATTAGCCGGAACACACAGACTGACAGATAGAGAGACGGACAAAAATTTTAAAAATGGATTTTTTGATGTATATACTTTTATATTCATTTAGTAAAAAGCTGTTAATTTGAAATTAAAACAGACTTCAATTTTATTTATGTGTACAGATTAGTACTAGACTTATTGATTCTTTTCTTTTTTTGGTAACAGTCGTATATTGGAATCACTTTTAATCTCAATTATAAATTCTAAGGCTTAATAAAATATTGTTACTATGAAACAAAACAATTTGAATTTAACGTTAAACACACTGCTCACTAAGAAAAATCTGATAACCAATATATACACTTGAGTGTATAATCTCTTGTCATGGACGAAACTTTCATTCACGAAAATTTCATATTTCATTTTTTTACTAATTATTATCGACTTTTAACTAAACATGAATATATGTATAATATTAAATATTTTTTTAACTAAAATATCAATTTTATCAACACATTTACTTCAGCTTACAGTGAAATAAACTAAAACACAAGACTTAATGAGTCAACATGGAAATTTTCTTTTTTTTCTAGACTCCAAACAACTCAGTCTAATGAAGATGTCTAAACGGAACGCCGAACTAGTCTTGCAATATTCTACGGTGTATCCGTTCAGAATCAGAAGCAAAAGTATGATTTGTGTCTACTGCTGTGAAGAATACGAAGACCCAAAAGACTATAGAGGTCATATAGATGAAGCACACAAAACATTTACAGTATCTACTGCTCTGGCACACTGTGGATACGGTAAAGAGTATCTCAAAGTTGACTTAACAGATCTTAAATGTAGGATCTGCTCCTTGCCTTGTAACAATCTAGAGGAAATAGCTGGGCATATTCGTGAAGTTCACGATATGAAGAAAATCGATTTGAATTTTGAGATCGGTATGCATCCTTATAGAATGGACGGCGAGAAATGGGTTTGCTTTCTCTGTGATAAAAAGTTGCCGTCACTCACTAAATTGTGCAGACACACAACTTCTCACTACCAAAAATACACTTGCGATGTTTGTGGGCGAACTTATTTGAAAATAGAAGCTTTGAAATATCACATTCGTTGCAGTCACACTTACGGCGATCACGTTTGTAGAAAATGCTGGACAGCTTTTCCGAATTTAGAAAAGAAAAAAGAACATTTGAGGGAATCTAAACGTTGCTGGAGCTTCTGTTGCATCAGTTGTGGCGAACGTTTCTTGTCGTGGGAAACTAAGCAGAAGCATCTAGTAGAAGTGCATGGCCGAAAGAAAAGAATATACGAATGTCCTGATTGTGATGAGTCTTTCGAGTCTCGCAAACATTTTTACACTCACTTTAAAGTGAATCACAGTGACGACAGTTTCGTGTGCTCCTGTTGTGGAATGAAATTCGGGACTAAAAGAGAATTGGAGGAGCACAGATTTTGTCATACTGGAGAGAAACCGTATAGATGTAGCGTTTGCTTAAAGTTGTTCTCGAGAAGTAAAAGCTTGAAACAACACATGTGGATACATAATGACAATAAACGTTTTATATGTGTCATTTGTACTAAGCAGTTTGCACAGAAAGTCAGCCTTAAAGGCCATATGAAAACTCACCACCCGGAAATCACATTGGAACTTTAAAATATTTTAGATAGATTTTTCAAAATAAAAGTTTCGCAGACATTCTTTGTTTATGTTTTAATTTCCCACTGAGTTAGGTTTCTACGGTATTTGGTTTGACATTGACCAATTTCTTTTTTGTTTTTAGGGTCGACATTGGAAATTCGCGGGCGTAGTGAGAATGAGAGTGAGAAAAAGAAAATAGTACTCGTATATCAGACGCCACAGCGTCGTAACGCGGAACTTATACTCAGGCATTCCACTGCCTATCCATTTAAAACTCGTTTTAGTCAGATTTTGTGCGCGTATTGTCATGATGAATATAATACGTTGTCCAGTCTTCGTTACCATATGAAAACTGAACATGTAAACACTGATTTTAAAAATGTATTTTATAGGACTAAAGATAATTTAGTGAAAGTCGACATAACTAATCTTAAATGTAATTTATGCAATCAGGACATTCAAGATATAGACACTTTAATGGGCCATCTGTCTAGAGAACACAACAAATCTGTTAAATTTAATGCACGCTTCGGTGTATTGCCATATAAGCAAAACGCAAACGATCAATGGGTATGCGTGTACTGTCAGAAAACCTATATAGAATTTATTCAATTCAAACGTCATATCGCAACACATTTTATGAATTTTAGCTGTGATAAATGTGGTACAACATTCATTTCCGATCACGCCTTGCGTGACCATCGGCGTCAAGTTAAATGTTTTAGGACTGCCTACAAACCTCGTAATGGAAGGGTTATGAGACCTCGCACGAATGCTGAAATCATTCTTCAATGTTCTACAGCTTGTCCGTTTAGAACTTGGAAGAGTAATTTCAACTGTGTCTTTTGTAGAGTGCAATCAAATGATCCAAGTACGCTTAGAAGTCATATGGCGACTCGACATGAAAATTATGATGTACAAGCGGCCTTTTATAAAAAATTAGGGAAAGAATTTCTTAAGATTGACATTACCGACCTTCAATGTAAGTTATGTTTTATGCAAATTGAAAATTTTGAAACTTTAACATATCATTTAAAGAACGATCATCAACAACCAATAAATTCTGATGCGCAAGTAGGTGTGCTACCATTTAGACTAAATGACGGGTCGATTTGGAAATGCACAATGTGTCCAAACGAATTTAAAGACTTCGTGTCTTTAAAAAAGCACACATCGGAACACTTTCAGAATTATGTCTGTGATACGTGTGGTGAAGGATTCATAACTGAATCTGCTATGATTGCACATACTAAAATACCCCATGAAAATAAATACAACTGCAGTCGATGTGTGGCAACTTTTTCTAGTCTGGAAGATAGAAACATACATGTAAAAACTCAACATACATCGACGCCATATATGTGTGTATATTGCAAAGACAAGCCTCGCTTTGCTAATTGGGAACTTCGGAAGAAACATTTGATGGAAGTTCATAACTATAAGACTGGTGCTGACAAGTATGAATGTGCGACCTGTCAAAAATCATTTAAAACTAGATCAGGGAAGTATAACCACATGGCAAGAACTCATAGAGTAAAAAAAGATACTGAACTCAATTACCCGTGCCACAGTTGCCCAAAGGCGTTTACTACTCAGTTATTTCTGGATAAGCATGTCGCGAAAAAGCATTTTGATGCTTAATATGTTCTGTATAACGGATTATTTAAAGCCATCTAACGGATTAATATACAGTTATCTAATTCAATTTTTATACTTATCACTACGACTGAAGGTCCTTAAATTAAGAGAAGAATTTTTAGACTGAAATAATGATGTGGTTCTTTTCTTTTTTTAGGGACCACAAAGGATATTGACGGGCACAAAGAAAAAGAGAGTAAACCAAAAAAAGGTTTATTTGAACGGTCCGTTAAGCAGAACCCTCAACGGCGAAATGCTGTGTTATTACTTAAGCACTCAACTGCTATTCCGTTTAAAACTAGATTTAATAGAATATTATGCTCATACTGTCACGATGAATTCGAACCTATGGAAGCGTTAAGAGATCATGTCAAAACCAAACATATAAACGCTGATTATAACAGCGCTTTTTATAAAGTTGTAGACGATTTAAAAGTAGATATAAGTCATTTTAAATGTAACATATGTTCGGAAAACCTTCAGAGTGTTGAAACATTCATGACTCACTTGTCCCGTAACCACGGTAAAACTGTTAATTTTGATGTACCTTTTGGTGTTTTACCGTACAAACAAAATGAGTCCGGAGTGTGGATGTGTCTGGATTGTGATAAAGTTTTTTCTGAATTTTCACAAATAAATGGACACTTACGCAGTCACGCGAAAATTTTTACTTGTGATAAATGTGGAGCTACTTTCTTATCCGAGCATGGTCTTAAGCAACATGAGCGCAATTTTAAATGTTACAAGGCTACATATAAACCACGTTTTGGAAAAGCCTTAAAACACCGTTTCAATACTGAAATTATCTTACAATGCTCTACCGCATGTCCTTTTCGGACCTGGGGTCAGAATTTTAATTGTGTTTTCTGCCGTGTACAGTCAAATGATCCAAATGGTTTACGCGCTCATATGGCATCACGACATGCAAATTTTGATATCCAACTAGTTTTTAGTAGAAAATTACGTAAAGAGTTCCTTAAAGTTGACATAACCGATTTACAGTGTAAGTTATGCTTCATGCATATAGATACTCTCGACGATCTTTTAACACATTTAAAAAATGACCATAAACAACCCGTCAACATAGACGTCCAACCTGGAGTCCTTCCATTCAAACTCAACGACGGCTCGACTTGGAAATGTGCGATTTGCAAAATACAATTTTCAGACTTCATATCCCTAAAAAAACACACTGCAGAACATTATCAGAACTATGTGTGCGATACTTGCGGCGAAGGTTTTATAACAGAAGTGGCTCTCAGAGCTCACACAAAGATTCCACATGATAATAAATACAATTGTAGTAGATGTATTGCCACATTTTCCACTTTGGAAGAGAGAAATGTTCATGTAAAAACTCAGCACACAACTCTTCCTTACATGTGTGTTTACTGCAAAGATAAACCACGATTTGCCACGTGGGAACTTAGAAAAAGACATTTAATGGAAATTCATAACTATAAGCCAGGGGCAGAAATGTATGAATGCACAACATGTCATATGATGTTCAAAACTCGCTCCCAAAAATACCATCATAACGTAAAAGTTCATCGTACGAAAAAAGAAATGGACTTTGGATTCTCTTGTGGACACTGCTCTAGAGGTTTCGCTACAAAACTTTCATTGGATAAGCATATAGCAAAAAAACATTTTCACGTCTGATATTTTGTTTTTAGTTCGAATCCAAGCTTACGTTTCCTTTATTTATTAATTTTTCAAGTGACACAGCGTGTGACGTAACTGGTAATCTAGAATATGATCTCCGAGCTTGCTAACTCTAGACGCTAAGTTTTACCAATTATAGGAAATTGCTGGATCGATTAGAAATAGGATTGTAGTATTCATTGAATCAGATATTTTATATTTGCAGTGTTAAACATTTTAAGTCAAATGTAGACACCATGGAGAAAGTAGTCAAAATATTTAAATTGCGTTTTAAGACACACAACCTCTATATTTTGTAAAAGTTCTATAGAATAAATTAATAACAATTAAACTGTTACAGAAAACCATATATATACGTGCTATAAAAAATAAATAGGTTTATTATTTTTTCTATGCAATTACAACTGTCAATATTTTTATTTATTTTATTTAATGTAACTTTTTAATCTTACACACATTGTAAATATTAAGTTAATGAATTACAAGCAATGTTAACTATTAAGTATTAAAAGTATAGACTTACATAATTAAGCAATATATAATTATGATTTAATTAAATTATTGAGCATTCATTATTAGTTTTATTTTATAATGACTTAACGTTTTTTTTAATGAAAGTACTTAGTTTGATAACTGCTAAAATTATTCACAATGTTTATTTCGACATTCGAGGACACTATTTTAATCTTTTTATATTTAAAATGTGAACTCTGCCACACTATTTAAATTAACTCTCATTCAAATGATCTTATAAACGTTAGATTTCAGTGTATTATTTTAGATTAACCTAAAGTTACGAATCAAGATATTGTAAAAGTATGGCCAGCAGATAAAGCGCATGCGTTTATTTTGAATACTATAATGGGCGGTGGAAGAACTGACTCGAGTTTTCTGTTTCTAGGAGAACGCGGTGAGACAGAAAACGACAAAATTAATTCAACTGAAAGTTTAGTGTTAGGTAATCCAAAAATTACGGAGAAACGTGGTTATCAAAGAAGTGCCAGAGCTGAAGCCAGACTTATGACAAAGAAGAATGCCAGTGCTATACTCGAATGTTGGTTTTTATGTCCATTTAGATGGAAAAGGAATAGATTCAAATGCGCTTATTGCGAAGATAATTTCACTGAATGCTCAGAGCTTCGGGCTCACGTTAGACTTTGCTCGACACAACACAGCGTTAAAGATATTTACAGTAAATTTAAAGAAATGTCACTTATAAATGTTGATATTACTGAAGCCATGTGCAGAATATGCGCCATGCCGTTTCAAGACCTAACGGATATGAAGCGGCACGTTATAAACCATGGTTATGACGTAGACTCCTCCTATCCCGATGGCGTGTTACCATTTCGTTTGGACAAAGAGTCCTGGAGGTGTGTTATATGTCAAGAATCGTTTAATAACTTCCTCAAATTGTATGAACACATGAATATACATTACCAGCACTACATATGTGCCACTTGCGGTAAAGGATACATGACAGCTCCTCGATTACGAAAACATTCTGAAGTCCATATAACGGGTACATTTCCATGTGATAAGTGTAGGCGAATATTCACTATGCGTGCGGCGAGAGATTACCACAAGGCCCACGCCCACGCAAAAGGACCTCGTTATGAGTGCCCACACTGTAATATGAGATTTGAGGGCTATTACGAAAGAATGAATCATTTGAATGAAGCTCATAGAGAAAAGGAGGTTTCTTATAAATGTACTCAATGTGAATTATCTTTCAAAACTAGTGGAAAGCGGGCAGTCCATGTAAGGTCGATACATTTTCCTCAACAGCGAAATTTTTCTTGCCCTTTTTGTAAATGGTTCTTTAAAACTAGCTACGAATTGAAAAGGCACATGGTGAAGCATACTGGTGAAAGGAATTTTTGTTGTGCGGTTTGTGGGAAGACCTTCCCAAGACATAGAGCACTTAAGACCCATTTAAAAACACATGAAGATCTCAGTTGTAATTGGTGCGGGGTTATTTTTAAACAAAAAGCCCTATTAGTAACACATTTACGTTCAAATCATCCGGAGATAAGTGAAATAATGCTCTCTGGATTGCAGAAGATATAATAACTGAAGACACTATGCAACTGACGTTCCTTTTATAATTACTATTTTTCTCAATTAAAAGTATTTTAAAAAAATACGTTTTTCAATCCAGTGTATAAAGCTTGACTTAGATTATGCATGTGTTGGGGCTTTGGTACTAATACAAGTAACAAAGAGTATTATTTTCTTTTTAGGTTCCGCTATTGCGGACTCTGAAGATATAGTGGTAGTAAAACGCGTAAGAAAGTTAAAGGACAACGTTTGTGCACGACAAATGCGTCGGCGGCGGCGTGCCAACAACGAACTTCCAGAGGAATCTGAGAAGCGAATATCAAAAACTATGATGCGTCGAAACGCTATGACGCTTTTAGAATATTCTACAGCTTGGGCTTTTCGTTGGTTCCAAAGCGCTTTTTTTTGTTCCTATTGTGACGCTAAATTCGTTGACCCAGTACTTTTAAAAGACCACGTTCGGAGTTTTCATATAATTGAAGCTCCTACAAGGCGTATATTTTCAAAACTCACTGAAAATAATATGGTTAAAATAGACGTTTCTGACTTGCGCTGTAGGTTGTGTAATTACCAAGGTACAAGCGTGGAATTGATGAAGAAACATATAATGTCTGTGCACGAAAAAAATTTTTACTTAAACTACAATGATGGTGTTTTACCATTCATACTTGAACCTAATAGATTTAATTGTCAAATGTGTAATGCAGTATTCTCCAGTTTTTGCAAAATTAACGAACACATGAACACACATTATAAAAACTATGTTTGCGATGCATGTGGAAAAGCATTTATATCCAAATCAAGATTTAGAACTCATGTACAGTCACATGAAGTTGGTAGATTTCCTTGTGGGGAGTGTGACGAGGTATTAGAAACTAGAGCTGCTAGAATGTGCCACAGATTAAGAATACATAAAAAGGGCATTCGATATACATGTCCATACTGTCCTGAGGTATTTACCACTTATTATGCCAGAGCTAAACATTTGGTAGATGGACATGATCAACAAAAAAGAGATTATGAGTGTACATCTTGCGGTAAATTGTTTGAGACAAGTTGTAAACGTGCAGCTCATATTCGCATTAACCATAAACCTTTGGAAAAACGATATGACTGTCCCAATTGCCCATGGTACTTTGTTAGTAAGTCGAAACTTAAACGACATATAATGACTCATGAAACCGATGAAAACTTTTTAGAGATTAAGCAGACATAGTTGACGGTCTTTTTTCTATTTTTAGGCACAGAAGAGCTGGAAAAAACAAAAAGTTCAATAAGGATTGAGTGGAGAAAGAAACGTCCATTTTTAGGGAACAAAGCAAATTCTGCACTAATACTAGATTGCTCCAATGCTATAGTATTTCGTTGGTCGCGTGGAAAATTTCTTTGTGCTTATTGCCCAGATACGTTTCAGAATGTGAAAGAAATCCGCAAACATTGTGGTATACATGAAAAGCTTACAGTCCTACAAAAACCGGAAGTCCGTAATTCTTTTCCTCTTAAAATCGACATCACAGATCTGAAATGCAAGTTGTGTGATAACAACTTGAAAAATTTGACAGATCTCAAAAACCATCTGGTCGGGGTACACAATAAGAAATTTGACGCAAATTATGATGATGGTGTTATTCCTTTCGTATTAACTGGTTCAGAGTATAGATGTGTGATTTGCGATAATTTATTTGAAAGCTACGTGAACTTGTTCAGTCACATGAATAAGCATTACCAAAGTTTCGTTTGCTACACATGTGGTAAAGGATATTCTGCTAAATATAAGCTTCGAGCACACCAGAAAAGCCATGAATCTGGCAAAGTGCCATGTACAAGATGTGATATGGTGTTTTTAAACCACGTCATTAAAAATCGACATGTTGCCACCGTTCATGGCTCAAAAAAACGCTATCGCTGCCCAATTTGCGCCATGGCATTTGAGTCTTGTCATTCTAGATTGATTCATCTCGGTAAAGTACATGGACAGAAAAGTGAATATCGATGTAAAATGTGCCCGGCAATATTTAGTACGGGAACATCGCGCTATTCTCATATGAGGCTTGTACATAAACAAAAGAAGATAGATACTCTAAAGTAAACAAATTTTGTATGTCATTTTGATATTTTATCGCCTTAATGCGAATGAAAGCGATAATGATTAAAGAGTAATATTATTAGATATTGTAAAATTTGCGCTAAATAATATAAGTATTGTATAACTTTATTACAACATCTTATTATTTGATGTACACAGAACATAACGTTTAAAATACAATGAAATAAATACTCGTACTAAATGTAAATTTTTAATCGATTGTGTCAGAAATGTGGAAAGCAAAAATGAATTTATATTATGAACTATCAAAACTTCAATATTCTAATAAAACCATTTATTTTGATAATTTGTTTTATTTACTTAAGAGTACACTTGCTTTGGTCATAGGATGCTAGGTAAATATTAGGTTTAAACACTACCAATACAGTACACTTTGTGCCTAGATAGCATTTTGACAGTGGAATTCTTTTGTTTTTAGGAACGGTCAAGACATTTATGTGGAAAAGGAGACGAAGGCTTTATAATGATCATAGAGATAATGCTGCGACTCTAATAGAGTTTTCAAACGTTTGTCCTTTTCGCTGGAAACGTGGAGCATTTGCATGTTCTCATTGTCCAAGAACATTCGGAAATTTTAAACATGTTAGCGATCACATGCAAGAGCATCCCAACCGCCTCGAGGCAATGCGATACGCGCGGCCATACGATAATGTAAAGATAGAAATTAGTAACCTTCGATGTGAAATCTGCCAGGAAAATATGAATGGCATAGAACATCTTAAAGATCATTTATTTGAAGTCCACCAAAAACCAATTGTGAAAGATATAGGACTTGGCGTAACTCCGTTTATTTTAAGGGACAAGGAAATGCTATGCACTCATTGTGACGAAAGATTTTTATTATTTTCAAGGCTCAATAGCCACATGAATCAACATTATCCTAACAATATTTGCTCTCACTGTGGTAAATCTTTCTCTGCTGTCCACCGCCTTAAAGCTCATCAATTGATCCACGAATCAAATGATCAGGAGTATAAATGCACAAAATGCGACGAAATATTCGAGACGAGAGCATCAAAAAATTATCACATAAACACAAAACATGCTGCAGAAAACCGATACAGATGTCCGTACTGTAAAGTATCTTTCAAACGTTATTCCGACAGAGTGCGACATCTAAAACAATTTCACAATCAGATAGTTGAATATCCTTGTCATTTGTGCGCAGCGGTTTTCGCAATGTCCGACCAAAGAACGAAGCATATAAGAAACGTTCATATTAAACATAAACAGTTCCAATGCGACTTCTGCTCAAGCAAGTTCGTTACAGCTGGACAGTTAAAGAATCATTTGGTGAAGCACAGTGGTTTAAAGGAGTACCAGTGTGATGTGTGTAAGAAGAATTACGCGAGAGCTCGAACGTTGAAAGAACATATGAGGATACATAATAATGACAGAAGATTTGTTTGCGAATATTGCAATAACGCGTTCATTCAAAAGTGTAGTCTTAAAAGTCATATACGAACTCACCATCCAAACGCGGAGTCTGTAAAAGTTTCTATATAATATTTAATAAGCTATTAATATTCTTGCACGAATTATAGTATTAACTCAAATAAAACATTTATATTTTACTTTAGTACATAAATGAGTTATTTATTTGATATGTTTTTAAGTTAAATAAATTTATTTTTCTACAAAATATTTAGGCTATTAATTTTTTTACCAAAATTTTACCAAAGTGTCCTATGACATGTGTAGGTACATTTGTAATTTACTTTTTAAACAATTAGATACCATTACCATAGTAAAATTATTGTTGACTAATAAATAGTAAAGACATTTAATTATTGCTATTCTTGAAGACAACATGAATAATTTTTAATATTATTACAATACTACCCGTAAGCAGCGAATAACAAGAAGAAGTTATATCGGATACTTTTCTATTTTTAGGAAGAAAAACAGCAGACTTAAAACAGAAAACGGATATTAATATTGCCACTGACAGTAGCTCTGCTATGACAGTCGCCAAAGCTGAAGGGATCGAACGAAGAAGTGAGGGCAACGAAAGACGCGCTGCGTTTAGAAAAAATATTAAGATTATTATGACATCTTGCACTGCGTATCCGTTTAAGTATAGAAAAGGAACTTATTTGTGTTTTTTCTGTAGAAGTACATTTCTCGAACCAGAAAAATTAAGAAAGCACACACAAAATGAACATACAGACCTTGTATTTAAGTTTAAGAAATATGAGCCGCTAAAGATGGATTTTGCCACCGCCACTTGTAAACTTTGTGGGAACGCAATTAATAATTACTCTACGCTAAAGGCACATTTACGGGAACATGGGAAAGTATTAGACAACAAATACGGAGATTCAATATTGCCGTACAAATTAAGTAAGGACGAACATTGTTGTCAGGTCTGTGGAAAGAGATATGAAATGTTTTTAAGCCTTCACAAGCATATGAACGATCATTACGAGCATTTCATTTGCGAAACTTGTGGAAAAGGCTTCGCAACAACGCAAAGGATGCTAAATCATTCAAGGACCCATGAGAGAAGAGATTTCCCATGCAAGCATTGTGGAGAAACTTTATCATCTTACGCCTCGTTGTACGCTCATATAGCAAAAGTACATCGTCTAAACAAAAGATACAAGTGCCCCATTTGCGATGAAAAGTTCGCATCCTACAAATACAGGATGAAACATTTAAACACAGTTCATGGAGAGAAGACAGCCCTATTCCCATGTCCATCTTGCCCGAAAGTATTCGATCTGTGTAGTCGCAGAACTGCCCATATACGGTCACATCACTTGCAAGAACGTAACCACGTGTGTACAGTGTGTGGCATGAAATTCTTCAGTAATTACGAATTACAAGAGCATAGTGTGAAACATGTAGGCGCGAGAATATACCAGTGTGACGTATGCAAGAAGTCCTATGCTAGATTAAAAACTTTACGCGAACATATGAGGATTCATAATAATGATAGGCGATTTGTTTGTCCAGTTTGCGGGCAGTCGTTCATTCAGAAATGTAGTTTGAAACAACATGTGAGAGTTCATCATTCTATGCAAGTGAAATCGGATATTTTTTAAATGTTATTAAAGCTTGTATGTAGCATATAAATGAATAGTATTAATATAATGAATAAAAAAAGTTAAATGCTGAACGAATCTCTTGTGATTGATCGAATACTTAGATAAAAAATGTTATTTACAAAAAAACTTTAGCTTCCAGTTTTTGAAATATATATGGCTGAGCTTTTGTGCGGAGTATTATTACTATTAGTAACAAACTCAAAAAAATAGTGAACCTTAGCAACCGAAAAATAAAAGGTCTTATTAATCGAATATATCGTGTAAGTCTGTAACTTGATAGATCTGAATCAGTAAATTGATCGCCTTTCATTTTTTTCAGATAGGTTAAAACACAAGTCACAATCATATAGGAGTCACAATCATTTACGACTGAATTTTTTTACTATGGAATGTTGAATCTTTCACTAAATTCGTTTTATTTAAAGTAATAATGCATATGTTTGTTGTACAGTTGTAGTTAATCATTAAAATATTACTCATGCATATTTATTTGAGAAAAGAATAAATACTCATATAAGATTTTGTTCAGTTTTACTGACGTATAATTTTTACTGGAACTATGCAAAGTTATATTTTAAATTTTCCTTCGATGTTTGTGAACTGATTTTTATTGTGTAATAGTTCTTAAGGAGCTTAAATGCTAAATAAAAATATTATGACCAAATTTCGACCACTATTAGAGATAGTGAATTCTTAAATATTTAAGTTCTCGAAAAAAAATATCATTTCTGGTGTTTCACTCATTAAGTCATTGCTTTATATTTGGTTCTACTCAGTTCAGAATTTCTTATACTTAAAATAAATAAAAATAAAATATGCCATCCAAAATATGATTTTTATTGATCTGAAAAACACCATGAACACATGGCGTATGATTAAATAGACTAAAGTGAACTTATCTGCAAATAATGATACAAAGCACGTGCTTGAGCGGTTACTTGACACCGCAATAAAAATTATATATAAGTTTTTCGTTTCTTGCATGTGGTACATACTGACATCACGTTCACGCACGTGTTTTTATCATTTTTAGGTCAGATTGACGAGGAATTTGGACAAACTCTGAACACAGAAAATGAGACGCGTATAGAGAACGATAGAAAATTCAAAGACGCGGATGCTATAAAGGCAAAGAAGAGAAATGCTTGTATATTACTGGAAAACACAAGAATATGCCCATTTAGGTGGATGAAGAATTTATATTTATGTTTTTACTGTGATCAACAGTTCACTGATCCTGCTATTTTGAGGCATCACAATGAATTACATCATGAAGCTCAAGATTCTGCTAAAACTAAAGAAGCACTGTCTAGACTTAAAAAACATGAGTTAGTTAAAGTAGATATAACGGATCTTAGCTGCAGACAATGCGTTGCAGTTATGAATAGTTTTTCAGAGTTAAAACAACATTTATTAGATAAACATAATATAAATATAGAAACAAATTCTCAAGATGGTGTACTACCGTTTAAGATAACAAAAAATAGTTTTCCTTGTGCAATGTGTGAAAATAAATTTGATGAATTTAAAACTTTGAATCATCATATGAATGTTCACTATCAAAATTTTATATGTGAGCAGTGTGGGTCTGGGTTTATTACTCCAGATCGATTGCGCACTCACGCCTTCTCGCATGAGACCGGGGCTTTTGCCTGTGAAATCTGTGATAAAGTATTCAGATCAATGAATGCAAAAAATGAACACTACGCTACGGTTCATAAGAAAGTTAAGCGACACCGATGTCCATACTGCCCTGAAACGCTTCGTAACTATTTTCAAAGGAACAAACATATATCAATAGTCCATGGAATGAAATTAAAAGAATTTAAGTGTTCGCTGTGTCCAAAAGTGTTTACATCCAGTGGGAAGATAGGTGTTCATGTACGGACTGTGCATTTGAAATTGAAGAGGCATGCTTGTGACGTGTGCGAATGGAAGTTTTACTCCAAGTCAGAGTTAAAGGAACACATGATAAGACACGGTGGAGAGAGAAAGTTTCTGTGTAATATTTGTAAAAAATCTTACGCTCGAAAATACACTCTAAGGGAGCATATGAGAATTCACGATAATGATAGAAGATTTGTTTGTGCAATTTGCGGAGGATCATTTGTACAGAAATGCAGCTTAAAACATCACGTCAAAGTTAATCATCCATCAATTAAAATAGATGAATTTCAAAATGTTATCCCATAAAACAATTATTACTATTCGTACCAACTTATCTAATAAGTTTTTCAACTGATACGTGAGGCTATTAGGTATAACCGAAATGTAAATGACATTTTTTAAACTTTATTTTATAAAAAATAACTATCAATATTCGATTTGTACAATTAAAATCAAGATGTATTGGATGTGACTTAATCTGCACCTAATTATAACACCTAAATCACTGCATGTTCAAGATAATGGGGTGAAAATACAGAGTTTGTTTCTGTTTTTAGGCGCGGACTCTGTAGCAACGGAAAAACAGGTGCCAGCAAAAAGGATTATACCACTTTTTCAAGTGGCCTATGATCGGACGCTATGTAAACCCTTGGGAACGGTGACAGCCTTTAGAAAATTGCGTCTCAAAAGCAAAATAAAAATACCTTCACCACCTCCTGCATTAAGAGCTTTTACACCGTCTCGTAGTCCGTCGCCTGTATCATTAGGAAAAAGAAGCCCTAGTCCCGTCAAAATTGTGAACCCTGTTATATCTGTTCCAAAAAACACTAAGAAACAAGCAGATTATCGACAAAATGCGTTAACTGTTTTTGAATTCTCCACCGTGTATCCTTTTATCTATGGTAATAATAAGTTTAAGTGTTTTGTTTGTGCTGAACCGTTTCTTGAAACTGCTATTTTGAGGCAGCACATGAACGAAACCCATACATTCACTCCCTTAAAAAGACTGCTTAATAATCGAAGAGAAAACGTCCTTAAAGTTGATGTCGGTGAAATGATGTGTAAGTTATGTACAGTGAAGCCAAAGAGCTTGCAAGAACTTAAAATTCATTTAAAAGAAATTCATCAAAAACCCATAGATCCAAATCTACAAGATAACATGATTCCGTTTAAACTGGAGGAAGAAGAAGGTTCCTATAAATGTGTGATATGTGAGCAAATGTTTATAAAAGTGAGAATTCTTGTGATTCATATGAGTGTTCACTTTAATAACTACAGTTGTGAAATATGCGGATCAGGCTTTATGACACTACGTCTATTGAAGAAACACTTGGAAGTGCATGAAACAGGAAATTTTCCATGTGATAGATGTAATAAAGTATTTAGCACAACACACAAAAGATCTCTGCATATACGCGGTGTGCATCTCAAACAGTATCCACGAAGGTGTCCAATTTGCCCCGAGCGATTTAATTCAAATTACAGAAGGACGATACATTTGCAGGATGTCCACAATCAGTCAACAAGGGTTCATAAATGTGAGACCTGTGGTCGTGGGTTCAACCTCAAGTATCACTTAATATGTCACACCCGCTCGGTGCATTTGCAAGAGAGGAACCATCAATGCAAAATATGCTTGCAAAGATTTTGTAATAAAGAGACTCTTAAACGGCATATGGTCATTCATACTGGGGAGAAAAACCATAAGTGTGATTTATGTGGTATGGCGTTCCTGCGACGAAAGAATTTAAAAGATCACTTACGCTTACATGAAGTAGTGTAATTAATAGAGGAAAATATTCTCACCGCTTGTAGTTATTGGTTGCGCCGTTTTTCGTGAATTTATCTGATTTTCATATAATTATTCCATTAGATGTGATCCTTGAAGTGTTTTACGATACTATTGCATTATTATTATTTTATTGCACTGACATTTTTAATACTATTGGACGAAATTTAATGATTTTGTTTTATGGCAATGGCGTCAAAAGACGAATATTATAATGAATGTCGGTATTTAATAACTGTAAATTACATTGTATAATTTAAATAAATTTTTATGTTCACATATTGCGTTTCAATTTTATAGGATAACTAGCTGTTACCCGCCCGCTTCCATTTCTTAGATTCTCTTTCATTAAGTTAGAATTTTATGATATTATGCATAGATATTCTTTAAATTATTTTCTATGTTGCTTTAATACATATGGTTATTTGGTTATTCTTTTTTAGGCATCATCATAGAGACGGAATCTTCGATTATATTAAAAGATGATGATGGCAGTGACATAAAACTTAATATACTTAAGCATCCTATAAATATCGAAACTCTCATATGCGAGTATGAAGACTTAGAAATTAAAAATCATGCAGAAATAAAAAATCATTCAGGTTTATGCGAAAATAATACGAAATCTGTGATAAATGAGTTAGACTCTGTAGAACAAGAAACTACATCGGTTTCGATTTTAACTGAACCTTTACCTTTGGATAAGATAAGTGTTAATCAAAAATTTACAGTAAGATCTATTACTAAAAATGATAAAATCAACAAAAAACGCAATTGTATTCTAACACAAAAAAACAATATTGATAATCAAAAATGGAAACAGAATGCACTGACTTTATTTGAATATTCATACGTATACCCTTTTGTACATGCATTTAGTAAGTACAAGTGTTTTATATGCGCAAAAGTTTTTCTAAATGCAGTTCTTTTGAAAGAGCACTGTACTATATGTCATTGTATAAAAGATTTTGTTCAAGAGCTCAATAACAGAGTGCGGGATAAAAATATAAAGGTTGATGTTACTTATTTGCAGTGCAAGATTTGCGAAACAGTGTGTCCTAATCTCTATTCCTTAAAAGTTCATTTGAAAGAACATGGAAAGTCAATCGACCCAGAATTCCAAGATAATATTATTCCATATAAATTGGGGGGTGAAAATTTCCAATGTCAAATCTGTGATATCACTTTCCTAAAACTGCGATTATTAATAATACACATGAGCAAGCATTACAATAATTATAGCTGCGAAACTTGTGGCGCTGGTTTCATTTCTCTCCATCTTCTCAAAAGACATTTGCAAACACACAAAGTAGGCATCTACCCTTGTGAAATTTGCCAAAAAGTCTTTACCAATTCATCTAAGAAAACTATGCACATACGAGGAGTTCATTTGAAACAGTTTCCAAGAACTTGTCCAATTTGTCCTGAAAGATTTAACTCCAATTATCAAAGGACAAAACACTTACGTGTGGTCCACAACCAGAGCTCAGGGCTATTTAAATGTGAAACATGTGGGAGGGAGTACGATTTGAAATACCAATTAAGAGTTCATATACGATCAGTTCACTTGCAGGAGAGAAATCAAGAGTGTGGAATTTGTAATTCTAGATTCTTTTCTAAGTATTGCTTGTCGAGACACATGGTGATACACACCGGAGAGAAGAATTTTAAATGTGAGATTTGTGGAAAAGCTTACGCAAGGAGAAAGAATTTAAAAGAACATAGAAAATCCCATGAAATAGGACACGCATGTTCCATTTGCGGTCGAGAATTCAATAATCATGTATCGCTTGTTACACATTTCAATAACACCCACGGCGGAATTTAGTTGCACTACCTTTAGCATATTTCTCAAGAATATTAAGAATTAAAATATTTTTAAGTACCCATTGTTTTAATTCTGAATAGTATAAGAGCTAACGAACCAATAAAGCCACATTATAGGTTAGTATCGTTTGCGTAGAGTTTGCACGGACTTATAGTGAGCCGATGGCAGGCATTTTAAAAGAGTACTTTTGTTTTCAGCGATACCTGGCACACAGCGACCGACGCCAAGAACAAGTAACTGGCAAATGACAATATACGAACGGCTTAATGCCGCGACCTTTCTAGAATCTACAACTATCAAACCATTCTTTTATCAACAAGCGAACTTTAAATGTTTTTATTGCCCGGAAATATTCCCTGAAATACAATCAGTTTTGCAACATACAGCTTTTCACTCTGTGCCTGATAGGTCGTGTTTGCTAAAGCAATATTTAAGAAAGGGCAAGCGTGTGATTAAAGTTGATATATCTGGCTTGACTTGTAAAATTTGTGATCAAAAGTACACTGACCTCGATGATATTAGGAAACACCTTACAGCTGCACATAAAAAGGAATTTAATTCAGCTGGAAACGGACTCATGGCATATAATTTAAGCATGAATAATGGAGTCCTCGCTTGCCATAAATGTGGGAAAACATTCAACTCATTTTTTCTTCTTAATCGTCACATGAATGCTCATTTCAGCGTGGTTTGTGAAACATGCGGACTTGGATTTATATCACATCAACGCTTGATTAACCACAGGATAGTTCATCAAATAGGGATGCACAAATGCGATAAATGTCAAGAAGTCTATCCAACAAAATTAAAGTTACGATACCATATATTGAAAAGGCATGAATTATCTAACGCTAAACGGTCAAAACCATTAAAATGTCCTCATTGTTTGGAAAGGTTTGCAGAACACTACCGAAAAATGACCCACTTGAAAGAAGCGCATGGAATTACATTCACATTTGAATGCCAAGTTTGTAAATCTGTTTTTCCTACGAGGAGAGCGTTAACGGAACATACCACAAAACAGCATACTCATAAAATTCAATGTAAAGTTTGTGGTAAATGTTTTGGAACAAAATCGTTATTAAAAATGCATATGCGTGGTCATACCGGAGAGAGGAATTTCTTTTGTGGAGTCTGTCAGAAAGCCTACATGCATGAGCGGACACTTCGACAGCATATGCGAGTGCACGGACCAGTGTGGAAGTTCACGTGTTCAGAGTGTGGTAATGGTTTCCATAATAGGAACGATTATAACAAGCACATGAAACAGTGGCATCCTCAATGGCAGTTTAGAACTATTGTAAAAAATTTCGGCAACGAAATATTAAGTTGAATGAGTACAAAAATATACTTTTTGTATTTTTTGTAATAATTACGAATAAATGTATATAAGTAACACGATTTATTCATTTTTTTATTATTCCCATTCTATCCTTTATTTTATATTTTAACACTTTAATTTTCTTGTAAAAAGTAAAATAAATATAAGAGCTGTTGTGTTTCTAGTTAGTGGTCAGTTTCAGGCGTACATGATTAAAACGTTAAAAAATGAGATAATATTTGTTTTCGATGATTCCTGGCCATGATTGTGGATGAAAAAACTAAAAATCGACATTTTATCTTCTCAGGAACAACAGCTTCAGGAAGGAAAGGAGTGCTTTCAAGTATATGGGAGATGACATTATCTGAACGACAAAATGCTGCAATATTACTTGAAAATACAACAGTACGCCCATTTGTTTACTGTCGGTATTTTTTCAAATGCTTTTTTTGTTCAGAGCAGTTCTCAGAAGTACATGCTCTTTTAAATCATACGACTATCCATGAAATGCCCGGCTATGATAAAATATTACAAGATCTTTTGCCCAAAGGAAAGCGCACCATCAAAATTGATATATCTAATCTTCAATGTAAAATATGCAAAAAAAGTTTATCGGACATTGATCAGATAAGAAAACACTTAGAAGAAGAACATAAAAAAGGATTCACGCAATCTGGAAATGGAATGGTTGCCTACAATTTGTGTCTAAGAAATGGTCAGTTTTCGTGTCATATTTGTAACAAAACGTTTCAAACGTTCATACTGTTAAATCGTCATATGAACGTTCATTTTAGCAACGCCGTTTGCGAGATATGTGGCGCTGGATTTATGTCACACCAAAGACTGATTCAACACAAAGAAATACATTCCCCAGGAGGATACCCCTGCCGCAAATGTGGCAAGGTGTATACAACTCAATCTAATTTAAAGTATCATGTAGAGAAATCTCACGAGGGAGCCACCAAAATGCGGATGCTCCGATGTCCGCATTGCCCCGAAAGATTTACTGAACACTTTAGGAAACTTAAGCATCTAAAGGAAGTCCATGAAATAACCTTCACGTATGAATGTGATGTGTGTAGTTCAAAATTTACAAGTAGAAGAGCTCTTACCACTCATACAAATAAGTTCCACACTCAAAAGACATTTTGTGAAGTTTGTAGAAAAAGTTTTAGCTGTGTGACTACCTTAAAGAAACATATGCTTGCACATTCTGGTCGGAAAAATTTTACTTGTGGTCTGTGCGCCAAGTCTTACGGATTACAGAAAAGCTTAAATAGGCATATGAGAATGCACATAAACGAGTGTAATAAGCTAGCATGCTGCGGCAATGGCTTTCAAAATAGAAATGACTTTAATCTCCATGTGAAAGAGTGGCATCCGAATATTTTTTGCAATTTTCCATTTAATTAGCAAAGAAATAGTTAATTAATTAGGAATATAGCATATATTGATCTCTAAGTACATTATGAGCTTTAAAATGTTGTGTTTCTTACAAATATTTCTTATAAATTTGGTAAGTTTATATTACGAGTACATCATAGTGTCTAAAATAACATTCGATTGCATTTTGAGGAAACATTTTTTTTCACAGGCACTGGACCTACAAGTATATGGCAAATAACCGTACCAGAAAGAAATAACGCCGCCAGTTTCTTACAATTCACAACTGTCCGACCGTTTATTTTTATGGGCTCGAGCTTTAAATGCTTTTACTGTCTCCAATATTATTCGGATTTGGCTGATCTAATGGAACACACCTTGACCCATGATGTTTCTAACAGAGATGTTATTTTAAAAAAATACGTACACAAAGGAAAGCGTACACTGCAAGTGGATATATCACAGTTAAAATGCCGGTTATGTAACCAAAACTTTTCAAACTTGGATACGATTCGTGAACATTTGAAAGTGGAACATGTTAAACATTTCTTTTCAGCCAGTAACGGAATGACAGAATATAATATGGAAGTTAAAAACGGCTGTTTTGAATGCCACATCTGTAATGAAGCATTTAATTCATTCACTTATTTGAATTCACATATGAATGGTCATGTGGGCAAAGTCGTGTGCGAGAGCTGTGGAGCTGGATTCTTGAACAAGTATTTGTTAATAAAACATAAAGAAACTCATTCAACTACAACTATAAATTGTAAGTTGTGCGATAAAGTTTTCACCAAAAAAGGTCAGTTGAGATACCATATTGCAAAAGTGCATAAAGGAAAAGAGAGAGTTAAATTACAAAAGTGTGATCTATGTACCGAAACATTTAAAGAGCATTATAGTAAAATGGTTCACATGAGAAATACCCATGGAGTTTCAAAAACTTTTTCCTGTTACATATGCAGAAATAGCTTTGAAACGAGACGAGCTTTGACTCAACACACCACGCAGAAGCACACAGAAAAGTTCAAATGTGAAATTTGCTGTAAATGTTTCAGCATCGAGTCAAGATTAAAGCAGCACATTCGAGGGCACACTGGGGAAAGAATCTTCTCGTGCCCAATTTGTAAAAATAGTTACATGCATAAAATGACGTTAAGAAAACATATGGAAATTCACACTGTGAATTCTGATACTATAAAGCAATAATATAGAGCATTTTAAGTAAAAGGATTAAATGGATTAAATGTTGATCGGATTAGTTAGTAAGTAATCTTATTTTACTTTTTTTTTCGTTGTTGTGTAGACATGAAATATCGCTTGTAGGAATAAAAAATATAGTAGATAATTTTAAAACTATAATAATAGGATTTACACGTAACATAAAAACATGTTCTTTAACTTAAATTGACGCTTCTATTTTGACAATACTGTCTCCTATTCTCAGTTCTTGGAGTTTGAAGCCTATTTTTAAATCTTGTCATCAATATTTTAGACGTTTGTATTTACTAGTTTGTTTTTATTAGTTAGTTACAAAAATGTCATCTAAAGGTACAAAATAAAATTTAAAATATTCCTTTTCCAGTAACTTCTAGAGAACTTCCGATGACTAGCAAATGGTCCATGACGTTAGCCGAAAGGAAAAACGCTGCAACCCTTCTGCAATATACTACAGTCACCCCATTCACTTACCTCCTCTTCCCAAGCTCCTACAAATGTCTTTATTGCGAAGAAAAGAAATTAGAAATTCAAATTTTGCTACAACATTCCAGAAGTCATGATATACCAAATTACAATGATATTCTAAAAAATATCCTGAAAAAGGGTAAAAAGAAGATTAAAGTGGATATCTCAGATTTGAAATGTAGAATATGTGAAACGCCATTCTTAGTTTTGGAAGATGCTCAAAAACATTTAATGGATGTTCATAAAAAGGATTTTACAAAAGCTGGAAGTGGCATGATCGCTTTCAATTTAAAAGTCGAGAACAATGTGTTTACTTGTCACATTTGCTCCAAGACCTTCCATAGTTTCTTTCTTTTGAACAAGCATATCAGCATTCACTACAGTAATGCTGTGTGCGAAACCTGTGGTAAAGGCTTTCTTTCATACCAACGACTGTTAACTCACACGCAGAGTCATTATACCGGAACATATCCTTGTGAACAGTGTAAGAAAGTCTTTACCAGTACATCGAAACTAAAGTACCACAGTGGTAAAGTCCATGGAAAATTGGGGCAAGTGAAACTGGCCAAGTGTTACAAGTGTTTGGCGCGATTTGAACACCACTACGAAAAGATCAAGCATTTAAAAGATATACATGGTGTTGAATTTACGTTCAAATGTGAAACTTGCGCATTAGTTTTCCAAAGTAGGCATAATTTGAATATGCATGTAGTAAAATACCATGCCCAAAACATTATCTGTGAAGTTTGTCGAAAAACATTTTCAGGGCGTTACCATTTAAAAAAACACATGGCGATACACTCGCAGGAAAGAAATTTTGTCTGTCCGTTGTGTAAAAAATGTTATAGATATGAAAAAACATTGAAACATCATCTGAAAACGCACAACCCTGAGTGGAAATTCTCGTGTTCGATATGCTGGAGTGGTTTTTCTGATAAATTTGAATATAAAAGTCATAAGGTGTCCATGCATTGATATTATTAAGCTAGGCTTAATTTGATTTTAACATGGACATGTTTTAAAGTTTAGACGTATCGCCGCACTCAGAGTCACTTAATGAACCATTAGGTCGAGAATTTCCATACTAAAGAACGACGTCAGTAGACAACAGAGTAGAGCAGGTAATAACTTTGTACTGAAAAATAAATTTTAACACTGCCGGTTTGCCACGTGTCTTCTTTGTGGATTGTCTGTGAAGAAGAAAATTAAATGAAAGTAAGAATAAACGCATTTTTTTCATATTTATTGCATTAAATGTATTTATTAAAAATGTACTTTGTAATTTTTTTTATTAATATCATTTTCTCCTCTCCTCTTAATTCCATATCCTTTGTTGATGTTTTCCTTCACCGTAAGACACTTAGTAACTAGTAATCATGATAGAAAATGATTCGCACATCTAAATATCAGGGAGACCGATGCGATTTGAACCCACATCACTATTATACCGATATTTGCTCGCTGATATCGACATCATTAGCTTTAGTACCACAAACTCTCGCTACGTCCGACAGCGGATGACAGCGCCAAAATGGCGAATATCAAGCAGCCACAAAAGCAAGTTGACAACAGCCAGTCCAGTGGTATTATAGAGGTCAGTGGTGGGGCAGGATCTCTAATTTAAAGTTGGTCACACTGCTAGTGACGCTTCAAAACTCAAATGGATACAAGCCTGTCCAGTGGTATTATTGAGGTCAGATGCACTGCTAATTTCACAGAGAATAAATAATTGGTTTTACTTAATGTTCATACAAGCGCATCTATAGTCAAATGTCCAAATAAGGGACGTAAATGGTGAAGCAGCCGGCAGTGTAGGATGTTTGCTTATTACTATAAATGAGCTTTTTTTTATAATTCGATACGTTCTTTTCCATGTGAGTTTTAGTACAATATTTTTAATAAGATTAAGACTCGAATAAGAAGTGCTTTCAAAACAATTTACAATATGTAAATTGCTCGTCTAAAGACCAAATTAAATATATAAATATATTTTATAATACAATGCAATAAAATAAGTATAAAAAACTGAATTTTTATTACTATAAGGCACCATAGATGAGTCTGTAGCAGTATATTATCTATACTCTTTGGTCTGTAGTCTGTATGCGATTAACTTTTGAGTTTTTGAGTCATAGAGAAGTAGAAGTATTTACGTTTATTTTTCATCTATGGTATTTACTATTTATTATATTATCTGTTTACAGTTTACACTTTACACAATATCAATGTTGACCTAAAGGTTGTAATTACCAGGTCAAAAAATCCCAAAAAAAAAAAAACAATATCAATAAGTCAAGCCGCAAGCGTTTGAAAAAATATTTTTAATTTTATTATTATCATTTTACTTGAATTAACTCGTACTTGATAACGTTATCATAAATTATTTCCTTTAATTATTACCTTAAAACTTTCAGTTTCAATATTTTAAGTGATAATTAAGTGCCTGCTGTTTCTAGATTTTGAAATTCATGATATCCAAACATAAATAATAAAATGCAGCCTGTCGGTAATATATCCGCATTTTTATCATCAAACATATGTCGCTGTTGTCATTCCATCGGCTTTTTTAAGGATATATCAACAGAATATGATTCAGAAGGCAAAGAGCTGTATGAAGATCTACTTAGGATTACATTTAATATTGAGGTAAATGCTAGTTAGTACTGTAATATATCATATAATCAAGCAGTTTGAGTTATTTCAATTTAATTTTATGTTAATGACTTCAAATTAAGCACAGATTACTTCTCCAAAGTAACTTAAAATGAAGATTGGTTAAAATTAAAATATCAAATATCCATATCTTTTTTTATAAATATAAAGTATTATTATAAAGAATTATTACAGCAGCAGTAATAGAGGTAGAATTAAACCATTTACTTAGTTTTTATTTAGATGAATGGCTTGAAATTGTATAAGCAATGCAATGGTTTGATCAAATTATTTAAAATTGCTTAATAAAGAACATGTAAGAAGTATATCAAGAATAGTTAAACTTTGATTTCTAGATTTCCTCCTATAATAATGGCACGACTCAATCATGTAAACAAATATGTGAAGACTGCATTAGTAAATTGGAGCAGGCGAATACTTTTAGAAACATGGTTATTTCAAGTGAAAATAGAATGGCTGAATACTTTAAAGGATTACAAAATAGTGGTAAGTTATGATATAAATATGATAAAATTCAATCTAAGAACTTGGTATGATTTTTGATAGGATACTATTAACTGTAGGAAATATATATCAATCTGTAAAGTGGTTTTCTCGTTTCTCTCTTTAAACTATAGGCTTCTATATTGTTAATAATGACTTATTAATAAATAAAACGGATATAAATAAAAATGCCTTTAATATTCCAATGGAATGTACATTCGTTTTTAATAGTAATTAAATATTAGTCCAATATAAATGTCATCTGAACCCCTTTTCGGGTGAAGGCCTCCTCCAGAGATTGCCACATGTCGCGCATCCCTGCAAAGTTGGACTAATGACATGTTCCAACGGTCTCTGTTTCATCCTTCCATATTGCATCTTGCATTTTCTCTCTCCAAAAAATATTAAATGTAGAGATTCAACTCAGTTAGAATTTTTTTATATGTATAAATAACGTACAGATTTTTTAATAAATAAAAAAAATACATATTTACTATAAAAGTGTTTTTTTTTTCAGATAATAATATATCAAATGAAGTAGTAAATGTGTCAATAATTAAAACTGAGTTATTAGAAGAAGAGGGTGATGATCCTGACAAAATGGAGAATGACAATAATGATGAAGATTATGACGAGTGTAAGTTATTTTTACATAGAATAAAAACAACTAAATCATACTAGCAATTCACTGCGGTTCCTGCCTTAAGCGCGAGCGAAGGCGAAGGATCCGCTAATATTCTATGTTTCGTCCAATGAAATTCTAACAAACAGATATGTTGTGAGCGCGCAATCGTGAAGACTCGAAAACGTCCTAATTGGGACTTTAGTCTGTGTCACCGCATGGCGACGAGTGGTACGCTGCTACAAAATTTAAAAAAATGCCATCCTGTGTATTTAGGAAATGCACCAATTATGATACCAAAGTTAATAAAAATAAAACACAAGGGATCTCATACCACATGTAAGAACGCAGAATACTTCGATTTATTAATATATTTCAATTATTTGCCTAATATTCTGATATGTCATCGGTCGCTAGACTAATGTTTGTTTACATTGACGCGCAATTGACAACACTAGCTGTCTCTTTTTTTCTTATTGATTTTATCGACTATCCCCTTTCTATCATTTTGACTTGTAGTGAAATGTACCTTGAATGAAAAGTGTGTATGTGTGCTGCGCGGAACACTTTTTTCGGTTGTTTAGTGAGCGTATAACATATCTGTCTATTAGAATATCATTGGTTTCGTCTAATACCTCCAAGAATATGTGTACAAAGTTTCATGATGATCGGTTAAGTAGTTTTCGTGTTTAAGCGTAACAAACAAACTTACATTCACATTTATAATATTAGTAAAGATGTATAAATAAGCAAAAACCGAACAGTATCTTCACTTTTTTGTGAAAGAAAATTTTCTTTAGGTTTCAATTTAAGGTACGCCCGCACTACGACAGTACGCGGCAAATTTCGCTCGTCAATCGTACGGCAACTTTGGAGCACGATGGAAGATCCTGTCCTTTTTACTTGTATCATTCATATAATGATCATTTTATATATCGCATATCCCTGGATATTTACAGTATAATTGTCGTGTTGTTGTTCCTCATCTAACACCATTTTCAAAAACAATGTTTCGCTACTCGCATTAAACACATTATAACATGAATGACGTCCAGTGTCGCGTCGCTTGCTATCATGGAGGTTAGAGAGAAGGAGAACGATCGCTACGTGCTAAAGCATTAGCCCGCCTGTCCCTGAAAATTTGTAGAATTTATAACGCGCTGTTGTCGTTAAGTAGCATCTGTGAAAGTTTATGGGTACAATTAGATGAAGTTAGTCGAATATGTAATGTAGAAATTAATAATTTCGTTATTTTTTTTTCTTTGAATGACATTATATACACGTATATTAAACGTTGATAGATCATTTCAAATTAGCGCACAACAGCTCGCTTTTATTGAGACAACTTAGCGATCGCAGCGCCTCCATATTTTGTCCATATTTCTGGGGCACTTCGTTCAATAGCGATCGTTCTCCTCGTCCCTAACCTCCATGCTTGCTAATGCTACCGCACTAGCGGCAGCGAATCTATTATATACGCGACGCGCCACGATGCATGTTTGGTGAATTGGCTAACTTTCTCACGCAATGCCACGGCGCGTAGTTCCACTGCCGCGTAGTGCGTTATATCTCGTACTATTTCATACAAAGAATATTTGGTCGCGCCGCGTAGTGTAGGCGTACCTTTAGGTCAATATATTCAAAAATTAATGTCCGCGCACTTATTGGTCAAATCAAATAGCTCGCGCTTCCCGCTTCCTGTTACATAATTCCGTCCCTTTCCACGAATCATTTCACTGGTAGCAGTATTTTAAAAATCAAGTACTTTAAATTTCAGATGTCGTCATCAAGGAGGAAGTGGAATCAGAGCCTGACGTAGATTATGAACCCAAAAAAAATAAAAAAAAAGAATTGAACCGAAAAAACAGAAAATTAAAAAGGAAACAAACTACTGACGGTATGTTCTTTTTTTTTAAATTTGTACACATCTTCATTTTGGTTTTTCCAAGCCGACGGGGAATTCCTAATGACTTTTCATGTCCCACTGAGATCTGCTGCTCGGCAGGCCTTCTTTCAATACGAGAGGGAATAGGCCATGGTCCGTGCTGGCTAAGTGCAAAAGCAAATGCTTTTCAGTTAGAAATGATTCCCACTTTAAAATATTAAATATGCGAGACCCGGAGTTGAACCCACTTCACTCGGTTGTTCAAGGTATCACAGGGCTACCACTACCATAGTAAAAAAAACTAACTTCAAAAATTCAAAATTTAAAAAATTATACGATAGTGACGTTCAGTTATAACAATATCTGCTTTTCATGTCACGAGTACTAAATAGATTTAAATCTATGTTGTAGGGTATGTCTTTAGTATAAATATGTTGGAAAATACACATAGCGCCATCTAGTTCCGTGGTAAGCTACGAGGCTTGTGTTACGGATACCAGATAGTTGATACACTACACATATATAACTTTAAATACATACTCTTGTGAATTTAGACCAGAAGTGAGCCTTTTTTTAAAAACACAAGCTTACTAAATCGACCTCAATTTATTGTAAGTATCTGAAAACGCTAAAACACAATTAAATTAACCAAAAAGACAACTAAGCTACCAACAATGATATTTTAAAGAAATAAACCAACAGAGTAACGATCTAACAATGCTACCACGACAAGCGTCAAGATACAACTACCCCCCGATGCCGGTTATGCATCGACTTTTATAGATTTCTCCCCACTATAACATCCTCTTTTCTGTTCATCTTCCACACGGCCTTTCCTGACAGGAGAACGTCGTCGGGCTCCTTCATCTTCTAACCTTGGGGTTCAGAACCTCGACATCGAAAACCTGATTAACGCCAGGAGCTATAGACATCACACTCATCATCAGCTGCCGTATAAACAATGAAATCACCAGATAAAAAAAACACAAAGTGCATTTCTAAAACTTACGTGTCTATATAAAGGTTTCAATTTGATTCATTCGTGGGCTAAGCTTACCTAGCATAACCTAAGCACAATGGATGTGAAACAAACTGATATCTGTACCAATTACCCGGGGCAGGACCCGTCGGGGGAGTGCGCCCTCACGACTCGCCAGAGAACCATGTCATAGCTTTGCGTGTGTAAATCAGTACCTATAAAAGCATGTTTCAACCCAACCTAACGACAAATATACGTTACCTAGCATAACCTAAGCACAGTGGATGTAAAACAAACAGATATCTGTACCAATTACCCGGGGCAGGACCCGTCGGGGGAGTGCACCCTCACGACTCGCCAGAGAACCATGTCATAGCTTTGCGTGTGTAAATCGGTACCTATAAAAGCGTGTTTCAATCCAACCTACCCCCAAATATACGTTTATTGTTTGCTGCAAAAACATATGCAACGGTCAACTCATAATATGATCACTGCTCCAGGACGGCATGTCTGAGTAACCTCCAAGACACTGTCCGAGCTCACACACATTAATCTTAAGCTACACAAGGTATGTCCCATATACTAGGATCGCATGTCTGAGCGCACTCCAAGACAGCATCCAATAATATGAAACCGTACCCCACTTGAAGTGCATCTGTCGGCCAGGACAGCATATCCGAGTACAAAGACCTGCGAGACATGCCATCCCCGACCGCAAGATACAACTTCCCTTGAATGTGTCAACCCCAATGAGAAAACACAAAATAAGCATCTTTTTCGTACACAGTAAAAAATAAAATAAAAATTTTACAGTTAACATTTCTACAAAGGCCTGGCATAAAGCACAGCACCTACTATAACACAGATCACGACTACCGCCACGCTCATGACGAGGACTATAACTACATCGGCGACTTTCACTACGATCTCGCTGGTTGTCTGACATAACAACTAAATTTTCTAATTTAAGCCTGACAAGCAAAACAAAACTATACTAAACACAGCGACCAACAAAAAACACGAATCACCAAAATCAATGAAAATACACCAAAATCACGGCACCCTCCTAATAAACTTTTAAACACATACAACCAACAAATACATACTACACGCTAAAAACAGAAGTGGGCGTAACAGGACCTATCCCACTTCTGATCTTGTGAATTTAGACCAGAAGTGAGCCTTTTTTTTAAAAACACAAGCTTACTAAATCGACCTCAATTTATTGTAAGTATCTGAAAACGCTAAAACACAATTAAATTAACCAAAAAGACAACTAAGCTACCAACAATGATATTTTAAAGAAATAAACCAACAGAGTAACGATCTAACAATGCTACCACGACAAGCGTCAAGATACAACTACCCCCCGATGCCGGTTATGCATCGACTTTTATAGATTTCTCCCCACTATAACATCCTCTTTTCTGTTCATCTTCCACAATACATATTATAAATATAACCCATGACTGAGTACAAATATTCGTATAAATGATAAATGATTCCCGCTGGACTCGAACCTACGACCGCTGCCATTACAATCGGAGCCTAAAGTGTCGTTAACCTACGTTTTTTATTTCTAGAACAATCTCAACGAAATGATAAGACGGATTGGTTGAAGGTCGCCGGGCGACGCGGAGCCGCACCGATATTGAGGCACAATTCGTTACAGCTTGTAGAGAATTCTACAATGCTTGTGTTTCAGTGGAATAAAAGCAGATACTACTGTTATTTCTGCAAACAAGCCTTTATTGAAGTATCATCATTGAGAGAACACTACGAGACAAATTTTCTAGAAACATCTCACAGGTTGGAGGAAAAAATAATAAAGCAACAAAATAGATTAGTGAAAGTGGACATTTCGAACTTAAATTGCCGGAAATGCTATGAAAATTTCACGAATATTGAAAATTTACAAGATCATTTGATAGATAAACACAAAATGGAGTTTCCATTTAGCGCCAATTTGTTGTTGCCATTCAAAATACAAAGCGAAGGCCTAAAATGCCAGATCTGTTCAGAAAACTTCAGCGGATTCAGACTATTGAATGTACACATGAATAAACACTATAAAAACTATGTTTGTGATATCTGTGGCAGCAGTTTCTCTAACTTGGTGTTTTTAAACCTTCACAAAAGTAGATCTCATAAGACGTACCAATGTATTGAATGTAATATAACCTTTAACAAACTGTCGGACAAAAAGAATCACGACATTTTAGTACATAATGCGAAGTTTGAAAGGAAACAGAGGTTCCCCTGTCAGTTTTGCGATGAAAGATTCTTCCAGGAGAATCTTAAAATACAGCATTTGGTGGAAAAGCACGGTTTGGACAAACCTAACCACAAATGTCCGATGTGTCCGAAACATTTTATAACTAAAAGTTTGTGTAACAATCACGTTCGAAACGTTCACAAAAAGGAAAGGAAACATCAATGTGACATCTGTCAAAATATTTTTTTTACTAAATCTGACGTAATGAGGCACAGAGTAACGCACACGGGGGAAAAAAAGTTTTCATGTGACTCTTGTAATACTTTGTTCGCGACGAAGGATTCGTTAACGCGCCATATTAAAAGGGCTCATGTTATTAATTAAATTAAATTTTAGTTGTGAGTTTCATTTATTATACCTTTATAGCACTTTAGAGGTAGATCTGAAAAAATAAAAACAAAAAACCTGTTGACAAAAGTGGACTTATCCCTGAAAGAGATTTTTTCCAGTCAACCTGTGGGTGTGGAAGTAGATGCCTGCGGGCGATATAGTGCGTGTAAATTAATATATAAGAGCTTAATATATTTTTGTCTGTGCATAATTTTGCGTTGTAAGAATGGAGGGTAGGTAGAAGAACCGTCTCGTATGGCGGGAAAATTGAAAAAATGTTCAGCTTTATACTAAAAATAAAAATCTCAAGTATCTACTAGAATAGCACTGGAATATAAAAAATGGCGATGTAAACATAGCTGATGTAGACGGAGTGAAGTGTGCCGAGTTGAAATCTAATTTAGTAGAATCTATACATTGAATATTTTTTGGAAATTCTAATTTTAAAAAAGTTTTTACAATTTTTGTCTGTCTGTCTGTGATCGCATCACGAGAAAACCACTGGACTTATTTTGATGAAACTTGGTGTGGTGATAGCTGGTTATCCGAGTCAATATATAGGATAGTTTTTACCGCGGGAAAATATTTAATTTCTGAGGAATCTATATGTATGGTACAGTTATAGTTGAGTGAGAGATGACGTATGTGAGGGAAGGTTATGAGGGAAACCAAACCCAATGAAAGTCGATCCAACACTGAGTTTATTAAGATAAGTTTACAGTATATATAGGCAGAAGTACAGACGTCATACGTTTCGTACAAATAACAATTTCGTTAGAAATCTGTATTAGGCAAATAATAATGTTGTGATAAATAAGCTAAATTAAGTAGGTGATTACTTTGCATCTGTATCAATCAATAACAATTTCGTAATAAATAAGCTAAATTAAGGAGGTTGCAAGACAATCATATTGCTCAATGTGCGTTGACCCGTACATCCTGCCGACTCAAAGAAATGTGCGTTAACCCGTACACTATATAACCCTCAAAATGTACCTAGGGACGAGAGCGAGCGGAGTGACGGCGAGTCGCTAATATATAATTATGATTGTATATCATGAGAGTGCTCCGACCATATATTTTGTTCGATAAGTGCTTTTGGAGCACTTAGACACTTCTGGAACCAGGCGGAAATTGATTTTTCCTTGTTTGTTTCTCTATCTTATGTTAATTACTTTTGGCGGTTTTTATAAAATATATCTGATGCTACCGCAGCGCCATTTTTATTGGACGCGTTTTTACAGACACTTATTCATACATTGATAATACTCCTTATACCTCTACACCATAATAAACATTATGCAGTAGTATTCTATTTGCACGACTGTAACAAAAGTTGTTTAAAAAAGTTTATAAATCACAAACCAAATAAAACCTCATTTTTAAATATAAAAAAAATATCTTTAATTTTTGTTTACATTAAGATAAATTGACGTGCGCTCTTAACATATTTTTTTTATAATTTACTGATTAATAAATATAAGAAATGGCGATAGAAGCAAACAAAAATATATACGCAAGTTGTGCTCATATAAAGCGGGTGAAACCTGATGCTCGTGTTACTGAAGGTATTAATCATACTTATGTATAAAAATTTCGTGTCACAGTGTTTGTTAATGTACTCCTCTGAAACGGCTTGACCGATTTTTATGAATTTTTTTTGTGTTATGGTAGGTCTGAGAATAGGTCGGAGGCTGTTTTTTATCCCCCTAGGTCAGGGGTCTGCAACCTTTTGAGTAAGAGGAGTCAAAAATTACAATTTACAAAATTTTCAAGTTTTGAAAGAGCCACAAATTTTTTTCTTGTCAACCATAAATAGTACTTGCATAAATAAAGTTTTTTGATAAAAAAACTAATCTATTTATTGATAAGAAAAATACCTATATTTTTATTCATATCTAAGCAGTGTTTTTTTACAACAAACGAAAACTAATGACTGTGACGACGCGTGTTACGGGGGAGGGGTGCGGTGAAAAGCAAGTATAAGTGGCTGAAAGATAGAAATGGTGCCTTAAATATTCGTTAATTCAGAAAGATTTTTGAATATTTTTTATTTATAAAATAAACTAAAGAGCCACATGTATCAGAGATGCTTGACCCGGATTTGAACCCGCTTCACTTGGTTTGCCAATCCACTGGGCTACCACTGTTTCAAAACTTATAGTACTTACTTAATAAATTTTTTTCGTAATTTTTTTTAATTACAAATATTATTCAATAATTATTTTTTTATCAATTAAGAAATCGCTAAAAACATTGGTGAAAACTATCGGACATTACCAACTTTCGAGAAAGGACTATTCGATTACATATACATGGACCATTACTCTTTGGAACGCAATGAACTACTGAAATGTCGCTGGTTGGAGTATAAGAAGCACATTGAAGAACGTGTATTTGCACCTTTTCAATTTCCTTGCATTAGGTAACAGAATACTATAGAGTACATATAGTATATTGGCGACACGTTTGCCTCAGCTGGTAGTGACCCTACTTTCTGCGCCAGCGGTCGCGAGTTCGAGTCGCGCTGGGGGCATTCATTTGTTGAGCACAAATGTTTGTACTCCAGTCATGGGTATATATTTATAATATGTATGTAGTTACTTAAAATTTATATGTGTAGTATATCAACTATCTGGTATCCGTAACACAAGCCTCATAGCTTACCACGGCGCTGTTGTAATAATGTCCAACATATTTAAATTGAAATATAGTTGCTTCGGTTCGAGGTTCGCCCCCAGTTACAGTATTGTTAGTATATTTTTTTTAGATATGAGATATTTTCCCACTGTAAGAAGTAATTCCTATATTATATTGAGCCGGAGAACCAGCTACCATTTTTTGTTTTTTTTTGTTTTTTTTTTTAATAATAATAATATCTTCATTTCCAATAAGAAGTAGTAACAAAAGTATACCTATTTGCTAGATACTTAGAAGCATTCATGTGCATACTTATATAATATGAAACATAGCATCTGCAGCCGAACTAGGAAACCCTGTGCATCAGCTGTCAGCGCCATATCCCCACGGATAATTTAACTTAGTTTTAGCATTTAACTAAATAAATGTTAATTTTTAATTAACCTTTATGGAATTTCATCAAAATCTGTCAAGTGGTTTTCTTGTGACGCGGTCACTGAGAAAACTAATCAAAGAACTTTAATAGCCCGGTCATATAGGCTTTTGTATCGATAATAGGGATTTTAAAAAGATTTTCCAAACAATATTTCATGATCCACAGATTCGACTTATAAATTATTTACATGTAGTTATAGAAGGTAGTTTTGATGTATTTCTCCAAACATGAAAATAAATCCCTTTTTTTATATAGAATAGGTCTTATAATATATCGGTATCATGCAATAGGAGTGTAATATTTATTAATTGTAACTAGCAAATCGTCCTCGCTCCGCTCAGGCTCGTCCCTAGCATTAGCGCGAGCGAAGCCGCGAGTTCCGCTAGTAAATGTATACAAAAACTTGACAAATTATATACTAAAACCTTCCTCGAGAACCACTCTATCAATTGGTGAAAACAGCATGAAAATCAGTGCAGTAGATTTTGAGTTTATCACGAACAGACAGACAGACGCGGCCGAGGACTTTGTTTTATAATATGTAGTGATAATTTAATGTGTAATAATTTATTTTTAGAGATTTACATTTCTACAACGGCTGTATTCGATTCCTACCCGCGGAGTCGATATATCGATATCCAGAACATCGCATGAAGCTAAAGCCGGGGCCCGGTGTCGACTTCCGCGGCCAAATGCCCATCCCTCAAGAACTTTTAATGAAAAGAGGCAGAATTGAAAATGTAAATGAAACTAATTTTACTAAAAGCAAAAAAAACTAATAAAAAGTGATTAATTTCGTATTTTTACTTTTAATATAATTTTTGAGTTACATGGAAAGATTTTTATTTCTACCCCTCTAATTAATTAATGAATAAGAAAAAAATCTATAATAAAGTACATATGTATCTAAAGACTATCTAGAATTTTTTCTTGTTCTAAATTCAAATATCTGTAGTCTGTAGGTAGGTAGTTATGTATGTTTAAAAGTATATATAGTTAGATATTATAAACTTCGGCACTTTCAATACGAAAATATGTTTTTATAAAGTATTAGATTATTATTATTATCCTCCTCGTACTGAGGGAGGCCCGTGCCCAGCAGTGGGACGTAAAAAAGGGCTGATGATGATGATGATGATTAGATTATTATTGTCAATCTATAATCTATATATTACTATTATAAATGTGAATGTAACTTATGTAAGTTTGTTTGTTACGCTTTGTACACGTGAAAACTACTTAACCGATCATCGTCAAACTTTGTAAACATATTCTTGGAGGTATTAGAAGTAACGTAGGATATTTTTTTTCAAGCGAACTTGAAAGTATGAACGCGGGCGAAGCCGCGGATACTACTAATGATTGATATAAAGCTACATTTCTGAATTTCGCATATGAAAGAAACTGAAGATGAGATATTGATGCAATATATATTTTTTTAATTTTAATTATATAACTATGCCAACTTGATTGTGTTTTTTTTTAGATTTATATAAATTACTACTGTTAATTTTGATGGCTGGTTTCTTTTGTGCCCAAAGAATCTACATTACAATTCAGTGGATGTGACTAACATGCAACCCCAGAGGTCCTGAAATTGATTTTTGTAGAAATTAAAAAATAAAAAAAGTATTTAAAAAATACTTTGTACTTATAGCATGCAACAACTTGCAACATTTTTTTGAGAGGTGCATTTAACCACTGACCTCTATAATAGAACTGGACTGGCTGTTCCAAGCGTTTGACAGCAATTTTTTTGTGTCCATTTTTAGCGCCACTAGCGAGAGTCCCGAGAACTAATTTTGACGTATATTGCAAATGACAGCGAGAAGTGGTTGTTTACTGTAAAGTAATTTTGCATTTTTATCAATGTTAATTGTTTGTTGATGTTTGTGTTTAGTCCATTATGTAGATTTCTGTGTACATATATTAAAAATAATAAAATTAAATTGTAGATATATTGTAAATATGTTACTTGTAGTCTTAACACTTATTATTATTTTTATAGTTTTGTATATATTGTGTTGTCTGTTGTAGGTCCTGATTTTACAACGAATCGCTCCGTTCCTACATGTAATACGTCTTAGTGTTTGTTTTTTTTTTATATTCACCGATCAGTTTATATATAACGTGTATTCTCCATTCTACGCGACATTGGCGAAGTCAACTGTCCCCAACTGGTACTCCTGGAAGCCATTAATGGAAATAATTGAATTGAATTTTGCATTTTCGTTGTTAATATAACATAAGTAGTAATTATGATGATACGGTTATTGATTAATCAAAATAAAAAAATAAAAATCTTTATATCGACATCATTAGTTTTAGTACCACGAACTCTCGCTACGTCCGACAGCGGCGGACAGCGCCAAAATGGCGAATATCAACCAGCCACAAAAGCACGTTGACAACAGCCAGTCTAGTGACCAGTGGTATAATAGAGGTCAGTGCATTTAACTCATAACATTCAATAAAACGCAATGGATCACTATAGCGTTTTAGACCGACACGCGACGCCACGGCTGCTTGCCTACTTTTCTTCATACTAACAATACGGAATACCGACCTTATTTAAAAGACAACGCAGTGATAGGAAAAAAAATAGGTCCCTGTTAAATTCGTTTTATTTACTTAATGCTTAAATATATAACAAAAGTATTTTTAATTATTTTATTTTATTTTAATATTTTTATCAAAGGAAAAACAAAACGATGTTTCTTGTACACATATTATGTCAAAGTTCAAACTGTCAAGTGTCATTAATCATTAATGTCAAAATGGATAAACCTCGTCGGTGTTTTTGTATTATTTGCGCATAGTTGCTTTGGATTTAACACAAATAAATATAAGTTATTTAATAGAAGTTAATTAATTAATATATAGCAAATATGGAAGCAGGGATTATGGTGGAAACTTTGCCTATACTAGGCACTTGTAGTTTATGTTTGAACGAAGGAGTTGTTAAAAGTATGCTTGTTAAAGATGCTAATGAAAATAAAAAAGAATCTTATACAGATATGCTCTTCAAATGTTTCTGTATTGACGTAAGTACATAGAATATTATTATAATAATTTACATAATAATAGAATTCATATTCCTTTGTTACATTGCACTAACTTCTTAATATATTTATTAGAAGCATAACTCAAAATAATACCTGCCATAGGTATATTTAATATTTAAATTATAATTAGAGAAAGCTCCGTCACAAATTTTTCATATTATTTTTACTTTGCGATTCCTAGAAGTACTTTTCTAAACTTTGTGTAAACAATATTACAGATGGCAATATTAGAGTTAGATGATACAAAGCGGGTGATATGCAACTGTTGCATTCAAGAACTTGAAAGTTGCCTCAAGTTCAGGGAACAAGTGGAAACGTCTTTGAAAGCTCTGGAATTGACGATAAGATTAAAAAGTAAGGTTGAACATTATATAGTTCTATGAGTGGATATTTAATATTATGTATATTAACAACAGACAGTATTTATATTAGTTTGTTTGTTTGTTTGTTGGTGAATTTTATTACAGTGATATATTTAAAGATTCAATAATATTTCAGAAAAGAATTTACACACATTTTATATAATTTACAACACTATCTTCAATTAATTGTAGATAATGATGTAATTCTATAAATTTATGTTAATTAAGTTCTTTAACAGATTACTCTATAAAATTTATGCAACTCAAATCTATTCTAACTATACTTATCATAAGTATAATTCAATGTTATTATTCTTTACCAACTTCAAAATTATATTCACAGTATATATTATATACCATTATACTAGTTAATTTTTTTATAATTGCTCAAAAAGTCCCACGGGAGAATATGGTATTTAACTATTTTAATGAAATTATGTTTTTTTATATTGTTATTTATATTTTCTACTATAAAACATGGCCCCCTTCTGGGCCAAAGTTAAAATAAATTAAATGATTTTTATATTTTTTTTTAATAAATTGAAAGTAGCCTAAGTTACTCCTTATAAAATTAGCTATCTGCGGGTGAAACTCCCGTCAAAATAAGTCCAACCGTTTCAGAGATTAGCTTGAACAAACAGAGAGATAAACATTTCAAAAATTGATTTTCTGATGTAAATACTGTATATACTTTCATATGCATTTAAAAATTAAAAACAAACACTTCAATTTTTTTTATAACTAGGTGCTCGCTTCGCTCGGGTTTGTCCCTAGGTACGTGTTGTATATATTTACTTCACACCGCCCGGTATATATTTGAGTTGATTATATGAATTGCACGCACCATGGCAACGGTCATAACATGATACGTCAAACGCCGTTAATTTAATAAAGTTTTTTTTAATTTCCTAACTTTTTTCTATATAGTATGTTATCCTTAAGAGATAGACATATTATGCCATCGCGGACTTTTTTGTAGACCTATATAAGATACACAATTCCACCATACATTATTTTATTCCGACACCTCCAACATATATCATTATATTTTAGCCAATTTACACATAACCTTGACAAATTATATACTAAAACCTTCCTGGAGAACCATTCTATCTATTGGTGAAATCTGCATGAAAATCGGTGCAGTAGATTTTCAGTTTATCGCGAACAGACAGACGGACAGACGCGGCGGAGGACTTTGTTTTATAATATGTATAGATATGTACTGATTTAATGTTCCAGAAGCAGATCAAGAGTATGAAAGTGTCAAAATTGAACCACCCTCCACAAAAGATAGTGGCAAGTGTTTTAGTCATAGATTATTAAATAAATTATATAATTTTAATAACAACTTTTAATATGTAATAACTAATAACAGCTCTTAATATTTAAGTCTGAATAAAAATAATCTTTTTTAAAATATACTTAAAAACAAGCTATACTCATACACATTTAAAAAAATAATGGTAAACCATTTCTAACTAAATATATTTTTTATTTTTTATAGTGGCACTAAAACAGGTGTTGGACAATGTCGGTGAAGACTTGGCGTCTGTTATTGGCTATACTAAGGACTTTGAAGATGAGAATTCAGGTTAGATATTTAGTATTAAACTTAAAAAAATTACTGCCTCGGTGGTGAAGTGGCTAGCATGTACACATACCGGAAGGTCCTGGGTTCGAGTCCCGGGTCGGGCCAAGTTTAGTTATTGAGTCTTGTTGTTTAGTGAGCCTCAGTTGGGAAGATGGCGGTGTATCACCCCCATGCTGAGGCAGAGCACGTAAAGCTGTCTGTTTTAAGCCTTAACTCACTCTGGTCGTGTCTCATGTCGTCCCACCGGAGTATGAGAGTGACAAGAACAGAGAGTGCACTTGTGTCTGCACTATAATATCTCCTGCAGTTGGCTAGTCTCAATGAGATGGCCGGAATCGGCCGGGAGGACATTATTAAACTTAAAACATGTTGTTTTTTGTGTTCTGTACCTCTAAAGTATGTACACTGTACGTACAAAATCCAAAAACCTTGAATAAGTAGCTGTGTAGTTAAGCAACGCACAGGTGAAACTACTGGGTCTAGAATTTTGCACAAATTTTCCTTAAGTGGCGTAGGTATATACTAAGAAAGGGTTTTAGAATATTCAACCCTTAAGGGGGTGAAAAGGGTTTGCAAATTTTGTATGGAACGTGTTTTCTAATTGGTCTGATCAACTTCAAACTTAGCATTTAAATATTCTTTAAAAGATTTAATTAAACACATGTTTCATCATTTTTTATATATTCAACCCCTAAAATAATAAATGGGGGTTGCAAAATATATAGATTACACGCAGACGAAAGCCAGTGCTTTGTTTATATTAAATTTTTTTTTTTCAGATGACGGTATATTAAGCAATGTTAAAAAAGAGGATGATAGTGATTTTGATGATACTGGTATGTAATTTTTTTTTGTATATTCATGTTATTTTATCTGTAATTTTTTTTAATATAAAAACAGTGGTTTTGTGTCCGTGATACGAATTTATTTATTTGACAAAATATAGAAAAAAGTAAAATTATAATATTAAAAAAAAAAATAAGAATAGTTTTTACAATTTTTTATTTTTTTATGTATACATATTTTTACTAATTTTTTTTTGTGTGTAAATATTTTCAGTTTTAAACGATTTAATTATAAAGAAGGAGCCAGACGAGTACAGACCGAGGCGGACAAGGAAAAAAAATGTAGGCACAACAAAGAAAAAAGTTTCCTATTCAGTAAAAAAAAAGGCGGATCTCTCGGAAACGGAAAAAATGTTGCAATCCGGTCTGTTTCCATTTAAAATGGGTAAAACCGGCTATTCATGCGCAATTTGCCCCGAAAAGTCCGCCATTTTGGATGACATTCAAATTCATATAATGGAGCACAATGTTACCAACATACATGTAGCGTTCAAAAAAATGATCTCGTCAGCTCTGCAAAGATTTTACAAATCCAACGGGAAATTAAAATGTAAAATATGCAGGACAGAAATTTCTGATTACGAAGCATTAAAAAATCACATAAATAATTGTATTTCGGTCAAAATTAGTGCGGGGGGAGATAACTTACCTTTTAAATTAGAAAAAGATCAGTTAGACTGTCCCGTCTGTCAAAAAACTTTTTTAAATTTCGTCAGTTTAAACACGCATATGAATGTGCACTATCCAAATCATGTTTGCGATAGTTGTGGGAAGGCCTTTGCCTCTAAAGCTAGGTTACGAGGTCATATGAGGACTCATGAAATAGGGGATTTCCCTTGTCGATACTGCGATGCGGTTTTCGATAGGGTTACTAAAAGAGAAAATCATGTTTCAAAAGAACACAAGTCTGGGATCCGATACGCGTGTAAGAGATGCAACATATCGCTAGCCTCTTTCTACGCACGGCAAAAACATTTGGCTGAAGTTCATAATGAGGAACTAAAACGGTACAAATGTAAGGCCTGTACCCAAAGTTATATAACTCCTGGTCACTTGTCAAGTCATGTTAGACGAGATCATTTGAACGAGAGAAACCATAAGTGCAATAAATGTGATTTAGCGTTCTATACAAGGAATTCGTTGAAAATGCATATGATTAAGCATGACGGTGAAAGAATTCACACATGCAACATTTGCCATAAGTCATACCAGCGGAAAAAAACGCTTCGAGAACATATGCGTATACATAATAATGATAAAAGATTCGTCTGTCCAGTTTGTGGTCGCGCGTTCACACAAAAATGTACTTTGAAAGGTCATTTGAAAGTACACGAGCGAAAATATGATCCGGACGAACGTGTGCCACAGCCTTTACATTCAATTTAAAAAAAAGACTAAAAATTTTTGTTATCTGTGGCTGGTTTACCTTTCTTCCAGTAGTTATAATTTTTTTAGTAAATTTTAGACTTAAATAGTCTAAAAACAAAAAGAATAAATTTTCGGAACGTATATAGTTCCGAAAACAATAAATAAAGCCGAAAAAGCTGTCAATGTCAAAAAAAATTTTTTTTTTTTACATTTGTTCTGGTAGGTAGGTAGTAATTGATTTTTACCTCAAAGCAATATAATTCGTTTAACTGTACTGTTTATTATAAACTGCTTAATTTTAATACCATTTAAGACTTAAACACTGTTTTAATGTAATTTTGGACTATCGTTTTTTTTATGACCTAGACGTATAATTTTTGGGACTAATAATGATGGAGATAATTCTATCTTCATAGAACAATGATGGTCGTGCAATATTGTGAAAGAACAAAAGACACGCTAGGTTTTTAGTAAAAGATATATGCAAAGAACAATATTGTAACTTTAAAAACTCAGCATAAAAAACCATTTTTCGTCTTTCTACTATAAATAATTTTCCCAACGCTCAATTCACCGAAAGATTATAAATGAAACTACCTTTTCGGATTTTGTCGCGGCTTTATTTTGATTTTTAGTTCCCGACGTTTCGAATGCTTTACAGCAATCATGGTCACGGGAGAGACCTCTCCCGTAGTAAGTAGAAAAGGTAGTTTCATTTATAATGTCGAATATTCGCGTAAATCTAAGAAAGTATCACCGAAAGATATTTAATGTAGAATTATTGACTTCTATCTCTATTGGTACAAAATACACATTTTACACATACTCATCTATATACGTATGTATGGCAGTAGTGGCTCTGTGGTAACACGCGTGCTCGGGTAACTGAGTGATGCGGGTTCAAATCCGGGTCTCGGACCTCTGATATTTTCATGTGCGAATCATTTCTATTACGATTACCACTTGTCTGACGGTGAAGGAAAACATCGTGAGGAAACCTGCATGTCTAAGACATCCTCGCAAGTTCTGGAAAGATACGCATCTTTCGATCGATTAAATATAGCGGACAAAAATGCGTGCGTACAGTACCTACACACTTTTTCAAACTAATTTTTAAATCTCGTTTATATTTATACTTATCTAAAGCTTTAGATTTCCGAGACTTAGAGGGAGGAAAAAAGGAAGATATGTTAGGAATTTAATGAATTTAATTGTAATTAAAGTAATAAATGTGTCGATCTCACTCTCTTTCAATCGGTCTCAATAGTGCCCTCTGTTTGGACAAAAACGTCCCACATTTTCGTGTCACTAATATTATTATTGCGTTTCATTAAACATTTAACCCTCTTGCGCGCAAAGAAGTTTCACACAAAATGTGTATTTTAAACAAAGAAGCACTAAAGAGAATACTTGTTTTGGCATTCAAATATATAATTATTATTTTATTATAGTAAGTTACAATGTTGTTCTTTGCATGTGTCGAATTTTTCTCGAAGTTTTGTTGTGGTTGGGAATCTGTGACTTCTAAAGTTCCGTTCCAGTTATTAAATATTACCCATTAGTTATTTTATATTGAATAGATAATATCGTTTTTAGGCTGTATAGAAATATTTTATACTATTTTGAGTTCAAATTAAAAATTATAATTTTTTATTAGGCTTTGAAAATCATCACATTTTTTATTTTTTAATTATTTATAGTTAAAAAATGTGATATGAAGAGGAGGAAAAGCTAAAATTATAGAATAAATGCAAAAACGCAACAAAATTTTGTTTTGGTCTATAGATCTGTCACAAATTGTATTATTTTATTTATTTCTTCTATTTTTTTTAATTTTCATTGTTAAATAGATTTAATTCGGTCAGTAGTCTTCCGGTAAATCTGTTATCATGTCTTCCGGAATATCGATCGTATTTAAATTGTAAAAACTAAAGCACAAAAACATACGATTAAATAAACGAAAAAATAAATTCTTGCCACAATAAGGCATATATTTATGATTTATAATTTAAGAACATGATTATTTATCGTTTAGTTAGTTTTTAATGTATTTTTTTTAAACTGTTGGTCCTTCGAGCCGGACTCGACTAATTGCCATTATTCCAATAAGATAGAAGCAAAAGTGGGCTAAGTTGTAGTTAAATTTTACTTTACAATTGTTATTATTAAAGTTTTTTTCTATTTTAAATAAATCGGAGAGTTTTAAGGGCGTAAAATTCATAATATAGTATGATTAAAAATAGAAACTTGCCCCATATAGAGTCTAGCATACGCCTTGTGGCTCGCAGATTTGAGATCTTTTGAGATGAGAAGAAGATTTAATAAGAGAGTGACGCCACTATTAAGTTTCTGCCATGGTTCTAAAAAGTCGTAGATCCGGGGCTGTTACTGTATCAATGAGTCATACACCTGTATATTCAATTTAGTGCCTTACCGAATAACTTTTACTTCTAATATATGATTAAATTGAAAATTGCATAATTTTTATATTTGCCTTATAATTAGGCCACTTTTGCTTTAATCTGGTACTATTATTATATAGTAAAATTAGTTATTTATTCAGTTAGTGAATACTTTCTTTTTCGTTTATAAAATTAAAGAGTACTGTGTATCACAATGTTATTACAATCAGCTGTCAAAAATAATCTGTTAAAGTTTAATACACTGTGTAAATATGTTATCTGTAAAAAATGTGCAATAAAATTAGATATTTTAAATTTTGTCTTTATTTCATTGCAAACAAGTAATTAGACTCCCAGTGAGGATAAAACATCGACTGCATATTGCTATGTTCCTTTTGACTCATCGTTTAAAGTCAGTACTACCGACTAAACTGTCTAAACCCAAGAAAACCTCCGCCTTAATGAAACATCGCAGAATAACTTAAACATTTAACCACGACCCCCCAACGGCAGGTCTACCGAAGCAGAACACAGCCAAAACGTTCACAGTTCACTCTGCTATCAGAGAAGCATGAAGTAATCCGCAAGGTACACCGCAAGTCTTTGAGTCGTCTGCACGCTTAGATCTTTTAAACTACGTAACGGATTTCAATGCAGTTTTCACTAGAGGGTGATTTAGATGGAAGGGTATAAGTACCGTATAATACATGCTTATTATACTAGAAAAGAGAAAATTTCGAAGATTTGTAATGTGATAGTGTAAAAAACAAATTTTGGTCCGCTTTCATTACAAACATTAGCAAAACCTTAAAAAAAATAAGTATGTGGGGGTGGGGACGAACCCAAGTTACTGCAAGGGTTCGTCACTAATATCGAATATATTATCTGTATATATAATAGTAAAAAGAAAAACAGATTAAAAAATATATATTAGTCCCGCTGAGTTTCTTTCGCCAGTTCTTCTCAGGTGAGCGGCTTCTTGTTTCCGAACTGGTATTAAACCAAAGAGTACATTATATATGTATTAAACAATTTTATGCTGAATAAAATATTTTGGATTTGAATAAAATTCTAAGACGAGAAACACACAGGACAGCTTTTGATGAAATTGTATATAATGATAATTGGTTATCGGCCCAACATATAGGATAACTAGCCTTTCCCGCGACTTCGCTCGCGTTCTAAAGTCTGGAAACCAAAAATTTCTCGTCCGCGATTGCGCGCGGTGATCATTATTTTGTTGCCAAGTTATTAGGTACTATGATCTCGTAAGATATTCACTGAAATCAAATGATGCCAAGAGCAATATTGTTCAAAATTAAGTACTTGTGATGAATAACTTATTTATTTAGGTAAGGATTAATATCATGATTATAAAACACCTTCGCAAATAATGCATCTTCTTAAAACAAATTTGATTACCATAAAAAAAGTTATAGCGAGTCAACCTTAAAAGATAGACTTATGCTATCGCGGACTTTTTTAGAACTCGTAAAGGCAAACAATTCCGTCATACATGATTTTTGCATAACTTTAATGTTTACGTAGCGCATGCAACGGAAGCTCATAAAAGGAATATTTTTCTCCCGTTTTTGCAACATTTTTAATTGATTCTCCGCTCTGTTGGTCGTAGAGGGATGTTATATAGCCTAGCCTTTCTCGTCTAAAAGGACTATCAAACACAAAAGAATTTTTCAAGTCGAACCTGCAGTAGTTCCTGAGATTAGCGCGTTCTTTTTTTTTTTTTTTATTTCATTCTGAATTAGTGCTTGACTACGTTCCACCTGATGGTAAGTGGTAACGTAGTCGTAGATGGTAAGTCGCACTAATTCAGTAGCCACCTATTCACTCTTGCCTTGAAGAAACCCATATTGTAACCGGATGGAAACACAGACGCAGGCAGATTGTTCCAATCCTTTGCCGCACGTATAATAAATGACGAAGCGAAACGCTTCGTCCGGACGGGTGGAATGTCCACGACGTAAGGATGGAGACCAGCCGTTCGTCGGGTCGTCCGATGATGGAAGGGGGATGGGGGAATTAAATCGTGTAATTCCTGCGCACACTCTCCGAAATGTAACCTATACAATACACAGAGGCTGGCAACCCTACGTCGGTGATCGAGACTGTGTAGCTTGGCTTTTACCAGCGTAGGGTCACCTATTAGTCTCTGGGCACGCCTCTCAATCGAGTCCAAGGCTGACAGATGGCATTTCGCAGCACCAGCCCAAATGTGACTACAGTATTCCACGCACGACCGGACTTGAGCTTTATATAAATCTAGAAGCTTTGCAAGGATGCCAACTTTCCTCGCTGCTACGTTAGCCTTAGACTCGATGAACCGCCCGTAGTTCATGTTGGGGGTAATGTCCATCCCCAGTAACTGCAGGCGGTCAGTGTATTCCAGAGGCACATTTCGGAAAGTAGGAGTCAAGGTGAAAGGACTCCTTTTTGTGGTGAACAGACACGCCTGTGTTTTGGTGGCGTTGAAACTCACAAGATTGGCATCGCCCCAAGTGGAGACTGCCCTGAGTGTGAGATTCAACCGCTCTACCATGGCCTCTCTTTCGGACTGAATTTGATCTCTACTAGCCCGAGGATTCGGCAGGTATCGCTCTACAACAGTGCTGTCGTCTGCGTACCCATAGATACCGGGTATAAGCAGATCGTTGATATGCAGCAAGAACAAGGTTGCAGAGAGAACAGACCCCTGAGGAACCCCTGAGTTGGTCTTTAAGGGTGATGAATAACCCTCAACCACAACTCTAAGTGATCGGTCGGTCAGGAAGTCTTTAATCCAGCCGATCAGGCCAGGAGATATACCGTAGGCTGAAAGCTTGCGTATAAGGCTAGCGTGCCAAACCCTGCTAAAGGCCTTTGAGACATCGAGGGAGACGGCAATCGCCTCCCCGCTTCGTTCAAGAGCTTCGCCAAAGGTGTGATTGGCATACACTAGAAGATCCCCAGTCGACCGATTCCGGCGAAACCCATATTGTCGATCACTGAGGAGATCATTCTGTTCTAGGTATGCCATTAGACGACTATTCAATACACGCTCCATAATCTTGCAGAGTATGGAGGTGATTGAAATCGGACGATAATTGGCAGGGTCGATACGGCTACCTTTTTTGGGCACTGGTTGCACGTTGGCAAGCTTCCAGGATTTAGGCACTATTCCAGTCCTTAAAAAAAAGGCGGTTCAGACGAGTCAATATCGGAGACAACTCAGGAGCACATGTTTTTAGCACTATCGCTGGTATACCATCAGGACCACTGGCTTTATTCACATCTAGACGACACAATACTCTCTTGACCTCTTTATTAGTTATAGAGATATCTGCCATTGAGATTCCGCAGTGAGGTAGATGTGGTGGAGTAGCATTGCCAGTGTCTAGACATGAATTTTGGGCAAAAAGAGAAGCAAGCAAAGTCGCCTTTTCCTTTGCCGTATGAGCCAGGGCTCCGTCAGGTTTTACCAGCGGTGGCAGTGAGGGCCGACAGAAGTTCGTCTCGACCGCTTTGGCAAGGGACCAAAAAGCTCTGCTGCCAGATGGTTAGGCAGAGAGCTTTGCGCCAATATGTGCAATTCGGTCAAGACGAGCCTTCTTTAATGTCTTTTTGTTGGACTTGGCGGCTAAGTTAAAGGCTCTCTTCTTGGATCTTACATCCGGAGCTTTGCGGTCTCGAGTATCAACCCAGGCAAGGTAAGCCGAATGCTTACGCTTTTCAGCAAATGTACATTCGGCATTAAACCATGGGTGAGCTTTGCCACCAACGGGTACATCAGAGAACGGGATAAAATATTCCATCGCTTGATGCACCACATCGGTTATAGCATCCGTACAGCTCGACGGATCGGAAGAAGAGAAGCAGACCTGCCGCCAAGGAAAGGATGCGAAGAAGTGTCGCATCTCATCCCAATCTGCTGACTTGTATTGCCATACTCGTCTAACACCTATAGGGTCGTTATCTGGTGGAGAGTAAGACGATACAGATTTTACCAGACAGTGGTCAGAGCTACCCAGTGGGGATGAAACCTGGATGTTATATCTGTCTGGATCAGTTGTCAGCAGAAGGTCCAGACAATTAGCTGAGTGGCCGTCTACATCGGGAACCCTTGTCGCTTGTTCAACTAGCTGGGAGAGTCCAAGTGATACCGCAAACTTCCACGCTTCTCTCCCAGCCTGGTCCGTCTTCTGGTATGGGAACAGCCAATCTTCATGATGGGCGTTAAAGTCCCCCAGAAAGACAAGCTTCGCGGAAGGGTACCGTTGCATAGTCAACCAAACAAACACACAAATTCTTCAGCTTTATAAATAGTAATAGATTTAGCTACAAAAATATCTCATTTTTAAAAAGAATAAAAAGTTGATATCTATGGGTGTACAATAAAACATTAATAAGTGATTGAATTTTATTGTGAAAAAAAATTACATTGAGCATTATCTGTGACTAATGTTTTTGGTAATAAAAAACGTATTAAGAATTTTAATTACATTTTTATTGACAATAAATGAACTAACAACTAAACTATAGTTTTTATATAACTTCTATTCAGCCTAAAACTAAATTGCAAACTTTTGTACTAACATACGGAATCTAATATGGCTGTTATGACAGTGACAGTTTAATGACAGATAAAAAATGAAAAATGACAACCAAAAAGGTTTTAAATTCAATTATTTTAAACAAATAATATTATTTGAAATATTTATTAATAAGAAAGGAATACATTTTTAAAATATTTTACTATTCACATAAAGTACGAGGATATTAAATAAAACTAATGGCTTAGATATCGATGCCAAGAAGTTTTTTGTCGAAGATGAACTCTCCGAGAGCGGAGTGGCGTTCCATCATCTTCTTCAGAGTAGTGGCTTTGCCCGCGAGGTCGCGTTGACCCTTGTATTGCTCTTCCAAGAATTCACCAGTTAAGTAATCAACAAGCTGTTAAGAAAAAAGAAATGTAAATTAGAGAAAAAATAACCGAAAAGTGGCCATGATTCTTTAAGTTATTAAGGTTCTTGCTCTCCGAGTTACATAATATTTAGCCGGTTAACTTTCTTAATAGCTTATAAAATGAAGATTTGTTTAAAGCAACCTGGTGTAATTGAAGTGACATGTGCAGAAAAAAAAACTTACACATTATATTATGTAGTGATAAACGATGATAGTATAGTACGATTCAAACTTAATGGCGGCTCGGAAGTTAGCTGCGAGTGCAGACTGCAGTTACGCGCATGTACAGTCAAGTCGACGTCCCGCTGATTGGCTGATACGTAAAAATTGCGATCTGCGCATCGGAACGTACGATGTTCGGAGACGCCATTAAATTTGAATCGTACTATACATATAATTGAGTTTTTCGTTAAGAAATCCTCTGCACTAATAGGTGGAAAAATGACAGTGGCACAAGCCGCAAAACTCAGCCATACTAAAATTTCAAATTGTAAGGAATAGAGAGTGCATGTTGTGATTGCAGGAGTTGTATTATAATTTATAATCTCTATAGTAGTAATGGGAGGACGACGTTACAGGAAGCAGGGTGTTTCAGAGAAGGATATATAAGAAAGTACATGTTAAATATAAGAACTTGGTTTTGAGTCTTTAAAACTCAAATGAAATAAAATTAGTGTCTTTCTAAACAAAAAAATCGCAAAAACTAAAGAGAAATAGTACTAGATTCAATATGAGTGGCCAAAATAAGTGAGAAGAGCAATAGTTTAACTATGCCAGAGTTCGCACTGAACTTTATTTAATTATTTACTTTATGACTCTGCTTTCTGTGCCAGCTGTCGCAGGTTCGAGTCCCGCTGGGGGCATTCATTTGCTAATCACGAATGTTTGTACTCCAGTCATGTTTATATTTATAATATGTATGTATTTAAAATTTATATATGTAGTATATCAACTATCTGGTATCCGTAACACAAGCCTCGTAGCTTACCACGGAACTAGATGGTGCTGTTGTAAAAATGTTCTAACATATTTATTATTTATTAGTATAATTTATATACTCACATGGTAATCATTGTTGCCATGGTTCTGACTGTCCATGTCGTTTTCACACTTGATGATGACATTCTTGATGGCCTTGGTGACTTCTGCTTCCATTTTCAGAGCTTCTTCTAGAGCTTCCTGGCCTGAGTTCCAGTGTTTGTGGTCTGGTGGCTGTAAGCATCAATAAATTTAAATCTTAGAAACTTGCATTATATTTTTTATCCCTTTTTCCCCCACTGGTTGCTTTGGGTCTCCCTTCAATACGAGAGGATCATGCCATTCCACCACACTGGCCAAATGCGAGCAAGAATTCACATGTCTTTCGAAAACTTCCTATATTCTCTCAAACACATTTTTAGACTCGGACACTTTTATCTTTTTTTTAGTAAACCTTGACTGAATGTAGGACTTTGCGATTTAACCATTAAAAAACAGTTCATAATAGGTGAATTTACTGCAAGTAAGTACTCTACTGTACTGACGTCAGTACATATAAAAAAATTGAAGTGTCTGTTTGTATTTTCAAATTAACAGCTTTTCACTAAATGCATATGAAAGTTTTTACGGTACCTACTTACATCAAAAATTTAAAAAAAATTGTCTGTCTGTTTGTTCTTGCTAATCTCTGAAACGGCTGGTCTGAGTTTGACTCGCAGTTAGCCAATATATGTATATATAAAGAGTAACTTAGTGGACTCTTAACGACCAAATGGCTTGGTCCGCTAGGCAAAAGAAGCGTGAGAAGACAAAGGAAAAGATGGACCGATGATATCATAGAGACTGCAGGAAGGAATTGGATCAAAATAGCCATGGAGGAGGTTTTTACCCACAAGAGATCACACTAAATAATTAAATAACTTGAATCATTTTTCATATTACAATTTATATGTATCTAGTTGTGTGAGAAATAAAGCTGTTATAAATAAATAAATATAAAACTTAGGCTACTTTTATTTAATTAGAAAAATATAGAAACCGTATAATTTATTTAAACTTACACCCATCAACTAAATTCTTTATCAGATCGGTCAAACTTACCCGAATAGTGATCAACGAGGACACGTTGGTGGTCAGCTCTCCTCTCATCAAGAGATATTCGATCAACTTCATGGCGTGCTCACGTTCTTCAGAGCTGGCCTCGAAGAACAGTTTCGCAAAACCAGGGCGGTTCACCTGTTATCATTAGAAAATGTTAGTAAATTTTAAAATTGATAACCAATATATATATTTTTCTATTTTGTAATTATTTTTTTAATGCGGTATTACTTTATTTATAGACATGTATAATCAAAGGTTTCATACGTATACATTATTAAATATACAAGTATAAAATAAAATTCCACACTATTTGGAATTTTCCACATAAAGCAGGGGCTCCCAACCTTTTTCAGTCCGCTACTACTACTAGTTTAAAAAATATGTCACGGCGCCCTAACCTAACTAATAGAAATAGATAGGTACTGGTTAGTTTGTACTTAAAAAATTGAAGACGTGAATGGATGGATATGTCACAATCTTTTAGCTGTTTGATGTCGGTGTTATGGGCGTGCGAACAGTTTTAAATTTTAAAACAACAACAGTCCAGTCCTCTTGACAGCCATTTTATTCATGTACTTCATACATTAAACAAACTTTGTACTCAATTTTCTCGAAATTAGAATATTGTGACCTTTATTCATTCGTCGCAGAATAATTTTAGTATAGGATCCCACTGCTCGATTCTGCAGGTACCTATCTGTTTTTTTTTGATAACTAATTTTAAATGAATGTTGAGGGTGTATACAATGTATTAGGGATGAATTTTTAAAATGAAATGATGAAATGAATGTGGAAATGATGTAAAAAATTGAAAATACTTGGTTACTAGCTCTCAGCTGCAACGTAATTTTGGATTATAAATAAAAAAAACAGTTGACTGCTAAAAGATAACAATAATATTTACAGCTGGCATCCCTTAAAATAACGTAAATTTGAATAAAGAAAACACATAGTTGCCATTTATATACGAAATTTATTATACTAAATTTAATTACAGGTGATTGCGGCTATTTTTATAAGCAACCCATCGCTAATACATTGCAAACTCCCTCAAGTCTCAACATTCATTTAAAATTAGTTTTATCAAAAAAAAACAGATATCTACAGAATCGAGCAGTGGGATCTTAGACTATTTGCTGATGCAAGTGTGTGGAATCACTAACAGTTGATATTCACGCAGGAAAAAACACAATTGTGTGATTGTCGTGGGAGGATATGAGGATACATTTCGCGACCAATTTCGGCCACGATGACCAATGTAACAAACTAGCCAACTCCGGTTTATCACTGGGCTTTTGTAAAAAGATAACTAAACTCGGCCCAACCCGGGACTTGAAACTGGACATGCAGCCGTTCATGCTAGCTACAACACTACCGACGATAGTCGATATAGTGAATAAGCACCTGAAAATTTCCGTACTGTGCAGGGTATTTTTGGCTAACAATTTCCATTATTAGCAATCTAAATTCGATAATTTATACAAATGCAAGTTGTTGAAATTTTTTTTGGCGAGTGGTTTTTAATTAATTTCGTTGTAGAAGTAGGTCGTGACGAGGCACTGATTACCAATAAAGCCGTTAATTAGGTATATAATATAGGTTCCTTTCGCCAGTTCTCAGGTCAGTGGTTTCTTCCTTCCGAACATGTAGTAGACTCGTGAAGTTCAGTAAAAAATTGTAATAATTTTATGCTGAATAAAATATTTTGAATTTGAATTTAATTTGAATCTATTTTAATCGATTCTTAGTCATATTAAATACTACAGGTCAAACACGGGTTGTGTTGTTGTCCTTCGGTCGCCGTAAGTAGGATAAAAAAACACAGAAGTTTTTCGTATAAATTATACGAACAGTAATTTTCAGGGATGAGATATTCTACAGTAGAATCATTCAGTAAACTTGCGATGCTGTCACGGACAGACAGATAGAACAAAAAAATCTAAAATCTATAGAATCGGTGTGATAACAACGACCTCCTTAACCGCAACTACTCATGATTTTTGTCCAGTCCTGGACCTGATCTTTTGAGCGATGCCTATTCTATAACGTGGAGAGCTGCGCCCGTGATTAATTGCATCAGACAAACTTCTAGGTGCCTTTCTGACAAATGATAGTCTTTACCTATTAACATCTGCAAAATTTCATCCCAATCCGCCCAGCATTTTTAGAGTGAAAAAGTAACAAAGAAACACATTTTAACTTTTACATTTATAGCAGTAGTCAGCCACTTAAAGAACCGCCTTGGCGATGTAGGTGCTTACATGTTGGATACTGAGTTCGAGTCCCGGTCGGACCAAATTTAACCACCATACTTCTGTAACATTTACAACTCCTGTGTAAAATCAGTACTTACGCTATCTTTAGAGAAATGTGCGCCCATAGCCAAATACTGAAGCGATGCAGCGATCTCCATCTGAATCTGTTGACGGACGCTGCTCTTGCAGCCGTGCGACATCGTGATCCAGTGTTTTGGTATCACCACCGGGTTCACATTACCTGTGAAATATAAATAGAATATATGAACAAAGGTAAGTTATATAAAATATACATAAGAAAGTTAAATTATATGATGATGTCCTCCCGACCGATTGCGGTCACGGCGGTTAATCTCATTGAGACTAGCCATCTGTGCGGGAGATATTATAGTGCATAAGTATGAGGGAAAGTGCAAACAATGCACTCACTGTTGCTGTCAATTTCCTACTCCGGAGGGTAGACTACTCAACACGAGCAGTGAGAGCTAAAGCGCAAGACCGACGGCTTTACGCATTATAACTCGGCACGGGCGTGAAACACCGCCAACTTCACAACTTCGAACTTACGAAACAAAAAGAGAATAACTCTGCCCGGGACTAGAACACAGGATCTCCCGGTGTGCTACCGTATATGCTAACCACTACACCACCGAGGCAATTACAATAGCGAATCACCCTTCTCTGCTCGGGTTACTTCCAAGTTCCAAGGTACAATTTAACGGTTAGCATACATTTCTCAAAGCAACTACTCGGCTATCGGTCGCAGGACCGATGGCCGCTGGAGCAGACGTGTCCTGGAGTGTGTAGGACGTCCTCCGACCCGCTGGACCGACGATCTGCGTAAGATTGCCGGTGTAGGCTGGATGAGGACTGCGGAGAACCGAGATGTCTGGCGCGAACTTGGGGAGGCCTATGTCCAGCAGTGGACTGCAATATGCTGAACTGACTGACTGATACATTTCTCAAAGATATTTTCGCAGTAAAAAGTATCTCACATCAATATTTATGACTCGAGAACCAGCCAACATAGCAAATTTCATCAAAATCAGTCCAGTTGATTCCTGTGATACAGTCACAGACAGACAAGATACGGCCACTGTATCGATAATAATGACTATAATATCAATAAGATTTTTCACGAAATACTAAATGTACTGTTTCGACTCAGAATTTTAATTACAACTAGCTTTCCCGTGGCTCCACTCGCGTTTTAAAGACCAGTAACTAAATGAAACTACCTTTTCGGATTTTGTCGCGGATTTATTTTTAAGTTTAGCAATTTTAACTTAATTTTCTTATATCAAATTAATACTTAATTTAAATTATAAAATGTAACTTAGCATAAACAATTTATAGGTAAGAAAATATACATATTATTATAATAGCAACACTACATAATACTTTTGAATAACTAATATTAAAATAAAAATTATAATAATTATAATAATACTAGCTAAAAAAAGTTAATAATATTGCCATAATTATAAATTGTTTTTAAATTATTTAAATTTAAATATACATGTTTAGAATTAAAATTTTATAAGGTACTCTGATGCCATTTTCAAAATTTTTGTAAATTGTGGGTAGGCACTGTCTGTAACAAGTATATAAACCTATGAGATGTCAAATACCTTAGTCTCTCCCGTGACCATGTGCGCTGTAAAGCATTCGAAACGTCGGGAACTAAAAATCAAAATAAATCCGCGACAAAATCCGAAAAGGTAGTTTCATTTATAATGTCGAATATTCGCGTAAATCTAAGGAAGTATTACCAGTAACTAAATTCTCAGATTTAACATACCGTGTGATGTTTTACAGCCGGTTTTTAACGGTTACTTGAGGTTTCTCAAAAATGAGATTCTTTCCAGCAGTAAAAAGTATCCTATATTAGGATATATCAGGATATATCGGGTCAGGACCTGGATAACCAGCTATAATCATACCAAATTCATTAAAATCCGACCAGTGGTTTTCTCGTGATGCGGTCACAGACAGACAGACAGACAAAAATTCTAAAAACTATAGATTCGGCCTCTGTATCGATAATAATTACTATTCCAATAAGAATTTCCAAAAAATATTCAATGTACACATTCGACTAGACTGTATAGATATGTACATAAACATAATTATATTTATTAAACAAACTATTAAATTTAATTCGCGCAATCTCTAACATGACCTAGTACTTATTATCTGGATACTTCATACATGCCATTAGTGCATGTGTTTCTAACCGATATCTGTAGGAGGGTAAACAAATAATTTACAATTACAAATTAAATAAACATTATATTTTTTGTATTAAAATAGATTGAAAAATTGACATACTGAGCCATCAATTTGCAATAGTTTTTGAAGTGAAACTTCTTTAGAATCGTTGTGATTTGAAACTCGATGAAACGAAAATGCGTCACGATAAAGAAAGAAATACATAAAAGTATAGGATTAAGTCGGAGAGAATGAGATAGAATTCATACCCATGTTGCCATGGTAACCGTTGTTTATTTTTTGACATTTCTTTTTTTATATATATTCATCTCATTCTTTTGTCGATTTACTGAAGTTTCACTTCTATCGTGTGTGAATCGCACACACACCTTTTTTATTTTTATCATCAACTACCTATATATTTCTGGTATATACCTATTATATCTGGTATCCGTAACACAAGCTTCGTAGCTTACCACGGAACTAGATGGCGCTGTTGTAATAACGTCCCAACATATTGTGTCCCAACATAAATAGGTAGCATTCCTCGCGACTCTGCCCGCATTCTAAAGACTGGAAACCGAATTCATATTTTCATGCTGCACCGATTTTTATGCTGTTTTCACCAATGGATAGAGTGGTTCTAGAGGAAGGTTTTAGCATATAATTAGCGGAAACCGCGGCTTCGCACGCGCTAAATACAGGGACGAAACCGAGCGAAGCTAGCTGAGTCGCTACTTGATTACAAATACTGATTGATTATACTCGTAGTTTATTATCATACTTTGTATCTAAGATTTATATACATATATATATACGATATGATTTATTGATACATATATCTACTATATCTATTGACATATCTCGTTTGTCATTAAGCAATGTTTTATAAAAGGCGATATGTGTTACATGTATGTTCCCTAAGACTCCGAAACGGCGGGAGCGATTTCGATTAAATTTTCAGGAAATATTTAGGTTGGTCTAGCGGATGATCATTTATTTGAAGTCCCATCATTAAAAATCAACTTTAACTTTATAGTTTCACGCAACTTTTTGCTGAGTGTAAAAATCGACTGTTGGTCCTAACATTGCACATCAAGCTTTGGCATAAAGACTCATTTTTGGCCAATAGTGTGGAGTCTTGTCTTCTAAACTACATCCAAATATTTTTTCAAATTTCTATTTTCAATAATTGCAAGAAGAACAAAATAAGAATGTTTGTTTTTGTACCTATTGACAAAGTAATTTTGTTAGAGATTATTATTGGAAAACTTTGAACGCAACTCACAGTACTATGCTTAGTATCGTTGAATTGACATATTGATAATATTATCTCAAGTCTTTTAGACTGAAAATCTAACAACATCGAACAAAACAACTTTATTATCTTTATTATAAAAATAAATAATGAATTTAAGACGTAAAAAAAAATTCGTAATTTCCTTTATTGTAGACGTAAAATAACTTTTCTTTGTCATATTTTCATTAAAAGTAAAAACAATGACGATGCCAAACGTCGCCATCTTGTAATAGGAATGACCTCTGCAAATTGACCGTGAGTTCCAGTTGGCTTAATATTGATTGATTTCGATGTTATAAATAGTTTTCAGTTTTATTCCTAGGTGAAAAATATTTTTTTTATTTATAACTAGTAAAGGCAGGCTCAGGTTCGTCCATAGGTAATACTTATAGGTATCCGTACGTGTAAATAAAATTGAAGAGTCCGTTTTTAATTTCAAATTAACAGCTTTTCACTAAATTCATATGAAAGTATATACGGTACTTATATCAAGAGCATTTTTTTAAATGTCTGTCTGTCTGTTTGTTCCGGCTAATCTCTGAAACTGCTGGACCGATTTTGACGGGACCTTCACTCGCAGAGTAACTTAGATTATGAGATTAGACTCGCAGAGGAACTGAGATTATGAGGAGTAACTTAGGCTACTTTTATTTTATTAAACTGTTCAATTTATTTTAACTTACGCCCAGCAAAGCTGGGTTTGTAGTACATAATAAACAGATGAAATTTTTCGATTTTCCAACAGTTTCTTTTTTGTTTTCCTCATTTTTGTTTAATACTTCAACCAACACAACCCCCAACACTAAGAAAACAATTATTTATCTGAGTTTTAACGAGACTGACGAACAGCAACTCATTTATTTTTAAATGCAAAATTAGAATTACCTTTGTCTACTCAAAAATCCCTTCTATGACATATCTAGTACAATCTCTATTCTAAAACTGAATAAAAGTATCAACTTACATGTTTAAAAACATATTTTCAAGATGTTTGCGCTGAGTTTCCATAAAAACATTCGTTAGTTATACAGGATGGCCTAGAAGGTAACGAAAACCTGGCACGGGAGACACTGTTCTAAATCAAAAGTAGTTCGTATACGTTTGTATAATATTTAAAAACTATTTTAAGGTATAATTTACAATTAAATTTAGAATTTCTTTAAAAATATATTGTAGTTAATTATTATTATCACATTTCGGAACAAACATACTGTATAACTGACTTTTAGGGTATTTTTTCACCCCTAAACAATAGTTTTAAACTGTATTTTTATCTATTTTCCATTTTTTTATATAAGTCTCTAGTAATATCATAAAGATTCTTAGTAACAGTCCATAAATGTCTTAGATGACAAATGTACCCGATAACGTGTACGTGATGTACATAAACATCGAGATAAAACTGATTGCAATAGATTTAAATAACTATAGTAACAGGATATCTATTATCTACACATACATCTATACATATTATAAAACAAAGTCCTGCGCCGCGTCTGTCTGTCTGTCTGTTCGCGATAAGCTCAAAAACTTATTTTTATTAATAGAGTACATTTCTTATAAAAAAATAACTAAGGCATGGCCACCGAATATAGCAGGTTTATTTGACCCTGAGACGAATATGTTCATGTGCAAAATATGAAAAAATGTCGTGTACGTTCAAATTTGCTTTAAGACTGAATTTTTGATTCTTAATAATTCTTATCTCTTTAACATCTTATGTTGTTGACGCCACTTTTTAAAGATATATTTGTTAGGAAATGTGTACCTCTCCATGTTTTTATATTATATTCCGATGATGTCAACACATTAAATTTTTCGAATTTTCGAGCATGCGCAAAAAATTCTACATAGGTGAGAGTGAGACAGCCGATATGTCTGCATCGAACGATTTCGTCTATAAGGAACCATATAATGACATAGTATATGTTTAATACTTTTTAAACCTATGAATTACAGTTATTCCATACTAGCAGATATAGTTAATTGCAGAAACTTTTTGAAGCAAAGTTTATAGGCCAAGTTAAGCCAAGGGGTGGCTTGTAAGTAGTACCACCAATATGAATACACCTTAATGTGGTGGAGGCGTCCGGCAATACGTTGGAAACGAAGCTAAGTGACACAAGAGATGGCCGGAAGACAAGACGTTGTAATCAAGTTGAAAATTTTATTTGAAGTGCAAGACCCTAGATTTAAAATGCTTCATCGGTTTCCCTAGCGAGTGTATTACTGCTGGTTTACCACTGCATTAAGCATAATAATGGACTAAATAAAATTATAACATAAAGCAACTATAAGAGCATATTATTTATTTTTATTTTGCTTGAAAATTACTGGCAACATCAATTCAAAATAAAAACAAAATTTTAAACAACAGATATTATATAATATTTGTTAAAATTAAAAACTTAGAAAAAATCATTCCACTTAGATATAACATATCTTTTTTTATTAATATAAATATATAAATCGTTACATTGAACGTAATATAAATAAACACAAAAGTCATGGATAGATCAAGTTTTTTATCAGAGTTCCATATTGTTTTTAAATAAAATCCAAATGATTTTTATTTTGTGATGAATCATATTTGGTTTTATGATAATTTTGACATTATACAGGTTGTTTGATAAATATTGGAATAGAATATTACAACTATTATGACAAAAAATGAAAACTTTTTTCTATTAGACTGCCTTGCAAATAGTGCGTAATTTACAATAAATAAATTAAATATAATAGCAGTTTAAGATGTCCAGCATAGTAATTATACCAATGGGTCTTTAAGACATCTATTTTTAAACAGACTCAAAAGATATTAAATAGTGTAACACAAAAATTTAAGCAGATTTTTGAATTAAAGTAATTTATCCATAATAATTGTATAAAATATGCAACAAATTTCAACTAAGTACTTTATTTAAAATATCTTTTGCAATTCAAAAGTTTTAAATAATGCTATATTTGGTCTGTTTTTTTCTTAACTAGGGATAAAGCCGAGCAAAGGGAGGGTGAATCACTACATATTAAATATAAAACAAAGTTCTCTACCGCTTCTGTCTGTTTGTCTGTTTGCAATAAACGCAAAAACTACTGCACTGATATTCATACTGTTTTCATCAATGTATAGTGTTCTCGAGGAAGCTTTAGGATATATTTACTAGAGGAACCCGCGGTTTCGGTCGCGCTAAATCCAGTGACGAACTCGAGCGAAGCGAGGGTGATTCGCTAGTAATACATAAATTGATAATTAATGAAATATCATATGGGAAACTAAACCTTTGTTACTCATATTATATTTTGAAACTTAACAATTTGAGGGTATTACTTTTTAATAGGTAGATTTCAATATCATATAGAATAGTACTTCGTAGTAATTTAAAAAGACATCCACACTATTACGCTTAAACTTAACAATGAAAATGTAAACAATAAAAATTAAATTTACTTTGTATTGTCATTTTTAATAAAAATACTAAAGAGTAAAGATATCGTTACGATTTCCGCATAAACTAGAATTCTATTGTTTTAAAATTTGGATCATATTCTATTCACAGAAATATGAATAACCTGTGACCATAACCTGTGAATAATGAAAAAAGAAAAAAAATTAAAAAAGTACTTACATTGTGTGCCGAATGCTGAAGCGCAAACAGCCAGGATTACGAAGAAGGGCAGATAGGTCTTCATGTTTATTTTCTTTTCTTTTCTATAATAAAATCACAGATACTTTGACGAGGGTATATTTGGGAATTTTAATGATTTCACAGTAACGTCCTATTGAAAAGTGCCTTTACACTCACTGGTGCAGAAGGCAACTTATCAATACTAAATAATGTTTTAGACAAAAATGAATGAGTACACACTTTAAATACACGATTATATTGAATTACGCAGCGATAACGAGAGCATCTCGTCGAGTAGTGTTTGTACTTACTACTTTGTGTTCCAACTTTCGACGACTTTGTTCAACGGGTAAGCGAGATAGGCTTATTGAGGCTGTTACGTAAGAGTGAGTGAGATAGATTAACTGAGGTTTTGAGTTTCGAGAATTACATGGAATATTTTTTCCTTTAAACCGGTTATTGAGGCAGCTGTAGCAACTTTTTTGCAATTTTTTACTCGTTTTCAATTTGATTTTTACATTCCTAAAAGGAATGCATGAAGTTCATTTAAAAGATGATGATTTATTATGATGAAAGAATTTGGAACACAAAACCTAAAATACAGCTGCAAGATAAACGTCATTGTTTGGGAGGGGGAGGGGTGGTATTAAATTACCAGTCTCGTAAAATTTTCCTATAATTTAGGATATTTTTTGACTCATATCACACACTGAAACACGATTAACTAAGAAAATATAGAAACAGATGTTTAAATTTTACTTTTAAATAACTATTTTATACGCTACATAATTTTTTAACACTCATATTTGGCTGAAAAACGTGATATTTTGGGTAATCAAAGTCAATAACCTGGTCACACTGAATCGAACATCTGATAAAAAAAGTACTTTACCTTTGAATTGGTTGCTGTCAGTCACGATACTACGCGGAAAAACAGTGATAAATCATTATATATTTTGTTTTGCGATCCGAGAATCGCGACACAGAGTTTATCGTTTCGGTCTTTGTTGGGAGTCGCCTTCTGCGCCAGTGAGTGTAAAGGCTGCACTTTCAACGGATCTATTTCCAACCAAGCTTTATAAAAATAATTACGTCGCAATATTTCTTTGGTAAGTAACTTTAACTACCCATCTGCTTACATATTAAAAAGTTGAAATATCTGTTTTTAGTTTTAAATTAACAGCTTTTCACTAAATGCATATGAAAGTATATACGGTAGGTACATCCACCAAAAATACTATTTTTAAAATTTTTGTCTGTCTGTAGGTTCGCAGATAGCTAACGTAAAATGTTATAAGGAATAACTAAGGCTACTTTTATTTTATAAAAAATTATAAAAATGTTTAATTTATTTTAACTTACGCCCAGCGAAGCGAGCCTTAATTGCTAGTTATTAAATGTAATCTTTGCTGAGATTTACAATCAATCAATAAATCACGGCTTAACACCAATAAAGATAACTTGAATATATTGTATTGCTTTTATCACTGATTAATATTCATTCTACCCTTGGCATTAATACACATTGTCTTTTATTTTGCCTAATATTTAGTTATTGTAATTTATTGTTATTCCTCTTTGGACAAACAAAGTGTTAGGTTTTTGAATGAGTTTGCTGTTTTATTTCATTGACATACATAATTACATTTGCATATTTTAAGAAAAAAATTAATTTTTTTTTATTATAATTTATATTGTTTTTATTAAAAAAAAAGACTGGGTAATAAATTATAAAATCATAGTATCTTTAGATTATACTTAAATAATACCCATTACCCAATAAAAACAAAACATTAACAACTTCTTAGTTCGTTCCTCTACAATGGCTTTTTGTTTTTGTTTCATACTCATGCTCTTTTTCTTGCTTTGTAGCAGTTTGTTACTCTCTTAAGTTTACGCGGATATTCGACATTATAAATGAAACTACCTTCTTAGATTTTGTCGTAATCCACGATTTTGATTTTTAGTTCCTGACATTTCAAATGCTTTACAGCAATCATGGTCACAAGAGAGACTCACGGAATCAAAATAAATCCGTGACAAAATTCGAAAAGTAGTTCCATTTATAGTTTGTTACTCTATTACTCTATTTAATATATGTTGTTTTTTTAGCAAAATGAAGGCTGTGATTGCTTCTGTCTGCCTCCTGGCACTGTCCGCTGTGTCAGCGGATGTCTGCTACAGTGAAGTATCCATGGAATGTGGCCGGGATACTAATAGCTTAGGTAAGGTTTCCATATTTATTATTTAGTTATCATTTATTTTGTATTTCTTTCTTTCCATTCGTTTGTTTACACAAAACAATTAGTTTTTGAATATGGTGTGATAATAAATAATAATATAATTAATAACGATGATGGATTTGAATTCTAGTATTATCTATTACTACTACAATTGATTACCAATTATGACATTATAGATGGCTAGATAAGAAAAGATATTAATAAAAAAGTGATATCGACCGTAATCATATCATGCAATTACTTACATAAATTTAGCTAATCTTTTACTATTATAATAAAGATAAAATTTCTGATACTCTAAATATGATAAATACAGTGTAAACTCCTTATAAGGTCACTTGATTCAATGGCAAACTCCTTAAAACGTCGAAATTGCTTGACTTTGGTTGTTTTACCTTGTTTTCTTTACAATGATACACTCACTCTATTTAACGACAAAAATACGATATTATAAATCACTAGCGACGTCCCTAGGTACGTTTTGAGGGTTATATAGATTAGTTATTTAGGGTCATCATCATCATCATCATCAGGCCTTTTTAACGTCCCACTGCTGGGCACGGGCCTCCCTCAGTACGAGAGGGATCAGGCCATAGTCCACCGCGCTGGCCCAGTGCGTGTTGGCGGACTTCACATGTCTTACGAAAACTTGCTAGGTTTTTCTAAGACATGCAGGTTTCCTCACGATGTTTTCCTTCACCGTAAGACAAGTGGTAATCATGATAGAAATGATTCGCACATGAGAATATAAGAGGTGCGAGACCCGGATTTGAACCCGCATCACTCGGTTATACAAGCGACGCGTTACCGTTTAGGGTCATTTAGATATTTTACCGCAAGAAAAACTATCCTATATCTTGACCGGGAAAACCAGCTATCACCACACCGAATTTCATCATAATGCATCCAGTGGTTTTCTCGTGATGCGGTCACAGACAGACAGACAAAAATTCTAAAAACTATAGATTCGGCCTCTGTATCGATAATAATTACTATTCAAATAAAATATTCAATGTACAGATTCAACTAACTTAGAATTTTATTATAATATGTTAAAATTAATTAAGCAGTAGGTACATTCTAATTGCCGGAATTGATAAGAACTACGCTGTGTACGTTCTATTGTTTGCTGCTTTGTTTTTTATGATCTAGCACGTATTTACTTCGACTGACATATCGTATTGGATTAAAAAAAATTGTCCTAACAAATTGTTAATTGTTATCATAATCGCAGTTGCTTAAAGATTTTCGAACTGTAAACATGGCGAGTAAACGAAAATCTTTACGTATTGACGAATTTTTTTTTATTAATATGCTCAATAAAGGGGTAAGAAGAGATAAGTGATTTTGGGAGACGCGTTGAAAATTTATCCATTTAACGAACACTCTGTATAAGGCCGAAAAACTGTTAGTCCCTTAAGTGTCGTTATTCAGAGTTTACACTGCATGTAGTGATATTTAGTTCACAGTATTAGACTTTCAAACATTGATATACTAGGAAAAAAGGTGTAGATAGGTAAGTCATACGCGCTCAAAAAGTGGCACACTAAAACAAGGCTATTGGCCTACCAACGCGTTGACGACGCACTGTCGAGAATTATATTTGTCTCTTTTTCACTGGCGATACTTGAATCATGCCATCCTATTTTGACAACTAATCGTAATGTAGTCTGTACAGTGTTATTGCAATATTTTTAGTTATTCATGTGTGCGTTAGTGTGCCGTTTTTGAAGGTAGAATGTCGTTTAGGTAACGTATCTACACCTTTTTACTTATAATATCATTGCTTTCAAATTTTTCTTTGTCATTGACAATATTAAAATATTATGTGGAAAATTAACACAGAGAGGTATTTGTGTTGAAAAATCTAGAATGTTCTAAACATGGTTAATCCTATTTTACATAACAATAGTAATAGAAAGCCTTTGAAACATATAGTCGGCCAACGAATGTGACAGCCCAAGCTGCCATACACTAATGTCCCAAGCGAGTGGGCGCTCACGTCAAGTTCATAGTTGCGCCTTCAGTATTCTAATGTATGTCAATCGCAAAAGGGGATGTGTGATAGTACATCGCAATGACGAGATTATTTTGATCTATTTATAGTTCGACTAAAATTGTTTTTGTTTGTTACTACTTGGCAGCGTATTCTTATACCTAAAATAGGGTTTAATATTGTTCTTCGACCGATAAAGTTAGAAGTTGAGTCCTGGGTTCAAGTCCCGGGTCGGGTCAATTTTAATTATTGAGTCTTTCTGTTTAGTAAGTCTCAGTAATAGTCCGAAGTTGGGAAGTTGTCGGTGTGTCACCCACGTGCTTCGGAGAGCACGTAAAGGCGTCGGTCCTGCGCCTTAACTCTCACTGGTCGTATTTCGTGGCGTCCAACCGGAGTATGAGAGTGATAGGAACAGAGAGTGCACTTGTGTCTGCACTATAATATCTCCAGCGCAGTTGGCCAGTCTCAATGAGATTGGCCGCCATGGCGGAATTGGTCGGAGAACATTATTATTATGTATAGTAGCTTTATTAGTATAGAAGCTACTGCGGAAACACATTGACAGAAACAGCGGCTTAGTTTAATATAAAAATGACAAATAACTAAATATTGTGCCAACAGACAAGAGTTATCTTATCTCGGTAGCGGATTCTAAATGTATCTAGAAGCTTACATGTAATGGCTGCTAAAGATCTACGACTGGTTGTTGATGCGTTCAAATCTACATTATTTGTTTCTATAACAAGTATACTCAGATTGAGAATTATCTTGAGAACCATAAAAATAAGGTTTAATATAAAACCTTTTTCATATAAAAATGTTATCATTATTCTTAACTACCGATTCACTATCGCTTCGCTAGAGTTCGTCTCTGCTCCTTGCCAAATTTAAATTTGTAGCACAAATAATGAAAGACTTGTATACAAACTCGCGAGAGCCCTTAGGCCACCCTAATCCGGCTCTGTCGCAAAATCCGTTCTTAGCTGACGTCTACTGACTATAAACTACCCCACTGCCCTTATCTTTATACGTCGTACGTGAGTCTGTTTTTTTAATTTAATTTTTATCAAAGGTACACAAAAGAAAGGAATTTGAATTTTTTTTAAATTGTCATAATAAAGTTGTATTTTAGACGTAAAAATTATAGGATCCAAACATAACATCGTCTAACTAATTAATAGATCTTACCCTTCAAATCTATACATATAATCAAATTCTGAGTCGAATCTGTATGTTGAATATTTTTTGGAAAATCTCACTGAAATAGAGATTATCATGGATACAGAGGCCAATCTATACTTTTAGAATTTTTGTCTGTCTGTCTGTAACCGCATCACGAGGAAACCACTGGACGGATTTGGATGAAATTTGGCATAATGTTAGATAGAGTTACCCGGTCAATATATAGGATACTTTTTACTGCGGGAAAATAACTCATCTCTGAGGAAAATACAAAAAGAAGGTTAGAAATAAAACCACGCTTGCATTTACGTCTTTAGAACGCGGGCGGAGCCGCGGGTATTACTAGTTAAGGATAATATTTTTGGAAATTTAATTAAGATCTATACTATTATCCATATATGGTGTATGATTCATACATGTATGGATCATACACCATATATGGATTAAAGAGAACGTAAAGAGCAACAATAGCTTAAACATTAATTTTGTCCTCAGCACTACCCAGTTGTAACGCAGTGTACGGCAACTTCGGCCGTCAAGGGAACGTGGCCAATGAATTACAAGCATACGCCAATTTACATCTGCGCAGATCCTACGAATATCTCCTATCAGCTTCATATTATAACAACTACCAAACGAACCGAGCTGGCTTCAGCAAGCTGTTCCGGAAGCTCTCAGACGACGCGTGGGCCAAGACCATTGATATCATCAAGCATGTTACAATGAGAGGTGAGGCATTAACCTATGAATAAAAGTTAAAAAAAATAAAGTTATTATGCTACGAGCCTTGTGTTACGGATACCAGATAGTTGATACACTACACATATATAACTTTAAATTTACTTGAATACAATTTACAAACATTCGTTTTCAGCACACAATTAAATGGCTCCGGGCTAATTAAGCGGGACTCGAACCCACGACTGCTGGCACAGTAACACTAAAATATTTTTTCAATTCAAACAAATCAAAGAGATTAGTTAGTTCAACTAAGCAAACAAACTCTTCAGCTTTATAACATGAGTAGTTAGTTTAGATTAATCTTCTTTCTAATTATTCTACCATCTCGCAGGTGGTAGCATGGACTTCCGCGCTCGTAGCTCTCAGGAGGTGGACGGTAAGAACGGTACCATCGAGCTCCAAGAGTTAGAGTCCCTCGCTCATGCCCTGGACGTGGAGAAGGAGTTGGCGGAGAGGGCTTTCTTCATTCACCAGGAAGCCACCAGGAATAACCACAAGACTCATGATGCTGAGGTGAGGATTGTTAAAATATATTATTATTTGTATGTATGTATGTATGTATGTATGTATGTAAGTATGTATGGCTGTGTATGTGATTTTCTTGATAGTGAATGCTAAGCAGTTTTTGAAAGGTTTTATTATTTTATTTTAACACACACGTTAAATTAAAAAAAATACAATGGTAATTGTAAAATACAGTTTGTGTGCTCCTTCAATTGTAGACCTCAGCTCGCTTATTTATCTGTTGTGATTAAGTTAATTAATTTTGATTGAATTAATATTACAAGCAATTGATTTTCTTTAAAGATATAATAGAGAATGAACACAAAAAGTAAACTAATAATATACGAAAATAACTTAGCAGACATAATAAAATAATAACGCAAAAAATAATAAAGCAGCGACACCTGTCCTCCATTTCCTCACAGATGAGATATTTTTCAGCACTAAAAAGTATCCAATATATGGACCCGGATAACCAGTTATACCAAATGTCATACAACTAACTGTGTTCAGTGGTTTTCTCGTGATGTGGTGACAGACAGACAGACAAAAAATCGAAAAACTATAGCATCGGGCTCGGTTTCATTAATAATAACTATTTCAAATAGATTTTCAAAAAAATATTCAATTACAATATCTATAGATAAAACTCCTATGACGGGATAACAAACATCCGTACTCGTCACACAAATTATTGTCTCCGGTGGGACTAGAATATGTGCATTTAATTATAAAAATCGTATATTTAATTAAATTTTATAACAACAGATCGCACAATATCTGGAAGAGGAGTTTATTGAAGACCACGCCAAGCTGGTGCGAGACCTCGCCGGGTACACCAGCGACCTCAAGCAGTTCATCACCAAGGATGATGGCAGGGACCTCTCCCTCTCCCTCTATCTCTTCGACGAATACCTACAAAAAGTCGTCTAAATCAAATTCTACCAATTTCTACTAAATTTCTTAGAATTCTACCATTTTGGTAGTTTTCTACTAAATCTTGCAAAATTCATTTTCACCATTTTAGTAGAAATTGTGTTTAATATTATAGTGCTATATTTCATTATGTAATGGTTTATATATAAATGAACAATAACATAAATAAAAATTTAATTCCTTCTTTTTCGTCAATTAAAATCTAATTTATGCTGCAAAAGAAAATGTTTGTAGAGCATTTATGATTTGAATCCTATTAAAGATTTTTAGTTCAAATTTGTAATAGGCTAGAATGTGATTTTTTTAATTAAAATTGTTTTTTTAAGTCTAGATTAGTATTTCAACTTTAAAATAAAGATCAATAACCACCGTTATATATTTTTTATTTACCTTGACATCCTTTTTATTCAAATCAAATCAAAATATATTTTATTCAAATAGTCTTTTACAAGCACTTTTGAGTCGTCACTTTTACATTATTATATGAATTTAAATCAAATGTCAGTCTGTAAGTCTGTGACTTGGGAGTAAGCTACCATCGACTCTGAATGCTGTTCTGCCGAGAAGAGCCGGCGAGAAACTCAGCAGTTGCTCTTTTCAAAAAATATTTGATTACAATATTTATTGCATTACAATATTTATCTATTTATCCTACGTGAGACACAACAAGACATTAATCCCACACATTTACATCTTCTAAGTATTCCCTGATGGTGTAATAAGCTTTATTCAATAATGTATTTTTAATTTTAGATTTAAATTGTTTAAAAGGCAAGCTCAATATGGACTGTGGAATTTTATTATACATGCATACACCATGCCCCATAAACGATCTATTTACTTTTTGAAGGCGAATACTGGGTGTTATAAGTTTATCCTTATTTCTAGTATTTATACCGTGTTTGTCGCTGTGTTTTGAGTAGCAATTAATATTTTGTCGAACAAATATATTAATATATATACTGCGACGCAACCGTAAGTATACCATTTATTCTGGTGAAGATGAAAAATATTTTATATTAACGGTTATTATAGATTTCTTAAAGATGGAATATTTTCTCACACTGGAAAATATTCTATATCCTGAGTCCTGACCTGGATAACCAGCTACCATCATACAAAATTTCATCAAAATCCGTCCAATGGTTGTCTCGTGATGCGGTCAGAGACAAACAAAAATTCTTACAAGTAGATTCAGCCTTTAATTTTTGCGGAGAAAGAAAACATCGTGACCTGCATATTTGATAGAATTTTCAATCTCTTTGTTATCTAAGGACGAAGTCCGCTTAACTCGCATTTGACCACCGGTCTGTGTGTATTGAAGAGGCCTGTGCCCAGCAATAGGACCTAAAAAAGGGGCATAAAAAGGCTTAAAAACAATTAAAGTTAAATACTTGAAATGTTTTTACGCCTGACTGACGACTATTAGAATTAGAGGTACTCCAACAATGTGACAACTTATAGAGGTTATAACTCCAATATAATTATACCTACGTAGGTACTGTACCGACTCGCCCTCGTACCTCGCTTCGCTCGAGTTCGTCCCTAGTTAGAAAAAAATAAAAAATATTCAAATCATTTTGTTTTACGCCCCCGCTATGCAATTTTTAGTGACTAAGACCTTATAAATGAAACTATCTTTTCGGATTTTGTCGCGGATTTATTTTGATTTTTATTACCCGACGTTTCGAATGCTATTTTATAACAATTATGGTCACGTCACTAAGAATCAAAAGAAATCCGCGACAAAATCCAAAAAGGTAGTTTCATTTATAATGTCGAATATTCGCGTAAACCTAAGAAAGCACTATGACTTAGACCTCCCAGAATCCGATCTTAGCGGACGTCTAATAACTATAAACTACCTCCAGGTTTCCAAGTCCTGCCAAATTTCATCTCATAATACCGAGATGTTTTCGAGATTTCGTGATGAATGAAGTAGCGGTCATTTTATGTATTTAGAGAAGCTTTTCTCAATAGTGCATTAATAAAACCAAAGTCATGCTTGTGCTTAGGGGGCAGACCGTGTATCGTCATATAGTAGGTATTCCATAGGGATCTCTAGGTTAGCTTGGGAGTTAGGAGTCACGAGTTTACAATTATTATGTAAATAATGGTGCTGATAAAATTAATTTATCTCAGGTTTATTATTATAGACAAGCCTTAGCTAAGATGGTCATATCTTATTAATCTATACTAATATTATAAAGAAGTAAAGTTTGTGTGTTTGTATATTTGTTAAATTGTAAGGGGTAATCTCGGGATCTACTGAACCGATTTTAAAAATTCTTTCACCAATAGAAAGTCACATTATTGCTGAGTGTCATAGGTTATATAAAAAACCGAAAAATAAAAAGGCTTTTACGTGGTAGTCCGTTTTGCAAAGTGAATCGGAGAAAAAATGGTCGAATGAAAGCGTTTCTTACGCGATATATATGGAAATTACGTCATTTTTAAACAATACTAAAGGAGATACACCTGGGGACGAACCCGAGCGAAGCGAGGGTGAGTCGCTAGTTATTAGGATAATTATTTAAAAATTAAACTTTTCAAACGGGGCTTCTAATGCCTAAGAGACTATTGAAGCCCAAAAAGACTATATAGATCCGCTGTTTGTTGCTGATATATTAAAAAAACACAAAAAACCTTCAAAAGGTCGTTAGCCCTGAATAATTTCTCAACAAATAGGAAAATTTAAGATTTCATATCAATTTATCTCACAAATTATAATCTCAAGATATGTATGTGTATTTCATCACTTCTTTGTCTCTATCTCGACTGATGGATGGACATTATCCTATACGTGAGAGATAAGGCGTCTGACCTACAACGTGTACAATCCTAATCTATTGACCTCGGGCTAAAGCTAACTATTAAAATGTAACAAATCTAATCAAAATAAACAAAAATATGTTCGGACATTATTACAACAGCTGCAGCGCCATCTAGTTCCGTGGTAAGCTACGAGGCTTGTGTTACGGATACCAGATAGTTGATATACTACAAATATATAAATTTTTTAATACATACATATTACATATTATAAAATATATACTTCTTTCGAATAGAATTTATGTGAAACACTTTTGAATCGTCAATTTTTACATTATGAAAATATAAAATTTAAAATTATTTATTTATTTATACATAATATATATACACTCGTATAAATAAAATTGAAGTGTCTGTTTTTAATTTCATTTTACCAGCTTTTTACTAAATGCATGTCCTCAGCCCTTTTTTTTAACGTCCCACTGCTGGGGGTGGGCCTCCCTCAGTACGAGGGGGATCAGGCCGTAGTCCACCGTGCTATTCACCGTAAGACAAGTGGTAATCATGATAGAAAAGATTCGCACATGAAAATATCAGAGGTGCCAGACCCGGATTTGAACCCGCATCACTCGGTTATAGGGGAGACCGAGGGGAGTTGAAACAATTTTGACATTTTTTTTCATACACCAAATACTATAGGCAGAAATCGTATGATATTAGTATCAATCGATAGGTCATTCTTTACATTTGCAAATGACTAACATAAAGAAATCGTAAGCGTTAAATATTGTGGTTAAAAATTGACGTAACTGTAACAAGTCAACTTGTTTCAACACTCCTCATACTGAGGTAAGATGAAACAGGGGTCGAGGAGAGTTGAAACACTTGATTTCTAAAAAGTATTAAGGGATATAAAATAAAAATTGTGATATTATTTAAAGGTATTTATTAAAATACAATAAAGTAAATATTATGAAAATAACATAATTAACTTTCACTCGTTTCTTAAGTATTACAATCAGTCTTGATTAATATTTCTATATATTTCTTCAAATATTTAAGTTGCTATTATCTCACAAATGTTAAAAATGAAAACGACGACTCGTTCGGCTCAGTTGGTAGTGACCCTACTTTCTGCGCCAGCGGTCGCGGGTTCGAGTCCCGCTGGGGGCATTCATTTGCTAATCACGAATGTTTGTACTACAGTCATGGGTGTTTATATTTATATTTATAATATGTATGTATTTAAAATTTATATGTGTAGTATATCAACTATCTGGTACCCGCAACAAAAGCACGTTACGTAGCTTACTGCGGAACTAGATGGCGCTGTTGTAATAATGTCCCAACATATTTATATTTATATTTATAAATACTATGAAAATAAGAAACTTCAATCTGACAAGCAGTTGTGGCAAATGTAAGAAATTTCCCCACCAGTGCAAGACATTGCACCCATTTTTTTGGCTCTGCTATTTAAATATGGCTCAAAACAACAAAGGCAAAAGGATTCTTCTTCTTGTTCTTCACTGTCTTGGTTTCCTCTTTGTTTTTTGACAACCTTGATCTTTTTAGTGTTGGTGCCTGGTTTTGATCTTTTTCTTGTTTTTGTTACTTCAAAGTTAGGTTTTTTCAACTTTTTCTTAGCCGTTCTAGCTGCTTTAATTGCAGCTATAACAATATTTCATCCTTTACGGGAGTGTCAGTTAAAATAGAGGATTTCACTTTGCGTCTATTTGTTTGATTTCCTTTCCTTGGTGCAGCTTTTGGCAAGGGTCTAAGAGTTTCAGGTGAGAATGGAATTGCTGTCACAGTAATTGAAGTATCTCATGATGTAGATGCTACAGGTATTATATCAGATGTAAGGACTGTGGGGAAGAAAACGGATTCAGAGGTTGATATAAAATAGAAAACGAGGAGAGTTGAAACAGCCTGTTTCAACTCTCCTCAGTAAAAAAAAAACTCCCAATTTTTATTAAATTCAAAATCAAGTAGCAAATACATAGAAATCGATTGTACCAAATATATATAATAAATCTTTAGTAAATTAGCTTTCGAAACATTTACAACTTAAACCAAAATACAAAATCCTTATAAAAATATAAACATCGTTAAAAAACGTCAAAAACTTACTTTTCACGATTTTTTTCACATGGCACGCAGAACTCCACAACCACATACCTTACACCACCGACGCGAACTGACACGTTAGCGGGGAGGGAAGCGGTTGCAAACATCGCTTTGCCAACTCGCTAACGGTTTTAAGTTCCAAGAAATCGGTACTGTTTCAAATCACCTTTGTTTCAAATACCCTCGGTCTCCCCTACAAGCGACGCGTTACCACAACTCACTAGGCTACCACTAAATGCATATGAAAGTAGGTATATACGGTACTAACATAAAAAATCTATTCTTAAAATTTTTGTCTATCTGTTTGATAGTACTTTCACTCACAGAACGCTTATGTTATAAGGAGTAACTTAGGCTACTTTTATTTTAATTCTTTTTTATTTTAACTAGCGGAACCCGCGGCTTCGCTCGCGCTAAATCTTGGGACGAAACCGAGCGAAGCGAGAGTAAGTCGCTAGTATGTAATACAATTCTAACTAAAAATTGAATATTTTTTGGAAAATCTATTTGCAATGGTCATTAACGATGCAGAGGCCAAATCTATTTTAGTTTTTTTTGTCAGCTGTCTGTGACCGCATTACGTGACGAGAAACCTGCTGGACAGACTGGTATGATGATAGGTGGTTCTGAGTCAATATAGGATATTTTTTAACGCAGGAAAATATCTAATTTCTGAGAAATCTAGGTATTCCAACAGCTAAAACGTATTCTCCATCTATATATATAAAAGAAAGTCGTGTTAGTTACACTATTTATAACTCAACGACGGCTGTACCGATTTGGCTGAAAATTGGTGGGGAGGCAGCTTAGAGCCAGGAGACGGACACAGGCTACTTTTAAAAGCGAGGCTGTAAGAGGTTGAAATAGGGGATGACAGTTTGTATGGAAATTACGTCATTTTTAAAGCTAGAAGCTTGAACCTTATTATTTGGCCTTTTGAGTAGATATAAATAAGTAAGACATTTAAAGTTTGTAAACATTGTACGCTAAAACCCCTTTTACCCCCGTATCCCCGTACGAGCTAGGGACAAACTCGAGCGAAGCGAGGGTGAGTCGCTAGTTAATATATAAAATGTAAGGATTTGGTTTCCGGTCTCTAGAACGCGGACGGAGTCGCAGGAAATACTAGCAAGTATATATAAGTCGTATGAGTTAAATTTATGTACATGGATCAGTGTAAAAAAACAGTTTTACTTCCTGAATGTTATTTTGTATAGTTGTACTGAGTCGAAGGTCGCAGATTCGATTGCCGCACTTTTTTTGTATTGAACTTAAGCAGACCGGAACAATTTTCAACAAAGATGTTTTCATTCTGAAGGTGGAAACTATAGCCATATTTTTTTTAAAGTACCACTGCTGGGGGATATCTATATAGGCAGAGGTAACCCAGTGGTAACGCGCTCGCTTGTATAACCGAGTGATGCCGGTTCAAATCCGAGTCTCGCACCTCTGATACTTTCATGTGCGAATCATTTCTAGCATGATTACTACTTGTCTTACGGTGAAGAAAAACATCGTGAGAAAACCTGCATGTCTGAAAAAACCTAGCTAGTTCTCGTAAGACATGCTCAGTCCGCCAACACGCACTCGGCCAACGCGGTGGACTATGACCCGATCTCCTCGTACTGAGGAAGGCCCACCCCCAGCAGTGCGGCGCTAAAAAGGGCTGAAGGCTGCTGGGGGTGGGATGCTCATTATATATATATTCAGGTTGTGCCTCGTTAAAATTCCAGCTGACATAAATTATTATGATTATTGAATTATAATCTTTAATATATACAATTTTCCGCTTTGCCTAAATGATACAAAGTTTTTCTGATTTTTTGACATATTCACATGATCAGCTAACATATTTTGTCACGTACATGATACAGCTGACACTTTTTTTTGAGATCTACAATTCATAAACTAATTATTTATACTTTTTCATCTTTGCCAAAATAGTCCAAGAACATTTTTTTACTATCAAGTTTCCTGGCATTTTCTCATCTTATGCCCCAGTCTTGGACCAACTGACACCTCATTTATTAATAAGCGTTGGAACAACCGACTATACAACAAAACAAAAGCCATGCCAAAATGCTCCGGTCAAATTTGACACTACCTCCCGGACTATAAGTAAGACATTCAAAGTTTGTAAAAATTGTATGCTAAAGGGGTATTAAAATAAAACATCAAAACCAATCATTTAATCTTATTTTTATTATTGTATTAAACATATGCACTGTAAGACCATCATGGACTTTCGAAAACCACTTTTCTTAGCACTAATCTGAGTCACTTGAATCGGAGGCAGCTTCATCGACTTCCAGATTGAACTTGTACTCCTGGTCAGCTCCGAGGTATGAATCCGACATGAAGTAGAGGGTGTAGGTGTACCTGCCTGGAGCCCCGCAGACGAAGTCCAGCCGGACTTTGGCTGACCTTCCTAAGGACACCCGCTTGATGGATAGCAGACAGTTGGTTTTTGGGTCACCGATGACCACCCACCAGCCTTCTTCGCGTTTCTGTAAATTAATGTCAGTATTATTACTTGTACTTAGCCATTAGGTAAAGATTATGAGAATAAATCTCATACATTAGTCTCCGAGTGAAATTTCTGTGACATGGTCAAATACCGTTAGATTGTAATTTCGTAGTTTACAATATCGCGAGATTGTAAACGGAGTGCTCCTCGCACGCTGATTTATTTAAACTCTGTTTTGGTAATTGTAAATTTGATTTCGCGTGTTCCGTCGCATATCACATCGCAATTTGTCGGTTTCACTTTGATGCATTACAATCTAACGGATTTACAATTTTACAGTGACAAATACAGTTCGTGTACATGTGACTGAACTTTAAACTACCTTCAACTAAACGGCTGAAAAGCGGCTAAACTAAATCAGTTTTGATATTTTTTTTGTGTTTGTTCAAGAGGATTCGAGAATGGTTTAGGTAGAACATATCTAATGCTTATTAATTAAAACAAAAACAATTTTATTTATAACAAAATTCTTCAAACCATTACATTATTACAACTCATTCAAAAAAATTAAAATTTTCAGACCTAAGACGTGTGTACAGAACATCTATCGGTCCACTACTTCAATATAAATAAATTAAATAAATATGTTGGGACATTATTACAACAGCGCCATCTAGTTCCGCGGTAAGCTACAAGGCTTGTGTTACGAATACAAGATAGTTGTAATAAATACATATAACATTAAATACATAAATATTATAAATTTAAGCACCCATGACTGGAGTACAAACATTCGTGCTCAACAAATGCCCCCAATGCGGGACTCGAACCCGCGACCGCTGGCGCAGAAAGTAGGGTCTCTACCAACTGAGCCTTCAATATAAAGGTCCTGTCCCATTTAAAACCCATAATCAAGGGGGAAAGCATACCTGCGGGAAGAAGGGGGCTATAATAGGCCCGACGACCTCGTCCTCCCTCTCCATGGACACCTCCACTAGTATGGTCTTGCCGGCGCGAAGGCGGCGCTCGTTCAGCACCTGTAGACAATGTTAAACAAACATATTATACATGTAATAATAAATTAAAATAGATTAAATTAAAATAGTTTGTAAATGTTTACATTATGTTATCTGTGGTATGCAAGTTGTTTTTTAATCTGTTGAAATAAATTACTTCCTCTTCCTTTTTTTTCATTTAGTAATCATTAATTATAAGTAAATTTAACAATACAACATTCATTCAGCGCTAGCCTAGTGTGAATGGACTGAGCATATCTTTCGAAAACTTGCTAGGTTCACTTAGACATGCAGTTGCATGCCTTCACCGTAAGACAAGTGGTGATCATGATAAAAATGATTCGCACATGAAAATATCAGAGGTGTGAGACCCGGATTTGAACCCGCATCATTCGGTTATCCAAGCGAGCGCGTTACTAGACTACCAGTAGGTACCAATAATAACAAGTGTTATTATTTTTCAAAATACCCACATACCTCATACGTGATCTCTACATTGGGGTATCTGTTGCAGAACCTGGCCACGTCCGCCATCTCCGCCGGCGTCAGCTGCAACAACTTGGCTCTGGCATTGTCTTCCAGTTCCATCACGTCGAACACCGTCTCCACACCCTGGGTTCGGAATAATTGCCATTATACATTTGAAACATTGTATGTTTGTTTGCAAAGACATTGAATTTTAAACCGGTTTCTTGGTTTAAGGTTTGGTTTACATTCTTTGATGAAACGGATGTAACCCAGCTTTGGACGAATTTAGATGCTGATTATTTGACCGATATTTTTTTAATTTTTAATGGAAGTTAATAGTTCTGTACCCAAAGGTTTTTTACTCAAACAAACCCAAACGACTGATTGAATCTGGATGAAATTTGTCAAAGAGATAGATTATACCCTGAAATATCACATCGATTACGTTTTATCTCAAAAAATATAGTTCCGTGATAAATTTTGCTTTCCCCAGGATGACCCCCGAGGATGACGGGGTGGTACCTTGTCAGCGCAGCGCTGCACCAGTTCGGGCGTGAAGTGCGGCAGCTGGCGCAGGTACGAGTCCTTGGCCCACATCGCCTGCGTCACCATCTGCGCCAGCTCCATGGCCGCCACCGCCGGCGACAGCCAGCCGCTGCTCGACACCACGTCCACGCACGCCTGGATCAGCCGGATCGCCTGCGGACCGCGGTTGGTTAGTAAGTAAAAAAGAACAATATAATAATTGCCTGAAAGTATTAAAGGCGGGTATTGAATATATAATAAGGTTGATGACAAAAAATTTACAAGAATCTTGGTGATATAAAATTTAGGTGCCAAATCACAAATATACACATACAAAGTTTAAATTCGACGTAACATTTTAATTACGATTACCAAAAACAAGTATCTATATAAAATTGACAATAATATACACAATACAAAATAACGTAACAAATAATTATGAGAACATCCACTTCAAATGCAACACCATCATTTTGGGCACTGCCATCATATCCGGGAACGTTCCCGAAATGACTCAACCCACACTTCATCCAACCTCGGTACCGTCCGGGAACGTTCCCGAAATGACTTTAACGAAAGCGTGCGCCAACCTTGGTGAGCACGACGGCGGTGTCGGCCTGCAGCTCGGCGGGCAGCTGTGCGCGCGACAGGTGCGCCTGCAGCAGCACGTGCGCCTTCACGTGCGGCTCGTTGTACTTCGGCGCGCCGCCGCCCGCCGCCGCCGGCTTGTGCGGCACCCTGCGCAAGGGGAACATTATATAACATTCACACGCCATCTAGTTCCGTGGTCAGCTACGAGGCTCGTGTACAATACACGTATGCAACTTTAAATATATTCATATTACGAATAATGAGTATATACAATTGTATGTTAATAATTTGTCCGTAAAAAACATGTAATGAGAAAAATTGCTTACAATTGTAAAATTCGGAAATAACTAAAAGCGCTGTTTTTCTATTTAATTTCATAAGAACTCTACGATCCAAAATGAATTTACTAAAATTTTGTAGAAATCAAATAATAAATCAAACAATATTTTTTCAAATCAATCTAATCAAAATATACTTTATTCAAATAGACATTTACAAGCACTTTTGAATCTTCACTTTTACATTATTATATAGAATTTAAATTAAATGTCAGTCTGTTAGTCTGAGACTTGGGAGTAAGCTACCACCGACTCGGAATGCTGTTCTGCCGAGAAGAGCCGACGAGAAACTCAGCAGTTGCTCTTTTCAAAAAATATTTGATTACAATATTTATTGCATTACACTATTTATCTAAATAGATAAATATCCTACGTTTTTAATTACTATATAAAAGCGAATGTTTCTATGAAAAAAGTTGAACAGATCTGGATGAAATTTAGCATTGAGATAAATTATAATCTGGAATAGCACATAGGTTACTTGTTATCCTAAAAAATGTAGTTTCCATGGAACCATAGTAGCAGTTAAAACGATCTACATACGAGGGTGAGTCACGAGTAGTGTAGTGTAGTGCATATAAACAATTGAAGAGTCTATTTGTAATTTCAAATTAACAGCTTTTCACTAAATGCATATAAAAGTATACACGATACATAAAAAAAGCAATTTTAAAATTTTAAAATTTTAAAATTTCAATCTGTTTGTTTGTTCCGGAAAATTTCTTAAACGGCTGGACCGATTTAGACGGGAGTTTCACTCGCAGATAGCTAATGTTATAAGGAGTAACTTAGGCTAGGTACTTTTATTTTATGAGAAAATTATAAAAACCGTTTAATTTATTTTGATTTACACCCAGCTAAGGCCGGGTTTGCTAGTAGATAGTAAAAACCAAGCCCCACACTCACTTGGCAGCTAAATTCTTGATGATATTCTCCTCCCGATGCCTGATGCAGAGGTCCGAGTACTCCGCCGCGGACGAGATAATCTCCAGCAGACCGCGGATCTTAGTCTTCGATGTCAATGATAAACTGAATAATTCTGCAAAAAAAAAAAATTAGATTATTACTATTTTACCCGAGTGAAACCCGAAAAGAGAGTTGTTTCGGGGTGGTATTTCCGGAGAGTCCGTACCTCCGATGATCTGAGGTACACTGATGTATAGCGAAGTACTGATTACGAAATTTGATACTGATAACGAAATTCATTTGATCCCTCAATATTAAACCTTCACGCATTTCTAAGAAAAAGGTTCTTGACAAACAAACATGCAGACAACGAAGAGATCCTATAAGTATTCCAATTTCCCCTTTTGAAAACTGGTTTTAAGCGTCAGTTAAGGTACTTTGAAAAAGTATTTAATACACAATTTTTTTTTTAATTGACTTATTAAATCCATACTTAATATTATAAAAGTTTGTCCTTCCTTGATTAAAAATAGAATGATACATTGCCATACCAAGCTTTAAAACTAAAAAGAAGAATGTAATGAAAGAAGAATGTAAATTACAAATCCTTCTTCATTAAAAGTCGGTCAAAAACATTATACAAGTAAGACCACTCACCAATAGTAGTATAATTGATGTAATAGTAGGAAGCGATCATGCCCAAGTTGAGGGGCTGGACGTCCATGTCGTCCTCGATGGCTATGCACTTGGACTGCTCCAGGTCTGACAGTGTTGTCTCCACCAGCTCTGAGAGGTGGTCGGAGAGATGTCTGGAAGAAGTATTTAAATTAATAAAAAAAACATATAATACTAGCGAGTAACCCTTGCTTCGCTCTATAGACCATCTAATCTAGAGACCAACCGGTCCCTAGATTTAATGTAAGCGAAGCCGCGGGTTCCGCTAGTAAATGTATACAAAAACTTGACAAATTATATACTAAAACCTTCCTCGAGAACCACTCTATCCATTGGCGAAAACAACATGAAAATCGGTGCAGTTGTTTTTGAGTTTTGCGCGAACAGACAAACAGACGCGGCGGAGGACTTTGTTGTATAATATGTAGTGATACTATTGGATATGTAATGATATTTATTCTTTAGTAAAGCATATCTCAATGATCCAAAAAATGAACTATTTTTTATCAAAATCTGTTTAGTGGTTTTCTCGTGATGCGGTCACAGACAGACAAAAATAAAAAAAAAACTATCGATTCGACCTCGATAATGATGACTATTTCAATAAAACTCAAAAACAGCTGCAACAATTTGAATAATTAATTTTCGTTCTCATCAGAGCTGGTTGAAGACAAAAAATTTGGGCAAACACAAAACATAAAACAGCTAAAAAATAAAAAAAAAGAGAGCAAAAGAAAAAGCGTGTGTGTACAGAGTATATACATACATACTCGTACATTCGATTTATTATATTCAATATACATTTTATGTTATAAAACTTTTGTCTACACAGCATTACATACATCGTGTATTCATTTTAGTATGAATAAATCAGTGTAAAAACAGCACTCGTGGAGTTAAGTCATTTCGCACCTTAACTCTTCCTAATTAATTGTACGTGTACAAACAGTTCCGTACAGTGTGTGTGTGTGTGTGTGAGAGAGAAGAAACATATAAATATCATACCTGTGAGTAACGCCTTGCAGATTATAATAGTTGGGGTTCTGTGTGAGACGACGGTAGAGGAAGGTCCACGTGAGGTAGTCCACAGCATCCTGCTTGTTCTCTATGGTCTTCGTCACTATTTCTGCGTTCATGTGGTCGTGGAGACGATGGTCCAGATGACTCTGTGGTCAGATGAAATATATTTTGTATGTTGGTTGAAGGTGTCCAATAAATCTCATCAAGACTTGGGCCTCGTCCTCCTCTTCTCTAACCTCCATGACTTGGGCATTATTGAAAGTGTCACTTTAATTACTTAATAACGTCAACTTTAGAAAAAAAAATTAAAGATTATAAAAAAAATACTTTTCGTACAGTATCTCATTTTGCACGGCAATAAAAAAATCTAATGGCAGTTTAAACTTCGAATATAAGAAAAAAAGTGTAACAACCAGAAGGTAAATTTCATGTAAACGGGGGTGAGGGTGGTTCAAAAAAATCTCATTAAATCTCACCAAAGAGGGAGAGGGAATAGTTCAATTGAAAAAGAAAAACAACTCACAACACAACACGTAATTAATGGTTGTCAGTTAAAAATCACTTATTATATGTTTGTCCATAACATATACGAGTATATTATATATACATACTAGCAATTCCCGCGGATTCGCCTGCGTTCTAATCACTATTAAAAATAGGAATTGGTCAATGTATACAAAATAAATTTAAATTTAAAGCACTTGACAAATTATATACTAAAACCTTCCTCGAGAACCACTCTTTCTATTAGTGAAAACACCATGAAAATCGGTGCTGTAGTTTTTGAGTTTTGCGCGAACAGACAGACGCGGCGGAGGACTTTGTTTTATAATATGTATAGATACGTATGCGAGTTTATAATATGAAGGGTACAGGGGCAGAACAAGGAATGTCACAAAATTATAATTTAATTAATTTACATTGCAATCTTTAATACGTGACAAAATCTTAATGTTCCCATACTTTTCAACTTTTTTAATATGTGACATTCCTCGTTTTGCCCCTGTACCCTTCATATGTACACATGTGTACGTGCGTGTAGACGTGTGTGCGTGCGTGTGCGTGCGTGCGTGCGTGCGTGCATGCGTACCTCCAGCGGCAGACAGTCGTTGAGCAGCTTGGTGAAGAAGGTCTTGTGGTGCTGCGCGCACATGAGCACGGCCACGGCGTGCTCGTCCTGCAGCGGGCGGCACGCGCGCCCCAGCATCTGCTGCACCGTCGTGATCGGGTACTGCTCGTACGTGTGCAGCTTGCCGTTGTACCTGCGGGTTCAGATATATTGATTTTATAAGTTCTAATTTAATCTAAATTAATCTATATTTCTCGAACAATTTAATATGAAATTTGGCGAAATACAGCTAGGCGTGGTCTGGGCGTTAAAGATGTATATTGTAATATACAATGTAATATTAATTAATTATTATGTTATATGTTACAGGAAACCAGCGGTAACGCATCGCTTGTATAACCAAGTGATGTGGGTTCAAATCCGGGTCTCGCACCTCTGATATTTTCATGTTCACCACTTGTCTTGCGGCGAAGGAAAACATCGTGAGGATCCGCCAACACGCACTAGGCCATAGGCCTGATCCCCCTCCTACTGAGGGAGGCCCGTGCCCAGCAGTGGGACGTCAAAAAGGGCTGATGATGATGTTACAGGAAATACAGAGAAATTAAAAAATACTACAACACAATGTAATGTAACACAGAGCACGTGAACAGCGTACTGCGACAGACTCACAGAGTAATGTGGCACAATGTAAGGAGACACAGCGTACTGCGACATGGTCTTAGAGCTATATGAAATAGTGTAATGCAATACAATAACAGAACAACGTGTCTCCGAGCACTACAATAAATTGTACTGCGACAGTCACAGAGTAATGAAACATAATGTAATGCGACACAGTCACGATGTAATGTGTCATAGTGTAATGTAACACAGTGAACTGTAACACAGTCACAGAGCAATATGATATAGTGTAATTATGGAGGGTAGAGATAAGGAGCGCAATCTTATACAGAAGCAAAGTTGAAAAAGTGTCGCCCTGTAAGTGTTACCACTTAACAATACAAAAACCCACCAGAATGGCGCTAGTGAAGCAAAAGGTATGATATGAACATAGCAGCGGTAAACTGAGTGAAGTGTGTTTAGCCCACTAGCACCGTGGCGCCACCACGAATAAGATTTTAAAATTTATCCAGATGCTAATGTGGCGCCACCCTAATTTTACGCATTTCGACGGACAATCTTGTCAGTTAGAGAGATTCCTCCTTATCTCTACCCTCCATAAGTGTAATGCTGTGTACACAGTGTACTGCGACAGTCACAGAGTAATGACTAAGTGTCACAGAGTATATAGACTGACACGTGCGTGTCGGCGACGATGACGGTGTGCACGTGCGCGGCCATGGCGTAGGCCAGCTCGGCGGCCACCACGCACAGCTGCGCCGCGCCCGACTCCAGCAGCTGCTGCGCGGCGCGCCGGTCGCCCGCCGCCACGCCCGAGTGCAGGTACGCCACGCCCAGCGACAGCGTCTCGCGGAGCATCTGCACGCACACACACACACACACACACACGTGTTAAAACAAGAAGACCTTCCATCTTAAAACGCGACACGAAGGTCGCGGAGGAAGTGCTCGCCCAATTGCGGGATGGGGCAGGGCTCAAAACTTAGCGGGTTAGACTAATAAAAAAAAAAAAAATAATAATAAAAAAAAATATTATAAAAAAAAAATAAAGTAATAATAGTAATTTACTAATAATAAAAAAAAAAAAAACAGTGTCGGGCCTCGCCCTCTGTAGTTTTTAAGAAGTAGTATGTAGTACTCGTCTTGAGTTATTATAAATAAAGATTGTAAACGCCTTCCACAAATAAATAAAATAACAAAAGGCACGGGCGCTTAACGCCTGTGGATGAGTACAATAAAAAAAAAAAAAAAAACAATAAGACCCTGACCTTGAAAAAAAAGTGCGTGCATACGAAGTACACATGTCAGAAGTGAAACTTGTTTGTTTATAAATTTAACTCACTGTTTACACATTGTATAAATAATTTCACTTCAAAAACAATTCCTCACTTCAACCAGCATGAGCAGCCACGTCATAAGTTAGGCTGTATATTGTAATACTTTTGCTATACATGACGTCACATTACAAAACAAAACGACTGTATAACGTTATGTAGCATAAAATAGAGTTATACAACGATACGTTTGGCTCAGTCGGTAGTGATCCTACTTTCTGCGCCAGCGGTCGCGAGTTCGAGTCCCGCTGGGGACTATCATTGTTAAGCACGTATGTTTGTACTCCAGTTATGAGTGTTTATATTTATTACATGCATGTATTTAAAATTTATATGTGTAATATATCAACTATGTGGTATCCGTAACACAAACCTCGTAGCTCACCACGGAACTAGATGGCTGTTGTAATAACGTCCCAACATATTTATTAAATACTCGCATAACTAAATACAACAACTAAATACACTACTAATTGTTTTATTATAAGAGCTTGTAATGCTTATAATAGTTATTTTAGTAATATAGATATTTTTCTTTACAAATTTCATACTTATTCTAAAAAATAAAAATAAAAACATTGTAGAAATTAATTATTATTATTAATATTATTATTTAAAGTGCGAATAAGTTATGCACAGCATTTAAGTTGTATTTTTATTAATTTTGTTTCAAATGTGCTCAATTAAAAAAAAATTGCAAATTTATTCCTACAATCATTAACTTAAGTGGAAACTTTACTGGCATAAGTGCTGTCTACTTGTGTAATCTTTTATAATATTGCATTGCTGTTTTATCATTAATATTGCATTAATTTATTTAATGAATGAATGAATGAATGAACGAATAAACGAATGAATGAATGAATGAATAAATAAATAAATTTATTTAATGAATGAATGAACGAACGAATAAACGAATGAATGAATGAATGAACGAACGAATAAACGAATGAACGAATGAATGAATGAATAAATAAATATACGAGTCCGCACCTTGTCCTGTATCTTGTCGAGGAAGGGCGCGATGTCGTCGGCGCGCGCGCACAGGAAGCGGTCCGGGGCGCCGTGCGCCGCCGCCAGCGCCAGCAGGTCGGCGGCCAGCAGGCGCGCGTGGCGGCGCGACGGCACGAACACGGCGGCGGGGCGCGCGCCCGCGTGCCGCACCACCGCGCTGTAGATCGGCTTCGTCATGGCCGCCAGCCGGGACGCCGCGTGCGAGATGTTGAAGCCCTGGTATTTCAACATTTTATGTCATCAGCTATGTCAACCCACTGATGGGGGTGGGCCTCCCTTCAATACGAGGGGGTTAGGTCATAGTCCACCGCGCTGGCCTAATGCGTGTTGGCGGACTGAGCATGTCTTACGAAAACTTGCTAAGTTTTCTCAGACATGCAGAACAGACAAAACACAACTACCCCCCGATGCCGGTTATGCACCGACTTTTATAATTTTCTCCCACCTTGAACGTCCTCTTTTCTGTTCATCTTCCACAGTATATTAATAGTTTTTTGTGTGGATTTATTTTGGATAAGTTGCCAATGAGCAAAATAAATCCGATAAAATCATAATTCTTTTATATTTATTCTATAGCTAAACTATATAACTTATATTGAACCTTTAAAAAACACTTATCCATTATAAAATTTTATTACATATAGAACTTTAAAAATCAAAAGAACGCTCAAGTAACAAAAACCTCTGAATACCTCTAATTGTTAAACAGACAGACAAACAGAAAATATTGACTATAACTCTTTAGCTACGGAACCTTTATATAACTAGAATCCCATTTCTAATACTTAAAATATTACCGAGACGGATAAATTAAAACGATAAATTATAACCAAAAATTAGATAATAAAATTATTGAATACTAGCGACTCACCTAGTAACCTCTTTAGTATAGTTTTAAATGACGTGATTTCCATATATAATCGCGTAAGAAACTCTTTTATTTTACCGTTTTTTCTCCGAATTACTTTGCAAAACGGACTACCACGTAAAAGCCTTTTTATTTTTCGGTTTTATATATAACCTTAAACCTATGACACTCAGCAATAATGTGGCTTTCTATTGGTGAAAGAATTTTTAAAATCGGTTCAGTAGATCCCGAGATTACCCCTTACAATTTAACAAATATACAAACACACAAACTTTACTTCTTTATAATATTAGTATAGATATAGATATTCATAGATGGCGCTTTAGCATTTTATGATTTTTTTAAATCAAAAACTTTACTTTTTTATTAGAGCGCGGGATGAATCCTACAATATTTACAATACATTCGTTTACACATGTTTTAAAAAAAACAGTTCAACTATTTACAAATTAACGCCATCTATTGGCGTTTATATGTACAAGTAAACAAAAACAGCCCGAATCAGCGTTATCCAATATCCTTGTATGAGATGAGGCTTCTATACAAGTTTATTATTATCATCTGACATAGAGTAAAGTAAAAAAAAATTTGACATATTTTATCGGTTCAGTATAAAGAAACCCTAGAGCCCTTGCTGTATTATTATATACTAGCGAATCACCCTCGCTTCAGTCGGATGGATCCCTAGATTTAGCGTAAGCGAAGCCGCGGGTTCCACTAGGTATATACTAAAACCTTCCTCGAAAACCACTTTATCCATTAGTGAAAACAGTACGAAAATCGATGCAGTAATTTTTGTGTTTATCGCGAACAGACAGACAGACGCGACGGACGACTTTGTTTTATAATACATAGTGAATTAATACAAGCAAACAAAAACAGCCCGAATCCATTATCCACTATCCTTGTACGAGATGCGGCTTCTATAGTAGTATATAATTGGACATAGTTATGCAGACCAGAACCAACCCACAATCGTGGTGAAATTAAGCACACAGATAGGTCCAAAATTGCGTGTTTTATATATGCTAAAAGATCTAAGCTATCTAACGATTTTTTGTATGCAAAAGACACTGTCAACAAAGATACCGGACCCATATTTCGTTATGAAAATCGATCATATCTCAAAACAAAATCGATCATATCTCAAAACAAAATCGATCATATCTCAAAACAAAATCGGTCATATCTCAAAACAAAATCGATCATATCTCAAAACAATAATTCTGTGGGCTGGTTCTGGTCTGCATAACTATGTCCAATTATAGTCTGTGGTGTGGTCCAGCCGACCTGCACGTGCAGCTCGAGGGGCAGCGGGCGCACGCTGGGGTGGAAGTTGAAGGCGCTGTTGGCGTTGCAGCCGAGCCACTGCCACACGTCGCGCGCGTCCGCCAGCGGCAGCGACAGCGCCACCATGCGGATCGGACGACCTGGAGAAGTAACAGACCGGTTAGATCAACTTTAGAGGAACTCGTATGTATATAATAATGTTCTACGACCGACTTCGGCCATGGCGGCCAATGTCAATGAGACTAGCCAACTGCTCAGGAGATATTATAGTGCACGAGTGTATGCGCAGACACAAGTGCACTCTCTGTTCCTATCACTCTCATATTCCGGTGGGACGACACGAGACACGACCAGTGAGAGTTAAGGCGCAGGAGGCACGGGGGTGACACACCGCCAGCTTCCCAACCTCACTAAACAGCAAGACTCAATAACTAAACTTGGCCCGACCCGTGACTCGAACCAAGGACCTCTCGATGAGTGACCATACATGCTAGCCACTACACCAACGAGGCAGCATATGTATATATATTATATATATATATATGTGTATATTATATATATATATGTATATATATATGTGTATATTATATATATATATATATTACCCAGCGGTAACTCGTTGCTTGTATATATATATATATATATATATAATAATAATAATAATAATATACTTTATTGCACACCACAAAATAAACATAAAATACATTTTAAAAAACACACACACAAAGAATAGATGCACATTAGGCGGCCTTATCGCTGGAAGCGATCTCTTCCAGGCAACCTTAAGGTGGAGGAGTAAGTTATCTTAAAACAGTAGGTGGTGTACACGCTTTGACACATAAATAGAAATATTTATTACAGATAAATTAATACATAGATACATACATATATTCCTACATACATACATACTTACATACATACATACTTACATACTTACATATATACATTACGTTATACATACATATATACATATATATTATATACATACATACACACTGATAAAATATGTCAATAAACTTTTTATTTCTTATACATACATACATACAAATACAAACAAACGAGCATACGTAAATCCGATTTCAATATATTAATATATAGATATATTAAAAAAAAAAAAAAAAAAAAAAACATAATAGAGAAAATAATAATAATAAAATGAAAAAAAAAAACACAGGACTAAAGAGAGGGGGAAATGGCTAAGGAGAAAGGCTTAAAGAGAGAGATAGTAATCTTTTAATAAGCATTTAAATTTATCCAAGCTTTTAGCACATCTAATGTTTGAGGGAATTGAATTCCACAATCGAGCAGCTTTTACCGTATAAGAATTTGTGAAAAAGCAGGAAGAGTGGGGAGGAATTTTAAGGGTAAGGTCCTGAGCAGAGCGAAGTGAACGCGTATGGGAATCACTCAGAAACTCAAAACGCTCTTTCAGATAGGAAGGAGTTGAAGGGTTAAACAGCACGCAGTAGAGAAGATGAAGAATATGAGTATTCCTGCGGAAGCGGATTGGGAGCCACTTGAGCTTTTTACGAAATTGGGAAACATGGTCATATTTTCTAAGACCGAAAATAAACCGTATACAAACATTTTGGAGTCGCTCAAGTTTATTCAAATGCTCCTCCTTGATATCAAGATAACAAATGTCAGCATAATCAAGAATTGGTAATAGGAGCGAATTTGCTAACGCAACTTTGGTAGGTATCGGAAGAAAATTTCGCAATCTACGTAGAGCGGCAATAGCTCCAAACATCTTTCGGCTTAGTTCACTCACTTGCGGCCCCCATGACATATGTTGATCGATTATTAAACCAAGATTCTTTACTTTATCATTAAAGGGTATCTGAACACCATTTAGCGATATTGTAGGTATTTGCATTGCCTTGGTTTTTGTCAAAATCCTACGACTGCCAACAATAATGGCCTGCGACTTCGCAGCGTTTAGGTTAAGGCCAAATGATTTACCCCATTCGGCTATAGAGGAGAGATCTTTGTTTACTTTTTCTATTGTTCGAGGTAAATCAACCATAGATGTCACGGCATAAATTTGCAAATCGTCAGCATATAAGTGGTAGGAAGAAGATATTTGAGGACAAATAGTATTAATAAAATTTATACTATTTGTCTAAATTGAAAGGAGTTTAAAAGATTGTGCTCGTGGAGGAAATTACTTAATTGCCGGTGGACCAGTCGCTCGAGTACCTTTGACAGAAAAGGAAGAATAGATATAGGACGATAATCGGAAAAGGAAGACGGGCTAGACAATTTTGGAAGAGGAAGGATTTGTCCATCTTTCCAGGATGAAGGAAACTGATTGAGATTGATTGAGGAATTCAGAATGAAAGTAATAGAAGGAATGATATGATTAAGAATAGGGAGAATCATTTTGCGACTTATACAGTCTGCTCCAACTGCGTCAGATTTTATAGCCATAATATTTCTCTCAACATCACTTTCGGAAAATTGACTAAAATTAAAACATGGAAAATCAGGAGTAGGTAAAGTTGAAAGATAGTTAATAGTGTTTAATTTATTTGTACTATTTATAGTAACTGAAGAGGAGAAATGCTGATTTATCAGATTCAAATCTATATTGTATGGATTTATGTTATGTTTAGATTTACCTACTCCAAGAGACTTGAGAAACTTCCAAATTTTATCTGGATCCTTTTCTTCGATGACAGATTTGTAGATATGGCGTCGTTGACTATCCCTACACACTATATTGCAACGATTGCGAGCCTTAATATATTTAGCCTTATTTTCATCGTTGGGGTTAGAGACGTACTTTGACTTCGCTACAAATTTTTTTCTTTGAAGTTTTTTGATTTCAGAAGTGAGCCATGGAGCCGGAGGATGTCTCATACGAACAGGCCGAACCGGTGCATGGATGTCATACAATTGGATCAACAGTGAATTTAAAATTGACACTTGCTCGTCAACTGTGTTAGCACTAGAAACAGCAGACCAGTCGATTTTATCAGCATCCATCTGCAATCTCTCTAAATTGATACCACCAAAATTGCGCTGCAGAAGGATTCTTGATTTTGCTTTTGGCGGTTTTAACTTAAACGACAAATAAATAAGGTCATGGTAAGAAAAAGGAGCAGAGCACTGGCCATGTTTTGCAACAAGGTCGGTGGAAGATACAAAAATTAGGTCAAGAAGAGAAGGTATGCAATTTGGGAATCTATGAGTGGGATTGAGTGGGAGCATATTCAAATCGACTGAATTTATAAGGGAACAAAGACGATTTGCCCTATGATCATTCTTTTGAAGACAAGTGTTGAAATCACCCATCAACAAAGTATGATCATACAAGGGTTTAAATTCTTCTATCAGGGTTTCGAATGATGAGAAATAATCGATCGTGTGACTAGGATTATAATAGACGCCCAGAAGTATTCTGGAGTGAGATAAAATAACTTCAATAAAAAGATGTTCGGTTTCTACGTTCCCCTCTTGTTGAGACATACTAACGATTGAAAAAGGAACATGAGAACGTAGATAAATCGCTACTCCACCTCCTGTTCGTCCAGTACGATCATTTCTAATTAAATGAAACCCTGGTAGCGAGTAAGATGTAGAAGGAAGACATGGTTTAAGCCATGACTCTGACACTAATATAGCGTGTATATTTTTACTAGTAAATGATGATAACATATCAGGATAGTGCGCTGGAATACTCTGAGCATTAATATGAACCAGATTAAAATTTTTCAGAACATCTGAGAAGTATAAGTCGAGTGTTTCGCCAAGTGAAAGGATACTGTGAAAACTGTCGTTGCTGCTATCGCCTTCGGAAGTAATGCAGGACAAGAAAGAATTATTTAAGCTAATATCATTTAAAGACATATTATGTGTATGTAATTATAATATTAAAATAAATTAAATATATTATAAAATAAATATAAATAAAATATATTATAAAAATATAGATATTAAGTTACGTAAGTACTATTCACCCGCCAGTTGCAAGAAAGAAAACAAATTTCACAATACAAACAACAAAAAAAATGTAAGAAGAAAAACAAACAAAAAGAATTACATAGTAGGTATTAGGCATTAAAAATATAAATTGAATCAAAAAATATATATATATATATATAAGTAAACAATGAAAAAACAAATATAGATAAAAAAAGATGATAATAAAAAAAAAATGTTATAATGTGTACAGCCTTAATTATCCATAGACAATACAAAATTATCTATGGTACATTTAACTCGTATTATAGTCTGTAACACTTGTCTATAGGTTTTTTCACAGGTTTATTATTCGTCTATGGTCTTACCATCAGTAAGTAAACAATAACAAATAAGAAACGTGCCTAATACCTAAGAACAATAAAGTTAAAAAATATAAAAGTATATATACAAAAGAATTAATAAGCTTAACTATTTTTTAACTACTCGCTTTACCCGTGAAGCCACCACTTTGTCCGTTGTTTTGGCAACCGATATTGTCTGCGGTGATTTAATTGAGTTGCTAGGAATTCCGGTGAGATCGAGCTTAGACTCCGCACGATGTCGAGAGCCATCCGGTGCAATAATATGGATGTACCCATCCCGTGTCCAGCATTTGTTGACACCAAAACGCTGCCTTGCCTCCAAAAACGCTTCATGTCTGCGCTTTGTAAGGAACTCGGATTGTGTAAAACCAGTGCCTTTAAGTTTCGTTTTGGCGAACCACACTTTATTACGCACACTAATATCACTGAACTTCACTACAATAGGCCTGGGCTTGTCAGCGGGGCGGCCTAAACGATATGAGTTTTTAATACTTTCTGTAGAGAAGTTCTGCAGATCGAGATGGTCCGCGATCAAAGTCGTGATTCTGGCAGCACTATCCTCATTTTTGTGCTCCGGTACACCGTGGAAGAGAATCATCTTGCGCCTTCTTCTCATTTCATTTCGATCGACCTCCAATGCGAGGCATTCAACTTGACGTTGCAAGGTATTAAGTACAGAAACAATAAAGTTTCTGAAGTTATTAAACTCGGTTGGAAGAGCACTAGAAGACACAGATGAGGTCGTCTTGTTTAAATCTTGCTGAAACTCATTCATCCGAGTGTTAAACATATCAGTCAGCGTGGACAAAGACTCCTTGATCGACTCCATAGTATTCAGTGTATTATAAAAACTGTTTTAAGGGATTAAGTACCAGGATTATTCTTGCAGGTGGGTAAATAAATACTCACATGAGCATAATATGTTCCAAAAGTGTAAATAAATAATTTAAATCTTAATTTTAAATTTAAATTAATCAGCTGATCGCTAATTTACGTGTGTCGCGTTTCACTCCTACCCACGAAAAAAAAAAAAAAAAAAAAAAAAAAAAAAAAAAAAAAAAAAAAAAAAAGGTATGGTATTGTGTATATATATATATATACACAATACCATAATATAACTTAATAGTCTAAGGTCCGATTTCACCAAAGTAGAATAAATTTTATTCCTAGGCTAAAGCTGTTATTTACTCTCAGACCATACTTTCATTTCACCAACTACTTATCCTAAGCATAACAAAGTTATACGAGAGTAACTCCTATACCACCAATTTTGAAGGAATAACCGGCTTATTCCTCAGATAAAATCAAAATGGTGGCAAAATTATGTCACCTGAGCGCTTAGAGTACATTATTACTGAGCGACCATTACATTAATAAATAAATATAAATAAGCATATAAGTTAGCACTTCATTTCCTTTAAAGATATTTTTTTTTAAACAGTAAACACAACACAAAGCAAACTAAATGAAATTTAAACACCAGGCAGCGTGACTTTACAGATAGTTTGTTTGAAAAATAGCACTGACACATTGACACAAGTTCAAAGTGACGACTAAATTAGAAATGTCCTGTTATGCTATACTGTACTGAGACCATGACAAGCCTATTTAATTTGTCTGCATCCACTTATCTAAGAATAGTAATACTAGGAGTAACTTTTTGTCCTTACAAAGTGGGGAAACGTACTATAAGTTATTCTGAGAATAAATGCAGCGAATAATTTTATACCTGGCATAGCTATTCTTCAATAACGACACCATTGGTGAAATCGGACCCAAGTAAAGTTTAATTAATTAAATTATTATATGAATTAATTAATTTTGTTAAAAATTATAAATATTTTTACTGTTGTAGTTAGTTAGCTATTGTTAAAATTGTTTTAAAGTCGAATTAATCTATAGCCATATCTATTATCACTATTATTAATTAAATGTAATACTACACTATATGTTTCACAACAAAAACTGCCTTGCGAGCTGGTGGTAGATTCTGCATTGACTTATATTGTAATGTCCCACTGCTGGGCACATGCGAGTGGGATAAGGCCAAGTGCGGGTTGGTGGGCTTCACATGTCTTAAGAAAACTTGGTTCTTTCAGACAAGCAGATTTCCTCATGATGTTTTCCTTCACCGTAAGACAAGTGGTGATCATGTTGGAAACGATTCACTCATTTTGATTATAATGTATAGCAACTGTCTAATTGAAAATCGAAAGGCCTAATTTCGATTTATCAACATCAACAGTTGTGTACAGTACATAGGTATATAATATGTATTCACGTGTTTGTTTGTGTATTGCTATCGGTGTCATATTACGCAAACCGCTGCATAAGCAACGCCCTACAAGTCTCGCGTAGCGACGACGAGACGTCGCCGCTATACATTCAATCTATGCCAATACTGTAACTTTCTATTAGAAATGCAGTATAAAAAGGCACATAACATTAATCAATAGTGACTTAGGTAGACTATAGTAATTAGTAAGGATTTTTTGTTAATAAATTAATTTTAAGTTAATTTTAATTTCTCTTCATCCTCTGGATGCCAAACGTAACTATCTGTAACTGTCAATATCTATCAATGGCTGATTGTGTGTGCGTGTGTGTGCGTGCGTGTGTGCGCGTGTCTCACCAGTCTGCGAGGCGATGTAGCGCATGCGCGAGCAGACCACCTCCAGCACGGGCCCCTCCTCGCCGCCCAGCAGCTGCAGCGCGTCCACGATGAACAGCGACACGTTCTGCACGCTCTTGCGCACCTTCCACCTGGGGCGCGGGGTTTTTGATTACAATTAATGTAAATAAATAAATAAAAATATTGGCATAAAACAAAAGTAAACATATTCAATAGTGGCTCAAATAAATCTATGGGAAAGGGTTATTAACTCAGCTGAAGCTGCTGAGACTGTAATCTCAGACAGTGCTGATTTTCAGTTACACCCTGCTCCGTAGGATCTTCAGCGGGAGCATGGCAAAAAAGGACTATTTCTCCAGTTAACCCTTCCAAAAATAAATATAAAAATGTTGGATCATTAACACACAGCACCATCAAGTTCCGCAGTAAGCTACGAGGCTTGTGTTACGGATACCAGATATTTGATATACATACATGTTATAAATATTAACACACATGACTGGAGTACAAACATATAATGGCAACACTACATATTTCCTATACTCTATTCTCCATTTAACAAAATATCTTCCATCTCTTTCTTCCCCATACATTACACTCTCTTCTAATCCATACTAACCTTCTAGAAAGAATATCCCACTTCTCGGCTGTACCTATGATAATCTGTCCCTTGTTCAGAAGCTTGTTGTCCGTTGCCGTCTCCCCGGTCAGCTGCACGACCTGGTGACGAATAGTTCATTTTTAGTACTTCCTTAGGTTTACGCGAATATTCGACATTATAAATGAAATTACCTTTTCGGCGAGGCCAGTTAATTTTTATATTCATCATAAGTTTTACAAGTTCGTAAAAATAGAAAAACAAAATAGTACAAATAAATTAATATTACAGTATTCTTGTGAATTTAGACCAGAAGTGACCTTTTTTTTAAAAAACAAGCTTACTAAATCGACCTCAATTTATTGTAAGTATCTGAAAACGCTAAAACACAATTAAACTAACCAAAAAGACAACTAAGCTACCAACAATATTTTAAAGAAATAAACCAACAGAGTAACGACCTAACAATGCTACCACGACAAGCGTCAAGATACCACTACCCCCCGATGCCGGTTATGCATTGACTTTATAGTTTTTTCCCCACTCCAACATCCTCATTTCTGTTCATTTTCCACAGTATTTTCATATAGAACCTTGGTACAATATGGTATTATTCAGCAAACGGCCTTCAAATTGAACCTAGACCCAAACTTATAGTACCAGTCATCGAAGACAATATCAGCCAGAACATCCTTGGGCAGCAGGTAGATGGTGCTGTCACCGTCACCAACTAGCTCTGCTTCGTGACATTAATTTGACACCCAAAACCTCACTTTAGATACCAATCTCACTTACAGGGAGACCAACTTCAAACTCGAACCCAGGACTTTCCTGTATGCTAACCACTAAACCATCAAGGCAGGGCAAACTTATGATACCAGTCGACAAACACAATATTTGCAAAAGCATCTTTAGGTAGCAGGCAGATGGCGCACGCTGCTATGTTACCTACCTGCAATCTTAACCGAGTCAGTCAAGTTCAGGAAGGAAGACCATCTTCAGACCCAAACCTAGGACCTTCCATTTGTACTTACCACTCCACCAACAAGGCTGGTTGCGGTTAATAAAACTTCCTTTTTCTTTATAAATGAAACTACCTTTTCGGATTTTGTCGCGGATTTATTTTGATTTTTAGTTCCCGACGTTTCGAATGCTTTACAGCAATCAAGGTCACGGGCGAGTATCTTTTTTCTTTTGATAATTGCATTTACGAATACCACCTGAAGGTAAAGAATATTTTTCAGTCAAGTATTATAACCAACATACCTTCAAATTGAACCTAGTCCCAAACTTATGGTACCAGTCAGCGAAGACAATATCGGCCAGGGCATCCTTGGGCAGGATGTAGACGGCGCGCGCCGCCATGTTGCCGCTGAGCAGACGCAGCAGCGCCAGCTCCGCGATGACGGACTTGCCGGAGCCGGAGGGCGCGCCCACGAACACGTTGTCGTCCGAGTTGTACACCGCGTTGAACACCTGCCGGTAATTACGACTAATTATTTAGACACCCGCAACGTGAGGTACTTTGTCGTGGTGGGAGGTTCGGTAGCGTCCGGCAATCCAGCCGGACCTGAAGCCAAGAAACGAGGCCTTTCTTGCGCGTTTCTGGTGGTCTTCGGTGGATAGTAGCAAAAAAAAATATCACACACAGCGCCATCTAGTACCGTGGTAAGCTACGAGGCTAGTGTACGGATACGAGACACTGATATATAACTTTAAATACATACATATTATAAATACAAGCATTCGTGTTCAAAATATAAATGTCCCCAGCGGGATTCGCACCCGCGACCATTGGCGCAGAAAGTAGGGTCTCTACAAACTAGGCCACTCACCCACCCACTCACGAAATATCGAAAAACACTTGACATATAAAGATTCGCGACAGGGCCGGATTAAGGTGGTCTAAGGGCTCTCGCATGTTTGTATGAAAGGCCTTCATTTCTTGTGCTACAAAGTTTAAAGACAAGGAACGCCTTGTGATTCGCTAGTATAAAATAGTACCCACCTGTGTCTGCACAGGGTTGAACTGAGGAAACACATCCGCATACAACTCCTCGTACTTGGCGTTGCGCAGCGCCGATATAGGCAAGGGCTGGAGGTCGAGCAGTTCCGTGGGCGGCAGGTTCTTCTCCGGCAGGATCAGGTGTCTGAACGAGACCGGCAGCTGGGTTTCTGCTGCTATCCACCTGGGTTGAGATTTGAGTAATACATTACAGTTTTTATCTCAAACTTAGGGCTTACTCTAAGGGAGGTGAAAATGTTATTTTTTAGTTTTTTCTTATTTCTACCTTATATATGCATACATTCAGGTTCATACAAATTAGACTCCCCATAAAAATTATCTTCAATACATTCACTATACCTCACGGGCGGGGCCCATATTTATAGATTTGGCACTCAGGGCCAGTTAGCTCTGCTGCCTCATGGAGTGACCAGGGGGTTTTCATTTATGACAAAAAAAAATACATAATACCTAATTCTTGAAAGAAAATGTTTGTAGCCTTCACACCCGTCGAAACCTAGCCCTTGGCCCTATGGTAAATACTCTCACCTATCAGAGACAACCCTCAAGAAGTACTGAGGAGGCAGGGGTTCGAAGACCGGCACGAACAGCTTCACATGGTGCTCGTCCCTGCAGTACTTTTGCTTCAGCAGGAAGTACTCGTGGTGAAGGATCACCTCGGAGTCCACGTCCTCCACCAGGATCCAGAAGGCTTCAGACTGACCGTGGACCTGAAATATAAAGAAATATTATTTTGGTGTAATATATACATATAAATAAAATTGAAGTGTCTGTCTGTGTAAATTGAAATGTATATAAAGTATATGATGTCCTCCTGACCGATTCCGGCCATGGCGGTCAATCTCATTGAGACTAGCCAACGGCGCGGGACATATTATAGTTCACAAGTGTGTGCGCAGACACAAGTGCACTCTCTGTTCCTTATCACTCTCATATTCCGGTGGGACGACACGAGACACGACCAGTGAGAGTTAAGGCGCAGGGCCGACGGCTTTACGTGCTCTCCGAGGCACGGGGGTTAAAACACCGCCTACTTCCCAACTCCGGGCTGTTATTGAGACTTACGAAACAGAAAGACTCAATAACTAAACTTGGCCCGACCCGGGATTCGAACCCAGGACCTCCCGGTGTGCGACCATACATGCTAGCCACTACACCAACGAGGCAGTTATAATATAAAAGTATATACGGTAATAACATCAAAAAATAATTTTAAAAATTTTTGTCCATCTCTTTGTTCCGGCTAATCTCTGAAACGGCTGGACTGATATTGACGGAACTTTCACTCGCAGATAGTTAAAGTTATAAGGAGTAACTTAGGCTTAACTTGGAAAATTATAAAAACCGTTTACGCCCAGCGAAATGGGCTGGGTTTACTAGTCTATATAAATAATAAGATCAGTGCAGTGAGTGTGCGAGTGAGAGATGAGAATGAAGACCTGGAACATTTGTAACATCTTTGGGAAATACTTACTAATATCAATATAGAGGCCGTATCTATAGTTTTTTTTAAATTATAAAGTGAATTATAAAAATAAATGTATTTAATACTAATAATATAGTATTAATGTACTTACTATATATGTATTGTAACAATTTATATAAAAAAAAGAAAAAAAAATTAAACTGACATAAATATTGTAATTTTCAAATAATGAATACCGCATGCAATGTAAGGAATCAAATAAAAGCTATATTTATTTATTTTATCTGTAGTTTTTAGAATTTGTCTGTCTGTCTGTTAGTGACCACAGCATGAGAAAACAACAGCTGGACAGATTTTGATGAAATTTAGTAATATAACTGTTAGAAACAGTCTTCGTAAACGCAATAAAATTTAACTAGCTCTGTAAATGCATGTCATGAGTTGTCAATGTGAATGTCACTTGGTCTATAAATTCTATGATGTCAATTATCTGTTCTCTTTCACTTCTTGTATTCCGCACTAAGCTGATGTCTCTGATTATTTTATCCAAATAAATCATAGTGTATGTTATAAAATTTGTTTCCTTTTGTGCCCTAAACCCTTCAATAACAGTCAACATATAGGATACTTTTCTGCAGGAAAAATATCTCATTTCTAACAAATCTATACTAACAGTTTAAAACGTATCTATAGAAAAACGCTAGTTTTTTTTTTAATATGTTGGGACATTATTACAACAGCGCCATCTAGTTCCGCAGTAAGCTACGTTACGTGCTTGTGTTGCGGATACCAGGTAATTGATATACTACATATATAAATTTTAAATACATACATATAAATATAAACACCCATGACTGGAGTACAATCATTCGTGCTCAACAAATGAATGCCCCCAGCGGGACTCGAACCCGCGACCGCTGGCGCAGAAAGTAGGGTCACTACCAACTGAGCCAAACGAGTCGTCAAAAGATAAAGTTTAAAATAAACATTAAAAAAAAGTCATCACCTTCTCGTCCCATTGGAAGTCGGGGGTGATAGTCAGTTCAACTCTGAGCGTGGACCTGGTGACTGGCTGGATGTGGGTGCTGAGCTCCAGCTTGGGGAACTGGTGCACGTACTTGTGGATCATCTTGCCCAGCTTCGGGGCTCTCACCAGCTCGCCTATTTCATTGGGTCCTAACTCGTATAGCTTCTCCCATGGGAAGTTTTTCTTTTCCAGTTTCTTTATTATCTGTGGGGGAAAAAAATACATTTACTTTCGTATCCTACATACAAGAATGTAAATTCAATTCACACAAAAAAAAATTATGTATAGAATAAGTCGGTGATACCAACCAAACGAAACAAAAGATAATTAAAACTAGACCAATATTGTTATAAATCAATACATTTTAATACTTTGATAATAAAGTAACTTGTTCCAGCTGTTTTTACAGTCCTGCCTCTAATACGAGTGGGATCAGGCTATAGTCCACCACGCTGGTCAAGCGCGAGCGGACCTCACAAGTCTTATGAAAACTTGGTAGGTTCTCTCAAACATGCAGATTTCCTCACGATGTTTTCCTTCAACGTAAAGTAGTAATGCTGCAAATGATTCACACATGAGAATGTCAGAGATGACAAACTCGGGATTTGAACCACTTCACTCTGTTCCCCAAGCAAACGCGTTACGACTGGACTATCGCTGCCAATAAGATAATAAATAAATGAAAATAACCTCTTCCGGCATTTTCCTGAACTGCCTCAACGGCGACATGGACTGCCACATGCGGCGGTCCACCATCTTGCACAGCGCCAGCGTCTTATCCACTAGCTGGGCCCAACCTGTGATGATAAATAAAAACATTAATAATATGTAATTATCCATATTTTTAATCTATACCAGCTGCTGGAGCTGTATGCCCCAGCCGGACTCATGATGCACTCACAAACGGACAGACAGACACAAAAATTCTAAAAACAAATCCAGCCTCTGCATAGATAATAATGCTTATATTAAAACATTTCTCAAAACAATTAAACATACATAATTAACTAAGCTAGAATTTAATATCACTACAGATAACTTCCCCCACCCCCCACCCCTTCTGAATAAAGGTAAGCTCACCCCTGTGCAGAACAATCTCGAATATCGCCCTGAGCAGCCTGCAGGCGGACTGCGTGACGTACACCATGTCCGCCATCAGCGCGAACCCCTCCAGCTTCAGCTGCGAGATGTACGCTTGCAGCAGCACGTTGATCTTCGCTGAGGGCTCCTCTATGCTCTCCTTTATTGGGATTGGCACCTGTTGGAAGGTTTACATTTAGTTAATATCAAAAAAAAAAAATGAATAATCTAAACTACTATATAAATGTTTAGTCAGTCTGTACACTCAATTTTTTGTCAAATTTCGTCATAAATATTCGTTTCATGACTCACTGACATCAGTTTTACTATTTTTGAAATTTTTGTCTGTCTGTGTGTATATCCCGCTATAACTCAAGAACGGTTGAACCGATCTTTATAAAAATTGGTATACAGTAAGAACGTCATGTGATTGCGCTAATGATAGAATATTGATAATTGTGTGTGTGTGTGTGTGTGTGTGTGTGTGTGTCTGTGTGTGTGTATGTGCGTTTTGCAATTCAATAAGTTATGTATACCTGTCATTTATTTAAAAGAAAATTTTACATTCGTTTATGGTATGGTATGGTATGGTATAGTATGGCTTCCATTTATAACAATAATAATTATTATTATTATAAAAAAACTAATTTTACACAAATTTTAAAACGCCCAGCGAAGCGGGCGGGTTACAGCTTGTAATTTATATAGCTTCGCAGGAATAGTTACTGCAAAGATTATTTCAAATTAAATTTAAATTTTGACAAAGTCGTGTTTTACAAGAACATGAGTAATTTAGGTAAGTTAGTGTTTACACTAAAGGCACCGGGTTCCGTAGCATGAAACATAAAACCCTTTATAATTAAAAGAAAAAGAAATGTTTTAAGTTTACGGTTTTTGGATATTTCTCTTTACTAGCGTTTTTCACCAAATTTTATGATTCCAGGTCAAGGGGAAATACCTCGATTTCGATTACCTTGCGTTTATCAAAAGCGATTCGTCCGTATCTTTTGATTGCGTTAACTTTAAACTTTGTCACATCAAAGATCCAAGGAACTTCTCAGACGGAGACCATTTTTGACATTAATTTCAACGTCCACACATTCCTAACGAAAAATAATCTTGACAGACATACGGACATGAAACTGATCATATGAGGGTTCATTTTTAACAAAGTAAGGTAGATGATCCAACAACCGACCCTCTCCATGAGCTTGTGCAGCTCCAGCTTCTCCTCGTCGCGGACGGAGATGTGCTTGAACTCGGCGGAGAGGGAGAAGACGCGGAACAGCTCGATCTCGGCCAGCGTGGGCTTCAGCAGCTGGCTGTAGCTCTGCATGGTCTCGTACGTGCAGTAGTAGTGCGACGCGATGCGGCCCAGCTCCGTGGCCTGGAAGTGGCCGGACTTGCGCTCGTACTTGATGAGACCGGCCCTGGGAGATAGAGGAATTTTTTTTGAGACAATTAGAATAGACCACTTGCGATTTGGACAAATTTTGGTCAGAACTTTTATTTATTATGAAACGGACTTCTAAAATAGGGTCACAATTTTTTCCAAATGTTATGAAATATTTAAAATTCCATTATTTTTCGGATTTGTCAAACTTGTATTTTTATATCTCGAAAACTTTTGTAGTTACTAAAATGGGTGATTTTTAAAGCGCTAAATACTTGGCTATAAAAAAACGAGAAAACATTTTGAAAAATTAATGAAATATTCAATTTTAAAAAATTCAAACCATTTTACCATAATTCAAATTCAAGGTTAAAATATTTTATTCAGCATAAAATTATTATATTTCTTTACTGAACGTCATGAGCCTACTACGAATTGACGATGACATTGAAGTATTCACTATATTTTTTTTTACATAATACCTCGTACTAATCTTGAAAAACTGAAAATGCTGAAATTTTTAAAATAGTGTTTTTTGGTATTCCAAAACAAGATTCTCCAAAAAATATTTAAGTACAGACACTACGAGTGATTCGGCTAAAGTATAAATCATGAAAAAATTCGATTTAAAACAATTTTTCTATATAAAAATAAACATATTTCCACTTACTTATCCAACAAACACGCAGCAGTGTGGATGAGGTCGGCTCTATGCAGCTCCAGCAGAGGGTCCTCTTGCAACTTCTCCGGGGAAATCCCGTACAGCGCTGGCTGACGCAGCATCCGTATGTATAGGTACGTGTAACCTGTAAATATTGCAACAATTATAATATTTGTGGACAGAATCTGTTAAGGATTATAAGGATAACAAAATCTTTATTCTTCTCAAAAATACAATCACGGCGTGTTATTACATTTCATGTCGACCAAAAAGTGCAGAATAATATAATTACCATAGATAAGATACAATAACTCAAAAACCTCTCAATGTTGCCTATTAATAAAAAATACTTTAATCATAAATATAAATCATTGTCATTACAACAGAATCAATGAAAATTAACATAAAAAAAAAACAATTAAATTAAGTGTTTCTTTATAATGTGAACTTATATATCATATTTGGTACCTATTTTCTTTAGTATAAGAAAAAAAAAAATAAATTTGCTGTCGGGCTTATCTCCACAACCGACTTGACTGATCTTGACGGAACATTCACTGGAGCTGACTTTCACATAGTATAAGGTATAGCTACACTTATATAACAAAAAAATGCGCTTAAAAATTGAAATCGAAAACATAATAGGCATACCTTATGGTAATACGCGTGGTTTAATGCTATATAGTGTATCATTGTATGAAAAACAAACTAAACCAACCAAAACCAAGTGATTTCGACGCTTTAGGGAGTTTTTCGTTACATGGAGTTTACACTATAACTTTTATAAACTATTGATTGAAAATCATGACATAAAAAAAATAACTCAACCTATGCTTCTATAACGCTTATAGTATAATAAAAAAAAATAAACCTCATATATAGCTATATAATAAAATCCTCAAAACGGCCACCCATCCAAACCACACCCGCAACACCACCACTTACCCAGCCACGTGACAGCGTCGCGTACACTCTGCACCGAACCCAGCACTATCTCCGCATTGAGGGTGTCCGGCAGCTTGCTGATCAGCTGGGACTCTATAGGCAGCTGCTGGTTGAGGAGGGACAGGTAGTATTGCAGCTCCGAGTGGTTCGTTATCAGGATACCTGGAAGATACAGTATGTATGTTTACGTATTCGAAAACTTACTAGATTCTCTCAGACATGCACGTTTCCTCACAATGTCTTCCTTCACCGTAAGAATCACACGATTATAGACAATTTTTGAAGTGAAACTTCTTTAGAATCGTTGTGATTTGAAACTCGATGAAACGAAAATGCGTCACGATAAAGAAAGAAATACATAAAAGTATAGGATTAAGTTGGAGAGAATGAGATGGAATACATGCCCATGTTGCCATGGTAACCGTTGTTTATTCTTTGACATTTCTTTTTTTATATATATTCATCTCATTCTTTTGTCGATTTACTGAAGTTTCACTTCTATCGTGTGTGAATCGCACACACACCTTTTTTTTTTATTTTACCAACTTCTTTACAGAACATACTATTTTACACAATAAATTTAATTTCTTTATGAATCAAAGTTACTTAAATTTATTGTTTTAATTTATCACCTATAACATAAGGATTCTAACGATACCATATATATCGAAATCGGTTTAAATGTTTAGATGTTATCTATTCTATACTATTTATAAAGCTGAAGAGTTTGTTTGTTTGAACGCGCTAATCTCAGGAATTTCTGGTTCGATTTGACAAATTCTTTTTGTATTGGATAGTCCGTTTATTGAGGAAGGCTACTTATTGGAATATATTACATCACGCTACGATCAATAGGAGCGGAGCACCAATGTAAAATGTTGCAAAAACGGGAGAAAAATATTTTGAGAGCTTCCGTTGCGTGCGCTGCGTAAACGGTTAAAGTTATGCAAAAATCATGTATGACGGAATTGTTACCCTTTAAAAGTTCTAAAAAATAGTCCGCGATAGCATATGTCTATCTTTTAAAGTTGACTCGCATCAACCATTTTTATGGTAATCACATTTGTTTGAATTATTGATTCACATTATTTGCAATGGTATTTAATTAATATGATATTAACCCTTATCCAAATAAATAAATTATTCATCACAAGTATTCAATTTCAATGAATATCTTACGAGATATCACAGTTTTAACATAACTAGAAACTGGGCGCACCTTCCCCCTTGGTGTCGTACTGCGGGCGGCCGGCGCGGCCCAGCATCTGCAGCACGTCCAGCGCGCCCAGCTCCGCCCAGCGCCCGCGCTCCGCGCTGTACACCTGCGTGCCCTTCACCACCACCGTGTGCGCCGGCAGGTTCACGCCCCACGCCAGCGTCGCCGTCGACACCAGCACCTGCGGAGGCATCCAGTTGAACGAATGAAATACAGGGCTATCGTGCATGGGTGGTATGCTTTCGACTACCATACATCTTAATATATATAAATCTCGTGTCACAATATTTGTCCTCAATGGACTCCTAAACTGCTGAACCAATTTTCATCAAATTTTGTAAGCATATGTAATTTGGTCAAACTTACGAGATAGGGTAGTTTTTATCTCAATTATTGATCTCAATATTAGTTATTACAAATTAAATATTTATTATACGACTTTAGTGTGTATTTATAGATGGCGGCTTGGCATCTAAGTTGCACAGATTATAGATGGCGCGTTTGAATATAGAATTTAGAAATAAAATAGTAAATAAAAATAAAATATTTTACTTTATCGTAATATATATTTAAATTTATATACACTTTTGTTACTTTTTTATTTTTATTGAAGTGAAACTTCTCATGCTTCATCACTTCCAACAAGGTTGCGTTAAACCAAGTACCAGGCCCTCAGGGACGGGGAAGAGTTAGCGCCACCACCCACTGACCTCTATAATACCACTGGAATGGCTGTTCCCAGCGTTTGACAGCAATTTTTTTGTGTCCATTTGAAGCGCCACTAGCGAGAGTCCCGAGAACTAATTTTGACATATATTGCAAATGACAGCGAGAAGTGTTTGTTTACTGTAAAGTAATTTTGCATTTTCGTTGTTAATATAACATAAGTAGTAATTATGATGATACGGTTATTGATTAATAAAAATAAAAAAATAAAAATCTTTAAATCGACATCATCAGTTTTAGTACCACAAACTCTCGCTACGTCTCGCTACGTCCGACAGCGCCAAAATGGCGAATATCAAGCAGCCACAAAAGCACGTTGACAACAGCCAGTCCAGTGGTATTATAGAGGTCAGTGTTAAGAACACTCTCATTCAAATATTGAGCGGGATAACAAATACAGACTAGGCTGTATGGACTATAGTCCTTTGCCTTTCCCTATTGGGGATAAATTTTAAAAACAACAATTGAGCGGGATAATGTCAATATAATAACCATACTATTACAATTTTTCGTGAAGGATTTTTATAATTGTATTGTGTTATTATTGTGCAGTGTTCAGTTTGAATATTTTTTAGAATTATAAATAATAACATAAAATTTTATTGATTACTGTTTTTGTCTATCAATTTTCATATCACCAGCTCGAAAACATGTAAGTATTTCTAGATTGCCTTTTATTTTTTTTTATTTTGATTTTATAATTTGATAGTTGTTAATTTATTCAGTCGTAAATTTTGATCCAATTTATTTATATAAATGATAAATTCTTAATTTTTTTTAATTTCAACAAACTTAAGATAAGATGAATAAAATGTAAATTCAAAAAGTACATGTTGGTTTGTGCTTAATTTCAACATTTCGTTTTATTTTCAATCCCATATGAATGAATCTATTTTTTTAATTTCTTAAGAGAATAGTAATTTGATTGTATCAGAAGAATTAGTAAAAAAATTATTCAATCTATTATAATTACTGAGCCACAGCAACGCGTGGCTGGGTCCACTAGTACTTTATATAAAAATAAAAAAAGTGCGTGCGTACAAAGTACACATGTCAGAAGTGAAACTTCTTTGTTTATAAATGTAACTCACTGTTTACACACTGTGTAAATACTAATGTGGTAGCGCTAACTCTTCCCCGTCTCTGAGCGCCTGGTACTTGATGTACGTGTTTGTGTCTCTATGGACTATTTCGTTTCATCGAGTTTGAAATCACAACGATTCTAAAGAAGTTTCACTTCAAAAACTTTTATGAAAATAATTTCTTGACAAATTATATGGTAAAACCTTCCTCGAAAACTACTTTGTCCATTGGTGAAAACACCATGAAAATCGGTGCAGTAGTTTTTGAGTTCATTGCGAACTAACAGACAGACGCGGCGGAGGACTTTGTTTTATAATATGTGGTGATGTGTAACTAAGTGTCAGTAACACTTGCTGTACCAGCGATCGCGGGTTCGAATCCCGCTGATGGCATTCAATTGTTGAGCACGAATATTGAAACTCCAGTCATGGGACAAAGCAAGCTTCGTAGCTTACAGAACTCCCAACATATTTACACGACGACTCAGTTGGTAGTGACCACTGACCTCTATAATACCACTGGACTGGCTGTTGTCAACGTGCTTTTGTGGCTGCTTGATAATCGCCATTTTGGCACCGTCCGCCGCTGTCGGACGTAGCGAGAGTTCGTGGTACTAAAACTAACGATGTCGATATAAAGATTTTTATTTTTTTATTTTTATTAATCAATAACCGTATCATCATAATTACTACGTATGTTATATTAACAACGAAAATGCAAAATTACTTTACAGTAAACAAACACTTCTCGCTGTCTTTTGCAATATAATACGTAAAAATTAGTTCTCGGGACTCTCGCTAGTGGCGCTTCAAATGGACACAAAAAAATTGCTGTCAAACGCTTGGAACAGCCTGTCCAGTGGTATTATAGAGGTCAGTGGTAGCGACCCTACTTCCTGCGCCAGCGGCCGCACCTGTATGTGCCTGTCGGCGAACAGGTCCTCGACGAGCGTGCGGTCGACGCGGCTCATGCCGGCGTGGTGCACGGCGAACCCGTACGGCAGCAGCTCGCGCAGCTCCGGGTTGCGCACCTGCTCCGCCTCCGTGCGCAGCACCTCCACGCTCGCCGAGCCCTCTCTGCGATGGGGTATTACATCCATTTTTGAAAAGCGTCTCAATTAGATTCTGTAGTGATAATACACCACTAACAATACTAAATTTTTATCCAAACGATGTGTTATAAAAATGCATTTAAATGTTTACATTTTTAAATTTTCTTCATTGGTCGAAAATGCTGAACGCAGTGGACGCCATTATTACTTTGTGTGTCAGTACGACAGTGGTTTTTGTAAACAAATGCGCTGCTGATTTGTATTAAATTGATAGTTGTTTGTAGTATAAAAATGAGTTATTATTCTACTTATCGTTGGTGTGCTGTTCCTGAATGCAAGAATACTAGTGTAAAAACAACAAACAAATTATATATTTTTGTGTACACGGAAGTATGACGTAATGAAGTGTGGCGTCTACTACTTCGTGGCGTCTTAAAACCGATTAAAAAACTGAAAACTTTGAATTTAATTTTAGAATTTATTTTGTTATTTCGTGAACTAAAATCAATATTTTCCGAATGCTTTTTGCCTAAGTTATCTTTAAATATATTTTTAGATTGCTTTTAATATGGAGTAAAATACCCTATTGGACATAGTTATGCAGACCAGAACCAACCCACAATCGTGGTGAAATTGAGTTAAGTACATAGATAGGTCCAAAATGCCAAAAATATCTAAGCTATCTAACGGTTTTTTAATGCAAGAGACACTGTCAACAAAGATACCAACCCACATTTCGTTATGAAAATCGATCATATTTCAAAACAAAATCGATCATAATATCTCAAAACAGTCATTCTGCGGGTTGGTTCTGGTCTGCATAACTATGTCCAATTGACAATGTGGGTTTTTAATGATATAAAACCTTAATTTAATAAGGATAATCTCACTTTGTTTTTTTTTTATATTATCTGTGAACAAGCTGTCAAGTCGATTTACATTTTCGTAATGGCGCGAAAATACGACTTGGTGCATCACTGAGTAGTTTAGCGTTAAATTATTTTTATAACCAGAAGTTAATTCAAAAGTGTAAGAATAGACAATAAATTGTTTGAATTTTATAATAAAGTTGTTAATATTGTTCTTTTGTGTTAATAATATAATATTATATAAAGAAAAATAAAATAAAGTATACCACTTTTTAGGTTTTTGTGGATTTATTTTGATTTTTGGATCTTATCTTATTTCGGGTGCTTTGTAAATATTATGGTCTCAAAAGACTCAATTTCAGATGTGCCAAAGTTCATATTTATTCATTGTTACAGAAGAGACTACTCAGAAAATTATAGAGTAATTTCCAAAAAAAAAAAATGACACCAAAGTACTTAACAATATTTTAAATTGTATAATATACACATACTTTTCCTTTCAATAAAAAATTATCTTAGTGTTCCCATTATTATAATGAAATTATTTGATTATTACAGTTAAATGTAGAATATAACTTTTTTCAAATTGCTTTAAAAAATAAAATAGAAAAAAACACTGTTTAATTATAAATACAAAATCAAGAAAAAAAAAATTAAAACTAATATCTACCTCAAAAACTGTCCCAACGTGTCCTTCTCTAGGCACATGTCACGAATGGCGCGTGCTGTTTTTCCTGTTTCTTTACGGGAATGCACGAACACTAAGATCTGTTAAAAAAATGATATATAATTTTATTACATTATGATGATGATGATGTCCTTCCGAACGAATCCAACCATGGCGGCCAATCTCATTGAGACTAGCCAATTGCAGGAGATATTAGTGCAGACACAAGTGCACTCTCTATTCCTATCACTCTCATACTCCGGTGGTACATGACACGTGCTCTGCCTCTGCACGGCGACACACCGCCAACTTCCCAACTCCTGTTACTGAGGCTTAGGAAACAGAAACTCAATAACTAAACTTGGCCCGACCCGGGACTCGAACCCAGGACCTGCCGGTGTGCGACCGTACATGCTAGCCACTACACCACCGAGGATTTCATATAATAATTAATTTTTACATGTTTTTCAGAAGTTATAAGGTAACACATGAAAATCGCCGTTTTTTTCTCTAATATTTTTTAGTTATTTTCAGTATTTATTCAAAACAGCAATGTATAGTACGATTCAAACTTCATGGCCGCTCGGAAGTTAGCTGCGAGTGCAGGCACGCGCATGTACAGTCAAGTCGACGCCCCGCTGATTGGCTGATACCTAAAAATTCCGATCTGCGCATGGGAACGTACGATGTTCGGAGCGGCCATGAAGTTTGAATCGTACTATACACAGAAAACATTTAAGAAACAAAAGCATGACTTGGTGTGCTGTATTTAGGAGGTTTCTAAATGAAACCATTACCAATGCTGAAAATTATTCATTCCGATGTGAGAGACCCGGGATTTGAACCCGCTTCCCTCGGCGATTACATTATGCCAAATATTTGAGTGCACTAACCTGATTCCTTCCAGCATGTTCCATCGCCTTCTCGTACACGATGTCGTTCATCACCTGGAACCGCTTGAGTGCCTTCTTCTCTGTCACACCTATGTACTGCTGCTCTAGGGCTACCGGTCTGAAGAGAGACAAAAAAACATGTTTTATTAGATTGAATTAACTTTTATATGTTAGTCTTGTTAAAAGTTGTTTTTTCTGTTTTATTGGTAGTATGTCGGACCCTTGTTGTACCAGCGGTCGCAGGTTCGAGTACCGCTGAGGGCATTAATTTGTTGAGCACAAATGTTTGACTCCAGTCATGGGTGTTTATAAATGTGTAAAAATAAAAAAATCACATCAAAATGGCTAAGCAATAAGTATTTATTAATTAATAGGGTATTACATCAATTTTTGAAAAGTGTCTGAATTAGATTCTGTAGTGATAATGAACCACTAAAAACACCATTTTTTTATTCAATCGATAAGTGTTATAAAAATGCATGCAATGCAGTGGACGCCATTATTACTCTGTGTGTCAGTACATCAGTGGATTTTGTAAACAAATGCGCTGATGATTTGTATGAAATTGATAATTGTTTATAGTTTAAAAATGAGTTATTATTCTACTTATCGTTGGTGTGCTGTTCCTGAATGCAAGAATACTAGTGTAAAACACCGAACAAATTATTTATTTTTGTTTACACGGCGGTATGACGTAATAAAGTGGCGTCTACTATTTCGTGGTGTTTTAAAACATATAAAAAAACTGAAAACAATTAAATTTAATTTTAATAATATATTTTACATTGTTTTTCTTATCGAGTAAAACACCCTATTGTTATTGCTTAAATATTGTTCGCGCCACTCGGGCGCGACGATTGATTCCCTGATTCGCTTTCTCACTCTCACTCATTGATTCGGCGCGAGCGCCGTATCGCGTCAGTCGCAAGTCGCACCCCGGAAGCAGAGTCACGCGCCGCCCTTGTTCGAGAAAAGGTGTAAGAAAGCGCGTCCGCGACCTTCAGCTCATCTGCTCGCATTAATTATGTATATATTGCCGGCCGGTATCTAATATATCTAAGTGATAATCATTACGACCAATTAAACATTAAAGTGAAAGTGACAGTGTATGATATAGGACTTTAGTTGCACGTGTATACGTGCGACGGCATAACCAGCTCAGGAGCCTACCATCCACCCAGCACTATCTATCCATCATCTGCCCATCTGCATTCCAAGTAAGTGCACATCCTTACATTCCCTACCCAATTTTGTTCACCCCGCACTTCAGCTCACCGTCGATGTGAGGCTTGCCCTCACAAATATTACAAACCTGAACGAGTTATCGAAATAGAACAGTCCCTTCTCCGGCTTCACTCTCAAGAAGGCGGCCACATCTGTATAGTTGGGGAGAGTGGCCGAGAGTCCTACCAGACGCACCTGTACAAAACATTTAAAAGAATTATAACTTAAGATTATTAAAAAAAAAACATATTATTTATAAATATAATTATAATTATTACAATATAAGGTTTTGACCCCCGACGTAAAAACTACGAGGTGTTATAAGTTTGACGTATCTGTTTATTTGTCTGTTTGTCTGTGGCATTGTAGCTCCCGAACGGATGAACCGATTTTGATTTTTTTTTATTTCAAAGATGAATTAGTCGGGAGTGTTATAAGTATGTTTGATGGAAATCGTTCCAAGATGGGCGCCGCTACAAGATGGCGGATTACATATTTTTTCACAACTCCCCCAATATGGGTATCAAATGAAAGGGTTTACTATTTAATGACGTTGGGTTTTTTTTTTAATTTTTAAATTTTATAATAAATTGACTAAATCAAATGTATAGAACCATAATCTATAGGTATAGCCATATGTATATATATTAGCATTAATAACACTTTCACACTTATACTATAAATGCGAAAATTTGAATGTATGTTTGTTGCTCAATCATGTCAGAACCGCTGAACAAATCTCGACGAAATTTGGCAGAGAGATAGATTATGTTCTGGAGTAGTAACTTTTTTATATACATGAAAATAATGGGTTCCGTTAGATACGATTGTTTTTGTTTTTCATTATTGTTTTCAATAATTTATGGTTTTAGAGCTGAGGAAAATAGAGTTTTTATCAAATATACTAGCTGACCCGGCAGACTTCGTACTGCCTCAATCAATAAATAAAAGACCTAAACTTTTTTTCATATTTATTCACCTTTTAAACCTTCTCTGGGTTTCCACAAATAATTCAAGACCAAAATTAGCCAAATCGGTCCAGCCGTTCTCGAGTTTTAGCGAGACTAACGAACAGCAATTAAAAAAACATTGTCCAGCGGACAAAATTGTGAATCTAAACCATTCCCAGATCCCCTTGAACACACACAAAAAATTTCATCAAAATCGGTCCAGTCGTTTGAGAGAAGTTCAGTGACATACACACGCACAGAAGAATTATATATATAAAGATTACATAAGACTCGGTAAAACGAATCGATGATGATACTAGCAGCCATTGGAGACTTCCACTATCCAGATCCTGGCTACAGCATTAGATTAGCTCAATGACAAAAATAAAATAAAAAAAAACCACCACCAAATTTAATTTACATAATTAATAAAAAAATGGATTTAAAATCATCCATCTATCCATACTAGTACAGTATTGTCATCTGTGGTATCAGATCAATCAGATTCAAAAGAGACCATTCACTATATTTGATGATCAAAGAATGAACTGTTTGAAATATTGAATGATTGATCGATTAAAAGATTGATAGACTGAATGATTGAAATATTGATGTATTGAGTGATTGATCGATTGAAAGATTTAGTATTGAATGATTGACGACTGGTGCATTGAATGATAGATGGATTGAAAGATTGACAGATTGATCAATCGATCAACCCAGTGGGGGGTTGCCCGACCTGCTCCTGCGTGTGCTCGACGGTGCGCAGCGTGCGCGCCACCAGCGCCTCCAGCACGGGCCCGCGCTCGTCGTGCAGCAGGTGGATCTCGTCGATGATGATCAGCCGCACCAGGTTGGTGAACGACCTCTCGCCGCCTGGGGTAAAGGTAATAGGGGTTTAAAGTTAGAAGCTATGCGATATAGTGAAATGCTTAATAACTTCATCTTTTTTAAAACGATGACAAACATATAATAGAAAAATTGTTTTATAGTCCTCATTTGCTTTAAAATATCTTGGATACTTGACACCATGTATCCAGCCCTTTTAAATGTCCAACAACTGGTCAAGGGCTTCCTTTCAATTTGAGTGGAATCAAGACATAGCCCGCCACGCTAACAAAGTGTGAGTTAGCGGACTTCACATCTTTCAAGAACTTGCTATTTTGTTACTGGGTTCTTTCAAACATGCAAGTTTCCTCACGATGTTGTCCTTCACCGTAAGAAGAGTTATAATCATATTGAAAATAATTCGCACTTATCAGAGGTTTAAGACTTGGTATTTGAATCCGCTTTTCCAAGCACGTAACATTGTGCGACCATTTTTTTTTTAATTTCACATTGATATGAATTTAATTGTACTTAAAAATATATCTTCTGGCTTATTGATACCATATCTAAAGGCTGTTACCAAATCTAGCTACAGCAGTGCAGCCATGATGAAAAACTTATTACTATTTCATGGAAATCGAATCTACAACCCATCATACCTTTCCGTGTAACAATATCCCACTTCTCCGGAGTGCACACAATGAGTTGGGTGGCATCAATCTGTTCCCTCGTCAGCTGGTGGTCACCGGTTAACTCTGACACCTTGATGTTGTACGCTGCTAGACGTTTACTGAAGTTGCCCACCTGGTGGAAGGAACAACAAATATTATACTGTTTTTAACCAATTTCTTAAAAAAAGAGTTACATCATTTGAAATTTTTTTATCTTTTCACACACACATTGTTGCTACTTTGGTCTTACCAAATATTAAATTTAAAAACCAAATAAATTGCCATAGAACAAAAGGGTCACAACCCAAAAATGTTCAACAAACAAAACATTGAAAATCATAAAACCGCATAAAACTAAACACCCATAACCCATGTATTTTTAAAATTCCTTTCAATATATGACCATCTCCTTCTCCGCGAGAAGATGATAAAATGATGAAGGGACAAAAAAAACTTTTATTTAATATATCTCAATCTCTCCTGTACAAGCGCGACAATATAATAAAATGATAAAACGGCATAATTTTTTTTATTATTATTTGTTTCCAAAATAACAACCACAACCCTTTTTAATATTTTTTTTAATTTGTTCCAAGATGACTCACCATCTCCTGCACGAGGGAGCGCATGGGCGCCACGTATATCATCTTGAAGTCGTGCGCGTTGACGGAGCCGTCGGCGTTGACGTGGCGGCCCACCTCGCGCAGCGCGCACAGCAGCGCCACGTTGGTCTTGCCGGCGCCCGTGGGCGCGCACACCAGCAGGTTCTCGTCCGACTCCAGCGCCGCCGCGCATATGCGGCTCTGTGGAGGTACGTTACGTTTACGGTGAAGTCCGCCAACACGCACTGGGCCAGCGCGGTGGACTATGGCCTGATCCCCTCGTACTGAGAGACGCCCACCCTCAGCAGTGGGACGTTAGAAAGGGCTGATGATGATGATAACATTTAAAAAGGCGCATAATAAAAAGACTAAAATGTGCCTTTTTAACATTTTATACAATTACTAGCGACTCAACCTTTCTTCGCTCGAGTTCGTCCTACCATCATCATCCGCGCGATATATAGTGCGAGCAAAGCCGCGGATTGCGCTAGTTATATACTAAAACCTTCCTCGAGAACCACTCTATCCATTGGTGAAAACTGCATGGAAATCGGTGCAGTAGTTTTTGAGTTTACCGCGAACAGACAGACAGACACAGCGAAGTATTACATAAAATAGTAGGACTTTGTTTTCGCGAAATGCTAAGTAAATCTTTAATAAATGAAATACTCTACATATATTATGAAATCAAGTGGTAATTATAAAAGGGTGATTAATTGTAGAGAAAAAAATATTTTTAATTTTTTATATGTACATTAACATAGTATTGAATACTTTTTACAATAAACAAACTAAAAAAACATTTTCATTACAAATACTGGTAGTTCAAGATAGACACATTTCAAAAAAAAGAAAGAAAAAAAAAAGAACAATTCTCTAATAAATATTATCATACCTGAATCCTGTTCAAAGTCTTGAACCCTTCAAAAGCTGGCTGCACATACTTGGGCAACTTCTCTATAGGGACTAACGTCTCGTTCTCCTCGAAGGGTTTGGGTTTGAGCGCCGGCACGTGCACTTCTTCGTAGCCTGGTCATGAAAATATTATATATTAAAAAGTTTGTATTTATGTTTGTCCCTTCTTAAGGCGACATTAACTGCCCGCGCCCTTGAGCATACACTGCCGCCCGTCGCCCGCCAGAGCCCCGCTTCAACGCGCACCAAGATTATTCGAAAAAACAACCCACCTTGATTTATCAAACACGACACAAATAAAAACCGTATACTAAAATATGGGTCATTAAATTGTCTTTTATATGATTAAAGTTTCATGTAAATACGCCCCATAGTTTTTGCGTGATTGTCGTTTTTTTGTCCGCGTTAGACATTACTTTACAAATTAATTACACTATGTTATTAAAATATAGTTTCACATTTTCACATATCAAATTATGAATAAAATTGTCTAGTATAACATATATTTTTTTCAAAGAAATAAGACTAGAAGTTTAGACGTGATGTTCAATATAAAATCATTAAAAGTCGTTTATCTGCGCCTTAATAACGAAACGGCTGGATGGAATAAGATACAGTTTAAATAGTGATAGATTATGACCTGATACAATATTATTAGCAGCATGTTTTAAGTACCGAAAACCAAATACTATTGTATTGTGATGTCTTATAGCTGGTTGTATTTTAGAATTTTTGTTTGTCTGTCTGTCCTTGACCGCATCACAAGAACATCACTAGACAAATCTTGATGAAGTTTAGTATAGCGATAGTTGGTTATTGGGGTCAACATATATGATACTCCTTTCTAATGAAACATATGTCAGAAATGCCATATTTTATAGGAAAAAAAAATACAGAATGACCATAGATCTGTTTAAAGTCCAAGGACTGATTGCAGATGTACAAAAGAAAGAAAAAAATCTACACAAATAATTAAAAAAATCTAAACCCTAGCAGAGCGGATATTACACACCTTTCCTTTGTTTCCTGAAGGAGCCAGGAGGCAGCTGACACCGCTTGTTGGCCATCAGGTGAGATCCGGCTGCAAAGACCAGCTCCTCGAGTTGCAGCATCTTCCTGTTCCCACTCACATTGCCGCCCCAGTTGGGCTGCTCTTGACCTGTCTTGTGGCGCTTGCGGGGTTGCTCTGACTGTTCTGACGTCTGATAAGGATAAATATAATTCATATTAGAAAGTAGAATTTTTAGGGACTACAAGAGCGTTTGTGTGAGTGCAAGTGATCCTGTGTTTCAATATGGTGATGAGGTTCGTTGTGGGTTTTAGTAAGTAGGAGTTTTATACTGCCCTTCCTTTTAACGACCAAATACAGTGTAAAAATAGCTGATGTGTTAGTCCAGCTCAAAATCACATCACACATCAGTCCTAGGTCCTAGAACATTCAAACTCTATTTGACCGATTAATATTAATCATGAAACTTAAATTCACTATACACCAGGATTTACCCAGTTACAAATCGTAACCGAAACCTTTGACCGAGTGTCAGTCAGTTTGGTGTCAGTGACTAAAACCGGTTTAAAAAACCGAGTCTTAATAAATATATAATACGTCACCATTTACTAAATGCATAACTTTCTTAGTTACACTCATCATTTTATCTGTGTAGATTACATCAAGTACCTCTTTCACTTATTAAAATTTTATATATTGGAGAAAAAACATACAATTTTAATAAAATATATTATTTAGTCTGTTTTATCTCTTAGTCTACATTTGACTACATTATTTTTAATTAGGATGCTGTGTATGAATGTATGTATGTATGTATATTAAGGTGCTTCATTTGGGACGACTATTTTTCTCACTCCATTGACGAAATATTGTTCTAAACATAGCAAAAAAAAACCCACCAAAGAATATCTCTTAACTTCAATTTTAAATATTCGCTGAATGAATTTAACTCGTAAAGATATTTTTTTTTCTTAAATTATCTATAGCATAGTGACATTTTATGATATTATTCATTTGACCATGGGCGGAAGTTTTAGAGGGATCCTTATTCTTAAAAGCTCTTACAGCTTATTTCCAATGGGAGGTTCTCCGCTCAGATGGAGCTACCAGCGCATAACGTCACCAACGAAAACCTCAACGCCGTCTATTTTGACAGACGCGTTTATTATTATAGAATAGTTAAGTTTTGTAAAATCCAATATAAGATGGAAAAATACGGTGTTTTAACTATTGTTGAATTAAAAAATTTGACATAAAATGATTTGAAAGTTGTTTACGTTATGCGCTTGTAGCGCCACCAACTGCTACACTCGCAGTGAGACCTCTCCCATGAGTCGTCCCAAGCGGAGCACCCTACTGTATGTGTGTGTGTGTGCTGCGCGTGCGCACCGCGGGCGCGTCGTCGTCGCCCTTGCCGGTGTCGAGCTGGCGCAGCACGCGCTGCAGGTGCGGCGCGCGCGACATCTCCTCGCGCAGCGCCGCGCGCTCGCTCTCCGACTGCGACGACGCCAGCCGCGTGCAGTACAGCACTGAGGACACAGGAGAGTCATTGATAATATTGTATCAAAATAAGGACAGCGACGCCATCTGTTGTGTACACTGACCTCTATAATACCACTGGACCGGCTGTTCCAAGCGTTTGACAGCATTTTTTTGTGTCCATTTGAAGCGCCACTAGCGAGAGTCCCGAGAACTAATTTTTACGTATATTGCAAATAACAGCGAGAAGTGTTTGTTTACTGTAAAGTAATTTTGCATTTTCGTTGTTAATATAACATAAGTAGTAATTATGATGATACGGTTATTAATTAATAAAAATATAAAAATTAAAATCTTTATATCGACATCATTAGTTTTAGTACCACGAACTCTCGCTACGTCCGACAGCGGCGGACAGCGCCAAAATGGCGAATATCAAGCAGCCACAAAAGCACGTTGACAACAGCCAGTCCAGTGGTATTATAGAGGTCAGTGGTTGTGTATCTGTAACTTAACCCTGTATAATTTATAGACTGTTAGAAAATTAATGAACTCTTCCATTCGCTCGCTAGATCCCACAGCACGTTGTTTTATTTAATAGTAATAACAGTTATTCGTAATTATTATGTAACACTAGACGGTGCGAGGGTCGGCGATTCGCGAATCGGCGATCGCGTCCGTATTTTTTGCGGTTTTTAATTTACTTTAAAAAGTTAATTACTCCTAAGATGTTCGTTTAAATTAAATGGTGTAAAAGAGTAAAATAATGTGTATGAAATGCTTAAAGCCTCTGACTTATTTAAAATGATAAGGGTTAATACCGTATTTGTGTAAATAGCTTTCCAAATACCGCTTTATAATTGCCCATTTTTTAAAAACAAAACAAATATCGCAATTATAATTTTAAAATTATTAATTAATGACCACCCATAACGAAATATATTCAATGAAATTGTTGCAACATACAAAACATAACTATTAATAAATATAAATATGTTGCGACATTTTTACAACAGCGCCATCTAGTTCCGTGATAAGCTACGAGGCTTGTGTTACGAATACCACATAGTTAATATACTACACATATAAATTTTAAATATATACATGTGGGATATGCAAAAGGAGTATGCATGTAATATTGTAAAAAGAGATGTATGGAAGGACTTTAAAAATAGAATGCATGAAGAGTATAAAAGGAATGAAGGATGTGACATTGATGATTATGGCGACACGACGTTACGCGAAAATATTTTATCTTATATTTTTAAATATAAATAGTCAGCGAGTCCTAAAAAGTGCTTTTATTTATCATCTTTACGATCCTACATACATATTATAAATATAAACACCCATGACTAGAGTACAAACATTCGTACTCAACAAATGAATGGCCCCAGCGGGACTCGAACCCGCGACCGCTGGCGCAGAAGGGTCACTACCAACTGAGCCAAACCTGTCATCAAATATTTTTGACTATACAAATACAACACATAAACCAACCCACCAGTATATCTGTACTTGGTCAGCATCTTCACCAGCTCGAAGCAGTCATAGCCGAGGAGCAGCACCAGCCTGTTCTCCAGATCCCTGTCATCCGCTGCCTCCGCCAATGCCTTTAACACTTCTGACGACTTTGCCTGATATAAAATATTATAACTTAAGTTAAAATATTTAAATGTAAAAATCAAATTACTAATAATAATAATATCATTAACCAGTATTTCGCAGCTCTGATCGCGTTTCAAAGATTCGAAACCAATAGATTTTACATATTACTAGACATTCTCGCAGCTCCGCCCGCGCCCGTGGGATGAAAATTTAGGGTTATAAAATGTCTTTATGCCAAATCATAAACAAGTAAAAAAAATTAAATTGGTCTAAAATTAAAAAAAAAAATATCTGGAGAGAGCAATCCTTATCACCTAGGAGAATAAAAAATAGCCTACGACCTAATAAATACATACAAAAAAAAAGGTATGTGTGCGATTCACACACGATAGCAGTGAAACTTCAGTAAATCGACAAAAGAATGAGATGAATATATATAAAAAAAGAAATGTCAAAAAATAATCAACGGTCACCATGGCAACATGGGAATGTATTCTATCTCATTCTCTCCGACTTAATCCTATACTTTTATGTATTTCTTTCTTTATCGTGACGCATTTTCGTTTCATCGAGTTTCAAATCACAACGATTCTAAAGAAGTTTCACTTCAAAAATTTCATAAAAATCAGTCAAGCCATTTCGAAGGAGTTCAATAACAAACACTGTGACACTAGATTTTTATATATTAGATTATACCATGTGAAAAAAAAATCCAGTTCGAACCAATAGTTCCTGAGATTAGCGTGTTTAAACACACTCTTAAGCTTTATAATATTATTAGCAAAAAAAAAAAAGAAATATACCTGAGAAACCATAGCATCTGGAAAATGCCGGGACAGCCTCCGCTGTAGCCAGTACGCGTCAATGTCCATCGCGTGCAAAACCGTGTCACGTCGCTTGTGCAAAGCAGATTGCTCTTCTGATAACTAAATAAGATAACAAAATTAATTATTATAAGTAAATGTAAATTTAAACAAAGTCTGTCATCTCTTCTCTTACTTTCTTTATTTTATCTTTTTTTTTCTCTCTTTTTTCTTCTAAGGGTTAATTTTTTACAACTTACATACTCTTACTTTCCTCACTATTTAGTTTTTTAACTAAAACTTAGGTTTAACAAAAAAAAACAATGTTTTTTTTTAACATGTAAAAATAAAGATAAATAAATAAAATACTATCATTGAGATATACTAAGGAATATAATAATAGATTGAAAAATAAATTAGAAGCAAAAAATGTATTATTAATCATTTTTTACCCGACTGCGCCAGAAGGAGGCCATGTTATTCAATAGTATGTAAGTATGTATTATTGAGTGGCCTGAACGGATCAATGGATTATAACTTGAGAGGTGTCGTTAGATTCGTATTAATTGTAAAAGTGACATCGGGTATAAATTTTGAATCAGAACACATCATATTTTATGGCTTTTTCATTTCCAAATTTTACAGAAACACAGTCAGGTTTTCTATAGTAGATTTTTAATTACACTGAATTGTTTATTTTATTAATTTATTTATAATTTTTTTTTTATTTATATATACAGTGTAAACTCTTTATAACGTGATCCTTTATAACAATAAACTCCCTGTAACGTTGAAGTGAGCCCAACTTGGTTGGTTTGCGTTAAAACCTACATATTGAAACACTCTTTATAGCGATACGCCACTCTCTATTACGAAGAAATGTGTTCAAATTTTAGACAGTAAATATTTATTATCGGTATTATTGTTTATGTTATATTATCAGGTAACAATAGACTTTGAAGCCCCGAAACATCCGAGGTCGATCTAGCTTTTGCTATCCTTAATTGCCTTGAACACGTGCAGTATGACGCATTGTTTTCTCGAAAGTGATGGTCTTCGACCAAGCATACTGGGTACCTATCGTATTATCAGTCGTAAACCTACTTTGAAACTGTTAACATGGCCAGTAAACGGAAAGCGATTAGTGTTGACGAAAAAGTTTGTGTGATACGTGCGATTGAAAGATTTGGTTGATTTTTTGTTCACTCCATATAACTCAGTCCCTTGAGTTTCGTTATAAAGAGTTTACACTGTATATAAAAAAAAACTCACATTAGCATGTATAGCATTCTTCTTGCCTTTTTCGTCACTGTCCTCTCCGGAACTTTCCTTCCCACCCTCCGCCTCTGATGCATCACCATCTTCCTTCTCCTCATCATGGACCTGACAGTAACATTGAAATATATCAAGAGACAGATTTAACAATTTTTCTATCTAATTGCAACGACAAACTAACAGCTTTTACACTTGAGTTGCCGCGAATACTCGCTATTATTCGGTATTCGGCATTACTCGTCATTTTTTTGATATTCGTCGAATACCGAATAATAGCTAGTATTATTCGGCATTCGGCGAATAGTCGTGGAAAATAAACTTTTAACGAACAAAAGAACTAATGAGTTAAAAATAATCATCTTTTTAATTATTTTCCTTAATAAAACAATACACAATATCAATTATTATCTGTAATATGTGCCTGTGCCTATCATATTCATGAAATTAAATTAGTAAGGCTTTTTAATTAATATTTAAAATCCAACAGAGGCAGATTGTGGTGCTAAAAAACAATTTTTTCTGCACGTTCTGGAGCAAGTCGGTTTCGTTTTTCCTCGTAAATTAAACCTGCCTCGGAAAATAGTCGTTCTGAATAAACAGAGCTTGCTGGTGTGATTAAGTATCGTTTAGGAAGCTTACTTAAAATAGGAAATCTATTCTTATTGGTACTCAAAGCCCATGATGGGTATGTCCCATTTCGTTACACACTGTAACAGTTCTCTTTTGATATTTTCTGATGTGTGTGATTCAGGAAAATGCGCCATGTTTAGAACGGCATGATTCCGTTTAAAGTTTTCTGATATCCAGTGTCCGGTGAAACTCACAAATGCAGCATTATTTACAGAAGAAGTCCACAGATCGCTAGTGAATGCTATAGCTTCAGCCCTTTCTAACTCGTTTTTTAGTTTGCTAACCACTCTCTCATACATGTCTGGAATTATTTTCTCGGTAAAATATGTCCTGCCAGGAATGGTGTATTGCGGCAAAGCATTATTAATAAAACGTTTAAAGCCCACATGATGATCGACGATGGAAAGTGGCTCGTTGTCAACAGCGATCATTTCACCAATCAAGTAGTGATATCTTTTTGCTCGGCTATCGTTGATGTCCCAAAGCTTTTTTTTCAAGTAGTTGTTGCAGTGACTGTTGCACCACAGGCTGACTGGGCAACTGGGTGGATGAGGAGGTACTTGAAGATGATTCTGCGGGAGCATTATGTTGAGCATGACTACTTGAGCTTCCATAAATTTTACAATACTCATCTGGGTGTTTGAATTTCAAATGATCCTGCAAAGCCGTTGTTCCTGCTTTTTTTTGCTGCTCTACTTATTTTTACACCACGCAAAACACATTTTGCACTGTTCTCTTCCTCTTCAAAATGTAGCCAAACATGAGATTTTTTTCCTGGGTTTGGCATGATTGTTCTTCTTTGTAAGTAACACTTTAACTAATTAAGTATTCATCAAGTCTTTAATTCAATAGCAATTTTCAAATAAGTATAGAAATAAAAAATAAAAAAACGTCAACCGATGTCGAAAATCAAGTAACAAATGCGTGCCGCCTATCCTAAACACAAGCGTATTGATTGAGCGGGAAATCCCCTACAATAAATTAATAATCGCTGGGTTATACAAAACGGGGTATTCCCCGTAAACTAAAGAGAAAGACTTGTACAAGAAAAGGGTTGCCAGCATTTAAAAATGGAAAATTAAATTTACTACATATATGTAGATTGTAGGTATGTATAACATGAAACAGATTTCTTTAACTTTATTGTTTTCTTTTCTCACAACCTTAAAAGAAATTAGAAATATTTTTAATGTGTTTAATATTTTTTTTTATGTCGAATAGTAATGTCGAGTTATTCGACTATTCGCCAAAGTGAATGGCGATTAATCGGTATTCGACTATTCGCTATAAACACTATTCGCGGCAACTCTATTTTACACAGTACTTAAAACAAAAATTTTATTGAAGTGAAACTTCTTATGCGACTTCCAACAAGGTTGCGTTAAACGTTTAACGCTACCAAGTACCAGGCACTCAGAGACGGGGAGGAGTCAGCGCCACCACCCCTCAGGCGGGCAAGATGCGCAGGTCGGGGGTCTCGCCCACCGCAAGTCGGTGATGTTTAATGTGACGTCATGACGTGTACAGCCTAACTTATGACGCGGCTGCTCATGCTGGTTGAAGTGAGGAATTATTTTCGGAGTGAAATTACAATATCATCAGTATTTATACAGTGTGTAAACAGTGAGTTACATTTATAAACAAAGAAGTTTCACTTCTGACATGTGTACTTCGTACACACGCACTTCTTTTTTATGTCTCTTTGTTCCTGCTAAAGACTTAAATGGATGAACCAATTTTTATTGCCCGTTCTTCACCCCGAGTATTAATATCCAATATGTTGAACTATCTGGATCCCTACCTATAGCTCTCTGGTTAACCATTAACAAATTACATTATGGGGCATTTCACGTTTCATCACGTTATAATATTTTTTTGAAGAATTAAGATATTTAAAGCTATATTTCAAAGTTAAAATATTAAAAAAAAATGTCAAAGTTACTCAAACATCCATTTTAAAATCTTCACTTCCGGTTTACTATACGTGAAAAGAATCAAATTCGTAATTCAATAAAAAAAATTAAAACTACACCCTTTTATCTTTCAGAAACAATATATTTTAGATTCTTTTACAAATTGAATGACACAAAGAAGAAGCATTCAAAAAGTACGGACTTCATACTTTGTGAATTTTTAAAAGCTCATAAATCGGCAATAAAGCGTCATACGAAAAAAATAATGTATATGCATATCCATGTCCACTAGAACTATAACTGACCAGAGTTTGAACAATTTTCATAACCTCAAACCTTATACCTTTCATCAAAATCTGTCCAATGTTACTTGTAATGCGGTCACAGACAATCAAAAATTATAATTTCTATAGATTTGGAGCTCCTTTTAAGGTACAGGACCCTGAAATTAATTATTTACTGACCTCTCCATATGCATCTTCATCGTCTTCTTCAGAGGACTCTTCAAACTGCACATTGATGCCGTATGTCTCATCTATCTCACTATTACCTTCACCAGATGTACTGATTGTGAAGTCTGTGATTTTCTTACCTAGGCACAAAGAAAAATAAAAAAATAAAAAAAATAAATTTGATAACTAAAATTTATAATTTTTTTTACTAGCAACTTAACCTAACATGCTACTTCATTTCAAATAAAAAAAAAACAAATTTATATACTTTAGTTCAGTAGTAACTGTTATTAATTATAATAAATATATCAGATGACTAGCTGACCCGGCAGACTTCGTACTGCCTCAATCGATAAATAAAGACCTAAACTTTTTTTTCATATTTATACACCTTTTAAACCTTGTCTGGACTTCACAAATAATTCAAGGCCAAAATTAACCAAATCGGTCCAGCCATTCTCGAGTTTTAGCGAGACAAACGAACAGCAATTCATTTTTATATATAGATATATAATCCAAAGTATCCTATGTGTGGACCAAAACAGCTATCATGCCAAAGTTCATCAAAATTCGTCTAGCGGTTTCCTTGTTATGCGGTCACAGATAAACAAAAACTATAATAAACCATAGATTCTCCATCTCTATCCATAATAATGACTATTTCAATAATAAATAAATATGTTGGGACATTTACAAATTACACACATCACTATTTAGTTCCATGGTAAGGTACGAGCCTTGTGTTACGGATAGACGGTGGATGATATACTACACATATATAATTTTAAATACATACGTCTTCAGCCCTTTTTAACGTCCCACTGCTAGGCACGGGCCTCCCTTAGTATAAGGGGGATCAGGCCATAGTCCACCACGCTGGCCTATTGCGTGTTGGCAGACAATTTTAAATACATACATATTATAAATATTAACACCCATGACTAGAGTACAAACATTCGTGCTCAACAAATGAATGCCCCCAGCGGGACTCACAGGTGCAGAAAGTAGGGTCACTACAAACTGTTCCACAGATGTTGTTGTATATAAGTATAATAAGAATTACAAAAAATATTAAACGCACAGATTCAACTCATTTAGAATTTCACTTACCTAAATTGACTAACAATGCAAATCGCTCATCTGGAATAGGTCCTAGAAGCATTTCAATTTCCTTCTTCCGTTCAGGGTCCTTTAGTTTGTCATTCTTGAGTACTACTAATACCTGGTGGAAAATATTAATATAAATTTTAATCTTTATTTGAAAGATCCACACTGAATGGAAACATTTTTACATGTTTTACTGACTTTTTCTTTTGTAAGAAGAGATTTAAATTATACTCTTAATTAAACAGTCTCATATTTGTTCTGTAAATTTTTTTTTTTGAAATTGTACAAGCAACATCAAGTTCCACGATGAGCTATGAGGCTTGTGTTACAAATACCAGATAGTAGCACCCATGATTGGAGTACAAGCATTTGTGCTCAACAAATGAATGTCCCCAGCAGAACTAAAACCTGCTGGCACTACAACTACCAGACACCAGTAGGGTCACTACAACTAAGCCAATGTGTTGTCAAAAAATAATAGAATTACTTAACATTGATAATTAAATACATTCTGTATGAAATGTATACTGTATATACATTTATTTTACAGATACATTATATTCTTTTTTTTTAAATAAACAACTCTATAGGTAAATCAAAAGAAGGAAAAGTAGCCAATATTTGGCTATTGCAGTTCTTAGCTTACAATCAATATTAAAAAATTGTCTCCTAAAACACTAAAATTAATGACTATTGTCAACTAATTTGATAACAATAATTATATAATACAGATTGGTATGGTATGCTATATGTAGTATGGTATACCATAATATGTTAAACATGGGTTGTTTTTCACAACTCAACAACGAAACAAAAACGAACAAAAAAGAAGTAGTTACTTGTTTAAAAAAAATATCTGACCTCATCACAAGCTCCACACAATATGTCTCTCGGCTGATCACCCAATGACCCTTGCATGAATGATAGTAGGAGTTCATATGCATGCCTGGTGTGTTGAGCTCTTGGTCGGTACAATACACCAGCAGGAGTATCATCTGCCCATGCCACTTTGGACTTTGACTTTGATAACTCGTAGGAAGCCTCATCTCGTTTTTGACGTCTAAAATTTGAATATTATATTAAAACCATAAATAATAGATGATATATACAGTTGTTACATATATTGCATACTTAAAAAATCAATTTGTTTATGCTAATTGTATTATAAGGCTATAAATATTATTGTAGGAGTTGAGTCCTAGGACTCTACTTTCATAACAAAGCAGGAAAAAAACATAGCTTATGTTCTAATAAGGTATATGACACATTCTATGTAGTTAAATATTATTTAAATCAGTTCAGCTAAGTGTAAATAGGCAACAAACAGAAAGACAATGCCCTGTTCATATATTTATAGTATTACTATGTATTTTACTCCTAAATATGATGTAAGTTTTAAGGTTGTTTCATACTTAGCCTTCCTTTCTTCAGCTTTATCTGGTTTAGTTCTTTGCGCCCTATCTCCCATACGCGTGCCGGTTAACTTCCCAGATAATGACAACACTTCACCTGTCGCTTCATCACGACCACGACGCTCAATGAGGCGAACATCAGCTTGTAATACGAGATTTGAGTTCTAAAATTATACAAAATTATGAAGTAGGTAGCTTGTTATCAAACATAATATGTATAACAAAACATACAAAACTAATGTTTTTGAGACTAGTTTTTTTCTGATGTTATTAAAACATAATAAATGTCTGATATTTTGTATTTATAGATATAAAACGAGGAAATTTGAAAACAAACGCAATTTGGTATCTTGAATTACACCACAGGAAGAAATATCAAAACAAACTACTTACAGCTTTGTACTCGTATTGCAGCTGCCTAGCAGCCGCATCCGCCATGGTAACAAGTTTTTATCGTTACGATTTACAATAATATTCCAATTACTTAGAATCTTCAACCTTATAATATCACAAACGCAAAAGCTTTATAACACAACACGTTAAAGAGGTTAGGCCGCTATCGCCATTTTAGATGTCATTTACTGTCAAAATCGTTTTGAAATTTGTACTACGAATAGATTATAAATAAAATATAAATGCAGAAATTAAAATATAGAAAATAAACTGTTTGAATTTTATACGATAAAAGTATATTTTCTCGCTGAATATTTAATATTAAGAATTAAAAGAAGTTAAAAGTTTTTACAAAAAAACCTTTATCCAGCCTGTGAATTATGAACATTATGAATTAGCTATTTTAAAGACTGGTAATACTGTTAAAACACATTACATAATTTAGTAAAATAACTTCAAGTTCGAAGCTTTTTGCACAGAGTACATTATTATTAGCTTTTTGATCTCGAATCTCGATCGATCGATCGAAAGATGAGGGATGTTGTGACATAATATTATAGGAAATATTTTGTATTCGATTTAAATGCAAAACCTGTGAATTCTTTAAATGAAAACTATTTTATAATACATAATAATCAAAAACAAAAATTTAACAAAAAATTTTAATTACAAAAAATAACCAAAAAAATTTATGATAAGACTCAAGAGTTATCACTTTTTATTCGAAAAACCGTTCATCAAAAGGATAGTTACGGATGTTAATTTAGTGCTGTAAAAGCTGAATTAATAAACACTATTGATATTGTATTAGTAATTTAGTTATATAAATTTTCGCAGTTTGTAGTGACTCTAATTGCTACGCCAGCGGTCGCTGGTTCGAGTCCCGGTGAGGACATTCATTTGGTGAGCATGAATGCTTGTACTCCAGTCATGGGTGTTTATATTTATAATAATTATGTATCTAAAGTTATGTATGTATCAAAATATGTCTGGATTTGTACACAAGCTTCGTAGCTCACCACGAAACTAGATGGCGCTGTGTGTAATATCCATTTTGCATTCAATATTTCTAACCTTCAACTCTAGGTGAGTTCATTCACCTAAACAGCTGACTCTGACAGTATACGTCATTTTCACTGCTTATTTTGCATGTTGTGTAATTCAAGTGACCTTGTGATAACAGTAATGGTAATAAATAAATCAGTTCTCAAGCAAATATTATTTTTCTATATATTATATTGATTGACATATTGATTAATTTAATATTTACATATACCCCCAAAAGTTTTATCAGAATGAGTTCAGCACATAGCGAGCAGCAATACGTACCTACTCTGTTGCTGAGTAGCGCAGTACTCCAGAATCCAGATGATTACGTAATGTAAGCATTTGTAAATGATTTCCTCGAAATTTCATATTTCTTAATGCTAGGGTTGCGAGACAATCTGAAATTTTATTTGAAAGAAATTGTGATATTAACAGCCACTTTCCTGCCAGAACTATTATTTTTTTTAATTATCTATCAGAAATGGGTTAAATACTTTTTAATAGTATTCTTATAACAACTGTATAAATGTAGTATATATACAGTATATTTTTACTATACATATAAATATATTATTCACTATGTAGAGTATTATTTTTTATGAAGTTTAAAATAGATAATTAGATTTTTTATATCTAGGTCTCGATAATCAATCAATAACGCATTGCAAAACATTCTCACTTTGGATACAAAATAAAAAGTCTGGAGTCAAACATAGTCCTATAAATATGTATGAAAATCCTATATTACGACTTTCTAATACAACGAAAATGAAATATCATTTAAGGCATCAATTTTCAGTCATACTACATTGATTTGATATGATTTGATTTGATTTGAATCTGTAAATTGAATATTCTTTGAAAATTCTTATCGAAATAATCATTATTATCTAAAACAGAGGCTGAATCTATAGTTCTTAGAATTTTTGTCTGACTGTCTGTGACCGCATCACGAGAAAACCACTGGACAGATTTTGATGAAATTTGGTTGCGGTTATCCGGGTCAGGATATAGGATAGGACTTTTTACTGCTGAAAAATATTTAATTTCTCAAGTAACCATTAAAAACCATATGTAAAACACACGGTATGTGAAATCTAAGAATTTAGTTTCGGGTGGTAAAAACGCGTGCGGAGCCACGGGAAATCCTAGTCAGTATAATAAAATTCTAGTTAAATGTTTCATATCTACCAAAAAAAGCTACTATAAATTAAAATAATACTTAGTTGAAACTTTTGGATTAACTTTATTTGGTATTTTTTTACGTAATTTATTGTAATAATACGTATTTCTTCGTTAAAGTATTGATTTTCTATTAGCCGGTTGAGAATTATAATTTGTTAATATTAAAGTTTGGCAGCCCTGATAATACTATTGATTTAATCGGGCTAGTGTGCGTTACTTTTTTTTGTATGTTGTAACTTGTAATGTACGCTTCATTCGAAAACGTCAACAATTCACCTTGTTTTGGATGTCAACAGAGAGAAAGAGTGGTCGATAAATAAAAAACAAGATGGCGACACCTTCAAATGGAAGCGGTAATTTAGTTGAAGAATTTGAAGAATCATTTCAAGTAAGTTCCATTTAAAATTACGTTAAAACTAGGCTAAAATATTGTCAAAAATATAATTCTAATCCTAACCTCTAATATATCCGGCGATTGTCAAAATAGAGTCATACCAACACTACAGATCTAACAATACGATGTTGCCATACACGTCTAGTAGAAGCTTCATAAGCTAAATCTAGCCATTAGTACCCTAAAATGTACGGCGTGTTGTGAGTACGTGACACGATTTAGATTATGCGGCTTCGATCGACTCGGGATTTTTGTTGCAAGCGCATCTCATTCAAGTCGGCCATTTTCCTGATAATGTTTTCACATCAGTACTAAAAGATAATCGTGTTTATTTTATGTAAAATCTAATACCGCAATACAAAAACGCTTTAATAATGTGTAACTTAGCTTTATAAATAAACGTAATGGTGAACTATGTGACTAGTTAATGACGAAAGATTTTTCATTTGTGAGTTGTGACTAGTGGTCGTAAAATAATACGATAATGTCGGTGATTGAAGATGATGCTATTTCGCAGGGGAGTGGGATTTCTATTCAAGTGTTCCGTCCGACATGGGATGAGTTCAAAGATTTCAATAAATATGTTCAATATATGGAATCTAGAGGAGCACATAAAGCTGGCCTCGCAAAAGTGATTCCACCTCCCGAGTGGGTCCCACGGAAGAGGGGCTATGATTTAGATGAACTAAACGTTACAATCCCTTCGCCCATATGCCAAGTCGTAACTGGAAAGCAAGGTTTATTTCAACAAATTAACATACAGAAGAAATCTATGACAGTGAGGCAGTTCGCCGTTTTAGCTAATTCAGCTAAGTACTGTACTCCCAGACACACGAATTACGATGATTTAGAGAGAAAATATTGGAAAAATGTGACGTACGTGGCTCCTATATACGGCGCTGATGTGAATGGCAGCATAACAGACCCTGACGTGAAAGAGTGGAATATAAACCATCTAGGAACAATTCTTGACTTTGTAAACTCAGACTATGGTATAGAGATTGATGGCGTCAATACTGCTTATTTATATTTTGGTATGTGGAAGACTACATTCGCTTGGCACACTGAAGATATGGATTTATATTCAATAAATTATCTTCACTTTGGGGAACCCAAAACCTGGTATGCAATCCCACCAGAACATGGAAAAAGATTTGAAAGAATTGCTGCTGGTTTCTTCCCTACATCTGCTAAAACTTGCCAAGCTTTCCTTCGACACAAAATGACACTGATATCTCCACAAATTCTGAAGCAATACTCTTTACCTGTCAACAAAATCACTCAAGAGGCGGGGGAAATAATGATAACATTCCCTTATGGTTATCATGCTGGTTTTAATCATGGTTTCAATTGTGCTGAATCAACAAATTTTGCTGCACCAAGGTGGGTGGAATATGGGAAGCGGGCTATGCAGTGTAACTGTAGTAATGATATGGTAAAAATATCAATGGACACATTTGTTAAACGATTCCAGCCTGACCGTTACGAGCTGTGGTTAAAAGGACAAGATATTGGTTGCCACCCAGAACAACCAGAAAAAATGGTACCTGCTCCTCATCCTTCTGGCCAAGATATTTTATGTAACAAGAATAACACAGAACTTCCAGAATCATTTATAGAAGCAGAGGTAGAAGGGTTAAAGAAAAAGAAACGTCATCCGCTACATTTAAAGAGGGCTATGGCCAGCAAGAGCATATCTGAAGGAGCTATAGCAGTATCAATACTTGGTCACGATGTAATGGATGACGATGAAATGACAATGGCTGAAGGAGATTTGGATATGATGACATCAATGAAAAGGCCCATTATGCCAATAGATCCAGATGACAACCAGCTGGATGTTCTAGAAGATATTTGGCTAAAGGGTGATGAAATGGATCCTTCTGAAGCACAATTACCTGATATTGGCTACATTGATTCTGATAGGGACTCTGATTACGTTGCACCTGTCCCAAAAAAGCCAACAACAAAAACACGGAAAAAAAGAAAGGAAAGTATTAAAAAAGAGCCAAAAGAAAAATCTATTAAGGAAGAAACTAATGAAACCCCTAGTCAAGAACATGATAAACCCTCAACACAACCAACAAAACAGCGGAGAAAAATGAAATCCAAAAAGTTATCCAGTGAGCAACTAGAGCATATGGCCGCAGTTATCTCTGATTGGGATTCTCCCCCTCATGAACCTGAGACTGCAGTTATAGTCCCTGTTCCAATAGTATCACCAAAAGTAGATCCTTTAACTGATTCTTCTTCAACATCACACAACACTACGTTAGACACATCACACGAAGTAAAGAAAGAACCCAAAAAGAGAAAGAAACTTAAAGAAGGTGAAAAGAAAGAAAAACCTAAAAAGGAAAAAGTGAAGAAAGATCCTGTCAAACGTGAACCAAAGGTCAAAACCCCTGAAGGTGAGCAGAAAGTGAAGAAGCCACGTAAACCAAGAACACCAAAGAAAATTCCCAACTTTGAATATAATTCACCTCTCCAACCTGTTATTGATAATGTTTCCAAAATGTATTCTCACAGCAGCTTTTATAAAACATCAACAGTTACAAGTTCACAATCAACTGAATTCAGATCACCAGAAACCTCAAAACCCCCACCGAAGCCCTATGCCAGTTTGCTATTAGATGCAAATTTGCGGGTACCTACTGTAGTTCCACCAATAAACAAAAATCCTAGTGCTTTTCAAGGTGAATTTCATAAATTTATGGAAACTTCCCAAACCAGGCTACCATCTGAACCAAGTGGGATTAAAAAGTCCCCACCAAAGAAGGTAATAGTTGAAAGTGTTGAGCCAACCTCTTACCCAAGTACTCCAGAGAAGACTCAGGACATACCCTTGCCAGTCGGTCAATACAATGACAGCATATTTTTGGATACCCCCATAGATTATAGAACCTATCAACCTCACCGTACGGAAAGATTACAAGAGACTAAACCTCCAAGTTATGAAGACAGAAACTGCTGGAGGCCAGAGTATTATGCCAACCATTACCAAAATATGCCGCCAATGTATGGACAGATGCACTCAAATCAGTACTTCAGAAGTCCGTACCAGTCTCCTTGGTATGGATACCCAAAATGAGCACAGTATTGCGTTAGGTAGTATTTATTACACTGGCCCTGGCACTTAGTGAGATGTAAAAATGATTTCTCAATACTAAATTTTATTAAGAAAATTGTTTTATTTAAATAATAATGTAAAACATAATTAATTTGTGTGTGAATGATAGTTGAAGTTTTATGTACAGTTTAAATAAATAAATATAATTAATAATTTGATTTTTTTGTATCCTTTTAATGTCAAAATAAATTAAAAACAATCTTCTCAGTATTACCCATAAATACTACGATTTTCTGATAAAAATGATATTGAAAAATCTTTTTTAAGTTAGTTTATTATTAGTTGTAATTTTGCATTCTTAAATTATAAAGTCACTTTGTGTTTTTTTAAATAATGATAAATTTTATTCGGGTTTGAGATTTTTGACTTTGTAAAACTAGTGAGGCTATAAAATATGTATGTATGTATGTTACTTACGACATGCATACGATAAGATAGTATATTAAAAATAATATTTTAGTTTCAGATTCAAGCTTTAAAAAATTAATCACGTAGAAATTAGAAGTCATAAAATTACTTAAAAGACTATTAATTTATTAATTCTATAATACAATATAAATTAAACAATCTTTTCAGATTTTGCCACGAATTTATTTTCATTTTTGGTTCCCGACGTTTCGGGATAATGATAACGGGAGAGTCGGGAAACAAAAATCAAAATACATTCGCGACAAAATCCGAAAAAATAAGTTTCATTTAGAAAGTCAAATATTCGCGTCAACATCAGAAAGAATTAGGTATAATGCAACAAAAAGTGGTTTCTTTAAATTTAAATTAGATTTAGTTTGGTAGGATTAAGTTGACATTTCTTTTTTTTAATATTTGGATCGGTCAAGGTTATCATTTCAAACAGCTTAGGATTACCTAATTCATTAAATAGTTTGTATAATAAATATTATAAAATATTTTCGTGTATATTTTGGCATAGATAAGATAAAAAGCTAAGGTAATTATTATTATTTATCTTTTAATTAAATCCCTTGTGTTTAACGTTGAGTACCTATTTTATCTTTTGTTTACACGTGGGTTTTATTTTGTGTGGTGTGTAGGAAGTTAGTGTTCTGTAATTTTTTATTAATCAAACTATACTTTTTATTTCATTTTCATTTGCTTTAATTGCAAAACATTTATAATATTATATAATATTAAAGAATTAATTTTATAAACTTAACAACAGAATAATTAATGTCGATGACCGAAAGATTTTTATACTTAATTAAAGTACTATATTTTAGAGTTTTCTTTGTTTGGTTAATAATAAGTAAAATTGAATTGACTTTTATAAAATCTATATTATTTTTCTAAAATAAGTGATTCATAAATTATGAATAAAATAAAAAAAATGTTTTAGGTTTAGGCAAAATCATAATTTTTATAATATTGTCTTCATAATAATTCTATCTGTCCATATGTCACAGCCATTTTTTTGCGGTTTTTGCGATATTATTATTAGCTTGAGTTATCGTGTAAGATATAGTAATTAAATTGTAATCTATTTATTTGATGGCCGATTATACTTATTTGTAAAGTAAAAGAATACCTATTTTAAAAGAAGTGTTAAAAATATAGATAAATAATTCTTAAATCTACTAAACTTCGTAATAACACCGAATGTACAAATTTGTGATGTAAGAAACTAAAAGCAATAAAAGTATTGTGATTTTTTTGAAGAGTATTATTTTTTCTGTATTGACTTCTATTAAATAAAAATTGTTATAAGCTGAACTATTTTTGAATTCAAATTATATGAAATAATTATGTAAAATCGGCAAAGCAAAAAAATGGTAGACCTAATAAATAAAAAGTAGCCTAAGCTTCCTTATAACATCATCTACCAGTGAAAGTCTCATTAGAATCGATCAAACGGGTCCAAACATTTGCCGGTTATATTTTTGCCTCGGTGGTGTAGTGGCTAGCATGTACGGTACACATCGAGAGGTCCTGGGTTCGAGTCCCGGATCGGGTCAGCTTAAGAGCAATAGCGCACTAGCGACCTAGCAGCGCGGCCACGACGCGGGGCCGGGCCGCAGGGGTTGCGATTTGCAACGCGGCCATCGACATGATCATATAGATCATCAAGACATCGCGATGATCACAAATCACGCTGTAGTTCCACAATACGTGCGGCCGCCGCGGCTAGTGCGCGCACACTGGTGATCAATGATCATAGAGTATATTGCTACATATCTGGTGATTTAACTACAATGCAATTGATCTCGGTGGCCGCAGCGGCCAGCGACTGAACACGGGCCGCAAATGCGTCGCTTCGATCTCGCTGGCCGCTGCGGCTTGGCGTGGCCGCTGGCCGCGTGCGGCCAGGTGCGCGTTCTCTATGGCGATTTCATACTAATGTATTTATCTCGAAGGCCGCCGCGACCTGGCCGCTGCGGCCTAGCCGCTAGTGCGCTATTGCTGTAATAATGTTCTTCGATCGATTCCGGCCATGGCGGCCAATCTCATTGAGACTAGCCAACTTCAGGAGATATTATAGTGCAGACACAAGTGCACTCTCTGTTCCTATCATTCTCATATTCCGGTGGGACGACACGAGACACGACCAATGACAATTGACAACTAAGGCGCAGGCACGGGGATGACAAACCACCTACTTCCCAACTCCGGGATTATATATTTAATAGCATAACATCAAGTATGATTTGATAAAAATACCTTGAGAGTAAAATTATATACATATACTCATTATCGAACTTGACAGTCATTATTTTGCGTTGGAAATGTAACCTTTTCTTTTAGGTGGTATAATAAATTCCGCAATAAAACAAATATGAAACTAAAATATCATCAAAATTGGTCTAGCCATTGAGGCTAGTATACTATCGGACAAAGATAACCAACGACTTATCCCAGCTCCGTTCAGTACCTACCTGCGTATATAGGCATAGGGTTCCCAGGCCCAAAAATAGAAAAGCCCAACACAGATTCATATTAATCCTGACATTTTATACTCAATGTAATCTATTTGATTTTAATAGTAAAACAATGATACTTATTTTTGTGTATTTACTATTTAATGCGGTTATCCAACTAAAACAAACCTTAATAAAAGCTGGCAGGCTGGACTTCAAAACGTTTGGCCGGACACGATTGTGAACACTCGGACACCTGGCAACACTGTATAGGCAGCGCCCCCTTATGATTATCACAAATATTATTGCTAAGAGTAGCCTTCTCGTAGGCCTTATTCCAAGTTAAAGTCTATTAAATATAAAATTTTCATCCAAACCTGTCAGATTTTTTAGTATAAAGAAGTAGGTACTTAATAAATATATCATACATATAATATATATACAAAATATGTGATAACACACTGTATGTTTCTAGTTTAATGAAGGCACCTAATTACAAAAGTATCAACTTATGATTATTATTTGAACGTATTCAGCCTTTTAACGTCCCACTGCTGGGCACAGCATTCCTTTAATATGAGGGGAATCATGCCATAGTCCAACACGCTGGGGTACTAGTGCCGGTTGGCGGACTTCACTTGTCTTTCGAGAACTGGCTAGGTTCTCTGATATGCAAGTTTCCTCACATTGTTCTCCTTCATCGTAGAAATGATTCGCACATGAAAATATCAGAGGTGCGACGGATTTGAACCCGCATCACTCGGTTAACCAAGCAAGCGCGTTGCCACTGGGCTACCACTGATTATTACTAAGTCTCATTATTGGAATGCGTTAATTAATTGTTATATATCTTTAACAATAAAATAGAATAGAATCCGTATAGATATCAATAATTATCACCTATATTTACACTGTAAATAATAAACAAGTAGTGATTGTGTACCGTGATAACGGCTAGCATCGCCCGCGACAGTTCCAGTTTGTTTCTTTTTGACATGTCCTTATCATAATTTTATCTAATACTAGCGAGTACGTTTTAAAGGGTTAATATATATCCTTACCAATATTATAAATGCGAAAGCAACTCTGTCTGTCTGTCTGTCTGTCGCGCTTTCACGCCAAAAATACTGAACCGATTTAAATGAAATTTGGTACACAGATAGTTTAGAGCCTGAGAAAGGACATAGGCTACTTTTCAAAGCGAAAAAACATCTGTAAGGGGTTCAAATAGGGGATGAAAGTTTGTAAAATTGGGTACCTGTGGACAAATCCTAGCGAAGCGAGTGTGAGTCGCTTGTATATTATATATAGTTTTATTAGCGTAACCGATTTTCAAATATCTTTTTCTACTGAACACATGAACACCTATCATTTAAGGTATTCAGTAGAAAAAACAGTGTCCAGTAACAGTCCGGAGTTGAGAAGTAGGCGGTGTGTCACTCCTGTGACTTGGAGACTCCTATGAGATTGGCTACTGTGGTTGGAATCGGTCAGACTACATTTCATATACGTATAGCACTCTATAACTTGCAAATTAAACGTAAGTACAATCTAGGCATTATTTTTTCTCATCCAGGCATGTCTGAACGTGCTGACAAAGCAAGAGGCTTCGCCGTGTGTGGAGAAGGAGGAGGTGAAGGTGGAAGTGGAGCGGTTCATCGACCTGGCGCGCCAGATGGAAGCGTTCTTTCTGCAGAAGCGGTGAGAATCCTGAATATTTATACTAATATTATAAAGCTGTTGTTGTGTTTGTTTGTTTGTTAGTTTGAACATGCTAATCTCAGGAACTACTGGTTCGAATTGAAACATACTTATTTTTTGTATAGGATAGTCCATTGATTCGAGTGATAGGTATAAAATGGGCGGGGCCGCGGAAAGATACAATGTGTTTTGTCAATAGTCAGGTTTGTTTAAAAGATTTATTTATTTTAATATGAAACGATTTTTAAAAAAAATATATTTTTTTGTAACGATAATGTTTCCACAACATATATTGTAAGAAAGTATAGTGGAACAGAAATTAAAACGGTCAAGCATTTGTAGTTTAGTATAGAAGCGTTCATTTTGACGACGCGTTTGGCTCAGTTGGTAGTGACCCTGCTTTCAGCGCCAGCGGTCGCGGGTTCGAGTCCCGCTGGGGGCATTCATTTGCCGAGCATGAATGTTTGTACTCCAGTCATGGGTGCTTATATTTGTAATATGTATGTATTTAAAATTTATATATGTGTAGTATATTAACTGTCTAGTATCCGTAACACAAGCCTCGTAGCTTACCACGGAACTAAATGGCGTTGTTTTAATAATGTCCAAACATATTTATTTATTTTCTTTGTAGTTACATTATTTTTTGTAGTTTCAACTCTCAACCTATAATCTATATCAACTACAGATTTAGACCACAGTTTTCGAATATCTTCCTTCAGGTTTCTTCTCTCAGCAATGAAACCAGAACTGCTCGTGAAAGAAGATAATAACGAACTCAAGTGCGAGTTGCAGAGGAAAGAAGAATTATTAAGACGGCATTATGATAAGATCAGCCAATGGCAGAATTTATTGGCCGATTTGCAGGTAGGTGGTGCTTTGACAGTCATTTTCTTTCTCATACAATTTCTACCTCAATCAATTTTTTGAACAATATATTTTTTTCATCTTTTGTATGTTTAATTGTTTATGTATACAGTACAGGTATATTTATAATATGTATACATACATGTATGTACATGGGATGTAAGGGAGGCAAACACCATCTTAAGCCTCTTATTGCCAACCTCACCTGCTCGCGGTGCATCCTGCTAAATAACGGACGAGGCTCTGGCGACCGAGTACGTGGCGGTATAACCACATAAAAGCTGGAATCCGTAAATGCCAAACCTGATGGCGGGCAGCAGCGGCATCAGTGAAAGATTCCAGCTACTGCGGTCACCAACCCGCCTGCCAAGCGTGGTGACTAAGGCAAATACCCCCCTAATGAGAGTAAACTCAGATCTAAGGCCCCCAGTTCCCGGTAGTCGCACTATTCCTGACCACGGTACCGGTCATGGTAACGGTGCGACGGGGGGTGCTAAGAATCCCCGGGCTACGGCAGGGTACCACAAAAGGCTATATCTGGCGACTTATAATGGACGCTCTCTGCGACTGAACGAACACCTTGCCGAACTGGAAGTAGAGTTAAGTCGCATTAACTGGCAGATATTGGGTCTATCAGAAATCCGAAGACAGGGCGAGGAGACAATAGAACTTGATACTGGCCACTTACTCTACTTCCGAGAAGGACACCAACTATCCCAAGGTGGCGTCGGATTTTTAATACACAAGTCACTCAAAAACAACGTCGTAGAGGTTGGCAGTGTGTCAGCGAGGGTAGCGTACCTTGTAATTCGGATTACTGAAAAGTATACCATGAAAGTCATACAAGTGTACGCGCCTACGTCTACGCACCTTGACGAAGAGGTCGAAGCCATGTACGAAGACATAGTTAAAGCTATGTCTTGTACCAAAACCTACTACACTGTTGTTATGGGTGACTTCAATGCCAAAGTGGGAGTACAAGAAGATGGCGAATCGAGGGTAGGAGCATTTGGCCATGGGCGAAGAAACCATCGAGGGCAAATGCTGGTAAACTTTCTCGAGGCTCAGGGGCTGTATCTGATGAACACATTTTTCCAGAAGAAGCCCCAAAGAAAGTGGACCTGGCAAAGCCCCGATGGCGTTACAAAGAATGAGATCGATTTCATTTTATGCAACAAGCGCCACATTTTCAGGGATGTCTCAGTGATAAACAAAGTGAAAACCGGCAGTGATCACCGACTGCTAAGAGGCACCCTGAATATCAACATCAAGAGTGAACGATATCGGCTAATGAAATCGATCCTAAGACCAACACCACCCCAAATGCAAGCTGGATGCGAAAGCTTTCAGCTGGAACTACAGAACCGATTCGCTTTATTGGAAACCACACAGGATATTAACGACGCCACCAACAGTCTGATTCGTGTGATTCGTGAGGTGGGCCAAAAATATTTTCGACCAGGAAGCAATAGACAAAAGTCGAAGCTTACAAGCGAGACTCTGGACGAGATGACGAAGAGACGCGAGCTGATGAATGCATCACCGTCAAAGCGTCAGGTACTTGACAGGAAGGTAAAGAATCTCATAAGGCGTGACTTACGACAAGCGAATACCCGAAAAATAGAAGATGCAATAGCACTCAATAGGGGCTTGAAAGTGTTTGCAAAATCTCACACCTCCTGTTGTCACCTGACTAAAATAAGAACTGCTCAAGGCACCACCGTCACCTCGAAACCAGAGATTCTCGCTGAAGTCGAAAAATTCTATGGAAATCTTTATTCCTCACGAATAGCTCCACCTGAGGCCCATCGCGCGGATGATGCACGAGCCAGACTAGTTCGCCACCAAACAGACGAGCTTCCCGACATCGACGTGGGCGAGATTAGAATAGCTCTTGGACAGCTAGAAAACAACAAAGCTCCTGGGGAGGATGGAATTACTTCAGAACTTCTAAGAGCGGGAGGAGCACCTGTTTTAACAGAGCTTGCTAAGCTTTTTAATTCTGTCCTTCACACAGGTATTACACCAGAGGCATGGAGCAAAGGCGTCGTGTTATTATTCTTCAAGAAGGGGGATAATGCCCTTTTGCAGAACTACCGACCTATATCTCTCCTAAGCCATGTATACAAGTTGTTTTCGAGGGTTATCTCGAATCGTCTCGCCCAAAAGTTCGATGATTTCCAACCTATAGAGCAGGCCGGGTTTCGAAAAGGCTTTTGTACCATAGACCACATACACACACTAAGGCAAATAATCCAAAAGACCGAAGAATACAATCAGCCTCTATGCTTAGCATTTGTGGACTATGAGAAAGCCTTCGACACTATAGAGACCTGGGCTGTTCTAGAATCTATGCAGAGATGCCTCATTGACTATCGGTATATCCAAGTTTTAAGGTGTATGTACAAAGCCGCAACAATGACCGTCCAAGTACAAGGTCAGAGCACAAGGCCCATCCAATTGCACCGCGGGGTAAGGCAGGGGGATGTTATCTCCCCGAAACTATTTACCTGTGCATTGGAGGACGTCTTCAAGACGCTCAATTGGAACGGACGGGGCATTAACATCAACGGGCAATTTCTAACACACCTACGGTTTGCCGATGACATAGTCGTCATGGCAGAGACTCTGCAGGATCTGGAAGAAATGCTAAACAGCCTGGATGATTCTTCAAGACGGGTGGGTCTCGGGATGAATTTTGGCAAAACCAAAATCATGCTAAACAGCCATGTATGCCCGAGACCAGTGGTCGTAAATGGCGGTACTCTTGAAGTTGTGCAGGAATACGTATATCTTGGCCAAACCATACAACTTGGCCGGCACAACTTTGAGAAGGAGGCCAACCGAAGAATACGTTTGGGCTGGGCGGCTTTCGGGAAGCTACGAAATATCCTTGAGTCATCGATCCCACAATCTCTTAAGACCAGAGTATTTAACCAGTGCGTCCTACCCGTAATGACGTACGGAGCCGAAACGTGGACACTTACCGTAGGGCTGGTTCACAAGTTTAAGGTTGCTCAGCGAGCAATGGAACGCGCGATGCTTGGAGTTTCTCTGGCACACAGAATTCGCAATGAAATCATTCGCCAGAGAACTAAAGTAACCGACATCGCGCGTAGAATTAGCTCGCTGAAGTGGAAGTGGGCCGGTCATGTCTCCAGACGTACGGATGGTCGATGGAGCCGACACGTGCTAGAGTGGAGACCGCGTTTAGGCAAGCGTAATGTAGGACGCCCTGCAGCACGATGGACCGATGATCTAAGGAAGGTGGCGGGCAGCGGATGGATGCGGACTGCCCAGGACCGGGATAGTTGGCGATCATTGGGGGAGGCCTTCGTTCAGCAGTGGACGGCAATAGGCTGATTGATTGATTGATTGACATGTATATATGTAGTATATCAACTATCTGGTATCCGTAACACAAGCCTTACCACGGAACTAGATGTCGCTGTTGTAATAATGTCCCGATATATTTATTTATATTTAAAAGTATAAATTTATTTTTATAATTTTCGTATATGTATATTGCGTACACTAACGTCCCAAGCGAGTGTGTGGCAGCTTGGGCTGTCACGTCCGTTGGCCGACTATATGTTTCATAGGCTTTGGTAAATCTATACACAATTATAATTAAATTAAAACTGAGACGAATCTTTACATTAAATGTAAGTTTAATCAAAATCTGTCCTGTGGATTGCTTGTGATGCGTTTACAGACAGACAGACGAAAATTTTAAAAACTTAAGATTCGGCCTCTGCATCGACAATAATGACTATTTTAATGAGATTATCCAATAATATTCAATGAACAGATTTGACTAAGTTACAATTTTATTATATAGATTATATTTTACGATATTTACTTTTACATAGGAAATATGTAAAATTACGCAGGAATTGCGTTAATAATTTTATGTAAAAAATAATTGAACCAGGGCCACACTCAGTACAACAAGTGTCAGCAGCAAGCGCCCGCGCAGGCGCAGATGCAGCAGGCCGCCTCGCCGATGCAGCAGCCGTGCAGCGTACAGCAAAGTGTACAGGTTTGATTACTGGTTAAAGTACTTGCTAGCCTTCATCCCGGGGATATGTTCGCGGGGTAATGTATGTAGATAACCATTCGTTATAAATATAATAGTAAAAGGTTATAACTCAATATTTGTACTTAATACATTAAATGCGAATATTTTCGTATTTTTTACGAATTTATTTCGATTCTTATACGTAGATATCGATTTTTAATAAGATTAAAAAAGTATTATAAAATATAAGCCTTCAAAATAATGGGGTATGTTATGTTGTATGTATTACTAAGCTAAAATTGATGTAACTTTCTATCGAATAGGCCCAGCAAATGGCAGCAGCGGCTGCAGCACAACAAGCCGCGCTGCAGCAACAGGCGTTACAGCAACAGCAGGTACGGCCCCCGCACCCGCCTGCCTACCCTGCCACTGTACAGCGGAGGTAGGGGAGGTGAGGGGGTGAGGGGGAATAGGGGGCCAAAGTGCCCCTAAACCCTCTGTCATTGAGTAGTGTTCTAGGGGTATACCTGTTTCATTGAACGTCCTAATGTACATGTTATAATTTTAGACCACGTGGTTATTTTTGGGTAGCCCAAGGCCCCTAAGGGGTAGAGGGCCCTGTTGAAAACAATGAAAAACAAATAATATTTTAATTGAAAAAATGTTTTTTTTAATAAAAAATAAATCTACAAAGCTTGTACTAAGAGCCCTGAGGACAATAAAGAAGTAAACTAAAGCATTATAATAATTACAATACCCCATGTATTATAGTATGGATAGGTTATTTGGTACACAGTATAAGTTGTATAAAGTAGTTTTATTAAGTTTAGTTTTGATTAATACTTGGTAAACGAATGTGATGGATGATTTGTGAAATGAAAAGAAATTTATTATAAATATAAAAAAACCTGTTAAAAGTGAACTATACAGATGGGAATAGTTTACGAAAAAAATTTAGTATAACATACATACATACAAATACAATACAAACGTACATACAATAATACATTATTATTTATTACATACAACTCAAACACGTAACCCTCTTTTGCACATCGTCACAATCAGATAATACAGCACAAGAACCAGGTAAAAAAAAACATTGTGTCTATTGTGTTTATGAGAGACCAACCGCCGCACTTATAAATTTTAAACCATTAAGTCGAGAATCTCCATACTAAAGAGCGACTTAATGGTACATTAAGTGACTCTGAGTGCGGCGGTAAGTAACTAATACAGTTAAAAAATATAAACTATAATTTAATATTTTGTCAATACTTAACTTCGTAAAATGTAAAATATTTTTTGCACTAATTTTAGTATACTAAAAAACCTACTTTTGGCCCGATTTTAGAAAAAAAAAACATTAGGTTGAATATCAATTTTCAGCTAAATTTTGTCACATGTAATTTAAAAACACGTTTTTTTTAATTGTTATTAATTAATTATATGATAAAATAATTATTAATAAGTGTTGTATTGAAAGAAGGATTATTATATAAGAATATACTCATTAGTTTAGATATAACAGCTAATTTTTAATTTGTTTTTTTTGCACATACTTTTTTTTATTATTTTGTCATAATTGAGTATAAATACATTATCTATGTGTATTGTTTTGTTTTATTTGTTTTCCTGCACCTTTTTTTAGTGTTTTTTTAGGTTTTATTTGTTTGCACTTTTGGTTTTAAAGGTAAGATTTCTTTTTATTTTTATGATTTACATATTATAATACAAAATTGTGTTTAAACTTTTTTTTTTAAAAGTAGCACGCTGTTAGCATTCTATTTTTATTTTATTTATTTTTTAAATTAATATAATATATATTTTTTTCTTTTTTTTTTGAAATTGCTTATTGTTCGTTCGATAAAAATCTGAAATTTATAAATGCTTTTATGATTTATAAATATTTATTATATTATTATATTTGTATTTAATCTGTAAATCGATTTTTTAATGTTTGACGTTTATTTTTTTTAAAACAGATGCAAAATAGCTTGGCTCAAGGCATGTTTCTGACGGGGGGCCGCGGGGGGTACCCGGGCGCCGCGCTGCAGGGACCCCTCGCCTATCTAGAGAAGACTGCCACTAATATAGGTTTGATATATTTTTGTTTATACATACATTTAATAATATTCTAATTCAGTCCAATTTGTACATTGTTTTTTTTTGGAATATTTTATAGAAACGTCATTGTTCCTAGAGGTCAAACTATGGAGGGTAGAGATAAGGAGCAACCTCGTTAACTGACAAGATTGTCCGTCGAAATGCGTTAAATTAGGGTTTTTTTTGTTCAATTCATTTCATCATCAATTTTTATTCGTGGTGGCGCCACGATGCAAATGGGCTAAACACACTTCACTCAATTTACCGCTGCTATGTTCATATCATACCTTTTGCTACTCTAGCGCCATTCTGGTGGGTTTTTGAACTGTTATTTACCGCTTACAGGGCGACACCTTTTCAACTTTGCTTCCATATAAGATGGTACTCCTTATCTCTACCCTCCATAAGTCAAACTTATTGTTTTTAGAATTTTTGTCTCGTCTGTCTGTGACCGCATCATGAGAAAACTACTGAAAATATTTTGATGAAATTTGGTATATTGATAGCCGGATATCCGGGTCAATATATATAATAATAATATCCTTGAAAAATCTATATTAACCATTAAAACGACGCAACAATTTCAATAGAAGAGAGAAAATTACTGAATTGTTATGAGTTTATAAACAACCAACTTTAATTTCAACTTAATTATATTACAATACGGCTTATATTTAAGTAGATACACATTTTTTATTGTATGGTGTTTTTTTATTGTTTTAGTTGTGAAAATTCATCTTTAATTCATTTTTTGTAATTGTAATATTGTTTTTTTTTAAATAAATGAATAACAATTCGTGTTGCAGACATGGTGGGTCTGGGCGACGGGCGCAGGTGACGCGGCCGCGGGAGGGGCAGGGGCCGCGGCCGCGGCAGGGGCCGAGGTGAGCTTGCTTAGAGTCTGAGATAATGAAACAAAACTACAATGCTTAATGTAGTCCAGTATAATATATTTGACATAGGAGAAGTTTATATCTTGTCCTGAGTCCTTTTTTTAACGTCCTACTGCTGGGGGTGGACCTCGAGGGGGAACAGGCCATAGTCCACCGCGTTGGCCCAGTGCGTGTTGGCGGACTGAGCATGACTTTCGAAAACTTGCTAGGTTCTCTCAGACATGCAGGTTTCCTCACGATGTTTTCCTTCACCGTAAGACAAGTGGTAATTATGATAGAAAAGATTCGCACATGAAAATATCAGAGGTGCGAGACCCGGATTTGAACCCGCATCACTCGGTTATACAAGCGAGCGCGTTACCACTACGGCCTTTAAAAGGGCGAATAATAACATAACCTCTTTTTACGTCCCACTGTTGGGGTTGGGCTTCCCACAATACGAGTGGGATCAGGCCATAGTTCACCGCGCTGGCCAAGTGCGAGTTGGATATATCAATGTATTTGTTTTTAATTGCCTTTTTCGAACAGGTCGCGGCGCATCCCCTGAGTATGGCGGCAGCATGACCCCGCCGTAGCGCCCCTCCCGGCGCTCTCACGCACTCCATACACATACATACATACTTTCACCGATTTAACTTGATTCTTTGAATTTAATTAACTAACTCGAAAACTCCAATTACAATAACTCCAATCCTTACAATTCTGATTGTAATTTATGTACACTTTTTTTTCACGTTATTTTTTTGGAATATTGAATTGAAATAGTCATTATAATATTTTGAATTTTTTTCAAAACAACATTCAATCATTACATGGATATATACTTTAAATAACTCGACTTTAGATGCGTCAAGTCTAAATTTTGTGATATTTTTAGTTCTCAAGCAGATAGCTGATGTTACAAAGAGTAACTAAACTTTATTAAACCCTAAACTATCCCACAACCTGAGCATTTTGTGGTACACTTTACTGAAAAACTATCACGCGTATAGATTTGTGCTTTAACATAGTAATTTAACTTCATATCTAGATGTGTTAGATGTAAAAAAATAATTTTATAATTTTATAATCATTATAAAATGAACATTAACAATTTTGTGTTCATTGGATAGAATGTTATTATACTACTAACGCCATCTGTTAGAAAACCCGTTAGACAAACTAAGCGAACCCTCACAAAGCTCAGCTTTTTGCTACTTTTAGAAAATATAGCAAACTTTCACTAATTTTTATTTAGTGAATAAATCAATTTAAATCGGTGAGTGTACTTCACATCACAGTCACAGATAAAATATTATGATAATAATAAAATTATATGAAAATGTAATGTTTAAAGAAAAAAATCTAAACCAGACATATTTTCTTGTAAAATATATTTATTGTAATAATATGATCTCAATATTCTTAAACAATATAAATAATTCTTAAGTTTTTTTAGTTTTGATTTCTTTTGACATTAGTATAAGGGAAGGTATTATCTGTGGAAATAAGTATGTTGGGACATTATTACAACAGCGCCATCTAGTTCCGTGGTAAGCTACGAGGCTTGCGTTACGAATACCAGATAGTTGATATACTACACATATATAACTTTAAACATATACATATTATAAATGCAAACCTCTACCGCTGACACAGCAAGTAGGTCCACTACAAAACTGAGTCAATCGTATCATCTAAAAGATTAAGATTTTTTCTTTATTTATGAGATTTAAAGTGATATTGTAATATTATATTAGAAAGTCCGTTAAAAACGTGAAAAATATTTTGCGGATGCGTTCAATTTGTTGCGTCTGTTTTTTAATTTCTAAGAAATCAATCATGGAGATTAGAGACCAGGAGGACCATCGCCCTAGAATGTAGTGTCTCAGAAATATTGTCAAACTAAGGAGGCGCTGCGATCGCTATGTTGTCTCAATGCCTAACTTCACGTTGTCACAATAGTGACAATACTCATAAACAGCTAACTTCACAAATACTACTTACCGACGACAGCGCGTTATAAATTCTACAAATTTTCAGGGACATGCGGGTAATGCTTTAATATGAAGCGATGGTTCTCCTGGTCTCTAACCTCCATGGAAATCAATGGTGTCGTCCACAGAATAATTCATCGTACAACACTTCCCTATGCTAATTTTAATGATATTTTAAAATGCATATAATAAAAAAAAAAATATTTTTGACATGGACTTAATTTTTAGGTTCTGTTACGTTTATTATTGAGTTTAATCTCTCGTTTTCGTGAAATTGTAAAAACATATTTTTATGTTTAATAATAAATATTATAATATAAACGTGTGAACGAATTTATTTTTAAAGGATTTATTTTTATTTCTTTTATTAACAGTCTTAACAAACATTGCATTTAAAACCCAGTTCGCGGGCTTTTTTAATACAAATATACATATTATATCAGAAAAAATATATATTAGTCCCGATGAGTTTCTTTCGCCAGTTCTTCTCAGGTCAGTGGTTTCTTCCTTCCGAACTGGTAGTAGACTCGTGACGTTCAGTAAAAAATTGTAATAATTTCATGCTGAATAAAATACTTTGAATTTGAATTTTGATAATTAATTTTACCAAATCGTAATGTGACTCGGATATTATACAGAATATCGCGATGATGTGTAAAAATCAGCTAATTAATTAAATGGCGGCTTGACGAGCCGCCGAAAGACGAAAATGCTAAAAAAATAAAATATTTGAATTTATGACCCATATCCAACAAATATTTTGATTCTACAATTCTAGAAGTAAATACTGGTGTAAAGTTCAAAAATAAATCCTTTAAAAGTAATTTATTAATATTAAAAATAATTAATAAATAAAAAAAATATCGTCACTATTCATTGAACCATAGACTAATAATTATAGCACATAGATAATAACGATCATGTATTTAATGTAGAAATGTAATAAAAGTATTTAATCACTTAATAAATAATTTAGAAACGTATTTTGCATTTCTTTTAAGCCTTTTTTTATAGTTGGGAAATGCATTAACGCATACCATCTGTAGAAAACAGGTTATGTGGGACTCATTGGCCTAAAGCCAGTACTACCCACTAAAACCTAACTTTCTTTACCCGTCTTAATTAATGGGACGTCGCAGGATCGCTTGCGCATTCAACTACGACGCCCCGACGATCCAGCAAGTCTGCCGAAGCAGACCACACAGCCAAAACTGTTACTCCACAGTCCACTCTGCTATCAAGAGAAGTTCCAGGAGCAACTCGCAAGACACAACGCCCACCGAAGTGGGCCCTCCCTGCACCTCCCACCGAAGTGGGTCCTCGCGTTTCTTGGCTTCGCACCCGGCTCGATTGTCAGACGCTACTGAGCCTACCCCCCCACGACGAGGTGAACGCACGTTGGGGAGGATTTTTTAAAACTTTACTAACCTAACGCAAGAAAACGGCTTTAAAACCATATTGTTTTAAAAACTTACGGACCACCCTTTGGGAGCCGCTGGTCAATACTGTAGACGAGAAATATTAAAACCTACGTTCTACCATTTGGGTACCTTCTCTTATCTTTAATCTCTGAAATAATACCTCGTCTAATAGAATCATAAAAAAATATTTATGTTTGAACTAAAAAAGTTTATTATAAAAACTATTAAAACAAAAGTTTCAGGTTAATTTATGTTTGGGTAGTAATTTTATTTTTTTTGTATTAATTGTTGATTTAAAATTTGAATATATATGACTGCTGTTTTACTAAATAATAAAAACATGACAATATCGGTAATTCGAGATATTTTGCGGGTAATTTTTGGTTTTCTTGAATAGACGATAGATGGCGTTGATTCGCATTTATTTTGTTTAAAAAACATGCTTAAAATTTATATTTGAGAAATTTTAGTGACTATCAGTTTTTAACTTGGGTCTTCTTCTTTTCAAACTTCTTATTTTTCAAAATGTAAGGATAGAAAAAATAAAACCAAAATTATACTAATAATACATTTATTATCAATAAATAAAACAGGAATACACTATTATTCTTAAAACTAATATTCGATTCATAATATTTCAACATTTACACTACATAAATGCTAAGCACCATAGTCACAGAATGGACTGATCACGACAAAAAATATAAAAAAAAACTATCTCGCGAGATTGTAAGCTGCGAAATTATAAACTAACAAAATGTCACAGTGATACTAGAAATTCCTGCCGCTCCACCCGCGTTCTAATCACCATTGAACTAATTTTCAATTGCTGCTGGAATTGTTGCTGGTAGAAGATTGAAAATTTAGGGTATAAGTATTGTTTAACGCCAGATCATAAAAAAAAGCTGGAGAGTGCCACCTTTATCATCTAGGGAAAGAAAAAATTAAATGTCATAAAAATCGGTCAAGCCGTTTCGGAGGAGTTCGATAACAAACACGAGATTTTTATATTTAGATCTATATTGCCGGCTCTACATGTTATACTCTGTGGTATCAACGGATCAACAGTATACACTATTTAGTATATGAAAAAGAAACTTACATACAAACAAACTGAAATTTTGAACAATTTCCAAAAAAAAAAATTTCCTCATTTATTATAAAATATATAATAATAATTATTGACGTTCTATGTGTAACAAGCATTTTAAGGGTCTAAAGAAGCCTTGGTTCTGAATGTTGTAAAAAAATATAGTTTTTCAATACAATTTGACATAATCAGTCCGCTCTATGTTAACACATGGTGTTTAAAAACATCAAGCATTAAAAAAATGTTTTTTTTTTGTATTGACGATTTTTTTATTATATACTTTATGTAAAGTTAATTCATATGAAGAAATAATCTCCGGAAATAGTGAATTATAAATAAAAATACTTTAAAATATGGAACCAATTTTTTTAATATTTTTTTTTTAAAAACGTCAATACAAAAAAAATTAATAAATATCAGATCTAACATATCACATTTATTTACAAATTTTTGGTTACAAAATAAAATGTTTTAGTATTATTTCATTATAACTAACATCTTTTGTATTTAATATAATAAGTAGTTATAGTTATAAATTATATTATATTTTAGATTTACAAAAAAAAATATTTTTGTTTATTTTGCAATTTCAATATTTATTTTAATTCAAAAAAAAAAAGAAAACATGAGCATATATTAAATAATTATTTAAATGAAAAAAAGCGGAATCGATAAAAAACCCAATAAAAAAAATTAAAAAACATTTTGACCACGTGACATGTGTCACACACAAATGGATATTTCCATACATTTTTAGTTTCAACAAGTGACGTAGAACATCGTCTACCTTAAGATCTGGATCCAACAAGATTCAAACTAAAATAATCGTCGACATTTTAAGATTTTAATATTTAAAATAAAAAAAGTTACATTATTGTCGTTGTAATTGAATTTTATATTATATTAATACATTAGTATAGGCCTTAAGCAATTATTTATTTTTCCTTATTTTTTTCTAAAAAAAAACAAAAAATGGCTGTGGAAATATTCTAATTGGTATAACTTTGAATTCGATACTAAAGAATATAAGAACTTCAGGTATTTCGTCTTTAAGTATTAAAAAATATATATTTCATCAACTTTTGTTACTAAATTACTAATTAAAATTAAAAAATTAAAACTGCGAGATAAAAGGACTAGAATAACTGAGCTGATTGAAATTAAAAAATTAAGTAAACCTGCTTAATGAAACAAACTTAAATTAAAAAAAAAACAAAAAAAAACTTTAAGCACCAAAACTTTTTGTAATTAATGTAGTTTCAATGCTATATCACTGAATAGCGTGCCAATATTTTTTTTCTTTATAGGGTTTCGCACTTAAATGGTCCTAACTTAGGCTTCCTTTTAAGCAAATTCACAACGAAAATATCTGTTAATTTCTATTTGAGATAGATATTTTAAATTAAATACATTGCGTGTCGTAAAATTTAAGAATGTTCAAGCTCAAGTATAGTTCTTATGATAGTTTTATAAAAAAATATTTATATATTTTATTTAAAAAAAAAAACACGTAAATGTTGTTAATATTAAAATATATTAATATCGTAATTAGCTTTTTTTATTATTATTTGGCTGTCTTAATTTTGGTGCTTATTTTTCTATAGAAAAATAACTCAAATAATAAAAAAAAATTAAGTTTTTTTTTTAATTTAAGATCACCTTTTACACAAAAAAAAGCACCTAAAGCACTATATAATAACAACTATCATATTTAGTGCAATCTATATCTATAAAACAGTGCAAATCCTCTAATTCCTTGTTCGTTTCCTTAACTTTATTTTTTTTTCATAATATTATATTCAATAACATGACGGATCATTTACCCATGACGATGAAACCTCTTTGTAGAACAAAAACATGTTATTTATTTAAAAAAAATAAGAAAGAAAATGTCTTAATTATGACATTTGTATATAATGTCCTAATTTTAAATATGTCAATTTATTTTCACATTAATTAATATAAATAAAATCTATATTTTATACTAAAACTATGTTTCAATATTCTAAATAAAAAAAAAAGAAATAAACGTCAGATAAAAAAAATGAATGTTTGTAATATATTTTTATTCTACAAGAGGTATTAAATGACTTTAAGTTTTAAGGCCATATGTGATAATAATATATTTTTTTGTTATTATAATATATTTTTTTAATTATAATTTCTGTGCTGACAACACTAGAATGTTGGCATATAAGAATAATATAATTGGCATATTTTTAGAAGAGTTTTTTAAATAAACCGTTAATATTTGGCGGAGTATTTATTTGGAAGAGTTGGGTAGATTATAATAATAATTATTTCAATAATTTTTCGCATTTTAAAACCTCGTTACAAATTTAAATATTAAGTACATATAACTAGAAAAATTAACAGACGCATTTTATTATTTTAAATCATCATGTATGACTTTTTTACCATAGACTATATAATTTTATAATGTGTCAAATATACTTGTCTATGACGTAGTGGTGCATCTAAGTTTTTTATGCTATATAAATAAAAAAAAATATAATATAGAAATTTGGTTATCACGTCGACAAATTAAGTACAAAACCAGCAAAATTAAAAATAAATAAATAAATATGGCAAAAGTTATTTTGGTAAAACTTACGAATTAATACTTAAAACATGCAATCATGTCATGCAGTAATGTAAATAAAAACAAAAGTCTACTTTTAATTTTGGACTATACAGGCTGTTTCATTTGTGATAATTCTCAAACGAGTACTTTTAGAACTAAACTTTGGCAAAAAAAACAATACTAACGTATCACCCTCCTATATACTCTGTATCAATTCAAAATGGCGATTTTTTTTCAACATTTCAGAACAACCTGTATAGTGTTTTAAGTAGGCTAATTTTGATGTAATTCGTGTTAATGCTTAAGTAACTTTTCCTGTTCGTCCGCTCTGGCAGCGTATACATCACCGTTGCGATCCGGTGAAGTGCGAGAGGCGAAAGACGCTCGAGTGACAGGTGACGCAGATACAGGGGGGTTTGGTGACACCTGCATTACATATTAATTATTAAAAAAAATGATAACGTGTGGTGTCTTGGGACACCGGACAGAAACGAAGTTTCTTATTATAAACATATTAATTTTAAGTTCTATTCGAGGTACAAAGAAAATAATTGTTCGGGTATACATTTTTTATTATGATTTTTTATTGATAAAAAAAACTACTTTACAAAGTTATCAACTTCATTTTATTTACAAGCCAGACGGTGTAATTATCGAATGATATAATAATAATACCCGTCATCACGTAGACTATACATCACATACTGTATAGCCATCATACAAAGACTATACATAAATAATAAAAATCTCACGTTACGGGCGTTTTTCCCGGTTAGGGTACCCCTCCGCATCGTCCCATAAGAACTTTTAACGTCCCATAAGGCATTTTATTGCCTTCGTACAAAGTACACATGTCAGAAGTGAAACTTCTTCGGCAAAGTAATTTTAAAATCTCGTTTATAATACTAATCTAAAGCTTTAGATTTTCTAGACTTAGAGAGAGAAAAGGAAGATATGTTAAGAATAATGAATTTAATTGCAATAAAAATGTCGAAAATTAATACAAATACCCTTACTCACTCTCTCTCAATCGCTCTCTCCCTCTTGGACAAAAACGTCTCACATTTTCGTGTCACTAATATTATTATTGCGTTTCATCCGTAAAAATTTTATCCTCAAGCGCGCAAAGAAGTTGAAGTAAAACACTTGTATTACTTCGCTTACAGTGATTAAAGAAAGAAGTCGACGTAGAAACATTATGCAGTTCAGTTTAGAAGTTACGAAAGAACTTAGTGTTGTGTTGGATATATCTACATACATATATTCATATAATGACATGTTTTTTTTTATTTCCCTCACTGATGAAATATATTTTTTTAATTAGTGTAAGTTAAAAACCGACTCACACTTGGATAAGTTGTGATAATGTCTTACTTACAAAATCAATGACAAATTCCTTAGAAATAACAAATTGAATCTTTATTGATTTGATAGACGCCGGATGAATTTTCGTCCGGAGATTTTTGAATGTTCGTCTGTCTGTTTGTGAACGCATCACGATACACCAATGGACAGATTTTGATGAACTTTATTATGATGATAGCTAGGATACGTTTTACTGCGGAAAAATATCTCATCCAGACAAACCCACTGACCTCTATAATACCACTGGACTGGCTGTTCCAAGCGTTTGACAGCAATTTTTTTGTGTCCATTTGAAGCGCCACTAGCGAGAGTCCCGAGAACTAATTTTGACGTATATTGCAAATGACAGCGAAAAGTGTTTGTTTACTGTAAAGTAATTTTGCATTTTCGTTGTCAATTTAACATAGGTAGTAATTATGATGATACGGTTATTGATTAATAAAAATAAAAAAATAAAAATCTTTATATCGACATCATTAGTTTTAGTACCACGAACTCTCGCTACGTCCGACAGCGGCGGACAGCGCCAAAATGGCGACTATCAAGCAGCCACAAAAGCACGTTGACAACAGCCAGTCCAGTGGTATTATAGAGGTCAGTGAGACGAACCCAAGAAGAGTGAGAGAGAGGGGGGAAAATGCACTCACCTGTCTCGACGGAGTTTTGTGATCTCCACTTATGCTTATGTCTTCGTCCACAGATTGTAGCAACTGGAAAAAATAAATACATTTTAGAACAATATTATTTTTTTATTTTTTACCACTACATTTACGACACACACAGTTTGTCCTTTTTGAAAAAACCATAGATAAAACACAATTTATTTCATTTTTTTTTTCATTCCTATATCCATCATTGTTTTAGAAACATTTCATATAAATTGAACTTAAATCAACATAAGTGATAAATATTTTACTGGCAATAAAATCTAATGCCATTTTTTATCACTTTTTTCCTTTTGAGGACAACCTAAAAATGTCAGTATCATCGTTTCCTAAATACAAGAAGCAATGACTTTAAAATATTTATTCCGAGAATGTACCTAATTTTAAAGCTTTAAAAAATATGATAAATTAAAAAAAACACCTTTAATAAGTTTTTTTATGAGAAACATGCCTACATTTGTTATATCTATGCAATACATTTTATCTATCTTCATTGTGATAAGGGATATCATAAGCAAAATACTAACAGTCTTTTTACGTTCCATCTTTCTTCTCTAACAATCTAATTATTTTGGAAAGTTGCATCAAAACCAGTCTATCTGAATAGTTTAAACGTTTATCTTCCAAATAATCATTTACTTCTTTATTAACATTCCTCGATATAATTTCATCTTTTCTTTGTTTTCCGCCACTATAACTAACGTCACATATACATTCAACATCTGATGGTTTTCTATCTTTCAATTCATCAGATTTATCTTTTATTTTATCTTTCTTTTCGTCGAGATACAATCTATCTATACTTTTTGTATCTTCCCTTATATTATCAGGTTCATGAAATGTCAATAATGATTCATCTGTACGGAAATGTGCATTTTTATCTGAAAAATTATAATTATAACAATATATGTATATTGTATATATGTATACATGGCGAAGAACAACATCGTGAGGAAACCTGCATGTCTGTGAGAACCTAGCAAGTTTACGTAAGACATGCTCAGTCCGCCAACACACACTAGGCCAGCGCGGTGGACTATGGCCTAATCCAACTTGTATTAAAGGAGGCCCACCCCCAGCAGTGGGATAGTAAAAAGGGCTAAATACATTTATATACATATTTCAAGTGGCACTGTGTGCTTAAGCTAATCTCAGAAAATATTTTTCAGATTTTCATACGGTTCTCCCCCTCCCCCTCCCGGTTAACCCCCCTTTTCTCATACACGAAAATTATGATATGCAAGAAAGTCTTGCAAAAATTGGTATGTTGGTATTACAAATGTAACTGATTAAACTACGAAATTTAGCTCAATTTAGATTATGTCTTTAAACATAGATATTTTATTCAGCACTAACCCTTTTTCGTTTCATCCTTACAATCTAGGGTTTCAGATTCAATCTGTCTAGATTTTTCTAGATTATTATCTGTGGAATTTTGCGCATTCTCCGCATCAGATAGCATTCGCTTGTACGTTTTTGCGTAATAATACTTTTTAGTTTTAATTATTTCATCAGTTTTTTCATCTACAATACTTTTATTATTTTTCACTTCAAAATCTGTGGCAGATTTTGACAAATTTAGACTGGTATTAGATATTTTTGAGGTTTGATTTGAAGATTTTGTTATTTTATCAGTTATGTGAGTATCATCTACGTCTTTCCCTATATCTTTTGATAATCTTGTATCTATGGCATCTCCCAACTCATCTTGGGACCAACATCTTGTATAATCTGGCCTCAAATATTTTGTAGAAGTAGGTGTTTCTTTAGAAACATCAAATTTATGCCTGATTTCATCTTTGATATTGTCTGATTTTGTTGATATCTCGTCTGGTTCTTTTAAAGTGAATGTAGGGTTATATTTCTTTGTTATATCTGTTTCAGAACTTTTCACAGTTACACTTGATGACGTCATCGATATATTTTGCCTCTGCATAAGCTCCATTGTATTGAATTTTGAAGATGCCTATAAGTTGCTATTTTTAAATTAATTATTTATAATACTTTCTTAGATTTACGCGAATATTCGACATTATAAATAAAAATTACTTTTCGGATTTTGTCGCGGATTTATTGTTGGTAGGCACTGTCTGTAACAAGTACATAAACCTCTGAGACGTCAAATACTTTAGTCTCTCCCGTGACCATGATTGCTGTAAAGCATTCGAAACGTCGGGAACTAAAAATCAAAATAAATCCGCGACAAAATCCGAAAAGGTAGTTTCATTTAATTATTTATACATATAATAAAATACTGAGCTGAATTTGTACATAATTTTTTTTATTTAACTGAAATAGTAATTATTATCGATAAGACCGTATCTATAAATCAATCAATACAAAAACTACGATTAAATTACTTAAAAATCAAAATGTACTAATAAAATACCACATTTGAAAATCTTCTACAAATATATCTTATATCTAATATATAAGAATCTCGTGTCACAGTGTTTGTATTAGAACTCCTCCGAAACGGTTTGACTGATTTTTATTAAACTTCTTGTGTATATTTGGTAGGTCTGAGAATAGGTCGTTGGCTATTTTTTATTTCCCTAGATGAGAAGGGTGGACCTCTCCAGATTTTTTATTTTTAGACCAAATTTTTATTTTTTTATGATTTGACATCCAAAAATACTTATAACCCTAAATTTTCATCTCTTTGGCGCGGGCGGAGCCGAGAGAATTTCTAGTACGTATATATAAAAATGAATGTTCGTATCTTTGTCCTTTACGAGTTCCTAAATCATTGATCCAATTGTGATGAAACTCTGGTGGTTTATACTGTATACCTTTTTGAAGGTTTCTGGCACAAAAAAATCCGTTCCTTAATAGTTTCTCAATAAAAATCTAAGATTCCCAAAAATTGTACGATCCATACAAAATTTGCCTCAACCGGGAACGAACTAGTAACCTCTACAAACATAAAGAAATGTGTTTACGGACAAATCCTGCTCTTGAAACCCTGAAGTGTTCGATCTTGATAGTTTCAAAGTTAATTCAGTGGTGCTTGAATATCGTCGGCGACGCTAGGGAGGATAAAAAACTATATATACAGTGTCGTACCGTCTCACTGGTTTAGAGGTCCTGGGTTCGAGGACCGGGGGTATACATTTTATAGTAGCGATATATTATCAGAGTGAAAGAGAGGAAATACTATATTCCTCTTCCTCGTACCAACAAATGCATATTTCTTGACGGAAAACACAATATTTAATTAAGCCATTTCAGTACCAGCGGTCGCAGGATCTAGTCCCGCTGGGGGCACTTTTGTTTTTATATGTATGTATTTAAAGTCAAATATATGTTTAGTACATCAACTATCTGGTATCTGTAACACAAGCCTCGTAGCTAACGACGGAACTAGATGGCGCTATGTGTTAAAGACTAAAATTAAAGTAAAGAGTAATATTTTTTTTTATATTAAAAAAACATATACCTTATCAACTTCAGTGTCGAACTGTTCGTTGGTAACATTGCCTTTGGACAGCGCGCCCTTCTCCATGAGGGTGGCCCGTTTAGCTGCTAAGTATAGGGACCTGAAAAATTACCCAAAAACACTTATATTAGAAACGACAAAAATCATGATTAGATGAAGTATAATTAATAGAAGTTTAATTTTATCTATTATTATTTTTTTTGCGGTTATTTTTTGTTTTTTAATATTTGATAACTTTTTAGTTTTTTGACGTATAGGATAAACCATATTTGCAATATCGAGATTCAAAATTGCGAAAACATTGTTCAAAATATTAATTTAATATGTTCTGGAAATCTAAGCTTTATGATTTCAAGAAAAAAAATTATTAAAAAAAATCACCAAAATAAACCAGGACATGTAAATAAAATTGAAGTGTATTTTTTCAATTTTAAATTAACAGTTTTTCACTAAATGCATATGAAAGTATATACGGTACTAAGGGTACAGTTACACATGCTCATAAAATGTCATGCTTATTAGCATGCTTAAAACAAGCATGCTCTTCAAACTGACATATTATAAATGTAATTGACTGACACATTATAAATTAAAAACGCTGACTCAATAAATTGAACACACATGCTATTTAAGCACGGGCTGGTTCTTTGGTATTCGACATTCTAGCAAGTTCTCTGCCAGTGTGCAAGTGAAAAATGGAAAACCAAGTGAATTTTCCAGTAGACTTTGACAGTAGCATGCCCAAAAATCGCACGACCGACGAAATTTGAGCATGCTCGAAATAAACATGCTCATTATTAGCAATGTTTCGACACACATGCTACTAAGTAGCAATTGCTCAATAGTGGCATGCTTTCGTGTTAGTTATGAGCATGTGTAACTGTACTCTAACACCAAAAAATCAGTTTTTCGTCTGTCTGTTTGTTCCGGCTAATCTCTAAAAATTTCAAGCAAATCAGCAATTTTAACGAAAACAAGAACTAATTCTTGTATAAAACAAAAAATCCAGAATACAAAAAAAAAGTGGCAACACAGCACCGAACCCGCTACCCACCGCCTGACAGCGAGGTAGTACACGTCGGCCACGGCGCGCACGGAGTAGTCCGGCACGAAGGTGTGGCGCAGCAGCGCCTCCATGCTGATGTTCTGCAGCGACCCCATGGCTGACGGGGTGGGGGACTCCGCTGGGGGGATACCAACAAATACAATCTATCTATCAGCCCTTTTTAACGTCCCACTGCTGGGGGTGGGCCTCCCTCAGTATGAGGGGGATTAGGCCATAGTCCACCGCGCTGGCCCAGTGCGTGTTGGCGGACTGAGCATGTCTTACGAAAACTTGCAAGGTTCTCTCAGACATGCAGGTTTCCTCACGATGTTTTCCTTCATCGTAAACCAAATGGTGATCATGTTATAAATGATTCACACATGAAAATATCAGAGTGCGAGACCCGGATTTGAACCCGCATCACTCGGTTATACAAGCGAGCGCGTTACCACTGGGCCACCACTGCCTGAGGGACTCCGCTGAGGAATACAAACAAATAAATTGTAAACTCTATATAACAACACTCAAGGGACCGTGCATATTTTGACGTTATAGAGAGTTGTCGTTAAATAGAGAGAAGAAAAATGTGTATAGTAATGAAAATGTGAAAAAGAAAATGCTTATTTCATACTAGTGTTAGTAATTACATACATAAAAACAATTCTTATTAAAACGCTATTGCGTATAGTTTGTTAATTTCGTCTGACGTCTTTTGCTGCACCAGTCATTTTGATGCATTTTTTTACTTATTTTATTTATATCTTGCGATATTGAGGCATCTTGGTGATAATTTTGCTGCTTCCAGAGCTTCTTTAATGCACGGCGGAATTTTTACTAAATTTTGACAACTTAAAAAGTACCATTTATTATTTTATTGTTGTCGTTATTGAGAGTGGGTGTAATGTTAAATAAAGTGTATCATTGTATGGAAAACAAGCTAAACCAACCAACGCAAAGTGATTTTAACATTTAGGGAGTTTGTCGTTAAATCGAGTTACGTTTCATGGAGTTTACACTGTATATAAAAAGAAAGTGATGCGGGTTTGAACCCGGGTCTTTTCATGTGCAACGTGATTACCACTTGTCTTATGACGAAGGAAAACATCGTGAAACTTGCATTTCTTAAAGAACTGGCCGGAGAGTCCAGCAGTGGGACGTTCAAAAGAGCTAAGAGCTTATATAGCAAAATTTTATAATTATTGGGACACACTATATTTTTATTAGGTACACGCACTGGGCCAGCGCGGTGGACTATGGCTTGATCCCCCTCGTACTGAGGGAGGCCCACCCCCAGCAGTGGGACGTTAAAAAGGGCTGATGATGATATTTTTATTAGGTACGTTTTCACTATTAATATGGATTTTTCAAAGATGTGATAATTTCTCGCAATAAAAAGTACAAATATAATTGGTTCAGTGTTTTTTTCGAGCTATACAAAAAATCCTAAAAACTATAGATTTCAATAATAATTACTATACCAGAAATATGTAAGACACAGACTCGTATCAGTATGAATTTTATTATATGCATATGTCACTGTAAAATTGACAGATTTATTTTGGGTAAATTATAATCTATCAAAGAGAAACCGTCAAATTGTGAAATGGCATGCGACGGAACTGTGAAATTCAGTACAGTAGTTAGTTAGTTACTTAGTTAGTTATATTGTACTAGCTGACCCGGCAGACTTCGTACTGCCTCAATCGATAAATAAAAGACCTAAGCTTTTTTTTCATATTTATTCACCTTTTAAACCTTCTCTGGACTTCACAAATAATTCAAGACCAAAATTAGCCAAATCAGTCCAGCCGTTCTCGAGTTTTAGCGAGACTAACGAACAGCAATTCATTTTTATATATATAGATAGATTAGTATATAAAAATGCTTAAGTAATAATTCCCTTACTCCCCTGTACTTCACACTTGATAGCATAATAAGACTTAGATTAGTTTAGTTATTGTCATGCAGTTTTTAAATTGATATTATATTTTGTAATTAACGGTGTTTAGAATAAAATAAAATATTTTTTTTTAAAAAAGGACTTTTGAAAACACCTCATAACAGAACGCACCTCGCGCCCTGATCCATCGACAAGTTCAAAATCTCTCGAGATTGTAAAACGCGAAATTATAATCTAACGTTATTTACAATTTCGCAGTTCCACAGATGTTTTGCCATTATATAAACCATGCCATATCTCTTAAGCACACACACATGACACTCACCGACCCCAACGTTCTGCACCAGGGCCTGGACCCCGAAATAGGTGAAGGGCCCGGCCTCGAACACCAGGTTCTCCCTCCCCACCGTCACCTCCACGCGGCCCTCGAGGATCAGCACGAAGTAGTCCACCTGGGAAATAGATTATTAAGTGATGTCCTCCTGACAGATTCCGGCCACGGCGGCCAATCTCATTGAGAATACGACCGTTTGGAATAAAAGGGTTCCATCCAACATTTTTCTATATTTTGATTTTTTAACTTAAAAATGTTTCATGTGACCATAACTTTGTTCTCTAAACCTTTAAACGTCATCTATTGACCCTTAATGAATTAGCTGCATAAAAAAGTTCTATTTGTGAAATTAATGATTCAAAAAGTTGCATCTGAATCATGAATGTTAAAATCCAGATGGAACCATCTTATTCCAAACGGTCGAATAGCCATCTGCGTGGGACATATTATAGAGCACGAGTGTACGCGCAGACACAAGTGCACTCTCTATTCCTATCACTCTCATACACCGGTGGGACGACACGAGACACGACCAGTGAGAGATAAGGCGCAGGACCGACGGCTTTACGTGCTCTCCGAGGCACGGGGGTGAACCACCACCAACTTCCCAACTCCGGGCTGTTACCGAGGCTTACGAAACAAAAACACTCAATAACTAAACTTGGCCCGACCCGGGACTCGAAACCAGGCCCTCCTGGTGTGGGACCGTACATGCTAGCCACTACACCAACGAAGCAGTAAATTATTATTAACCTAAATACTAATATTATAAATGCGAAAGTAACTCCGTCTGTCTGTCTGTCGCTCTTTCACGCCAAAACTACTGAACCGATTTAAATGAAATTAGTTACACAGATTGTCTAGAGCCTGAGAAAGGACATAGGCTACTTTCAAAGGCGAAGAAATGATGTAAGGGGATGAAAGTTTGTATGGAAGTTACGTCATTTTTAAAGCTCGAAGCTTGAAACTCATTTTTTAAATCTTTTGATTAGATATAAATAAGTAAGACATTCAAAGTTTGTAAAAATTTTAAACTATAGAGGGCGCCTAGGGACCTAGGGACCTAGGGACTAGGTCCGTTACATGTATCTAATCTAATTAATAAAGTTTCAATATTTTTAAGCGGAACTCTAATTTTTGTAAAAAAATGCATGAATTACTCCTTATATCATTAGGGAGGTAGTTAATAGTCAGTAGACGTCCACTACAAACGTATTTTGCGACAGGGCCGGATTAGGGCAAAAGACTCTCGCAAATTTGTATGAAAGTCCTTCATTTTACATGCTAACTTTAAATTTGGCAGGCTCTTAGCGGCTAGTATAAATATATACATACGGCTTTTCCTTGTTGATACACATATGTACTGAGCTCTCTTTTGGTCTTCCCTTTCATTTTGATATAATGTATGACATCTTGCTTCAGGAGACGACGGAGCACCGTCTCCGATACTGTATCAGGTTTGAAGGCATCCACACCTGGGGATGAAGAAAATAAATAAATAAATATGTAGGAACATTATTACAACAGCGCCATCTAGTTTCATTTTTTTTTAATTTTAATTTTAAGTGGACTGTATATAAGAGAAGAGAGAATTAAAGGGGTACAGCGGGACAGCGAGAATAAAAGGACACCTACCTTGCTGGAGCTCTGCGTCAGGTCTCCTTCAGCGCCAACGATGATGACAGTAGCAGTTAGATAGCGATGGCGGTGATGGCACACATGAGGACACACACCACAAGGCACTCGAAAGTTCTATGCAAATTATAGCAGGCGCGCGGGTTACGTCTCGAGACTCAAACGGTGAATTGTGAACTACTGCGTATGATGACCCTTTTAGATTGCAGGCATGCATATATAGGAAGCGGGTAGAAATAAAATTATCTATAGGGGTTACTATTGGCGGAAACACCTAGGTGCCACTCACTAGTGCTGAGGAACTGGAAGGTGGCCAGCGTCAGCTGCGGGGAGATGTGGATGCGCTGGTTCTCATGCCGCTCTGCGAACGCCGCGAAGTCCTGGAGCTTGTTCTGCGGACGGTTGCGTTTACGTTTCGAACGGTTGTCCACTGGAAATATTGAAATAATAAATAAATATGTTGGGATATTATTACAACAGCGCCATCTAGTTCCGTGGTAAGCTACGTTACGTGCTTGTATTACGGATACCAGATAGTTGATATACTACACATATAACTTTTAAATACATACATATTATAAATACAAACACCCATGACTGGAGTACAAACATTCGTGATTAGCAAATGAATGCCCCCAGCGGGACTCGAACCCGCGACCGCTGGCGCAGAAAGTAGGGTCACTACCAACTGAGCCAAACGTGTTTTTATTAATATTATTTTAAAACTAGCAAATCCTCTTTGGTGGGTCGTTAGTTAAAATAAAATAAATATAGCTTAAGTTACTTATAATATTAGCTACTTGCGAGTGAAAGTCTTGTCTAAATCAGTCCAGGCGTTTTAAAGATTTGCCAGAACAAACAGACAGACCAAAATTTTAATAATTTAAATTTCGATGTAAGAACCATACATTTTTTCATATGCATTCAATAAAAAGCGGATAATTTGAAATTAAAAACTTATTTTTTTCACAATATTACTTGTTTTACACTTCAATTTTCTTTATATATCGTAGTGAATAAATATTTTGAGATATGAACACAGCGCCATCTAGTTCCATGGTAAGTAACTGGCTTGTGTTACGGATACCAGATAGTTGACACACTACATATTATATATAACTTTAAATACATACATATTATAAATATAAACACCCATGACTGGAGTACAAACATCATGCTCATCACACTTATAAATTCCCTCAGCGGGACTTAAACCAGCGACCCTGACACAGCAAGTAGAGTCACTACAAACTCAGTCAAACATACAAAACTAGGTACAACAATATGCTTACTAAACACATCAGTTTCATCCACAATCTCCGCCTGGATCATCTCCTCGATGACGTCCTCGAGGGTGACGAGGCCGATGGTCTCGTAGAAGGGGTCTCCTTCACCTTCGTTGTTGATGCGGTGGACGAACGCCATGTGACCTTTGTGTCCTGGGAGAAGTTTCCAAATAAACAACTAAAAAACACTATCTTTTCGGATTTTGTCCCGGATTTATTTAGACTTTTAGGTCTAGACTAGCGACTCACCCTCGCTTAGCTCGGGTTCGTCCATAGAATTTGTGCGAGCAAAGCTGCGGGTTCAGCTAGTAAATGTATACAAAAACTTGACAAATTATATACTTAAACCTTCCTCGAGAACCATTCACCATTTTCCATTGGTGAAAACAAGAAAATCGGTGCAGTTCCTTAATTTTTCCTTAAATAATGATTTAATAGACTAGTATTTTCCGCGGCTCCGCCCGCGTTTTAAAGACTGAAAACCAAGTTCTTAGACTTCACATACTATTATACCATGTGATATAGCCTATAGCCTTTTCCGATAAATAGGCTATCCAATATAATTTTTGAATTCGAATCAGCAATTCCTGAAACTTTACCAAACAAACAAACTCTTCAGCTTTATATTATTCTGCTGTTTTTATATTATTCTGTTTTGTCTGTTTTTGGGTACACCTACCTTCCTTGAACTGCCTGAACATGACATCCAGGGTGACGTCCTCGAAGACGAAGTTGCAGGGGTTCTGGTAGTACTGGCAGAGCGTGCGCAGCGGCGTGTTGTCGTCCGGGTCCACGAACGCCAGGTCCTTGATGAACAGCACCGTCACTATGTTGGTGCGGCAGCCCTCGTACACCGGGATACGGGAGTAACCTGAATATTTTTAGGACTTTAAAAAGCCACTTCTTATCATCCTGCAACTAGACCTAAAGTTGCCTTAACAACTATTATTTCTAATAAATAAATAACGAGCGACCCACCATCGCTCCAAGCAAGTACGTCCCTTCGAAAAGGAGAAAACCAATTTCCAAAGAACTTTGGGCCCTGTGTTATAGTGCTACAAAGTTGCTATATAATTTAAAAAATCGTAGACTATTCCAGAGCCCACTTCCCGGCCGTAGCTACGGCCAAGTTACTTAAATCGAGTGTTAAATGTGCAATTTTGATTAGGTTATGTGATTAGTATCCTTTTCTCAGAAATAAGATTAAGATATTTTCTCACAGTAAAAATATTTTATATATTGAAATTTTATTAAAATCTCTCCAGTGGTTTTCTCTTGGTGCATTCTCAGACAAAACCTTATAAAAATTCGGCCTGTGTTTCGATAATAACGACATAAAAAAATAATTAAGTTAGCATTTTAATATAGGTACTAAGCAAACCCGGCCAAATTAAAATATATTAAACCGTTTTTATAATTTTCTTATAAAATAAAAGTAGCCAAGTTGCTCCTTATAACATTAGCTATCTGCGAGTGAAAGTCCCGTCAAAATCCGTCCAGCCGTTTCAGAGATTAGTCGGAACAAACAGACAAATAATTTAAAAATCGTTTTATTGAAATAAAACTGCTGTAAAGACTTTTGAGCTTATTTTAGCGTCTTTACATGTGACAGCCTTGCATTAGAAATCGTTAAACCGAAGTTACCACGGCCGTGTTAATTAAATTTAAATGCGTGATGTGTTCATATTTGGGTATTTGTCACAATTTTACAGATTTAAGACACTGTGATTTCATCTTTAAAATTTTGAAATATTTTTGAAAATCTAGTAATTACAGAACAACGAAATGACAGTGGTAGCCCAGTAGTAAAGCGCTCGCTTAGGAAACTGAGTGACGTTGGTTCAAATCCGGGTCTTGCACCTTTGATATTTTCTTGTGCAAATCATTTCTAACATGATTAACACTTGTCTTACGGTGAAGGAAAACATCGTGAGGAAACCTGCATGTCTGAGAAAACCTAGCAAGTTTTCGAAAGACATGTGAAGATCTCCACTATGCACTTGGCCAGCATGGTGGACTATGGTCTAATCGCACTCATATTGAAGGGCAGTCCGAGCCCAACAGTGGGACGTTAAAAAGGGCTGTATACATCCAATTTACGGAACCCTCTATCACCAGATCACGACTCGCACTTGACCTATTTGTCATCACAATAGGAAATGCGTTCAGGCATATTGCAACTGGTCTGGCATATAACAAGACTGTCAAATATTTCATTAGCTATGTATAGAAATTGTTTACGGGACAGCGTTGGAAGACGTCCAAAGAAGTGGTATTTTGGAACGCCATCACTTATGGGTACAATTTTATGGTAAAACTAGGATGTTATGATCTGGAGTTTTAATTAATGATTAATTAATCACGTAATGACGTATGTGGTATCTTTCGAGTATTTTTATGGGACTAGAGTAGGAAGAAATGTTGGAGAAAAAAGGTAACTCATTATTACCTAAAATCGATAAAAAACTGACTATTTTGTGTATTTTTATATTAATTTCTTTTTATAAATGTTTATAAAAAATCTAATTGTTTCCAAAAATATTCATCTTACAAATTTATTTCATATAACATTAGTGTTAAAGCATAAAACTAAAGGGGGTTTCTAAACAATACCCTTGACGATACATTTGGGTCAGTTTGTAGTGGTCATGGGTTCGAGTCCCGCTAAGGGCATTCATTTGTGCGATCAGCACGAATGCTTTCGATTTTTATATTCATAATATGTATGTATTTTAAGTTATATGTGTAGTGTATCAACTATCTGGTATCCGTAACACAAGCCTCGTTAATGTCCCAACATATTTAAATTTAATACCCAATATTTAAAACGGAAAATAACAGGCAAATTCATACATTGAGTGAAAAGCATTAGTTTAATTAGAAGATGAAATGTTCTTGAAAATTCAGTCAAGAGTCGTTTCAATACATTTTGTGCTAATTAGACATAATAGGAGTGGAAGGTTGGAATGACACTTGAGTGTTGTACGATCGGCAAAAATAATGTCGAATGTTATTTACTAGTGATTCACCCTCGATACTTTGGGTTCGATTCCTCAGTAGGTCAGTATATTTATTTATTACTATGCTTTCCCGCAGCTTCGCTCGCGTTCTAAAGGCTGGAAACCAAATTCTTTTCGGTGTCCCTCCCCCCTCGCCACCGCCGTCTTGCACGCGTTGATTATTATTTTGTTGAGGAGTTATTCATTGAGATCAAATGATGCCAAGAGAAATTTTGTTCAAAATTAAATACTTGTGATGAATAACTTATTTATTTAGGTAAAGATTAATATCATGTTTATAAAAACACTTTCGCAAATAATGCATTTTCTTAAAACAAATTTGATAACCATAAAAAAGGTTACAGCGAGTCAACCTTAAAAGATAGACGTATGCTATCGCGGACTTTTTTTTAGAACTTTTAAGGATTAACAATTCCGTCATAAGTAATTTTTGCATAACTTTAACCGTTTACGCAGCGCACGAACATGAACAATAGGAACATACAACGGTCTCAGAGAGACAAAAATTCAAGAGCCTCGGTATTGGTAACAATGACTATTTCTATTAGATTTTCTAAAAAGTATTCAATGAACAGATTCGACTCACAATTTTATTATGTATATATATATATATAGTATTAGTACATAGTACTGGATGACCGAGCTAAGCTCGGTATTTTTAAGAATAATGTTATTATTATTCGCCAATAGATGTCGGGAAGAGTCATTTTTTTCTGTTTAAGTGGCAATATTGGGCTACCCAAACGATTTTATTTTCTTTCAATAAAAAAAAATAAGTTTATGTTTAAGTTGACTATCGATAAAGTTGATTATTGAAAACACGAATAAAACAACATTTTCTGAAAATGAATCCTAGCTAGATCGATTTATCGCCCCCCGAAATCCCCTGTATACTAAATTTTGTGAAAATCGTTTATATTTTACAGATTATATATGTATTATATATATATATATATATATATATATATATATATATATATATATATATATATATATATATATATATATATATATATATATATATATATATATATATATATATATATATATATATACAAGAATTGCTCGTTTAAATATATAAGATATAGTTTTTCTTAATTTTGGTTTTTCAACAACTATATTCAGTATTTATGACGTCGTTCGGAACACAATCCGTAAGCATGTACTTTAACTAAGCGTTATATTCGATGTCTGCGCGAAATTCATCGGTTTGGCTTTCTAATTTAGCGTTCGTGTTATCGTTTAAAGTAAATTTTGTACGACCTCCGACAACTACTAAATACTTATTTCTGGTATGTTTTTGCCATACTAGAATTCTCTTCAGCCCTTTTTAACGTCCCACTGCTGGGAGTGGGCCTCCCTCAGTACGAGGGGGATCAGGCCATAGTCCACCGCGCTGGCCTAGTGCGAGTTAACGGATTTCACATGTCTCTCGAAAACTTTCCAGGTTCTCTCAGACATGTAGGTTTCCTCACGATATTTTCCTTCACAGTAAGACAAGTGGTAATCATGATACAAAATGATTCGCACATACAAATATCAGAGGTGCGAGACCCAGATTCGAACCCGCATCAAACTTCGCTTGAAACCACGTTGTTGGTGATGTGCCAAATTTGGAAATTTAAACTATTATCGTACAAGTAATTTTGTATGAGACATATTTCGTTTGTTTACAATCTCGAGATCCCCAAAATTTTTCCTCTTCTCAGTAAACGTAAGACTAAATTAGTTAAAACAAAGCATTTTTATGTTTTTACTAGCAAACCCGGCCCACCGGTTGGGATATATATTTAGGGTGCTTCATTTGGGACGATTATTTTTTTCTCACTTCATTGACGAAATATTGTTTTAAGCATAAAAAAAAAATTCCCACCAAAAGATGGCTCTTAATTGCAATTTTAAATTATACTCGCTGAATGAATTTAGTTTTCCCATATAATTAACTAGTAAAAGTATTTTTTTTTTTGCTTAAATTATCTATAGCATCCTTCCTCTTTAAAAGCTCTTACAGCTCATTTCCAATTTATGAGCTATCTCGCCAGTAAAAAAATGTATTTCCGATTCTTGGTCAAAAGTCGAGGTTTTTCGATTTTTTCTCCTAAACTACTGATCGGTCACCAAAATTGCAAAAGACCTTTTTTGTGAAGAATTCAATTTTCTACAAGATAAATGGATAGGCGAACCCTTCAAATGAATTGTTTCTGAGATACATTAACTTAATTACAAGAAAACAATAAATAACATTTTCCTCTCGTAATTTTTATATATTAATTTATTTCATATATATATATTTCGTCAATGGCACTCCATTATATACATTAATTACTAATATACATTATAGTATTTATATCGTATTCACTTTAGAACTGCCTCGATGGTGTAGCAGCCAGTATGTGCTGCTGCACATCCGGAGATCCTGGGTTCGAGTCCCAGTTTAGGCCAAGCTTAGTTATAAATATCTTTATATTCTAAACATTTTAACTTACCAGATTTAATAATTTCCGACATGGTCTCAAAGTCTAGAACAGAAGTTATGGGCAGCATGAAGACGTCTTCGAGTTTTGTCATCACATCTGACACGGTCTTCTTGCGCATCTCCAAAGCTCCAGATATAATGTTCACTTCGTCCTTGTCCAAATCGTTCACTCCAGTTGTAACCTGGATGAATAGAATCTGATGTATTATTGGGTAATATCTTTCGCCCGCGGCTGAACTTGCGTATTATATTTATGTATCCTTACTTATATTATAAATGCGTAAGTAACTCTGTTTGTCTGTCGCGCTTTCACACCAAAACTACTGAATCGATTCAAATAAAATTTGCTACACAGATAGTCTGGAGCCTGGGAAAGGACATAGGCTACTTTTCATGGCGAAAAAAGGGCTGTAAGGGGTTGAAATAGGTGATGAAAGTTTGTATGGAAATTACGTCATTTTTAAAGCTAGAAGCTTGAAACTTATTTTTTAGTCTTTTGATTATTTATAATAAGTAAGACATTCAAAGTTTGTTAAAATTTTATCCTAAAGGGAGTACCTAGGGACGTACCCGGGCGAAGCGAGGGTGAGTCGCTAGTATTCAATACTTCTGTAGTAAGGATTGCAACGTAGTAATAGGTAAACTTTCTATATAAATGTATCTAATAAGTGAAAGGTCGGTCACTCTCATCACGAAATATAGAAAACCAGTTGACGAACAAAAAGATGTTTGAAAGATGTTTAAAGGTGGTACTTTATAGGTAGTTAGTAGACGTCCGCTAAGAACGGATTTTGCGACACGGCCGGATTAAGTCCTTCATTTTTTGTACTAAAAGTTTATTTAGCCGGGGAACACCCAGGGATGAACCTGAGCGAAGCGAGGGTGATTCGTTAGTACATTATATAATAATATTCTGAGTAAAATCTGTAAAATTAATTTTTTTTGGAAAATCTTATTGAAATCGATAGTAATCTGTATATATACAGAGGCAATTGAATTAGCATTTTTGACCGTCTGTCCTGAACCTGATCACTGAACAGAGTCTGTCTTTTGAAGAGAATCTTATTTTATATAGTATATCAAAAGTTAAATGATAAGACTGTGTTGCCACATTGTATATGGCTTGCTTCTACTTTGTCCACCTGTGAACATCTTTCTCTTAAGCACATTAATAAGACATTCATAACACACGTGTTATCATTGCCAAAAATGTAAGTTAGCGTACGGTGCATGTCTTGGCTTGATGCCATCATGTTTTCTAAATCAGAAGTCATAAATTCGATTCCCGCGAGTAACAAAAAGTATATAGTAACATAGCTTTAGATACATTTATTTATAAGTCTTGTCGGCCTCTGAAAATTAAAAAAAAATGCGGACATATTGTATGTATTTATAATATTACTAGCAACTCATCCCTAGATACGGTTTCTGATGTTGACCCGGACAACCAGCTAACATCATCATAATTTGTTTAGTGGTTTTTCGTGATGACGACAGACAGACGGACGAAAATTCTAAAAACTATAAATTCGTCATGTATTTCAATAATAATGGCTATTAAATATAATGTAGAGATTCGACTAAGTTTGAACCGTTAAGTATTATAATATGCGTTATAATGAACAAAAATAAACTTTTATTGATTTGTCTGTTTGTTCGCTCACTCTTAGTAACTACCAGTAACATTTGTAAAAATTTTTTTGCATATCTGATTTATCGAGAAATAATATACAGTCCAACACCACTTTGAGAACCTTATACATAAATAAAATACGCAAAGTCTCGCGCAAAAGCTAGTCGTAAAAAGGCAATTCATCTAGCTATAGCGACTTAGACATTTCTTTAAAAAAGAAAAGGTGGCAAAAAGACGAAGTTACGTGACTATATGAATGGGTCAGTGCACACAATTTGTATGATCAATACAAACCTAGAGGCCAGAGCCGCATTCATAATGTTGTAGTCCCGGGGCAATTAGGGAAAAATATTTATAATATTATTTAGCCTAGTCACTTGGTTTGAGAAAAAGGGTTATATCGTAAAATGACTCGGAAAGGAGATATCGTCAAAAAAATGCTTTTAGACGGCATTTTTCCAATATGGCGGCGCGAGCATAGCAAAATTAAAAAAAAAAATAATTTTCAATACTCCCGGAAATTTACGGAGATTTACCTAATATTGCCGTAAAATTTAGAAGACCTAGAAATTTTTACTGTGGGGTTTCTAGGGCTCTACCCCGATTGCCTATCCTTCAGCTTTATACATTCCGCGGGGCACTTAATGGGTTTCACTATAGTTTTTAGTCGATAACACAGCATGATTAATGCATGGGGCAGTAATCCATGGCGAAAAATGGCATCAAATGTAGTCAAAAGCATTGAATATTTTCTGTAACTAGATATACTTTCTTACAGATGAATCAAATCTCCTAACTGATAGCACCCTCAAAATTAAAAAAAGAGAAGACTTTTTTTTTAAATTGCCAATCACTATGGAGGAATGTGTTGTCGAGTGAGTTTAAAAGTCCCCTGTCTATTGACTGCCCCTAATATAGGTTTCGTATTAAAATTTAGTACAAAAATTTAATTTCGGGAAGGAAATATTACATTTTTATCTGCCCCACTTATCTCTTTCTGTATCTAAGGGACCCATTATACAGATTAAACATATAATGCTAATATTTGATTTTAAATCACTTAGGTACTCTTTTGTCTAGACCTAGATACTAATTTGAGCTATAAAGATATAATGTGGGCATAATCTGCCCCATGATGGGTTTCACCTACCTTTACCAACTCCTTGAGTCTCTCCCGGTTGTAAACATTGCCTATCTCTTCCCCTAAGAAGTAGTCTAGAAGCTTGCTGACTGGAAACGCTAGTGGCGCTGTTAGTGCCATGACCGCCTGAAAGGAAAAGTAGTGTCGGTTCGACTTCCGGTTTTGGTTATTAGACTTTGAATTCAACTTTAACACTTCACTTTTAACTTTAAAAATTTTACAAAATATATCGTTCAAAATTAATACTTTTTAATTTTTATATTAGATCCTCTTTGAAATATAACGAAAAAAATTATTGTTCGTTTTAATTATTAGCTTATAGTGTCAACTCCAAATAGTGAAGCACAAAAATCAACTTTTAACGAATTAATTTAATCGACTATTAATATAAGCTTCTTTATAATAATTAGTTTCACGATTTACTATTTTTATTTATTATTTTTTTCCAACTAACCATAAATATATTACAACATTTACTCCACGGGATTCGAACCCACAACATCTAATGCAAACTCAGCACCAAAATTTTTTTCACATTAATTTATTAGAGAAACGCTGAAAAAAAAAGAAAATCAAATGACTTTGACCCACTCACCTTCGTAATCATAATACTCTTGGCCCCTACCATCAGTCCGTGTCTCGAACATATTGCTTGAGGTGTAATCTCACCGAGTAAAACGATAGCGAGTGTAGAAAATATCACAGCAAACAAACCAGACGTTAGTTCATCCAATAGTATAGTAAACGTTGAATTAACAGCCACGTTGCCGAGCAAGATGCTGCATAGCAAGTAGTTCCCATGATCTCGAACCGGCATGATCGCTCTCGCGTACTTTCTCTCTTGCTCAGTGCCAGTGTTGGATATAATTTTAAGCTCAGTCCGATCTAGGGACATGAGTCCTAGGTTCAATCCCGAAAAAAGTGCGGAGAACATCAAACAAACTAAGATAAGCGTCAACGACACCCATAAAGGCAACAACTTGTTATGTGTAGCTAAGACTTTCCAGTGTTCCGTGCCTTGGTGTAAATACTTTTCTTCATCCTTGTATGGATCACTGATTCCGGGTTTCAAATTTTTCGCGCATATATAAATTTTTGTAGCTAGCAGCGGCAATGGAGCTTTTATTTCGAATAAGGCGGACCTCGCTGTGACAGAACCTTCTTTCGCCTGAAAATGAGTTGCGAGTGAGTTTGAAAACATCAGTACGTGATGCTATTTGGGTCAATGTTAGTAATCGCGTCTTTACGTTTTCTCGATGAAAGAATGTATTATGTAACTTTTTTAATGAGATTATTTTCTTGAACGTTTTTTTAGCGAAAAATATTTTCGTAGCATAGAATGCCAAGTCATTCTCTAAGGCAGCAAAAAACCAAATTTACTTCTACCACATCACAAACAGAGAGACAGTCTGTGAGTTTATACGCAATTGCTTAGAAATATCCTACTTAATATAATATTATAAATGCGAAAGTTTGTGAGCATGGATGTTTGTTACTCTTTCACGCAAATACTACTGAACCGATTACGATGAAATTTGGTATGTAGGTAACTGAAGACCCAGAATAACATATAGGCTACTTTTTATCCCGGAGTTCCCGCGGGATTGACTCCTAATATTTAAAAAATTAACGGGGGCGAAGCCGCGGGTACTGCTAGTATCTTATAATTTGTTTGTTAGGCTGTCTGTATCAAGTCAACAAAATCAACCTCTGAGACGTCAAATATCTTAGTCTCTCGCATGACCAAGTGCGCTGTAAAGTATGAAAACGTCGGGAACCAAAAATCTAAATGAATCCGTGACAAAAACCAAAAGGATAGGAAACATTTATAATGTCAAATATGCCCGTAAACCAAAGTAAATTATTATAGAAATATATCTGGTACATTTTTTTAGAATAAAAGGTTTTCCACCTTCCTTATTCTTTACGGTGGTTAAAAAAACTATATAGATATAGTATATTACGATAAAATAATAATAGTCAAATTGTGAAATCCTATCAAAATCAGTTCAGCGATTTAAGCCTAAAAACGTAACACACAGACTATCTTTCTTATTCATAATATTAGTAGATACGGAAACAGATTTACTTGGAAATGCCTGTTTATCGCGCTACATGTTGTAAAGACGATAATAATTATAAAAGATTTTTTTCCTACATTGTTATCTGAGCGACAAAAACGATTGAGGTAAGAATTATGGCGTAGTTAGTCGCGACTAAGTACCGGTTATTTACACAATATTATTGCACAAATAGTGAACTAAGCAAAAAATAAAATATATAAAATAATGTTAACAAAGGAGAACTGAGAGATAAATAAAAAAATGCGTTGGGACATTGACTCAGCACCATCTAGTTCCATGGTAAGCTACGAGGCTTGTGTTATGGACACCAGATGATTGATACACTACACATATTATAACTTTAAATACTATTATAATTATAAACCATGACTGGAGTACTAACAATTGAGTACTCAACAAATGAATGCCCCCAACGGGACTCGAACCCGCGACCGCTAATGCAGGGTCACTACAATCTGAGAGAGATTAGTCGTCGCTAATATAACGTATTACGTCAGCTACACCTTCTCTTTCTCTTCTCAGTCTCTATTCTTCTCACTCTACTCTATTTCCAAAGCGTGTACTCACCATATATTCTCCTTTAAGCAGAAACTTGCACGGTTGGCCATACTGCAGCACGTCGTGCGTGAACGCGATGACTGTTCTCTCACTTAAGCCCTGACCGAAGAGTCTAGAGAATTTAAATAACTATAATGATCAGGCCTTTGTTCAGACAGCTAATTATTTAAAGTAGTAAGTCCATAATTTTTGTACAACCTCCCCCACACCCTTGCCACTGTGTTTTGTGTTTTACTAATTTTTTTTCAACATCTCTAATTTTTTTCACTTTTTATAGGTATTTTTTTAATATTTTCGATATTCCCTTTGGGGGCACAGCGTGCCCCCTCGCATGCTCTCACAAAAAAAGGCCTGATAATAATACTATAAAATATAAATACTTATAATTAAAGTTCTTATTGAGTCGAATCTGAACATTAAACAATATATTTCCACCGACTTCTAAAAAGGAGGAGATTCTCAATTCCTATGGAAATATAGGTACTTATTTTAATCGTAACAAAGGCCGAATCTATAGTTTTTAGAATTTTTGCCTATGTCTGCATCACGAGTAAACCACTGGGTAGATTTTGATGATTTTTTTATAATAAATTACTGGTAAGCCAGGTCAGTAGTCAGTATATGATACTTTTTACTGCGGGAAAATATCTTATCTCTTCAGAAATGTAAATAAAAATAATAATATTAATAATGTATTGTAGAATTATTCTTCTTAACAAATAAAACACGTATAACTTACCTCAATATAACTTTACTATCAGACAAAACACTGGGTATTCCATCCTCTATGATTTTCGGCTCCTTATCCGAATCCTCAACCCTCAAACCATCGATATCTATCGGCACCCCATCACTTCTGACCACAGACCAATCTCCAATTTGTCGATCAGCTGTAATCCCATCACTAGCGTTCTCATTTTGGAACAAATAATCTAATTTAACTTCATCTACGTTTTTGCTTTTGACAATCTCTCTTTTCCGTCTATCGGTTAACAATTCAAGATCGATATTTTCGATTTTAATGCCATTATAATTTGTATCGATTTCCGCGTTTTGTACATCACTAAGGGGTATATATTTATTATTTATGAACACTTCTATATCGTTGGCTTCGTCTCTGGTCGGTCTGGGGACGTTTGGTAGATAATTGACATCGGTATCATGGGAGAGATCGGCCCATTTTGTGCTTGCTTCTTGTAAACTACTTTGGTTATTATTATCTTCTTTAAATTCTAATCTGTGAACAATTATAGGTTCTAAATTACAAAAAACTAACTAATATTTTATACTTGCCAATTTCATTTGTAATAGTTTTTGAAATGACTTATTTCTAGATAAAAATGATAAAAAAATCCGTAGTAAAATAATTCAAATTTATACCTTGCGTATAAGATATTCTAAAGGCTTAATTGACAAGAGTTTAGATTTAAAAAAAATCAATGAACATGTTGGGACATTGTCACAACAGTGCCATCTAGTTCCGTGGTAAGCTACGAGGCTTGTGCTACGGATACCAGATAGTTAATACACTACAAATATAAATTTTAAATACATACATATAGGCGCTGAAAGTAGGGTCACTACTAACTGAGCCAAACGTGTCGTCATAGCTTTTCAGAGGTAAGCCCGACGAACTAAGGTCGACGACTCGCTTAGTTTGAAGCGATGAAGTCGTGTATACGAGTTCTCCTGAGGGAGTTAATTTGTGTGATGAACACGAACATTTATACTTCAGTTATGGGTATACGTGTAGTGTTTCAACTATCTGAGAAGTGGGATCCATAATACAAGCCTCGTAGCTTACAATGGAACTAAATGATTTTGTGATGTCCCAACATTTTTATTATTATTATAAACTTCCAGTCCTACACTGACTGTATTTTAATGTTTATAATTTATTAGCAAACCCAGCCGGCTTCGCTCGGCGTAAGTAAAAATAAAACGGTTTTTATAACTTTCTAATAAAAAAAGTAGCCTAAGTTACTCCTTATTATATAATTTGCTATCTGCGAGTGAATGTTCCTTCAAAATCAGTCCAGCCGTTTCAGAGATAAGCCGGAACAAACAGACTAACAGACACTTCAATTTTATTTATTTGTACTTATGTACTGACAATTAATTACTTATAAAGGTCTAATTAATTAAAGCAAATTATATCATTAATTAACATATATAAATTAATAATTTCATTCATGAATGGCGCGTGACGAGATCGTGACGCATTTGGCACAGTAGGTAAATATTACACGTGGTTAGTCAATAGTAAAATTCCGAGTTCCTCCCTGTTCACTTAACATTGTGTATGTGTGTGTGTGTCTGTCTGTGCGAGTATGTCTGTGTGTGTAGGCGTATGTGAATATATGTGTGTGTGTGCGTAAGAATTATGTTAAGATCGACTGAGTTACAAAGCAGGTGTCGAACTGCTAATATAATAATAGCAAAGCCTATGAAACATAGTCAGCCAACGGACGTGACAGCCCAAGCTGCCATACACTCGCTTGGGACATTAGTGGCAGCTTGGGCTGTCATGTCCGTTCGCCGACTATAAGTTAGTACTACATTGTTATCAACTATTTTACACACGCAAAAGTCGCTCACATAAGCTGGTTTCATTTTATTCAGATATTAATCGATGTCGAGTTGTCTGACTGTGTCTGGCTCAGGGCCAAGGTTGTCTTAATGAAGTGCAGAATAAACAGAGCGTAAATACCTAATATGGAAAGCAGAGTTTGAATTAATCTATGATATTCTCAAGTATCCGAAAGTCACGGGTTCACACATCCGTAGAAGCGAGAATCGACATGTTCTAGATATATGAATTTGAAGACACGTTTAGCTCAGTTGGTAGTGACCCTACTTTCTGCGCCAGCTGTCGCGGGTTCGAGTACCGCTAGAGGCATTGATTTGTTGAGCACGAATGTTCGTACTCCAGTCATGGGTGTTAATATTTATAATATGTATGTATTTAAAATTTATATGTGTAGTGTATCAACTATCTGGTGTCCGTAACACAAGCCTCGTAGCTTACCACGGAACTAGATGGTGCTGTTGTAATAATGTCCCAATATATTAATTATTTATAAAATTGAATGATAGGTAAGGGAGACTCCACAGTAGTAGCAAATTGGTAACACGTTTGCTTGAGAAACAAAGTGCAATGGATTCAAATCCAGGGTCTCGTAACTCAGATATTTTTATTCGCGAAAATAATTACTTGACGACACGATTGGCTCCGTTTTTTAGTGACCCTGCTTGCTGTGCGGTCGCGGGTTCGAGTCCCGCTGTCCTACATCTTGCTAGCACTCTCATTATAGTATGCAGATGTAACACATACAAACACACTACCGAATTTTGTGATATAAGTAGTGTGAACTTTTGCCTATTTAGAGAAAGAATTTACGAAAATCAATAGAGTCTAGACAAAGCGATTTGGCAATGTGTTGTCTATCATTCACATTGCAAAAGTACCTACTTAGTAGTTATTCTACGTTCATATATGACTGTAATCAGCCCTTTTTACCGTCCCACTGCTGGGCACGGGGCTCTCTTCAATACGAGGCGGGTCAGGCCATAGTCCACAACGCTGACCAAGTGCGGGTTGGCGGACTTCACATGTCTTTCCAAATCTTGCTAGGTTTTCTCAGACATGCAGGTTACCTCACGATGTTTTCCTTCACCTTAAGACAAGTGGTAATCATGATAGAAATGATTCGCACATGAAAATATCAGAGGTGCGAGACCCGGATTTGAATTCGCATTACTCGTTTATTTCAGCGAACCCGTTACCACTGGGATGCCACTGTATTTTATTAGTACATTTAAATAATATTCAAGTGTCTGTTTGTAATTTCAAATTAACATCTTTTCACTAAATGCATATGAAAGTATATACTACTGGTAAAAATATTTTTTTTTAATTTTTGTCTGCCTGTCTGTTTGTTCCGACTGGGCCCATTTTGACGGGACTTTCACTTGCAGATAGCTAATTTTATAAGGATTCAGGATTGACTTAGGCTACTTTTAACCGACTTCAAAAAGGAGGAGCTTATATTTTATAAATTTCATTAGCGGAATCCGTGGCTTCGCTTCGCTGACGGTAATCCTACGGACAAACCCGAGCGAACCGAGGGTGAGTCGCTAATCTGATATATGAATAGATTTTAATTTACTACCTCGGTGGTGAAGTGGCTAGCATATACGGTTGCACACCGGGAGGTCCCGTGTCGAGTCCCGGGTCGGGCCAGGTTTAGTTATTGAGTCTTTCTGTTTCATAAGCCTCGTAACAGTCGTAAGCCTTAGCAACAGCCCGGAGTTGGGAAGTTGGCGGTGTGTCACCCCCGTGCCTCGGAGAGCACGTAAAGCCATCGGTCCTGCGCCTTAGATCTCACTGGTCGTGTCGAGCAATTGTCCCACCGGAATATGAGAGTGAAAAGGAACAGAGAGTGCTCTTGTGTTTGCACATACATTCATGCAGTCTCAATGAGATTGGCTGCCGTGGTCGTAATCCGCCTGGAGGACATTATTATATGCATAGAATAAGAGTTTTATAATTTCTTTTCATAAGCAATTACAGATCATTCAGGACACCGGCAGCCTGCTTGACTATTGGGACGCCCTGGGGTGGACAGACTAACGCATTCAGCACAAGCTCACGCACAACGGGCATCTACTGCCTAAGTGCGGAAACCAGCCGTGCAAAGAAGAAGAAGAAAGAAGAAGAAGCAATTACAGCATCAAATCTAAGATCTTACATAACTAAAATAAACAAACTAAACGCAGAGAATACGTATTTATTTGTCGTTATGTGGCGATTTTATCTCATCCCGCGTCATTGTTGTTAGATACAATTGTACGGATTCGAATAGCCTTTGTTTATCCCTTAATATCGACCTAGAAATCAAGTAATGAGATCTTTTTGTCCATTTACTTGCAAAATGAATCTGTACATAATTTACAAATGAAGTATTAGTCTGTAATGTAAAAACCATTTAATTTAAATACTTACATTTGAAAGTGTATACGCTAATTTTACGAGTTTGTTTGTTCTGCCTTATCTTCGAAACGGCTGGACTGATTTTAACGAGACTTTTACTGGCAGGTAGCTGATGTTATCAGAAGTAAATTTGTTAGCTTTTGAGACAAAGGATTAGCGTTAGAGTTAGAAAAACATTAAATTATCTAAAACATACATAAATGTTATAAAATAAAATTCTAGCTCGGTTGCATTAAAAAAATTTTGAAAAATATTCATTATTATAGATACAAAATGTGCGAATCATTTCTATCATGATTACCACTTGTCTTACGGTGAAGGAAAACATCTTGAGGAAACCTGCATGTCTGAGAGAACCTAGCAAGTTTTTGAAAGACATGTGAAGTCCGCCAACACGCACTGGGCCAGCGCGGTGGACTATGGCCTGATACCCCTCGTACTGAGGGAGGCCCGTGCCCAGCAGTGGGACGTTAAAAAGGGCTGATGATGATGATAGATATAAAGACCAAAACTATCGTGGTTATCCGGGTCAAGATATAGGATAGTTTTTACTGCAGGAAAACATCATACCTCTGAGAAATCTATACTAACGTACGCAGAGAACGAAACTGGGAGGAGAGAGGCTGATTCACCCCGGCCTTATAAGTTATAACAATAAAAGTCTATAATAACAATAAAACGATCGATCTTAGAATATCTTTCAATCTTAGAACTCATTATGTGATATCAATTTGTAACTCATACCTATACCTATACCTATTACAACGAAAATTACCAGTGTTCACTTCATTTGTTTTAATTTGACGACACATTAGGCTCAGTTGGCGGTGACCCTACTTTCTGCGCCAGCGGTCACGGGTTAGAGACCCGCTGAGGGCAATCATTTGTTGATGATCCCCCTCGTATTAAAGGTAAAAGGAAGGTCAGTGCCCAGCAGTGGGACGTTAAAATGGCTGAATACCAAAAATAAGGACCGTAAACATCGATTTTGCTATTGGCGTTGATATCGACTGACATACATACACACAAATATACTGTTTTACAATGGCATATATCTATATAAATAGCACATAAAGCAGAATATAATAATAACTATAACTCGCCATGTGTTTGCAGATCACGTCATAACGCCTTAACTTTTATGAATCTTTGCGTTTCTATCTCGTCCAAGGTCCGCAATAAAAAATATCTTACGACCGAAAACAATTTATATCACAACCCTTCTGCTCTAGTGGTCAGAATACGTATTCTCTTGTGTTAATGCCAGGGATCGTGGGTTTGATTCCTAAGGAGACAACGTACGACCGCTGGGCAGGGGCCTCGCATCAAGAAGATCAAGTCAAAGACCACTTATAACTGGCTTATTATGATTTGACGAATGTCGCTTGTCTTACAAAAGCACTGTTTTTTTATTAGAATGAGAATTAATGTTTCCTTACAATCTTTCCCTTCACCGTAAGGCAAGTGATAATCATAGTAAAAATAATTCGCAATTACAATATTAGATGTGTGCGACCCGGGAATCGAATCTAGTAGGTTTCCCAAGCGAACCATACTTCCCACTGTCTTATTGTATTAGCAATAAAAGTATTTATAAGAAACGAGGTTCTTATTATAATTATATCAGTTTTTTTTTCAAAATCAGTTATTACCTGGGATGTAGAAAATTTTACTACGTAAAAACAAATACAGCATGGGACCCTTTGAGACCGTAGTCTTCGTGGGCAAAACGACTAAACGACAAAAACGACTTCGACTAAGACTCGCGTTTAAATACACAAAAAAAATTACATTCGTATTAAGTTGTTTTTTTTAAGTCGGGCAAAGTCTTTCATGTAGTTCGCTTCCACTTCGGTAATTTCACCCTTAGATACGTCTTTACCTTGACCTATACAGGGGTGCGATTGTGTACTCCATTCAATACACGAGGCACACAAAATTGCGATGTTTTAGAATAAATGTCAGAAAAAACACATTATCAGGTCAATATTATAGGAATACAATCAATTCTCACGGCTCTGCCCGCGTTCTAATCAGTATTAAAAAATACGGATTGGTGGAAGAAGGATGAAAATTTAGGGTTATATGTATTTTTCGATGCCTAATCATAAAATAGAAAAACGGAGGCAGTGGTAGCCCAGCGGTAACGCGTCGCTTGTATAACCGAGTGATGCGGGTTGAAATCCGGGTCTCGCACCTCTGATATTTTCATATGCGAATTATTTCTATCTTGATTACAACTTGTTTTACGGTGAAGGAAAACATCGTGAGGAAACCTGCATGTCTGACAGAACCTAGCAAGTTTTCGTAAGACATGCTCAGTCCGCCAACACGCACTAGGCCAGCGCGGTGGACTATGGCCTGATCCCCCTCGTACTGTGGGAGGCCTGTGCCCAGCAGTGGGACGTTAAAAAGGGCTGATGATGATGATGATAAATCATAAAATAGTAAAAAAGAAAGAATTTGGTCTTAAAATAAAAAAAAACCTGCAGTAGAAGACCACCCCTTATCACCTAGGGGAATAAAAAATAGCCTAGGAGTTCGATAACAAACACCGTGACACGAGATTTTTATATATTAGATTATCCAACGTAGTAATATGTAAGTACAATAAAAAACTAAAGTCATTCTGCTAGTTTGTAACGTTTTCACATTTGAACCGCTGAGCATATTTTGATGAAATTTAGCTCATTATCCGGGTATACGTATAGAATACTTTTTATAGTGGAAAAATATCTAATTTCTGAAAAAATTACTTGTCATTAAAAGAAATCTAGGGACAAAAATGAGCGAAGCGAGGGTGTGCCGCTAGTAGTAGTATAGGTACAATTGTATACATGTATTGATAGAAGGCGATGCCTACCTCGCGTAATGGGTCAAGGCAATAAAACAAAATATGTTAATGTATATTTAATTAATATGCTAAGTACTATTATATAATATGTAACACTAGCGACCTATCCTTGCTTTGCTCGAGTCCATCCCCATTAGGTAACCTATCTAGTATCTATACACACCTATATAAATTGTGAAACAAATCTGTACATTGAATATTTTTTTAAAAATCATACTAAAATACTAAATAGTAATTATTACGATAAATATTGCCATCTCCTGCTAATTTACGCTAGGATGTTGAGCTTTTTTTTTAATGTTTTTTTATGGCAATAAATGATTTTTTAATTATTTATTTATTTATTTATTTATAATAATGAGTTTATAGTACTCAGTGTCTGTCTGTTTTGAACGCATCACGAGAAAACTAATGGACATATTTTGATAAAATTTCGTATGATTTTCTTGACCCAAATAACCAGTTATCAAACTGGTTATTTGGGTCAAGAAAATTTAAAAACTGAAGGAAAATGTTTTTTTTTTGTAAGGTTAAACCTAACATATAGTATATAACCTTAATATATAACCTATTAATTATCATTACTCTGTGCGTTTCAATAAAAGTATTAACATTTTTGTCTGAAGAAGTAGTTAAGACAACCGCTTATTAATTTTATTATAACACGCACCCCTTCACGTTCTTCATTACACGCAGTAATAACTAACGAGCGATGACGTCATACAGTGAAATCTAATATCCTACCTTCTTTTATCACGAGAGAGTACATTTTTCTATACATATAATAAAATTCTACGTCGAATCTGTGCATTAAATATTTTTTGGATATCCTTATTGAAGTAGTCATTAATATCGATAAAGAGCACGCGCGAACAGCGAACTTTTGATCGGCCGATAGTTTGGTCGGGTAAGCGCGCACACTGGCCCGACTAAACTGTTGGGTTTGTTGGGGACATACTATCGGCCGACACCTCTTAGCCTAGGATCCCACCGCAAGTTTACTACATTATTTTATTGAAATCTATTTTAATAAATTATTATTTAAAATACGAGAATAGGGTTTGGTTCAGGTTGCCATATAAAATTTGGTCACTAGTATTTTTAATTAAAATAATATTATATAAAGATTTCAATCAAAAACGCGAGGAACGTAGTAATTTTGCGATGGGACCGTAGGCTATAAGCTTACATTCCGGTGTCAAAACTCCGGTGAAAAAACTGAAACTGGCCGACTGAAAAGTCCTTAGTGTGCGCGCGTGGAAGCCAGCCGTACTGATTAAGCAGTCGGCCGATAGTTGGGCGACTGTTTAGTTTGAAAGCAATCGTATAACACATCAAACTTTTTAGTCGGTCGTACTAAATCGTATGTGCGCACTTCCATACATCTCCGTACTGATTAAGCAACCAACCAAACTATCGGCCGATCGAAAGTTCGCTGTTTGCGGGGGATCTAAGAAGCCGAATCTATAGAAGAACTTGTGACTGTCTGCCTGTAAGAAGTAGGAGTTGGCGGACTTAACATGTCTTTCTAAAACTTGCTAGGTTCTCTCAGACATGCAGGTTCACGGTGATTTCCTTCACCGTTAGATAAGTGGTAGTCATATTGTAACCGATTCGCACATGAAAAATCAAGGTACGAGCCTCGTATTTGAATCTGCTTCACTCTTGCCAAGCGAGCGCGTTACCACTGGGCTACCATTACCTTTTATGTTTATTTATCTATAAGATAAATAAAAATAATAAAATAGTAATGGTGTTTACGGAAACGATAAAGTTCCACTTCCACTTTCAAACGGCGTTACTGTTTTGACCGGCGGGTTTCATTTTACGACACTGACGCACGCACCTCACCGAAGCTCTCTACGAACGCCTATAACTATTCTGATAATGTACATTTTTTAAATGAAATAACTGTACTCAACACTATATTTTTATACCAGGGAGCTACATCCTACAGTTTGATTAAATATTTTTTATAGATTTCGTAAAAATTAGATACATATACATAATAGAAAAATTCTAACTTGTCCAATCTGTACATTGAATATATGCTATCGATACGCACAGCGTGTATTGTATAGTATAGGGCTTGAGGCTTGAGCGAAACGAGGGCAGATCAGAGGTTGCTCACACTTGATAAACTTTATTATATTAATTATATTATTTAACTATTTAATTAATTAATTGCTAACTATAAAGCAATACTAATTTTCCATTGCTCGATAGAAAATGCATATTAGTCAGTACCAATTCATTTTTTTCCGAAATTGCAAGCTACGGTTATCATTGGAAGTGGTCATGGCTGCTAATCTCATTCAGAGTACTGGGGTGAAAAACCAACAACTTCATAATATACTCCTAGTTGTTTCCGAGACATAATAATCAGAAAGACTCAGTAACTAAACTTGGCACAACCGGGACTCGAACCTAGCACTTCCGGATGATGTACAACAGCTAGCCTACTATACAAGGCAATTCGTTGAGAGGCATAAGACATACATACAGGTCAAACACATATCCCTCTTTTGGGCTTTGGTGCAATCAGTAAAAGAAAGCAATTATATTTTATATGTGAGCAAATAGTTTTCGCTAAAGCAAATACCAGAAAGATTGTGTTAACTTTGAAATAAGTATATGATAATTTGAACTAGATTTAGCATAGAATGGAAACAGATCAGGTTTTTAAGGAGTCATAATTCAATCATGATAATGGACAATTTATTTGTTTCTCATATTATAATGACAAGAATATATAAAATATATTTTATTTAAAATAAACAAATATATAATATTTATTTTAAATTTTTATAATAATATAGTATATACTGTAAAGAAGGTATTTGAAAAAAAATCGAAGTTGGAACATAAAATAGTTGCAATATAAATTATATTCCAAAAATGTACTGTGTGTTTTAAATCAGCTCACTTTGCTACTTTAAAAATATAAAATTGCGTATAAATTTTAGAAAACATTTATTTTACCTTTCATTGGCACCATTTAATGACATCTCATCAGCTTCAGGGTGCAAAAATAAACCTCTTCCTTGATGAATCCATTGTCCACCAACGGGAGTATTTTTCTTTTCCTCATGTCGTAAACAAAAATATAATTTCTCATCGACTTTAGGCACTATTATCTCTACTTTAGTAAACCACTGTGCCGTTTCGATTTCATTTAATTCGTAATTAGGATATATTGTATCACAACTGCTACCTCTGTCAGCGTCTTTAGGCGTTAATTTCCATGAATAATGCCCTAAAAACTCACCACCGTTCACTAATAATAAATATTTACATCTAAAATCCAAACACGATTTAGCTTCAACTTTAAATGACACTATCCATGGTTTCACCGTTAAGTTATTTAAAGCGTGCACTTGTATGATAAAATAAATTAATATCCCACAAGTCCGCAACACACAAGACACTGGTGCCATTTTATTCACTGAGCGGCGAAAAGAAAACAAGAGATCGTGTATTATAAAGACAACGACATGTTTTTCTCGATTGACAGTTCGGCGGCAATTGTTGCCGGAACTGCGGTAGTTTCGAAAAAAATGTTGTCATATCCGGCCTTATAAATCCCTCAAGTTTGTAAGCTTTATTACGAGTATACCTGTAATCTCAAATCTGCCGTAACTGTAAAGTAATAAATATTATAAATATATTATAATAAATAAATAAATAAATAATTGTGTCTTTGTTTTACTTGAATAGAATATCTGTTTTTTTTGTTATTAAAATAGACAAAGCGTTAAAATAATCCGGATGCTATGAAATAACACCCACACAATTGATAAAAAGATACATCTAGGAAATCATTAGATTTATAAGGATCCAATTAACATAATAATAATATTTCGTAGTACAATAATTCTATAACTGTACAGATAATAAATGTGTAGCATTTTATATCAGCTGTGTTTGACATTTAACGTATATCTGTGGACAATTCACAATGGTTTGATTTTTACAACATCTGTGTCATTTGGCAAGAAAAGTCAAAAAACAGTGTGTTGGCTCGATTTAGATTTTAGACAAATATTCTTAATTTATCACGTAATTACTTAAATATAATGAGAGCAAAATTATATATATAGCAATGAAATTAGCAAAAATATATTAATCAAGAATATACGAATGAATTGAATGGTTCTTTGTTTTTGAGCCGTCATGAGAAGGGGTTTTCGATAGATAAATTTTTTATATGGAAATTGAGAAAATGGAGATGAGAGAGGCTGGTGATGGAGCTGCGGCGGGGGAATGTGATCG